>OZ018311.1:14524679-15124679 GCA_963969455.1 Arge pagana | reverse complement strand
ATGGGGAAACTGATGCTATAGCTATAGAATTACTCGCGGCATTTGTGCTCACCATCAGATATTTACGAAATACTACTTACTCTGGTCAATCTCGCTCAGGATGCATTCCTCCTCCGTGGCGCACGTCGGCTCGACCATCTTGCGATATTTGTCAATTATTCAGCGAGGAATTCCACGTGGAATCCTCAATCAGAAAATTAAAGCCAGAAGTAAATCCATCAACTTGTTTTCCCAGCTGGAAAATCAATCAAGTACGTCGCTGGGCTGTTGCATTTCGGAATGCACGCGACAGAGGTTCCTTTCGTTATGAAATGATCGACAGCTGACGATACTTTTCTAATTTCGCGAAGTGAGCGACACTTCGGCGAGACGAATCGCTCGCAGTTGTTCTCCGGGTGGCTGATTTTTTTCCAAAGCTGTGGCTCGATGCTGGACTTGGAAATAAATTGAAGTGTGCTCAGGGATTTCCACGACACGCAGAGGTAATAACGTTGGTCTCTCTTTTAATTAAAAAATATGCATCCACGCAACGACACTTCGTCGCAATAATGTCGTTTCATCAGACTCGGCTGCCTTCGCGGCACTTCATTTTACTTGGTCATATTTACTTTTGATACCGAGACGCGACGTTGATTGGCCAGGATATTTGAATTACGACGAAGTATATTTCAAGGTCGATGAGATACTTCGCTGATGCGAACTCAGCCGAAAGCCCCAGGGGGATATCGCGAATGAGATCTGATTGAAATTAATTTCAGCTGCGAGCTTACGAATGTCAACATTTGGGGAACTCGAATTTCGGATTACCGAGGCTCTAACCATTTGCTCGGTTCAAGTGAACCTCAATTGATCGGAAGCCGTAGACGTAAAATGTTATTTATAAATTCCTAAAATTTCACAAATTCGACTTCCGAATTTCTTCATTAGGGTGTTTCATTTGTTAGGCGATATATTTTTTTGGTCCTACGTGAAAACGTGATATTTTGTTTAAACAACAATATACTCCCGCTGGACATTATTTTTCAAGTGAATTAGAAGTTTCACTTTTACAAAAATTCGATTTTCCATGTAAATAACATATTGAATTTTGTTTTCGGTTTCAACTCGATATGTCGGTTTTCAACAAATTTTTGTGAAAAAAATGAGCATACAGATTTTGTAAGGCATGAACTTGCTGCAAAAAATATCTCTGAGCAAACGCTGTTCGACCAGGAGTTTTTGAGCTGTAAGAAAATTTTCTTCAAATTGCAATCATTTGATCTTACACTAAATATTATCTCACAATAGATGCCACGAAGCTATTGAATTGTTAATTCCAGAAACCAATTTTTTGTATTTAATAAATATAGATAAATCTTAATCAATGGCTACTATGAAATCATAATACCGATGAATTCAAATTCAAATTATCGCGTATATCCTAATTTTCAAACTTTTTCTAGTTCTGGTCGCAGTGTTTTTGACTTCGTCTGCTCAAAAAAAAATTGTCGTCAATTATTATTGGTCCGAAAACGTTTGCTCAGAGGAACTGTTTTGTAGCAAATTCAATGCCTTGCAGAAGAAGTATAACTATTCTCTCTACAAACATTTTTTGAATCCGAAAAATCGAGTTGAAAACGATAAAAAATCGTGTTCTATTTACATGGAAAGAGTGAAGCCTCTAATTTATTTATGATTAAACGAAATATCAAATTTTCAGGTAGGCGAAAAAATATCGCCTCGAATGAAACACTTCATTAATATTCGTATACGCATTTTTCCTAACACAGGAATGCTGAAATTTGGCTAAATGTAGAATAATAACATAAATTCTAAGTTGCTTTATTATCGATTGTTCAAAAATAACATTTACAGTTGATGCATCTTCCAGGATATTACATAGAAATGTTAAAAGTCACGACGAGTTGTATTATTCGTATGATATATTTGTGTAATACTATACCTTAATTACGGCTATTGGAGTTTATTCACCCGGTGCAATTATTATATTTCGCGTAAAACTGCACAGGAATAAATTACCTGAGCTTACTCCACGTTTGCTTACATATTATACACTCACTTACTAATTAGAGATTGAAAATTCGAACCATCTACACCGGACGAATGAATTCTTGATTACGCTATTCCCTATTACGATTAGATTCGATTATTCGGTGGATTATTATTATTATTATTATTATTATTATTATTATTATTATTATTATTATTATTATTATTATTATTATTATTATTATTATTATTATTATTATTATTCGATCATTACGAGAACTATAACAGTGCGGTCAAAGCGTATAATTTTCTGAAACATTTATATGCTTATGTACTTACAACTTCACGTTCGAATGGGATCTTGCAAAAGTCTATTTTGTTGTTATCATATCTACAAAATGAAAAATCCACGAATTGTTTCGCGTTGATCTGCGTGTCATAAATATGGATGAATATTGTATGATTATTCCAACTTGTCAATCGGAATGGTTTGATGAGTTATTGGTAAGAAGCGTAATGAATTTGGTCCGTAAGTCCGACTACAGGTGAGATTGTTCGAATAGATCTCAAAAGACTTTCGTCATTGTTATCGACCACCGAATAATATTTGTAAATAATCCTTCGATTCACTTCGTCGACAGTGTAATTTCACGTACGTGCTGGATATGCTCCGAGATGGAGAAATACGGGACGAGAGAAATTAAAAAAAAAAAAAAAAAAAAAAACAGCAACACCTACGCACAAGTAGGAGTCAATGTGCGTGGTATCTACACGTGCGCGTTCATCACCGAAGATTTGGAACGTCCGTCGGGCTGATCGATACTCCGACCAACGAGTCTCATGGATCTGGAACAGACGAGAAATGAGTTAAATTTTCCACAATTCGATAACTAATCGCATCAAATCCATCAAGATTGTCGATGATTTTAGATAAAATACACATAAATTGTACTTATTTTCAGGAACTGTGTACAATTAATACAATTTGCACATGGCTTACACGATACCTGACGCGGTTCAATCGTCCCGGCGAGTAAAAGCGAAAGCAGAATAACGACATCGCAACACGAGTGTGCGAATAGATCCTGATAAATAACACGGGTCTGCGAAATAAGTTTTGTATAAAGATGTTTTACTGAAGTGTTAATGTTTGTACCAGTATCAGTATTACGTATAGCCGACACAGGTGATAGTATGTCCGAAATTTTGCATTAAAAATAACTGCCAAGATAATTAGATTACCATTTAATGAATAATTAAAAACAACATTTTCCGCCCCCTAAAAAACAGAAACAGTTTCCCGCTTGATTTTGCCACATGAAAATTTAGAATGGACTTGACCTAATGAACTTAATATTTATAACATAAAATTGCGTTTCCTTTCCATGAAGAACTTTACTATTCTGAGAACATTAAGATTTTTTAAATAATTCGAAACGTTCGAATTATTGTAATAGTTAGTTCAAGGTATGCATTTTAAAATTCGAATCAAATTATTCGATTCGGTTCGTCGGGAATAATTCGTTGGTACGAATATTCGAACACCGTTAATATAAATACATACAACGTATCTTTGGCAAAACAACATGTGAGCAAAACAAAAAGATGGATATATTCTACTCGTTGTCGGGATATCAGAGCCAGTTAATAATTAAGCCTTGCACAGTTAACATGAAACGAATGCTTAGATCCATGAAATATCAAAAAATAATAAATATTCGAGAAACGGTGTAAAAACATACTTGTAAAAATAGGACAAAAAAATTGTGACGTTACGTGCTAAAATGGAGTTTATATCGGGAACGTCTAAGTCAAAATCTGTAGGTTCCATACGAGAGCATAGAAAAACTATTTTATCGCAGACCCGTGTAATTAATCAGCGATTGAAAAAGAAAATAAATAAATCCTGCACGCGTCCGAGCGTTTTGTCGCATCATATGATAAATCGAGTAATTTTTTAAATAACTTTCGTAGCCTTCCGCAATGCCGTTTCACGGGACGTCTTTCTCTTATCGTATTTATCTGAAAATCAAATCGCGCCATTGATGACAGATTTTTTGAGGAATTCTGTCTTCTGATTATATTTTTCAGTTCTTCAAAATACTTGCATACCCGAAAAATGTCCGTTTGTAGGAAGCTGGATTCGGATTTTGCGGTCGAACGAAAAATATCATAAAGCGTTTCCGTTCAACTTTGCGAGCCCCGAGTCATCGCGGGCAAATACGCGGCGACGAAGAACAGAGGAGGTCAGAAATTGTTGGAATAACGGAATAATAACACAAGAGCGTAATTAGATAGTCGGCGCACGGGTTGGGAAGTAAGTAATAAAAGAAAATTATGATCGCCGTAATTCGACCCCGCAGGATTACGCCGTGACAACGGAACCACCTGGCTCTTAAATTTCTTTCGTTTACCCAATTCTCATGGTCGTATCAGCCACAAGCTCGCACTGATCTTCGAATCAGGTCTCGAAGTCGTCACGGTAATTTGCTCCTCGCCAAAATATTTCGCCCTCGAATTTGCATTTGTAATCGTGAGGCGCGCGCAGACACCATAATCGCCGTGAAATGACGTGTTATTTCGGTAATGAAAGTGATCGTGGTGGCTCGTTAAATATCAGTTTGTCGAATGACGTACTCGATATGGATGCTCGACGGATTTTAGTGGCCCTAAAAGGAGCGATGCGTTCCAGAAATCGGGGAAATCATTTTGGCCGCGCCTAACCGGCGGCAACCAAGAATGCAGCGGCGCGATATTTAAGGCTGCCTCCAGGCGCTAAGCGGGCTCGGCTCCGAGGCACGAAGCTCAGTGTCCGAGAGCGATTCGAAGTTATGCGAAGCTGTCTTAGTCCTGACTAATCGAACGAATTCGTCATACTTTTTCTGCAGCTTAGTTTTATAATACCCACGATGCGCGCGCGAGGATTTATTCGCAAGAATGAGAGACATTGCACGTCACGGATATAAGTCTGGTGGGCTACGAGTTGCAGAATAAAAAAAAGAAAATGAGGAGTTCGTTTGCTTCGGCATTTCGGGGAAACTACCCCACGGCTTCGGCTAGAGTTTCTATGGCTGCGAAGCTCGGGATTGGAGAAACGAACGGGGCACAAAATTCGAACGAGGCAGATCGTATTATCCTTTGAGATAAGGCACCCTCTGGAAAATTCCCAACGGCTCGATTAACTTTCACAGACCAAAACCCGAGAATTCAAAGAAACTCGTGAAAAGTTTCGGCCACCGTCGACAAATAGAATAATGACCCATCATTATAGTCCTCGATTTTTCTCGAATGAGAAAATATATCTCGTCTCGCTTTACCTCGTTGCTTTTTTTGGTTTTGTTTTTTATAAAATGAAAGAACCGGGATAAATTATCTCGGCAACGGGGAGATTCATCTCAGCGAACAGGGTCGTCCATCACGCCGATAAAAAAGTGGTCCACGTATGCGACAGCTCAGTGGTGCATCTCACTCGTGCAAATTCACTTTGTGACGAATTTCCTCATCGCTCGCGAACTAATCTTCTAGTAGTGATCTGCGATTCCAGTCATTTCGACAGAAATATTCATAATTATGTAATATAAAATGGGATTTTAATAATTTCGTTAAAAATATTTATGATTATTTATAACGGGATTTAATCGATGAATAAATTGTACATAATTAATGTCCCAACAAATTTGATGTCTTCAATTTTTCTCGAAACGAACAGAGCTTCGAAGGGAAAAGTAGAGGTTTTGAAAATGGCATCGTCACAAAGCGGATGTATATCTTCCTCTGTTTACTTCTGTCCTACTCTAACAACTAACTACGCGCTTATCTACAAATCCAGATCTTTTGACGAGTAGCACCATTTTAAATTCAACAAATTCCACGGGCACTTTTTATACACAGTGGGAAGTTCTCCTCATCTCTCTCTACCTTCCGTAGCTTCAAAGTCAGGCTATGCCCTCTAATGAGGCGACGCTATCGGATACGACTCGATTCTCGCACCAGCTGAGCCATCGCAAGGTGGTGGTTCAATCTTCGAACCCTGTGAAGCAAAGTCAGCTCAGGCTACGCGACCAAAAGTAACTATATTCTGTGCGTTTGACGATAAATATTCGGTGAACGTCGAGAAATCTTTTTATTACCACGGATTAACCCTGCGTTGGCTACCATCGACGATATCGTCCTTCGCAAATTGACCCCTCCTCTGTATCTCGGAGAGAAAAAATGAACGCAGTCCGCCTCCCCCCCTCTAAAAATACTTGAAAGCGATTCGAAGAGACGCGCCGACGCGTTTCAATATTTGTCGGTCCAATTTTCGAGTAACGACGACGCGAAGCTGGCACGTGGACGCAAATGTCCATGGTTGCCGGCGGTGCAAGTTTTTCGAATTTCTTAGTGTTACTTAGTGACTCTAGTTCAGAGCGTATTACCCAACGTGGCTCGTCTACTTACTGCAACCACATAAAATGTTCAGGTACAGAATAATAACACAGGTTTATACGTTTTTTTGGGTTAGAAAATAACTCATTTCCAGGTACGGAAATAAATATGGTTTTTGGAACGGAGCCAAATCTGGGTAAGTTTTTTCTAATCACATATATAGCAAGTATGAATCCCTAGAATATTTTTCCCTGATATCATTTAGGACCAGAGATATGAATTTTGTGGTAAAATGGCTCAAAATGCTCGTTTGTTACTGATCAAAGTGTGGTAGCGGCTAATTGTTTGAATATTTCCGAAACTACCTTCTGAAATACTTGGTCTAACAAGTAAACGTACGAAACCCGGACTCACCGATTTCGATGACCAAGGTTTTTCTTTTAGAATATGGAACAATGTTAGATACGTATTTTTTAAGTGCCAAGGCTCAAATTTAGGGGTAGAAGAGTGAACTTCGACATTCTAGGTCATTCAACTACATATAGCCTAATTATAGCGGATAGCAGAAGAATGACTGGAAATGAGAAAAAATGTCAAAAAAATTTAAAGCTCCGAAAAATTTAGAAATTCAACTTTCAAACATCCACCCTTGACTATAAAAACCACCCTCAAGTATTAAAAAACCGCCTTATTTTATTTAAAGTACATTTTTTAACAGTTCGTTATTAAATTTGGGTCTAATTTAGAATATCTCAAATGTCCAAAAAATAATTTTCCAAATAATTGTCCTCAACCTCGAAACCAACCCTTAAAAAAACTCTTACATTTTCGCGACATTTTTTCTCATTTCCAGTCATTATTCTTCTGCTATCCACATAATTAGGCTATATGTGGTTGAATGACCTGGAATGTCAAATTCACTCTTCTACCCCTAAATCTGAGTCTTGGCACATAAAAAAATAGGTGTGTAATATTTTTCCTTATTCTAAAAAAAAAAAAAAAAACGGTGAGTCCTGGTCCCGTAGGTTTACTTGTAAAACCTGACTGAAGATTCTTCAGAAGCATTCGCCAAAATCGGACACTTCTAAGGGGGTCAAAATTGATTTTTGATGCATTTGCTGATCCTACGTTCTACGCAACGATCGATCTACCAAATGGGGAAAAAAGTTGTCAACAATTTTGGCTGTGCAGCTGCCTCGAGAATTCGGCTGTCTGGAGGAAAGCTCAAGTACGTGCACCGTGTTTCTCGACTCCCTCGAGATCGACGCGTTAATCACGGTAGTCTGGGACGTTACGCGTAAAAGTTTCGGGGGCCACGTGACTCGGGCCTCGCGCGGGTGTTGACACGCGACATAGTACACCTTAAATGCGATGTTCCAAGCCGTTGTTGCACGTCGTCATCGTCGTCTCTTGGTCTGGCTGATGGGACGCGTTACGTGATTCCATGGTAGCTGCCGCCCAAGTAGGTATCTGTATGCTTTGTTGGGCATGCTTGCAGCTCGGTAGTCGCTTCGACGTTGTTATCGAGATGCTTTGACCCCGCCGCTGAGAGGTTTGGATGGATTCTCGTCGCTGCTCCGATACGCAGCAGCACAGCAAATATCTGCGGCAAAAAACGGAGGAAAAATAACGACGAAAAAAAAATGTCGAATCACGATTCGGAATACGTGGCTCAAAATTAGCGAGCTGACAAATTGGCTCCGTCGTCAAATAATTTGCTAAACTCGCAACTCTACTGATCATTAGAGTCATTCGGGGTAACTGCGCGCATCTCCATCAGCTCCACAGAGGAAGCAAGGGACTCTTGACATGCTCAAACGATTTGACGGTGTAATAACGGGGAATTAGTTTACGCCAGGAAAAGCGACCTCGTATAATCCTTTTTTGTTATTGTTGTTTTAATACAATGAAAATCAGGTGCCGCAAAAACGACATTTGCCGTCACGGCAAAGATTGTCACCCCGTACAGCAGATAGCTACAAAGGTAAAAGATTTTTTTCTGTGTCAGTAATTTATTAAGGTTTATTGTCCAGCATAACTTTTATGGTTACGTTTGTTCGCGGCAATGTTATATACGTATTTATAAGGCGAGTCCATCTGGGGTAAGTACGCGCACGCGCACGGCTTCTTACTACGGTGATTTTTTTTCGACTATTTTTTTTCGATCCCCACCTGAAATTTCTTTGGATAGGTGGCAAAAAAATGTCCTGAAAGTTACAGCCTTCGATATTAATTTTAAGTACTTTCTTCGAGCGAGTAAAAATTTTGGACTTAAACTACACGTAAATCA
Organism: Arge pagana; assembly: GCA_963969455.1. Classification (NCBI taxonomy): domain Eukaryota; kingdom Metazoa; phylum Arthropoda; class Insecta; order Hymenoptera; family Argidae; genus Arge; species Arge pagana. Next base: position 15,116,032 of record OZ018311.1, on the reverse strand, counting down.
AGATTTTTCATTAAAATTCCTATAACTTAGCCGCATTTTATGCTATCATATCGTTCTTGGTCACGACTTACGCCAAATTAGACAACTTACAAAAGTACCCAGTGCGGTGAAAATCTAACTATATAGATCTAAATATAGATCTAAGCAAATCTATGAGACTTTTTTTGTAGAAAATTTGATTTCCAACAAAATTACCATGTACATTTTTTTCCTAAAGTTGAATGCTTCGATGATAACAGCAAAAAAAACGACAATTTTGGGTGAATATTAACTCCAGTGACCTGTGCCAATTTACCAGTACGAGCTACACTTTCGCCGCACTGGTCACTTTTGTAGATTGTTTAATTTGGAGTAAATCGAGACTAAGAACGTTATGTTCTTAGTCTGTTATGATGATCATCGTGGAGCATGACGGTGACCAAAAAATATGGCGATAATTTCATCTGTATTGAATTCATTTTTCTTGCATTTCGGTGAAATGAAGCTGAAACATAATAAAATAACTGTGTATCATTTGATTTATAAAATAAATTTAACCACACGGTGCGACTTGAAGAAGTTATATTCAAAATTCGGGAACCCGAAAGTTATGATTTGGATATGATTCTACATGTTTTGAGCAACCAATTCATGATGAAATTAAAATATTTCCCTGAGCCAATTTTTTTACACTTAAAAACAATTTCAAATCTTAGAATGATGTTTATGTATTTTTTTACAGAGGGCAGACGTCTGCTCTCTGTTTAATGTTATACGAGGTCCATTGCGTGGTTATATCAATTGTCTGATATAAACATCATTTTTCGATTGAAAAACTGTTTTCTTAAGGAAAATCACAGTGCAAAGTAAAATTAAAAAATCGATTTTCCCCTCCCATTATTCGATAGTGTAAACTGTTATGCACATTCTGTCACATTTTCAGACCAAAATTCGAATTATTTCGGTCGCTACAGTTTTTCTTAGAAAAAGTGGTCGGAGCGTGGCACTTGTCGCGGACAGCGCGACTGTCACGTCCAAACTTCGAACGCGTTTATCTCGGAATGGTGTTTTTCAAATCGGCACCCACTCTCACAAGAAGACTTTACAAGCTATCCGTTTGAAATTTGCATAGAACATTCGTCGCGTGATTTTTTATGTCCCCATGGAAGTTTTTTTTTTGTGAAACCTTGCTACCTTTTTTCTACGAAAAATTGTACAAAAAACGACTAATTATGCGACTTTTTTTCAAACCACCGCCATTTTGTCAAACTTAACTTGAAAAAAAAACTTCCATGGGGACCTAGCGGCTTTCATGCGGATAAAAAATCATTTCGGAATTCTCATCTCAGACAAAATTCGCGGACGATGATTTTTTTACGCGATTTGTTCAAAATTTAAAAACTGTGTGAAAAAATCAGTACAGAAATTCACAAAAAATCATTTTTTATTCTTAATGGTGCATTCATTTGTACGAAAAAAAACAGACCGATTGGTTCATCGTATCTGTCTAAAAAAAAATTGCGAAAATCGGCTATTCTTCGAGCAGTCGCACTGTGATGATTTCTTAAGTAGAAAAAAATCGGCTCAGAAAAATATTTTAGTTTCATCATGAATCGATTACCAAATTTGCTCATAACTTTTGCTATACCACGCGTGCTATTGCCAAAAGATAAAGAAAATTTTTAAATAGAAATTATTTCAAGTCTCTGACAAGCCCAACCCCTTAAAAATCTAAGATCGCCGACGAAAGATTTTTGCTGTGTGTATAACAGGCAAAAAAAATTATCCAATTACGTTGAATAAGCGGTGATGTGTGTTGCGCAACTAGTTTTGAAAACTGCGAGTCTTGGAAAAATAGGCAAAGCATCTCGAATACGCAATTGGATCTGTCGAAGCGCAGCCACGTAATATACACTATGCTTCTTGCTCTTGTTAAGTAGCGAAGTGTACTTTTATTTCTACAAATGATGGTGAGAAATCGTGCGATTCGAGCAACCTTCTACCTTCGCTCCTATCTACTTGCTGGGGTCCCTTTTTCCCCCGATCGCCGAAGAAAGTTAATCTTTCCGCAATTCTACGTCGCAATCTCCCTCAAAAGCATTCGTGGGAGAAGTTCTCTCTCATATCTACTCTAACCTACGAGAAAACGGCGAACGAAATGGCGAAGCTCGCATGCGATAAATTTAACGATAAATGATCGATGACCCCGAGAAGAAAAGATTATATATAATTATACTTAAAATAATTGGCTTGATATAATTATACATAATTTATATATATAGATAGACAGTATTATATATAAAATTGCCAAAAAATCCATATAATTATATAGTATTATATATAATTCTATGTAATTTTATATAAAGGTCATTCCCCACTTCCAGGGTTCCACACTTGTGGATTTCGTAGTCTTCGACCGCCTTGTAACTTCGACATTGGTTTACGTATATCACACAAAGGACACTCAATTTATTTCAGTTTTTCAAATTGACATTTCTGTTTCTGGTCTACTTATTGATTTTTGGCAGATTTTCCCAATTTAATAGAAAAATAATTTTTTGTGGGCATGTAATCGCTAATAAAGAAATGTCTTGTATAATATTCTTAGCCTTAAAACTTCTCAGCATTTCACTGAAAATATTTCCAATCCAATTAATCTTCGGGAAAGCATTGAAAAACGAAATAATTCTTAATGTTGATTATTATGACTAACAAAGGGAATATGTAAAAAAAAAATTATCCGTTTTAACGTCATTGAAATGAATTATATTAGTTATATAATGAGAGGAAATCAAAATTACTGTAACAAAAAATAGATTTTTTCATAATTTGAATCCTATCTTTGATGGTACCTCAAAATTGTTGTTTTCTTTGCGTAAACAACAAAAATCGAAGGGGCTGCATTGAACGAAAATCTAGATTTTTAGGACAAAATAGCCAAAAAGACATGAAAATATATTTTTTTCGCAATTGTTGAGACGTTTATCAGAAAGTACATTAAAAAAATAAAAAAATTACCCTGCAACAACTTCGAATAATTTAATTATTGTAGTTGTATGATTATTTTGAGAATATTTCTTCAAAAATTATTAATTTGGGTATGGATTAAGACAGAGAGCTGAATATTGACATGGCTACTCTCTTCGCATGTATGATAAGGTATTGAAAAATCTATACAATCGAAAGGGTGTCAACGACGAAGCGACGTTGAATTGACAGGGAATTTCCCATTTGCAATTTATATAATTATATCGGGCCAATTGCTTACGCATAATTATATGTAGTCTTTTTTTTCTCAGGACGAACAAAAGTTTCTAGACTGTCGTTTCTGTTGGAGTGTAGCAGGGGTGTGAAGAACAATACACGAAGGATCCAAGCAAATAGTTTAATGAGAATAAAACCGTAAATTAGTGAACAGGAAAAGACACGCACTTCACGACACGAGATCGGTAACGAGCGAACTGCGCTAGTTCTCGTGCGGAAGGGCAACGATACAAAGAGGGCGCCACGTCGCCGCAGTACGGTGCGGTGACAACGCCGTGCACCCTGGTCGATCTGAATCGTCATACGCAGGCTACGTTAGAGGTTGCCCGCGTTCCAACACTCCCCCTCGATTCAGGATGCGACGAATTCGTAGCTCCGATCTCCCTCAATCCTAGAAGATTCAAGCACTTCGTGTGCTTCTGCTTAACGAGTCCTTTGGTCAGGACATCGGCCGCCATCTCAGTCGTCGGCGTGTAAACGATGTCTATCTCACCGGATTCGAGGACCTCGCGAACGTAATGGTGACGCACGTCGATGTGCTTGCTCCTGTTGTGAAACACAGGGTTCTCGGCGAGTCTACGGGCCCCGTTATTGTCACAGAAAATCCTGACTTTTTCGGACTTAGCAAAGCCGAGCTCCACGAGGAATCGTCGCAGATACATGGCCTCTTTTGTGGCTTCTGATAAGGCCATGTACTCCGCCTCTGTGGATGACAGCGCCACGGTCCTCTGTTTCCTAGCCTCCCATGAAATCGGGCATCCGGCGAGTGCAAAGGTAAAACCCGTATACGACCTCCTGTCGTTCGGACAGTTACCCCAATCCGCATCGACGAAACCCTCCAGCGGCCTTTCGGTACGACGAAATCGAAGTCCAACGCTCTCGGATCCGCGCAGATATCTTAAAACATGCTTCGCGGCTACCCAGTGTTCGGTCTTGAAACAACTGTTAAACTGGCTAAGGTGACTTACCGCATAAGCGATATCTGGACGAGTACAAACAGCCAGGTACATGAGCGCCCCAATCAGTTCGCGGTATGGCAACTTCCTCTCCTCCGAGCTGGGTTCTTCCTGGCTAGCCTCGAACTTCGTCCCGGGAACCAGTGGGGTTGAAACGGATTTCGAGTTTTCCATCCCGAAGCGTTCAAGAATATCCCTCACGTATGAAGCCTGGCACATCGTAATTTCATTTCTGCGCTGCGTGAACTCCATACCGAGGCAGTGTTTTGCCGTGCCAAGATTCGTGACCTCAAAAATGTTCGAGAGGTATCGTCCGAATCTTCTGATCTCTTCGTCATCTCGTGATGCGACGAGTATATCATCCACGTAGATGCAAATCAGGATCTGGTTCTCTGCTTTTCCCTTAAAGTAAATGCAGGGGTCTGCGGAGGACTTCTTCGCTCCGTAATTTGCCAACTCTCTGTCGATTCTTTCGTACCAACAGCGCCCGGCCTGACGCAGGCCGTACAGGGCCTTCTTGAGCTGACAAACCTTGTCGTCACCGCGAAGCTCGTCGAGCATCTTAGCAGCCTTTCTTCCTGCGTCGCTGTTGCGATGTTCAGTTCGAGCGATCGATTCCAGAGCCTCGATCGTGTATTTCGGCACCTCCATGTATATCTTCTCCTCGAGAATCCCGTTGAGATACGCGGTGGTGATGTCGAATTGGTACACCGTCATTCCGGTTTCCGCAGCGAGCGCCATCAGCGTCCTGACCGAAGAGAGTCGCGCCACAGGCGCGAATGTCTCGTAGAAATCTACGCCGGGTTGTTGCGCGAAACCTCTCGCAACAAGCCGAGCTTTTCGGCGAACCAACGACCCGTCGGGCCCGTATTTATTTCGCAGTACGATTCTACTGCCTATAACTTTCTGAGTCTTGGGTCTGTCTGTGATGATCCACGTGTCGTTCCTGACGATCGATCTGATCTCCGAAGCTATGGCTCCTCGCCACTCATCACCGCACGGCACGTGAACGGCTTGTTCCAGCGGTATTTCGGCCTGATACGTAGCCTCGTAGGAAAGGTTTGCCGTCTGGTAAATTTTCTTGGGTCTCCCCCTGAGTCCCGTTCTTTCGATTCTAGGTCTTCCTCGACCGCGTCGTGGGAGTACGTCGCACTCATCTGCATCCTCGTCCGTGTCCTCGTACATGTGTGCGTCTCGTTGACCGTGTTCATCTTCCGCGCGGTTCTGGACATCCTCGTCGTCCGTCGAAGGAAACATCATTTCAATCTCCGCGAAATTTTCGCCGTTGTGGTCGACGCTTTCGGCGAAGTCTTCGTTCCTCGGCGCGATTTTCGGGATTCCGACGAACTTCACATCCCGCGCGACGTTTATACGTCTTTCGTCTGGTAACCAAATACGATACGCCTTCGAATGCTCCGAATATCCCACGAACGTACCTATCTTTGAACGAGGTTCCAGTTTTCCTTTCGCGGGCGTTCTATCGATGACGAATACCTGAGATCCAAACTCGCGAAAATGGCTCACGTCCGGAACTTTCCCCGTCCATTTCTCGTACGCGGTCTTTCCACCGAGACTTCTCGACGGACATCGGTTGCGTATATAGTTTGCGGTGTTTACCGCCTCGCCCCAGAACGACGGAGGAAGCCCCGATTGCATCAGAAGACACCTAGTCGTGTCCATCAACATCCGGTTTCGTCTCTCCGCGACACCGTTTTGCTCGGGTGTGTGAGTGACTGTTAGTCTTCGAGAGATACCGTTCTCCTTGAGGAACGCATCGAAACTCGCGTTCAAGTACTCCCCTCCATTGTCGGTTTGAAGGAATTGTATTCTGCACCCGTGTCGGTTCTCGACCAAAGACTTGTACCCTTTGAATGCATCGAAGACTTCGTCCTTTCGTTTGAGCAGACGTATTTCTCCCCAACGAGAATGATCATCGATGAACGTAACGGTATAAATTGATTTGCCGTTTGACTCGACGCGCATCGGTCCCATGACATCACTGTGGATTATTTCCAGTAATTTCGAATCCCTCGCGGAATTCTTCGGAAACGGTTTCCTCGCCATCTTCCCGCGGAGACATATTTCGCAATTCGATGCCTGCGGTGAATTCCCGATTTTCATGCCTTGCACCGTGCCGTCTCGATCGCATTTGACGAGATCGCGAATATTGAGGTGACCCATCTTCCGGTGCCACTCGTTCGTCGATTTCTCTTTAACCGTTCCGTCGATGACGTCTACATTCGCGCTGTATTCATCGTTCGCTTCGCGTACGTAGTACAATCCCTTATACCGATCGGCGATCAGCACGGTATTCCCGCTCTTGTCTAGTACTTCGGCTTTATCTTTGTCGAAAACCACTACATTGTCTTTATCCGTAATCTTTCCGACGGACAATAAATTCGTACGGAGCTCGGGGACGCGTAAAACGCCGTTAACCCTGACATTCCTCGCTTGCCCGTCGACGTTCGTCGATATGGTTACAGATCCTTTGCCTTGGATCGGCGTCGACGCCTCTTCACTCGCGAGTTTTATATTTCCGTCGCAGGGTTCGAAAACACTTGAGAATTCTGCGTCGTTATTCCCCATATGCGCCGTACACCCGCTGTCTAAACACCATTTCTCGCTGTCTCGGGCGGTTCTTGCCTCGACAGTCTCGGTGGCTAGTGCGTACTCTTCCACACCCGCATATAAGATAGACTCGTCCGCCGCGTTCGCCCTGTCGACGTCCCTTTTTGGTGCGATGCAATCGGCCGCTTTATGACCGATTTCGCGACATCGGTGGCACCTGAATTTGAACGATTCGCGTTTCTTTTTGTCGGTCTCTTTTCTTTCACTCGCGTCGTTGCTTACTGTCTTTTTCGATTTGTTCCATTGTCTTTTCGCGAACATCGCGTTTGTTCCACCATCGCGAGTTTCGTTTTTCCTCGCGTCGTGTTCTTCGATTATCTTCACGCGTAGAGCTTCGAGATCCGGCAGTTCGTCGCGAGACTCGATCGCGCATCGGAAATTTTCGAAAGTTGACGGAAGGCTATAAAGAAGCATCACAGTCAGTAAGTCGCGATTTATTTCGATTTCCATCTCGCTTAACTTGTCCACTGTGTCGAAAAATTTCCGAATGTGTTCGCGCACGTCTTCGCCGTCGGTCATTTTCTGTAGCGTGAGCTGCTTTAACAATGTTGCCTTTCGTGCGGGTCCGCTCGATTGATAAATCGACTTCAACTTTTCCCACACTTCCTTAGACGTATCACATCCTTTTATTTGCTTGAGTTCGGATGGTTTGATCGCGAGGACAATATCCGACTTCGCCTTTCGATCCTCGATTTCCCATCTTTTCACTGCTTCCGCGATCGTCGCGTCTCCTTCACGAAACTCGGGCTTTGTCTTCTCTCCGCTAACGAATCCCCACGCGTCGTTTTTGATTAAAATAGCTTCCATCTGGATTTTCCAAGTGTCAAAATTGTCTTTGTTGAGGAGTTCGATCCGCACAGCACTCGATGACGCCATTTTTTATCACTGTTTATTCCGCGAGGTATCGAGAAAACGTTGCGACGCAATTCTTTCGGCCGTTAAGCGTTGCGAGAGACTTTTTCGATTTTCACACTATTTCGGTGATACTGGGCCCATAACCTGTTGGAGTGTAGCAGGGGTGTGAAGAACAATACACGAAGGATCCAAGCAAATAGTTTAATGAGAATAAAACCGTAAATTAGTGAACAGGAAAAGACACGCACTTCACGACACGAGATCGGTAACGAGCGAACTGCGCTAGTTCTCGTGCGGAAGGGCAACGATACAAAGAGGGCGCCACGTCGCCGCAGTACGGTGCGGTGACAACGCCGTGCACCCTGGTCGATCTGAATCGTCATACGCAGGCTACGTTAGAGGTTGCCCGCGTTCCAACAGTTTCGAATCGCATTTTGAAAGCTTTGCCTACCTTAATTTTTGATCGAGCAACGTCGACGGAAGATCGACGCCCCGGTTTTTTTCCGTGCAAATCATTAGGTGACGAGATTCCCTCGTCCAGGACGGTTGCGTTCGCCCAAACTTTCGGACGTAACGCGACACAATTACGGTGGATAGTTATTTCGCGCTGTAGTTGTTCGGCGCCAAGGGCTGTTAGCCCTCAGGGATGTGCCACTCAGGAGCTGCCATTTATTTGGCGCCCGCACAAATCTCTGTGAATCGGATAGCAGAAGTTCGAGAACTCAATTTGGTCAGGCGAGAGGATGGAATATGTATTCGCGAAGCGCTAACGACTCCGCCGCTGTACCGACTTTCAAAATGGGAAAATATGGCTACGCCAGACTTACGAGATGCTGCCATCCGGATCTCGGGCTATTTCCAAATCTGCGACGCACCGTCGCGGATTTGCCGACTAATTAGCCGCGGAGACACTTCGAGGAGGTGATTACACATGCTTGGTAGTTTCCCGCCAGTCAGATACCATTAATTAATTCTCATTTCGCGACATAACAAGAAACACGATTCGCGTTACGTCAGCTTCGAAAGCCAGCCGCGCTGGCAGATTTCCCGAAAAATAGAGTTTCAGACGACCGAGGTTGCGGTTCGAGACCCTAGAGGAATTTATCTCGTCAGCTCTGATACGCAAACAAAATTTCATTTCCACGATTCCAACGGCAATGTTTGAAGTGACTTCACGCTGAGTGGACTTACAGAAATCTGTATTCAGAAAATCCTCTTCAAAGGAAACAGCACTTTGGGTAAAACAGGCCGTAAGCAATCCTTCTACGCGGATAACGCGGAAAGAAATATTATACAGGGTGAGCCATCTTAATCTATCCACCCAAAAATCTCAGGAAGGCAGCGATACGCAAAAAAATTATTCGGACAAAACTTATTTTGTTCGGCGGTGAACATGCATTGCTTATCTTCCATTAGGCGGATGGGTTCGAGGTTTTTTCAAGGCCAACTTTGGCCTTCTTTCACGCCTGTGTAAAAAAAAATAATAGACATAGGAATTTTGGGTAACTGATAAATTGTAATGATGAATAATATTGATTCGAGCATGAATAACAGGAAGTTTAAAGGCTGACTCGCTGTCAGCCCACCCACTTTGTTTTGAATACCGCTAACTGCCGGAGATTTCGGGGTGGATACATTAAAATGACAAACCCTGTATAGAATTATGTAAAAAAAAATCGACTCGATATAATTGTATATAATTTACATATTATCATGTATAATTACATAAAATTCTATATAAAATTGCAAAAAATTGTGTCTAATCATATAGAACTAGATGTATTATATATGATTATAAATAAATTGTAGATAAATTTTGTAGAATTATATTCGGCCATTTTTTAAACATGATTATGTATAATCTTTTTTTCTCGGGGAGGCGCAACTACACCGATTCTCACCGGTAATCAACTGGAACGTTCCGGGCTACTCTGCTGGCGAATTCCACAGCAATGGCGACAAACGAGTACGTACACTTTCCAAAACATTTAATATGAAAATAATACTAAAATGATCATATTAATGTTTAATATGTTATGAACTCAAGCATTACTTTTAGGTTAACCGTGTAAGGGCTAATTTATTTAACTGTCATTGATATCCCAATAACAAGTTCGATACATCCATCTCTCTCTAATCTATAAAAGTAAAAAAAAAATATGCGCGCGTTACTGGATCGCAGAATTTTTTTTTTCGCCAACGACGCGGTGTATTTACTTACGTTAACACAGGCGTGTTATTTTATTCTTATTCTGATAGAATAACTACAAAAAAATACACCGTATGATTTCATTTCAGTTATCACATACTTTACATTCAGACATAGTGGAGCATAGTGCACGACGGTCCCCCTAGGCTGGTAATTACTTTTTGTTCCTTTCAACCGTTAGATCAGTGTATCTTTATCCTATCTTGAACGAATTCAGCGCCGTTTCAGGGAAACTCCCCCCCAAAATTTTTTTTTTACCACAGTAAATTATTTTTAAAGTTGAAAATGTTTTGCTTTACCTGGATTACCTACTCTGTTCACTTTAATTTTACTTGGACGACAAAATTTTATAGCTGTTTTTTTTTCACCTACATTTTTAAGGTGGCCCATTAGCCTTAGTTATCGTACATTATTTTGAAAATAAGCAAATATGTACGTCAAAACTATTACAAACATTAACACATCTTTGTGAAAAAATTATTTTGTAGATTTTTTCCCTAAATTATACTGTTCGTATTTACAGGATTGAGATGCGGAAACATTGAAAATACAAACAACTTAACATTTTCTGGGATACGAACAATTTTGTCAACTGCGAACAGGGAGCTAGAAAAATGTGCAGTCGAGGTGATGGAAAGTAAATTTGATCGTTGTTGAATGGAGAACGAAGAAGTGATATATTCGAGATCACGTTGATCCACTTTGAAATATCTTCGATTACGAAGACTGCGAGTCCGTCCTGCTCGCATGGGTAATCATACAAAATTGGAGAGAAATAACGAAAGTGGATCTCGATCCCTGTTTTTTTCAGCCACGTAGAGGGAAATTTCAAGTGATCCGTATCGTCGAATAGAAGACTCGATTCGTCAGAAATTCAAACCACCGGAATTCCTGGGGGAAATAAATCGAAAGGATCTTCGACCCGTGCAGCACCATCCTTTCATTCCTCTTCCTCTCTTCCTCTCTGCGTCAGCGTTATAATAACGCCGTTATTTTCGAAATGGATGAAAAAAAATGCGATGAGGATATCCCATCGCGTCGACTTCACGGTGTAGGTACTTGGGTATTTACGAAGCACGCGTCTACTTCCTGAATTATCCTTGCAGAAGAGATCGAGCATCGTCAAAGACGACGACATTAAGAAAACAGTCTTGTTGAAGCTACAAGATTAGTCCTGTTGGCAGCTCCACGTTAGTTAAATACGGTCAGCTTGTTGATCCAACAAGTTGATACCATGTAGAATATAGAAGACTATATCCCGCCCAGAAAGTAAATACGCATACGCCTTTATAACAGTGCACACACATACGAAATCCTCTACGTGCATTCTCTTATTGTGTGCCAGATCAGATATTATTGAGGGGGTATTCTAATCTAGAGGTCCGAATCTTAAGTGCTTTTCAAAACGTTGTAAATAAAAATCGGTAAATATTCTTACCATCAGGTTTTTTATCAGTTATTTATTTGTGTTTAGAGAGCACAACAAAATTTAGTAAAAATAAAGATAAAATTAAAAAAGTAGAGGCCCGTAGAGTGGAGACTTAAAAAAAGCTGTCCCCCGGTTGGCACGATTCCACCCTCCTCGATAATCTGAAGGCAAAGATTCTGGTTGTTTCTTAAAGAGTAGGAATGTAGTTTTCGTTTGACGAGAGCGATTTGCAAAAAAAAAAAAATCTCGCAAAATAACGGCCGTGTAAAAAAATATTTTTTTCCTTCGATTTTTCGACTTTGGAAATTTTTTAAAAGTAATAAATTTTGTTTTAAAAAAGCTCTTGTTAAAAGACAGCGATATATATTGAACAGCTCTGTACCAAATTTGAAGTAAATCGATTCACTAAGACTTGAGATATCATGTCACCTGTTCCGAAAAACATAGTTTTGAAAAAAACGCGTTTAAGTCTCGTTTCGGGCAGTCTAAGTAATTTTATATGATGTTTCATACTTACATGTACTAATCAGCGATTCTTGTACCGTATAATGTTCCTGTCTCCTTTTCAAAACCAACATTATTTTTTTTTTTAATTCTAGACTAGAATACCCCCTTAAACAACATGGCGGCATCATTGTCGGAAATGGAGCCACTTGAATCAACACCAATTGTACATTATCGCTTTACTCAGTAAAATTTGGACTTCGAAACGCGGTTCAAGTATGTTGGAATTGAATGGAGAAAACTATAATCCATCAGCTATTTTTTCTTGTAAATGAGAACTATATTCTAAGATTTTTCTTCTATTCAAAACAAAAAAGGTGGACTCCTCGCCATTTTTCGTCTCAAATGTAAACACATGTCGTCTTGCAAAATCAAGATGGTGAATCTTGCTGAACTAACAAGATTGCGCCCACAAGGTTCGCCAAGTCAACATCAACATGACTACACCAGCGCCAGCAACGAGATACGTTTACTACATCGATCTTGTTAATGTAACCGTGCGGTCTTGCGGATCCAACTAGAATTCTTGTTACCACAACAAGATTGTTTTCTTAGTGTAGAAATCTCCGTTTGATTTTCAATTAATTCAGAGCAATCCGATAGGCAAGGAATGAGAAAATACTCTCGCCACTTCGCAAACACCGTTCTCCTCGACTCGCGAGATTGACCAACGACGTAAAAAAATAAGCGTACTCTCGCGCATAATTAACTACCTCTCAGCTTTGTCAATCAATTAGTTCGAGCTTTCGACTGCCAAGAAAAATTTGTCATTTTGCCGGACAGCTGCTCTGTTATCATTGCGATTCATATTGTTATTATCGTTGTTACTATTATTAATTTCAGTAGTAATAATAATAACAAAATTGTTGGGGGTCTTGTTGTTATTATTATTGTTTTTATTATTAATGATATACATGGTAACTTATTGCCTGTTCATCTTTTGTCGCTGCAATGACGCTGGGTAGCTAACTTGCGGCGAGATCTATGGAAATTTCTTGCCCGCTAGTTCACAAATTTCACGTGGATAACTTCCGACTAATCCGGTTTTCCATTCCGCGATAGTTTGGAAACGGATTTCCTGAATTTCACGGCTATCAGTTCTGCGGACGACAGGTGGTCAATGGTGCCTGCGAAAGTCGATTTATTTTGTCGAAGCGAGATTTTATCTCCCCGTGGGACGTGAAATGAGCCGAGGTAAGTAACAGCAATAAATAGGATCACTTCCGACATCAAGGTGGACGTCAATATGCTATTGCTAACGTGATTTCCACGCGTGCTCATCGATCGGATTCGTTAGATACGCGTTAGCGAGCGCAGCATTTCGATAAAACTTTCCAGACGCGCGGAAAATACTTTTTTTGTTTTCACTTGTTCGGGAAACTGCGCAAACTTGTTATTAGGACGCGCAGGTACGATGTTTAGAACGAAGGTTATTCGATTCGACGGAGGCGCACGGTGAAAAAAAATCTGTCAAATTTAACACCAAAATTTGTGTTAACGACTTCTTCAACACAAAATTAGAGTTATTTCAACCCACTAAAAATGTTCGATATTCTACACGACGTTTCTTGTACTTTGCACAACGAGGAACATTTTTACCGTGCACCAAGCTGGGAAAGAATCAATGTTCCGGAGCTTGGTCTTGGCAAACCAAAAAACTAACCAGGGTTAGGCCCCAAGGCCGTCGCACCACTTTTAAAAATCCAAAAAAATACGAGCGTATTTTTGGAGTCTAAATAAATACCATATATTTTTTCCTTTCTTACACTTTTCGACCGCCTCTTGAAATTTGAACTTGGCGCCAAACATTGTTCTTACCAGGCAGTTTTGTGAGCCTTGAAAAACCCTACAAAATGGAGACCAAAAATCTTCTCTAGCTCAAAAATTGACCGAAATATCGTTAAAAAAACGCAAAACAAAAAATGGCGTCCCATTTGCGCCGGGTTCGTCTCGGGGTCTGAGAACCTAGGAATAGGAGTTTTTACACGTGCGGAACATTAATGACCTTGACACTTTTTTGGATGACATATTTGACCATGTTATCCGACTGGACCCTTCGCAACGAACCACTCCCTAAGCATAATATTGAAAGCTCAAATTCGCAGTCTTCGTTTTTCACCTTCCTGAAAGTATGCAACTTGTAGGGGAGTCGAAAAAAAAGTTAGCGAGAAATGTAACACCTTTATACGTAATCATCCCTGGGAACGATGTAATATCGCGTCGCACCGCCAGCGATGCAACAGGACCGCCGCATCAATCTTCATCGGCGAAGATGGATAATAATCACTTGTGCGGGTAATTCGGTGCAGCGTGGCGCGATGTATTAGAGAAGTCGTAGCACATTTCGTCGCCCGTTACCCGGAGGGAATGATAAGTTCGGGGACGATCGGTGCGGAACGGTAAAATGGTCGATAAGTAGGCGATAACTCGATAAGGATCGTTTCGTCGGTTTGGGGGGATTAATCTTAGGAAGAATGGGCTCGAGAAATGACCGGCATTGGAACTCGAGCGAAAATGTAATACCGCGAGATTTCCGATTCGCGGTTCCGTATCGCTCGTTGTTCTCGGCGCTGTGATTAACCCGTAAAGTGACGGTCGGGCAAATTGACGGGCGTAAATCTTAATCGCATTTCGGAGAGATCCGGGGATCCGGCCTTGTTATACGTTTCGTTGTTGTTCTTTCCCAACAATTTCCATGGGCTGGTTGTATTATCGGGGAAACTGATGGAATTACGATCTGTTTAAGATGCTGCCTCTCCTTCACCCTTGAACATTCATTGGCGGTGTCAGTGAAACGGGCGCCGGAAACTTCTTGGACGTAGCTATCCTGCCGCCCGAGAAAACGAGGTTTCGCTACGAATATACCTACTTATTTTCGACATATTTTCGAGCGAAATATTTCGAAGAAGCGAGACTGTGGCGAAAAGTTTTTAAGGGGCCTGTAACACCTATCTCGTCCGAAAAGTTCGTCGTTTTTTGCGGCGTCGTGCAAAGTTATGGATTAAAATAGACCTGCGTCCATTAAGGGCACATTTATTGCGTCATTTGAGCGTACAAAAATGGGTTTTCCAGTATTTTTTGAAGCTCGGTACGGGCCATTCGACGGGTCTATTGAAAAAGTGCAGAATTTAGCTTTACCACGATTTGAGGTGAACGGGAAAGGCTACGCGACGAAACTGGCATTTTTCTTGTACATTAAGTGCCCCTCTATTGACTGAATTCAAAAATCTCAACGACAACAGAAAATTAACAAAATGGCGTAAAAAAACATTTAAAAAAACGAAAAATCGTAATTTATTTTACGTTCTTTCGACGCCATTTTGCTAATTTTTTTGTAATTATTGAATTTTTCAGGTTCAGTCAATAGAGGGATACCTGATGTACAAGAAAATTTTTAGTTTCGTCTCTTGGCCTTGCTTGTTCACCTCAAATAGCGGTAAAACTGAGTTTTGCACATTTTTTTCTTGACGCGCTCGATGGCTCTTACCGAGCTTCGAAAAATTTTGGAAAAAATATTGTTCTACTCGCAAATGATCTAGTAACTGTGCCCTAGAAGGACGTATGTCTATTTTAATCCGTGACCTTGAACGAAGCAATCAAAAACGACGAACTTTTCAGACGAGATAAATGTTATACTCCCCTTAAACGAATGGGATCAAAAAATATTTTGAGAAAACCAAAAATCATTTTAAGGCGTTTTTTTGGCTTTTTTTCCACCTGCATAGACACCCAATATTGTATCGGATCTGAACCAAACCGGTTCAGCACAAAAACGATATTTTTCACCGATTTTCAGCAACCCCATTTTGTAAGCCGTGAGAAACCCGAGAGAATCTTGACGAACCTGACGAGAAGAGTCGCAATGACCATGGAAGGAGGAACATTTTTAAAAACGCAGGATCAATCGACGGTCCTAACAAATAAGAGCACCGATTTTCGACTTTACGCGAATAAAAGCACCAGACCGAAAACTAATACAAATAAAAGCACTGTAAATGTTTTTTTTATCGATAAACAGACAACTTTTGTGTTTATACAGGGTGAGCCATTTTAATCTATCCACCCCTCTTTGATTCAGAGTGGACATGCAACAGCAATGCTTATTTTCCATTAGCTGAATGGGTTTAAGGTTATTTCAAGGTCAACGTTTTTTTTAATAACTATTTTTTTTTTAATATTTTGTTCGAAACATTTTTCTCGATAACGCTTCGTTCTCTCGCTAGAGGGCGCTGAAAGTTCACATCCTCTGTCATAATATCTTCAAAGTGATGTGAAAAAATCTTTCGCTCGAAAATTGTAAGGCTGCGAAGGGATCAGACAATGGTGACTTCGCCGTTGAACACGCAGGTTCAAAAATAAGATTGAAACTCACAATCTCAATAATCGCACATGAAAATACGTTGAATAATTTTTCTTGTATTTTTTCTAAAAAGTACGCGCGAAAACAGAAATTTCAACAAAGAAAAATTTGAATCTGGACCATTTTTGAAGAAGTTATGAGTGAAAAACCGAAAGAAGCGTCTTTTGAATCGGTGATCTGATAAATTTTAAGCTTCACCAGAAAGAGTTTTTGGATGGGGACTTGAAGATACGAAAAAGTTAAGGAAATCGAAAAATTCAAATTGTTCAAACCGTCCGATTTGGCGTGGAAGGGCCCATATATACCTGATTGCAATTAAAAAATTTGCTCTATATATAATTATACGTAAATTATGTATGATCTTTTTTCTGTTGGGATAGAATGATGAACCTGCTCTAGACGACCTCGTCGTCTCGGCCAGGATCACCTCTCTGAAATAAATAGGACAGAGTTCCGTTCAAGCTGCTACGCAAGTGCATCGATCGGGTCGATTCCAAAAAAAAAAAACGCGTTCCACTCTCTGTTCGCGATTTACTTTCCGAAATAGCTTCATTCTCATCGCATTTTCACCTTTATTTCGGATAGGTTTCGTACGATTGCGCCGTTCAAGCTACGGAGAATTCTATCGCTGGCACAAAAATCGAAAACACACGTAGAGTCATGGGGGTAACTGTGCACAGCGGGTGACTGCGCGCGTTCCCTCTATTTCCAAAGGGGAGTGAGGGACTTACGACATGCACGGACAATTTAAAGGTATATTAGCGAGGAATTAGTTTACGCCAGGGAAAGCGACCTCGTATAATCCGTTTTTTTGTTTGTTTTCCAATACAACAAGAATCGGGAACTGCAAAAATAACTTTTACCATCACGGCAAAGATTGTCACCCCGTACCGCGGATTGCCACAACGGTAAACGATTTTTTCCCGTGTTAAAAATTTATTGAGGTTTATTTTCCAGCATAACTTTTGCGGTTACGTTTGTTCGCGGTAAAGTTATATGTGTACGTATTTATAAGACAAGTCCGTCCGGGCGAGTGCGCGCACGCGCGCGTCTTCTTACGCGAAGTAGCGACGAATTGGTTCTGAAAAATTTGTTTTTTTGCGCGTGTGATCACTGCCAAGACGATTCCTCGTAAAATTCCTACCGATCAACTGTTATATTATATTTTATTTCGAGTTAATTTTTATGCGACTGATTTCGGTGTGATTCTATGTTAATAAGTCGATCTCTTACTACCTATTAATCTGGTCTCTCACGTGACTTCGTCTAATCATTTCAGATTACCAAAGAAATAAGTCCTCGGCGAAAATGATTTACGAGATCAAGATAATTTGCCGTTGAGACGTTTATAACTTTAATTAAAAAAATTCGTACACTTACCCCGCACGAGCGCGCACACTTACCCGCGATATGGGTCAGGCGTGCGCGTTCCGCATTTTTCTAATGACGCGGGTTTTTCTTTACTCGTGAAGATTTCATACGCTATTTCTAAACTCGATTATCAGTCGAATGAATACTTTATCGAAAACGTGACTTCATTTTTCTTTGATCCTTATTGTTCAATTGTGAAACTACTTGGAAATGACACCACACCAAATGACTCTAACTGTATATAAGCAATCGTGCATTGGTCAAGCAAACACGTGTCACAAAAAAGATTGGAATTGCCTGCGCATATCTATCTACCGTCTTCTCTCATTGTCAGAGACCTCTGAAGAATATAAGATAATAACATGATACCGGGTGGAAAAATATGGGAAATTCAATTGATACAATCGATTCAATTTTGAGATATGAGAGGTACTCAAATCTGTCGAGTTATTCGCTCGGAGGCGCGAGAAGATGCTTACCTGTTGAAATATTTCCTGAAGGTTCCGCTGACGCAGTAGAGAGCGATGGGATTGATGCAGCTGTTCAGAAAGCTCAGGGCAAAGGCGACGACGCGAAAAGCATTCCAAAACCAGTTGTAGTCTCGTTGGGCCGTAGGATTGATGTAGAACCAGAGCAGATAGACGTGTTGGGGAAACGAGCAGACGGCGAACACCACGACGAAGGTCATGACCATCGTGGCAACTTTTTTCCTCGCTCTCACTTGCCTCACCTGAAAGAAAAAGGGTTTCGAAACGAATCGAGGGGCGAAAACAATCGATTTCTCCCGACACTTTTGCAAACGTCGCCACGACAAGTCGAGGAATTCGAGATCATCGATACGAGTCTTGATACACGTATTATATAGCTTTTTCCACGATTTATTTTCTCGCGTCCTTACATCCGCGTCATTTGTTGCGCGCGCCTGGCGAAGTTACCGTCGTAAAACTCCGCCCATTCACGCCGAGACGCGAAAAAGTTTAACGTTCGTTTTTTTACGATCTTGAAATTTCATCGCCAACGACACTTTTGAAGCGCAAAAACTTCCCAGACGATCGTACGAATCGCCGATGCTGTTATGAAATC
Organism: Arge pagana; assembly: GCA_963969455.1. NCBI lineage: Eukaryota > Metazoa > Arthropoda > Insecta > Hymenoptera > Argidae > Arge > Arge pagana. Next base: position 15,097,394 of record OZ018311.1, on the reverse strand, counting down.
AATAAATCGAGCCGGCATCGCCAATAAAATTACACCTGAAATAGATAGGAGCGTAAAATGGTGCCAATCGAAAAGCCGTATTGCTGATTTCGTTGACGCGATGTTTCAAGTTTATTGCTCGTAAAATGGATCTCTATCGCTTGACTCGTCATATCCATCAAAAAATAAATCAATTTTCCAACTTTTTACCGTCAAGCTATCGGACATGTCCCGACGGCGGGGAGAACGAGGTGTTTTTCAAGCTCGAGAATCTCTTGCCAAGACTATATTGTAGGGGTGTGCGAATAGCGTTCGAATCGAATCAAGTAGTTATATTCGATTCCAAATTCGAAATTCAATCGAATATTCCAATTATTCGAACTTTTTGAACAATTGAAATTATTAAAAAAAATTTCAAATAACAACTTTTGTTGTAAGATAAAGTTTTTTTTTTAATCTGAAATTTCGATGAAAATCAATAAAACGAGGTTTCTTTACGAAATTCAGATTTAAAAAAGAGTTTCAATCGTTAATAAGTAAAAAAAATGGTTAAGAACAAACTTTCGTTTCATTTAACTTACTTACTTTGGCAATAATTACGCTTTGGTAACTTTGAGCTAACTTTAGAGCAAGTCTACTGAATCTGAAATTCAGTTTAAAAAAATTTCACCCAAGCATACAAAAAATCCCACGTTACCGTAAATCGTTAAAAATAACTGCGAAGATAATGGATAACAATTTGATAAATAATTAAAAACGAAACGTTCTAAAAAAAAAAAAAAAAAAAAAAAATAGAAATAGTTTTTCACTTAATTTTTTCACATGAAAATGTAGAATAAACTTAACCTAATGAAGTCAATGTTCAAATTTCGTTTCTGTTTTATAAAGAACTTTATTAATCTACGAATATTAAATTTTGTTAAATAGTTCCAAACGTTCGAATTATTCGATGCGATCGCCCAATTTCTCATAAGGTTGTTATTCACATTTTTTACGTAAGTCCAGTAATTTATGAAATGACGTCAAAAAACAAGAATTTCATGCAAAAATCAGATTTAGCGATCGGTACAATCTTCCGAGTGCAGATTACAGCTACACCACGCTGGGAAGTTTTGTAGAGAATTTAATCTTGTGTAAATCGCGCTTTGGTACAATATGATAGCATCAAACAAAAAAATCAAAGGTCACGTGTATTAAATAGGAAGTCTTTCCACGCTCTGGGAAAGTGCGTAAAGTTAACATTAAGAGCTCTAATTTTCAGGGAGTTTCCTTTCGGAAACTTCCAACAAAATATCGCGGCTCGTAATTCAGGGTTGCGTCAATCAAAAAATTTTGGGACAAAAGTTACAAAAAATACGAACCTGCGGAAAAACAGGAGGTTGTATTTAAAAAAACAAAGCTGGCCTGAACTGCCCTGCACCTGAACACTCCAGGTAAAAAAAAAACCTCCATCCATCGATTTTCGCCCCAAAACCAAAAAGATCAACTCGGCTGGTCGAAATCGTTTGGATGCTCTCCACGAGAATAAATAGGGTGGTCAGGTTTTAAACAGACGGCCTGTATAAGCGAATGGGGGATTCCATGCCGACCCCGACGATCTCGAAATCGTTTCATATTTTTTTCTAACATTCTACTCGGTAAAAAACGTGACTTGCTTCTTGTTCAAACTGTTTTCCTCAAACATTCATTTTTTAGAAATATTTGCAGTCGATTGCGGATGTCCATTTTACGAAATCTGAAAAACGCTCAAAAATCCAGTGAGAGTCACGAAACACCCCCGTTAGGGAAAACTTGAGCCAATTTTTTCTCTCCATTTTTTATCACCCAATTTTCATATAATTAATATGACTGTGAGACATTCTTTGCAAGAGAATTATCACGAAGCAAAAGAGTCTCTAATGGTGAAGCCAGTCAAGGAACACCAAAAACGCATCGTGTTATTCCGGGTTCGAATGGTTGTCTAAGGGTGAAGCGTTCTTCGTGCTCTGGCGACAGTGTTGTTGCTCGAATTTTGAAGACACGAAAATGAATAAAATTCAATTATTTCAGCACTACTCATTGCTTATAAACATTTCGTCCCTAGTCACACAATATGCTCTTTCACAACTCACTGACACGAAGTCGACCACTTTTAGCAATTTGCTGACACACTAGGTTTTCAATGTCACTGAAGAACAGCTTTGCAAACCGGTCTGTCGAACGATAAATTAATTCTCTGTATCTACGTGTCATTTGGTCGCCACCAGCGGCCTTTGATTTAAATGGTTTGAAAAATCTTTGATCTACCGAGTAGCTCGAGAACTCGTGACGAAACTAGCACGAGCAAAACGATTGTCCAAGGGGTGAATTTTAACGCAGAATTTCAAGCGAAACATGTGGATATGGCTCTTGGAAGCAGACTTCCTGGTCGATGTTACTAAAATCCTTTGGTAGCGCACGAAGTCTTTGCGAATAGATTTTTTCAAATTGAACATATTGTCGAAAGTGTTCGACGACGAAGAAAAATGTGCGCAGGGAAAAGGCACACTTCAGGATTCGCAATCAGGCTCGCAAGGATCTGCTGAAGGACACTCCAAGTCCCTTTGTCTTCTGCCGGATAGATTCGAAAGTTGAGGATTAACTTATCGTGTAATTGACGAGATTACCCTTTGAAAATGAGCTTCGTGATTGTTCTGGAAAAACTCAAGGTTATCCGTTCGCTTCCTCTTTACTTTGTACCTCGACGAATTAATTGACGATGAAACGTCCGTAAGCCTGACGATATCTGTTTGAGATCGCCGAGACTCGCGCGCAGCCGAAGATGGGATTTATTAATTCCGGAATAAAAATGCACAGAAAATAGAGCACCGGCTTTCAAAGAGATCAAAAGATCGGCACAGAGATTACTGCTACGTTACTCTACTCGACTTGCGATTCCTGAAAAGATCCTTAAAAAATAGAAAAAAAAACGCTTAGAAAATTTTTAACAAAAAACTAAACAGAATTTTGGAAACGAAAGAATAATTGAAATAAAATCTATTGTTACGATTCGTAGTAGCTTTATCGTTCTTACACTGGCTCTCACCTGCCCCTGCATCTCGCCGGGCATGTTTCTCGTACTTTGGAACAGATGCCTCGCCATTAGCAGGTAAAACACGGCGATAACGCTGAGAGGCAGGGCGTAATAGACGACGAATCGACATATCACCATCATTTTCGGATAGTCCGGACCGAAATTTTCAGGAAACGGGTAGCAAGCCTGTAAATAAATTCATATTTCGATCAAACTTTCAGCAACGAGGGGGCAGCATTTGAGCGTCTCATTTTTAGGCGAATTTTTTTTTTTTACTCTTTCGAAAAATCGATTTACCATGAAAATAACACGGGAATTTTTTTTTTCGGTTCAACTCGATTTGTCGGTATTCAAACAATTTTTGTGGAAAAAACGAGTTTACAGCTTTTGTAGGGCATTGAATTTGCTACAAAAGAGTTCCTCTGAGCAAAGGCTTCCGACCAACAGTTTTTGAGTGGTAGAGTTGGAAAGGTGAATGTTAAAATACTAATCGACAACAAATTTTTTTTAAATTGGAATTCGTTGATATTTTATTAAATATTATCTCACACCAGACGCCGTAAAGCTATTAAATTGTCAATTTCACAAACTAATTTTTGTATTTAGTAAATAAAGATAAATTTGAAACGATAGTCACTATGAAATCGTATCATCCGTATGGAAAAAAACTATTGCGGCTCTCGGTACTAGCTGACAAAACTGTTGTGGCACTCGGTAGTTCTTGGAAAATTCGAATAGTTCGAGTGAAAGGAGGTATTTCTCTCCCACCCTTGATTCAAATTTAGAACACCACTCGAGTTACGAATTTTAACTGTATTTTTCACTTCGCTACTCGCGGTCATAAAACTGGAAATAACCATTCGAAGCTGAGACTAAAGACGCAAGCTGAAAAATCCGTTCACAGTTCATATTCTGTTATTTATCCTGTCCGGAATAATTGAGGGGATCGGCGGAATACCGGTACAACTTTTTTAATAACGCTTTTGAGTTCAGGGAAAACCGGGGCACGACAACGGACCCCTCAGAGATTTGCCGAGAAGACAATTATTTTTTAAAAAATTCATTTATAACCGCGGCGTCGCTCGTATTCGTGTTTTTCTACTGCCGTGTATCGGGGAAAATGGAGTGCGGCACCCCGAATTCAGAATACGTTTTAATTACAGGTGAGAAAACAAATATAACACGCTAATTGAACTTTTTTTCATGGTTATAAAAGTGGGGGTCGCAGTTATTTAAAATATACATGTATGTGGGTCCTTTTATGTCAATTGAACTACGTTGCGTTGAAATTTTTGATTTTTTCAATGTTTTTATACATGTAAACATGTCTTTAGCTAAATTTTCAGCTTTTTATCTCCACTCGTTTCTGAGTGTTCGATTTTCGCTCGAAAAATGTATATTTTTGATCAAAATTATGATAATCCCACTTTATAGGCGATCATTTTTCGATTTCAACACCTTTCTGAAAAAATATTAAACACTGGAAAAAAATTCAATGCTTTTTTGGCCATTTTTAGTCAAACAATTAGTTTTCCGCCGAATGTGACCCTTTCGACTTTAAAAAAATGCACACAACTCTATCCTAAAAAACAGTATTTTCGAGCCATACCTCAATATGGGCTTCAAATAACTTCTGGTAACAAAAAATGAAAAACAGGTTTCTTTCCGTCATTTTGATTTATTTTCCAATGTTCAAAATTCAAAATCGAAGAAATCAAAAAAGATAAAGAAATTTAAAAAATCCAGTAAATGAAAAAATGTGAGAGTTGATAGACAGTATCGCAATCGTGCCAGCGGGTAATAATTTTGGCACGTAACACTCCTTTAGCATGTATAATAGACTCGATCTTTGGAAAAACGGTATGACTTGAAAGTTTCATTTCTCAATTAACATTATATTTGCAAACAGTACATTTTCAAGCGGGTTTACACGTTTTACACGTTTTACACGTTTACACATTTTATCCCCATGTTATCCACGTTTTTCTCAAAATCACGCCCATCCCCTCAATTACGCGACAGAGTCTGAATTCGTTACTCGAGGAAGTTTCATGGAAAGTTTTCCAACAAGCTCGGGAGACAGGACACAAAAACGCTGAGATGCTGCCCAACGAACGTAACAGGTACGTACGCGTTTGAAGCAACTTTTGCCCCGACAGTTTTCGGTGGCCATGAATTCCACCTCGCGGCTGATTTGCGACGAATATTGAACAAATAACAACAGCAACAACAACAACAATAATTACAATAATAATGATGATGATGATGATGATGATGATGATGATGAGAATAATAGTAATAATAATAATGAGAAGAAGAAGAAGAAGAAAAATGGCTGTCCCTTAAGTGTTCGAGAGACGGCTTGAGAACGCCTATTTCTTGCACTTTATCTAGCCTCCGTACGAGATTTCAGCTATCAATTAGAGGCGAGGGCTTTCGAAGCTTTCGGGTCGTTATATCTCGTCGCAAATTAATTTCAGAAGGATAAGCAGACACAGGACTCGTGGAACGCTCACCTCGTAGATAATGTCCTCGCGTATATGCAGAGGTTTCAGGTACGAGAAGGAGGCTGGTATCGCGCAGATAATAGCCAGTAACCAGATCAGCGTGATCACCGTGATGGTGGAACGAGATGGCCGACGACCACCACCTGAAAACCATAAATCAGCTTTTCCCCCGTCACTTCACAGCCACCGATTGAAATTACCTTGCGCACCTTTGCAAGCTTCGTGTACTACGTTACTCCGCGAATCCCGCAACAATTTTGTCGAATAACTGATTTTGTTATTGTGAAATAATTAATTTGACAAGAAATCTGAAATTTCCATGAAAATCAATAAAACGAAGATTCTCTACAAGATTCAGTTTTAGCATTAGTAGTTAACTTTAGCAAGTCTAGTGAGATTTAGATTCACTATGAAAAAATTCAATTTAAACGTACAACAAATTCTAAGTTATTGTTAATCATTACAAATAACTGCAAATGTAGAAGATTAAAACTTGATGAATAGTTTTCCACTCGTTTATTTTACGTACAAATGTAGAACAAACTTGACCTAATAAGAATAATATGCAGAACAAAATTGCGTTTCATATTCGACGAATATGAATTTTTTTAAAATAATTCGGAAAGTTCGAATATTCGAATATTCGCACAGCCCTAGAAATGAAGCGTTGCCAATCGAGATAAACATTTCCGAAAAGTATTCTGCTGAGCTATGATAACAAATAAATGGCCATAGGAAAAAAATCGACAGGTCAGTCGACCAGAGGAAAAAATATTCAGAAAATTTGAACAAAAAAAAAAAAAAAAACTGTTTCGAAGAGTGAACTTCAAATAAATAAAGTGAGATCCGAAAAACAGAGCTTGAACCATGATCGAAGAAGAAATCGAATGGTAAATTGACGGAAAAAGAAAAACAGCTCGAAGGTAAAAGTAAAAAAAGTCGTGTCGATAAATGGGTGAATAATTCTTACCAGCTCCGTGCAAACGGCGCATTGGATCGACAATCGCGAAAAATCTGTCCGCCGATAGCGCGGTCAGGGTGAAGACTGAGACTCCCACGGACACGTCTTTCGCGCATTCGGAAATTTTGCAGAGCAGAAGTCCGAAGGGCCACGTGTCGACGACGTATATGGTGAAGGTGAACGGAACGTAAGTGAGGATGACCTGCGAGGAGCAGAAGGTAAACGAACTTAAAACGAATGATCGTACTTGTATTTGAAAACGAACCGCCAGAGCGTAAGATATATTTATTCATTGATCCATCGGTGTCGATGAATTCGGGATAGACGATGTTTTCGAGCATTAAGTCCGGTACATTAAATTTTCGACGTTTCCTTTCAATTCGCTCGACAAAGTTTCGTGAAAGAACCGCGGAGACTCATTGAACTTCGAAAATCCAGCGCAATCGGTTTATATCTATATATTACACGCGTATAATTCATTCCTTTGAATAGAAATGTCAGAATCCGTCGAATCATCGTTGAGTTTGGACCGTGAAAGGAGAAATTATCGATCGATCTGCGTGTGTGTTTTTCAAAATTTTTCGAACGATTTATAATTGATCTCTATGTTTTCTTCTCGTCAAAGTGTTCCGACGAAAAGTCTCTGGATCACGGGTATTATAATTCACTGCCGAGTCAGTCATGAATTATGAAAGACTCCGATAAAAATTATTCGATTCATTGAATTTACAAAGCTCAGTTTCTACTTTGAAACGGCACTGCATACTCTGCTATGGCTGGGGACACATTTTCGACGTATATAAAGTCGAACCTCAACGAAATACATGGATTCGCTGAAACGGTCACCACGACAACGCAACTTTTTTCTGCTAACAACGAGTTACAGAATTCTAAGCATGTCGATGGGTAGTTCCTCCGAAACCCGACACGCTTGTGGACCGCGTAGTCTTCGATCGCCTTCCAACTTCGACATTTGTTTGCATACAGGGTGATGCAAGAGTATGCAAACGGCGAAATCACTTTTGACCGACGAATTTTGAAGAAAAATGTTTCCCACAAAATTTTAGGAATTTTTTCCTGGCCATCGAGTGGTGACCTTGAGTTTGACCTTAACGTTGATCTTCGGGGTGATTTGAAGGTCAAGTTCTTTTTTCAAACGGGAACCCCCAATTTTCATCCCTGATAAAAATTAGGGGTTCCTATTAAAAAAACAACTTTGACCTCGGAATGACCGTGAAGGTTGAAGTCAAAGTTGAATTCAAGGTCGCTGATTGCTAGCTCAAGAGAAATGCCCGAAATTTTGCTTGAAACATTTTTATCCAATATTCGTTGCTCAAGAGTTATTCCACCGTTTCCATACTTTTGGATCACTGTATATCATACAAAGGACACTCAATTTTCTACAGATTTTCGAATTGACATTTCCGGAAGAAATATTTTTGGCAGCCTGATGTTACGGGTTCACCACAAAAAATGGCTTTTGAATGTTTTTTCGCGTTTTCAATGTATTGCCGAAAGTGAATTGGATTTGAAAAATTTACATTGAAAAGCTGAAAACTTTTCACGCAGAAAATATTGTACTGGATATCATTTTTATCGGGGATTACATGCTGAAAAAATGCATTTTCCAATCAAATTTCGAAGAATTGCGAAAAATCAATACGTAGACCAGAAAAAAGAAATATTAATGTAAAATCTGAAAGAAATTGCGGGTCCTTTGCGTGACATACGTAAACGAATGTCGAAGTCTGTAAGTGTTTTGGGTTTCGGAGGAATGATCCCCATACGTTTCTGTCAAAAATGACTGACTAAATAATACAGGTCTGCGAAATAATTTGTTTCTGAAGATGTTGTACGACGGTATTAATGGGTGTACTAGTGTAATAAAATCATGTACGGAAGTGATACCGCACGTCAAATTTAGTAGATACAGGTAGGGATTGCAATCCGGAAAACCAGATCCGAGAATCGGGTGGATCCAGCATCATCAAACGTCTATCGGATCCGGAATGCGTTGGCCGAATCCGATCACCGGATCCATTCTATTCATCAGAAATACATACACGCCAATTTCATGGAGAAATACTTGCGCTGTTGCATACCCGAACAACTTTAGTGGCTTTGAGATGCGACCTATTTTATTCTACTGACCGAACGACAATGCGTTCGACAATTTTACACTACTCGGAGTCTTACCCGCCGGTAACGCCGCGTTAGTGGCTCTGCACGAGCTCCTCGGCTAGTAAGCTCCTCACGAGGCACGTAATTATGCGAACATTTTTCAGAGGAAGTTTAACTGGTAACGCTATGCTGGATCTTTATTGTCGATTCGTGATTGTTTACGCATTTCTGCGGTTTAAATAAAGTTGATTTCATATCAAACAGAGGACCCCGCACCAAATACGTGGGAAAATTTATCTCGGTGAAAAATTCTGTAACTTCGTGAAACGATGGTCCTTTTTGTCTGGAACAAACTTTCAAACGGAACATGGGGCTGGAAATGCGTGCTGTTTGAGTTATAGGCTTCCTAAAGTTCGAAAAACGGACCTCGAGTAACAGGGTATCTCCCGAATAAAAGATGTTTATGATAGCGTCAATAGTACAAACTCGTGCGAGAACAAGGGCGAGAAAAATGAAATCAATACCAGTTATATTGATAATGATACATTTTCCCGTGTATCCCGTGCGGGGTCCTTTTTATGAACTTTTTTTATCAACTTTGTAATACACATTCGATCGAATATCTTTCATATAGATCATTTCGGGATGAAAAGGCAAAATATTTCTGACGTGACTGGTCCGCCGGATCCGATCGGAGTGAATTCGCCGCCGGATTGCAATCCCCGATGTTTTTTTCCAATTGTTACTCTCTGAACTCCGCATGGTAATCTAAGCGTCTCGTTCCAAAAATTCTCCAAGTAGAAGACTCAAAAATCAAAACAAAAGATAATGGGAATGACATTTTTATATCTTCCTCATTAAGCCAGAAGGGGGGTGGTTAGAATTGTTAGCGAAAATAAGCAAAAACATGACGTAAGAAACATGTATTTAATAAAGAAAAATGAAGGGAACTACACATGATCGGGAGTTTATTGGTTCGACACGTTCTGGGTTGCTTTTTCAGTTTGGATTGCTATTGAGGCGTGTATTTTGTAGTTTTGTCAAGCTATAATCTATTTTCTTATTTGTTAGTTTTCCGACATTTTTCGATAAAAAATTTTCCCCCAATTTATTGTATCGTTTGCGGATGCCGAAGTTAATCGGACGTCTCCAAGCTGGTGAAAATTGAATAGAAAGATTCCGTGATATACATAGATAGATACAGGTGAATCTAATAAAAGCGCGTTGGAACATAATACGATCATTTTAGCATTATTTTAATATTAGGTATTTTAAAAACGGTGCATACTTGTAGAAGTGAACAAAAAAAAACTTACGTGATACGTCCAAACGGCGTTTAGTTTTGGAACGAGCGAGTTAAAACCTGAATGTTTCGTGTGCGAGTATTCGAAAAAACTTTGTTATCGCAGACCTGTGTGATGGATCCGTTGATTTTGAATGGGGCAAAAATCTTTTTTCGATCCGTTGAAGCGACCTTGACAACGTTTCTTGACAGCGGTTGCGCCCAATGGAATATCGATTTTATATTTACGTCGCGAAATTTCTGCAAATTGGAATCTGGCTGCAATTCGAGAAGCTCGTCTGTCAAGTGGAATATTTCGGTGAAAATAAATTGTAGAAGCAAGCGCACGACTAAAATACTGCGAGTTCGGAGATTTTTACCGTTTCACGATGCGACGAGTGTTTGCGATGAGAATAGCGTTATAAAAATGGGAATAAACGCGACGTTATCGATGATGACGAGTGACAACGCGTCGAGGACTCAAAAACGAACGATATGCAGTCGTAGAACTCGATTCGTTTAATTTAATCCTGTCAGCTCGAGCTCGACGAATTTCTCCCTTCGTCGTCCGTCGAAACTGACGTTTCTCGGATGTCGTACAATTAAAAACGAAGTCCGATCGATACGCTCGTTGCAAGCAACGAATTCCTCGTGCCTCGACCCTGTTTCAATAAAACGTCAGGCCTGTGAATTTCTGCATATATATTTTCGCGATCTCCAAGTTCAGCCGAACACGAAAGTCACACGAGAATGAAATCAGAATCAATATTTTCAAAATTTCATTATTTTCATTATTTCGTTCGTCGAAACTCTCGAAACTTTCTTCTACTAGCCACCGATGTTCGGTGCGAAGATTTCTTGAAATGTTATTTTTTGATCAAAGAATTTGGCACCTGGCGGAAAAGTTTCGTCGTTTACGTATTCATCTCGCGTGATTTTCAGCTTTCGCGACAAGGAATTCGCAACTCGCAACATGAACTCTCTCTGTCACAGCAGGACACCGGTGTCCCACCTAACCATTACCGATTTTTTAACCTTTACGACTAATTTGTCACGATTTCCTTGTGATTTTTTGCTCTCTGTCTTCTCAAGAAATCAACAAGTGTTTAAAAAATAATAATATTGCCTAACTATTTAAACGATTTATTGCTACTAACAAATTAGTATATTGATAAAAACGGTCACTAGGAACCAATAAATTTGTTCTTTGAGTTTCACTTTCATAGGAGATTTAAAGTTATAATGTTATTAGTTAGAGTCAGAGTCCAACGGACTTCTTCTCTTACTGGCTTTTGTTCATGGAAAGGGGGAAGTCAACCAAAACCTCCTCGCACTTCTCCGTTTCCCAATTTTGACAATTAATTTATTAAAGGCCGAAAGTGGTTTCAAAATTTAAAAGATTCTAATCAACTAAAAGACCATGCTACGTTAAGTGAAACTAAAAGAATCTCAAGCTTTCGACCCGAATTTGGCTCCTCTTCAGGAGAAAAGAAATTTGAAGTTAAATCGAGATGATTTTAATTGAAAAGGTGGTACTCTCTTTAAGAGAGTACCATATTATTACATTTAGAGGAGCGGTTTATATTGAAATAACAAATTAGTATTCAAAAAAAGCAGCTATTTTGGAATAAATTTATGCCGAGAAGAAGTATAGGCTAGTATCATCTGAAAATGTGTATACGGACGTTACTGCGGTCGCTGATCATGAATCGGCTGTCGAATTTTGGAAATTCAATATAGCCGATCAAAGTTTTGAAATATGGTGGGGTTTTCCGAAACTTGGTACGCAGGAGTTTTTGCGCTGACTGACAACAAATCCGTTAACGAATTTTTGAATTACAAAATGGGAGATTCGACCTGGCCGATCAAAATTTTGGAATCAGACAAGTTCTTCTGAAATTTGGTAAATAGGGGTTTTTGAGACGGTTACGTCCGGTTTTTATTGAATCCGTGGATTGTTTGAGCTGACGAACAAGATGCAGGTTTCGTTGTATGACCTCTATTTTCGGGCAAGACGTTTCCGCCCTCTCCTTGCGAGCCGAGGTCTAGACTATCGTTGATTTTATTACCTTAGGTGCGCACGATTCGGATTCGAATACAGAATGCGTTAGAAATACAATCGTCCCTCGGAGTAGTGCCAATTGGATTATCTCTCGCTCGAGCTCAACCCTCACTCCAAGCGTCTTCCCCTGACGCGATACTTCGTACCAAACCATCTGATGAGTAGTGACCCATGTGGAACGACTCAATTTGGATACATATTGAAATTCACGATCGTGCAATTTTGATTCGTGAATCTATAATTATTGAATTCAATCAATATACCTAATGGTATAATATAAATGATCTTTACATCCCTCGACATGAATAATTCATTCGAAATATATTCCATCAAAATACGCGTGTATCTTCGTATTCGGAACCTCATGTGTGATAAATTACAAGAATCAGCTCGAATGTTTCAATCAACCACCACCCTAATTTTTCGAAAAATTGCATTCTCATCAATGCTCGTAAATCTCAATCTTTTACCCTGCGCGTGTACACTATATTTTTTCTGACGCAACCTCCATGTTTCCTTTCTGATATCCGCGGTTGGCACTAATCGGAAGGTGTCATTCTACTATGATCGCCGCCAGGAGTAGGGGAACGTGAATTCTCGGAATCATACTCCCTCTACCCCGAAAGTGGCACTATTCGCGAGGACGACTGTAATTGTAATACGCAGATTGAAGGGTTTTCTAAGTGATGAAATCGATGAGACCGGAACCGGATTAGATATTTCTGATAACTGAGACGCGAGGTTATAAAAGATCGGCAATACTGTTACTGAGCATGCGGCAGAGTTCGATAGAGCAGATCCTTTATGCTGGCGCGAACGTAGGTAAGGAATTGGTAAAGAATAATTCAGTGGAGGTTGCTGGTTTGGCGATTACGACGCGAATTCAGAGTGATATGATTTGTATTTTAGACTAGTGCAGATCGTGTACAATAAAATGAAATGGTATTGAGTCCGACGAGAAAAATCTTAAAAGAAATATTTTTGGCAGCTTGAGGTTATGGGCTCACCACAAAAAAATGGGTTTTGAATGTTTTTTCGCATTTTTCAATGTTTTGCCGAAGGTGAATTGGATTTGAAAAATTTACATTGAAAAGCTGAGAACTTTTCACGCAGAAAATATTGTACTGGATATCATTTTTATCGGGGATTACATGCTGAAAAAATGCATTTTCCAATCAAATTTCAAAGAATTGCCAAAAATCAATACGTAGACCGGAAACAGAAATGTTAATGTAAAATCTGAAAGAAATTGCGTGTCCTTTGCGTGACATACGTAAACGAATGTCGAAGTTACATGGCGATCGAATATTACGAGGTCCGTAAGTGTTTTGGGTTTCGGAGGAATGATCCCCATACGTTTCTGTCCAAAATGACTGACTAAATAATACAGGTCTGCGAAATAATTTGTTTCTGAAGATGTTGTACGACGATATTAATGGGTGTAGTAGTGTAATAAAATCGTGTACGGAAGTGATACCCCACGTCAAATTTAGTAGATACAGGTAGGGATTGCAATCCGGAAAACCGGATCCGAGAATCCGGTGGATTCGGCATCATCAAACGTCTATCGGATCCGGAATGCGTTGGCCGAATCCGATCACCGGATCCGTTCAATTCAAAAGAAATACATACACGCCAATTTCATGGAGAAATACTTGCGCTGTTGCATACTCGACCCAATCGGATTCAGAGTGATATAATTTGTATTTCAGACAAGTGCAGATCGTGTACAATAAAATGAAATGGTATTGAGTCCGACGAGAAAAATCTTAGACAGGAGGTTGGATTTCCCGACTCGCGTTATTCAGAGGATCCGTCTGGGCGCGTGTGTGTTACCAGCAACATGATCGAGGTTGAGACCACTCTGGCCGTGCTGAGGTTGAGTGTGCGCGAGTATATACGAGGAAATAATGTGAAGTATAGATTCTAGAATGATTCGAAGCTCTGAATTGGGAATATTCTTGAATGTCGAGATTTTGGAATCTGAGACTCAGAGTTTAAGAATTGGGATGATGTTCAAGCTCGTGATTTTGAAATGATTTGAAGTTAGGATTTCCGAATAATTCAAAGATAGGACTCGGAACATTCTTCGCTTTCAAGATTTAGTAATGGCTATTCTTCGAGAAAAAAGGTTTACGAAGGAAATGACGATTTAGCACGATTCTCGGCTCGTATTTATACCCAGAAAAAGGCCGGAAATCGATCCCTTTACTTGGATCTTTCTGGCAGAAACAGCGATGCTGATGGTACGATTTTTCTCAAGGGAGGAATATCGCATGGCGAGAGTAGGTCTAGGTTACCGGAAAATATTGTCCATATTGTCATAAACGCGCTCAGCGTTTTGTACGCTTCTGACGTAAGCACTCGGTGTTGCTTGACAAACCGGATGCTAAGTTTCGAATTTGTATATGGTGACTCGCAAGAGTAATGATAACTATTCGTTAAAATTACACCTACGAAACATGATCACAGATTTTGCAGTTTTGACCGCCAATTTGTAATCAGAAATTCGAAGCAACCTTGTTAACTAAATTTTATAAAATTTATGTTGATTTGTATTTATGTAGAACAATGGCTGAAAAAATGCGTGACTGAAAGGTTGACGAAGATTCTTGTACCTAATCGATTTGCCAGGACAAACTAGTTGTAGCAACGCACATTGGGGCTAATATCCCTCAATCGGTTCCGAACCACTCACGAGTCGTAATTTTCAACGAAATTCGAAAATTTTTGTTAGAAAATACTTGTGATGGAAAAACGAAGATGTGCTCGAAGACCTTTCTGCGAAAAACTCGGGAAATAAAAATTTGGAAAACATTGAAGATAGGATTTTGAGGTTTCTGGATCAAAATTAGGCATGCACCCAACCGCACAATTGTTCGAGACTTCGGGCGAGAATCCAACGAAAATAACGGTTCTTATGTCAAAACTTTTATTGGTTTTCAAGTTTACGATGTTTTGGAATTTCGGAATTTCTTGGGAAGTACTGATTTTCAAGAATTCAATGTTTTTTATTGCTGAAACTGCGTCGAAACTTTAAACGCGTTTTTCTCGAAACTACATTTTTCGAGCTTGCGGGAATGATAACTCGACAACGGTTATACCGATCGACTTGAGATTCATACCACACATTCGTGACACTATTATCTAAGGCGCTTAATCGGATTTTCTCGATATTGTTAACAGCTTTTTCTTTATTAATGTTTTTAGGTCAGAATTTTTCGCGAAAAACGACAAAAAATCCGCGTGCTGCCAAAAATCCGTTTTTGATTTTATTTTTTTTAAATCTCAGACCGTTCTATGTATTTGATCATACTAAAGAACATATTTTCATCGCATATGTTTCGGATGAACCTGGAGGTCGTTATGAGTCGCGCAGAGCAGTGGGGCAAAAATCTGTCCGTATATCTCCGACGATTATAAATATTCTAGCATTAAAAAAATACGTCTGGAAAGCTGAAATTTTACATCAAAAGTGTGCAAAAACAGAAATAAGAAATATGCCTTATTTTAGCTCCAAAAAAATCATGAACATCGAGCCTTATTTCGTAACTCCTCGACAAACAAGATCAAATAGTTAATTCCTTGCGTACGGGTGCAGGAAATTTTGTACAGTGGAAGATTGTAGTCGCAATATGCTGATTTGGAATTTTCAAAATTACTCGAGCAGTTTATTGCGTAAAGGGCTCCGAGCGTCTCTTCGTGTTCGCATCGCGAGTATTCTCCGACAAGAATTTTCAAATTTCGTTGAAAATCACAATTTGCGGGTGGTTTCCAAACAATAGAGCATCACAGCCCCTCCGTGCAACGTGGCTACTGAGAGTTCAAAAGAGTTGAATGGAATTTCCGGCTTTATTTCGGAAATAAAGCAAACTACCGGCTCGGCGACGGAAGATGAAGCTTGCGGGGAAAAGCTCGAGGAAGTTTTACTCACCAGTAGGTCGCCGAGCGCCAAAGACAGGACGTAAGTGTTGGGCACGCTGCGCATATTCGCGTGTCGCAGCAGCGTCAGCACCAGGACCCCATTTCCAGCAACGCCGATGATGACTATGATGACGAAGGCCACCGGCGCGATGTAAGTTTCCGGACGCTCGCTGTAAGGGATGTACGGCTCGATCGTCGAACTGGCCAGCGCCACGCAACAGTTCAAGGACTCGCGAATCGACGAGTCCTCCGTCGAGCGATTGCCCAAGGAAACGCAACAGCTTAGGCTTTCCTGAATCGATGAGTTACCTCCTGGATGCTCCATCGCTCTCGACTCAGCGCGTTCTGTCGAACTGCCGCGATGAATCACGCTGTTTTCATCCTACGCGCGAAAAGCTTTCGGCTCCGAAATTGTCTTGGTCACAACACTCCGAGGATTTTTCACAGGCGTTCTCTTCAAAATGTTGGAAAACATCGAGAATCGTCGCATAATCGAGTTACTCCTCGCGAAAAGCAAGCGAGGAAAAAAAAACTAAATCAACTCTAATCTTCAAGCTCCAAAAAAACGTTTTATAATTTTCATTCGAGTTTGTATTCGAGGGATGAATTTTTCCCTCGTCCGGATAGAATTTTCAGACGAATTCAACCGTGGACAGGGAATCCACTGTGCACTCCGGATATTTTCGTCGAGCTTTCGAAAATTCCGCGCGAGCTTCCCGCGCAGGTTTATAGAATTTTTGGAACTATCGATTTTCAAAATTTTTATGGAAATCTTGATGTTTTTTTTCTCTTCTTTTTTTGACACCTCGCTGTGGTTGTGACTTAATTTGCGGAGATGCGAGCAGCCGCGGATACTTTCACCTCGATTTTGTGATTACTTCTTCGTCGCGACATTCGATGTTGGTGGCGACATTGGAGACGGAAATTTCACAGCAAATTCAGCGCAGTACCACCATTGTCGAGTCTTTCGAAGGCCTGGCTCGTCATTCGGGTGTCTCCAATCGGCGGAGCGAAACTGGACAAACAAAGTTATTACATAGCGTCGAATGATATTACGAGTTTTCGAATGGAACCGAAAAAACGGTGGACAACAATTTCACTGTTAATCGGGCGAGGACATTTCCGGAGCGATCGTTCCGCCGCTCAATTTATCTCTTCTCCCCCAGGATAAAATTTCGGAATTCCGGCAACTTGTTTATCCGACCTTCGCGTCAAAGCAAATATTCATCCATCGTCCTAAAATTCGCCTCTCTCGAAAATTGACCGCAGCATCATCGAGGCGGTGATTTCTCAACGCTTATCTCTCTCAAATTGTTCGTTGAATAACAACAAATAACGGCAAACGAATCGACTTTTTCGATTTCAATTAGTCACCCTACCAGCCGTCGGTTTTACATGAAATTAGACAACAAGATATAAAAACGGTTTTTTTTGTAACAGCGGATTAATAAAATTGTCGATTTGTCACAAAATGATCGTCACTTAAAAGTACAGTTTCGAGTGAAAATACAATTTCTACCGAAAACAGAGATCGTCAATAAAATTACCAGCACGTGCTACGATTATTAAAAAGTGAGGTGCAGTCAGAATTTTCAAAAATCGTTTTTTGTACATTTTCTTGAGGTATGTTTCGAAAATGTTGCCTGAAAAATCAATTCGCTGATCAACAATGTGCGTCTGAAAATGTCTGCATCGCTTGATTGAAAAATCGTTTTCTCGTAAACTTGTTGTACAAAGTTGATGAAAATTGCAGAGGATGCTGAGAAATAAATGTAGCGAACGATAAGATTCTCATTATGGTGCAATTCGTGATTGTTGCTATTTTTTAATATTTTCTTAATACACAAATGCTGATTTTACCCTGTTCTACGAGCGAATTTCGAACATTTTGTCGAGTTATGGAAAGTCTGAACGTTTAAGATTCAGAAACCGTTTTGACGGAATGAATTAAATGCTCGACTTTTCGGAAAAAAATTGTGATATTCGGATTCAGCAGATCAAAATACATGGAAACAGTTTAGATTTGTCCATCGAGCTCAAAATTTACAGAAAATTCGATACCGTGCCTACATCGGAAAACTGAACGCGTTTTTGGCGAAACTATGTATTTCAAATCGGTGACCACTAAAATTCAAAAACCACTCTAAGAATTTTGATGAAATTTGGTGTGCTTTTGGATAGCATTAAAAATTAGTGCTTGATTGATTGAAGGATTTCCATTTTTATGAAATAGCTTTTTTTCAACAATAAACGAGCGATTTTTAGTTGCGAATCCGCCATTACGTCAAAAACTTCTATCAAGGACTAAATCTATTATTTAAATGATTTCTTTTTTTTTTGGTGTTTTGATTCAGATGATTCGGTAAAATGTTATGGTGGTCATCGCAAACCACTACGTCTCTCTACCAAATTTGCGATATTTTTATAAATAATCAATTTTGTTTTGAGACTTGGTACGAGTCAAGTTGAAATATTGCATGGAAAGTCTATGTGATTACTTTGGTAAAACAAAATTTATTACTATAAAGAAAATGATTGAGAATGCTCTATTTTTCATGCCTCTCACTCCACCTCGCTCCTTAACAACTTGGCACAACGAATGCTGATAATGGGATGTTTCTGGGTTAGAAAAGTACAAAAAGAAGAAGGTCGCGTATCGTTGTAAAAAACAAATATACGAAGGATCCGCGGTCGCGGTCCGCATCAAATAATCATGACAAAATCTGATTGTTGCAACGAGGAGGTAGAAAGGCACGAGGGAGTTTCGCGAGCAAATGGAAGGGCACTGGAATCACCGAATAAACATAGATCGAATTAATTCTGCCCCCTCCGCGTGAAAATCCTTACAAGACTCCCAGGCAATTTTCTCAAAACGACTTCCCGCAAAAATGCGAGGACCAAAGAATATTTCCCTCAGCGACAGTGGCGTAGCACGGGATGGGCGGGGGATGCAGTCCGCACCGGGCGGCACTTCGACGGGGCGGAAAAAAAGGTAAAAGTAGATTTCCTTCGACATTTTTTCTGTCAATTTTTCGTTTCTATGCCCAAGTTTTATTTCATTCGATTTTCATTTAAATAAACATCTCTTCTTCCCAATTCTTTGCACTTGACCGTGATGACCGAGCTCATTGACTAATCCTAGTGGTGAAAAAAGCTTTTCGAAACTGAAATCCATTAAGAATTATAGACGTTTTTCCTGTCTATATCGTTTCAAGTTTTCAGTTTTCACTTTGATTTTTTAATAAGTATCCTGCCAACTCTGTCGTGTTTTTTACTCGTGGTCCTGCGGAATAAAAGGAAATTTTTACGCGTTTTTTGACAAATGTTGCGCATGTTATTTTCACTCTTCAGGTTACTGTTATTTAATAAGAATAATTTTTTTATAATTAATCGTAAAAATGAGAGGGGCGGCAAATTTGGAATCCGCACCGGGCGCTAGTGACCTGTGCTACGCCATTGGCCCGCGGCACACAGTTTTTTTCGAACATTTCTCCTCGCCTGGCGAGATCAAATAGGTAAAAAAATATTTTTGCGCAGATCCCTTGCCGTCAAAAATTGCCTATCCCGGAAACTGTAATAAAATGGTTCGAGATCATCTCGTCACGTTTTATTCGATAAACCCACGAGGAATTTATTCGATTCGACCAGAATTCATCGTAATACGATCATTAGTGATGAACGAAGCTTTGGAGGTTGCGAAGAAATTAGCAAGCTATTTTCTCGGATAATACGAGCAAGAGTGTCGAATCGATTGATACTTTTTCTCAATTTTGCGAATCCTTTCCGGTTTTTCCGGTAAATATTAATCGCGCGGCTCGATTTATCTCGAGGATACGTATATCCTACTTCTGTTCGGCTCTTCACTTCGGAGAACAATAAAGTTTGGCTGAATCGTGTTTCGGGGACGAAATTTGGGTAAGTCATTGTAATAGAAAGTTACCACTCGTTATCTTGTCAACGCGAAGAGTATTAATGGTCGCGTTAAAAGGGGAAGAATAATTGTGCATCGGTGAGAATCCCAAGGCTCGAATAGCTGGCGCGTTTTACTCGCAACCGCAACACGTTTATGACGACGATACGTGACGACGAAGCGTCATCCACCTGCCGCGTATCGAGATCTGGAATCTCTGCGGCACTCGATCGCTCCCAGAAATGGGGAGGACGATTGATATGCAACGTCGTAAAATTCGGTAATCCGTGTAATTATCCCGCAGAGTCGGCTAATGCGAAGCCATTACGGAGACACGCCTCGTATTGCCAAATGAAAGTAAATTCGTGATTCGGGAATTGATCGACCCAAACTTGAGTTCATTGTCCTCCTGGCGTAACGAGTGCTGAAATGAGCTCGCTCTGCAAAACCAGCGACGACAGTTGTCTGGACGAAGAACCCAAAAAAATACGCCACGATAGCATTCACAATTAAAAACAATCGAATAACATTCAAGTATGAAGAGTTTATTCTACAGTTTATTCTAAAGTCCATCGGTTCATCGTGATCGACACGATTCTGATAAGCTTAAAATAGGAATTACGTTCCCGAAAAAATCATTAATTGGGTCGTGGTGCTTGACATTAAAAGTTATGCATAGTTCAGTGGTCGCTATTAATGAAAATAGAGTCATCATCAAAATAAAGCACAAAGCATCCCACGCTTTTTTACAATCAATTTAATTATTTCATCACGAACTCAATTCTTATCTTGAGCTTGCAAGAATTTTTGTAATCATAACGATTTTATCTAAAGAATACACTCTATACGTTTAAATATTATTTTACATTTTTTAGTTTGGATTGCTACGAAAGCGTGGTTTTTAAAGTTTTTTCAAACTCTTGAATTTATTTGTTTATTTTTCAGTTTTTCAACATTTTTAAACCGGAATTTCTTAATAATTTTTTTCTTCAATTTTTAGTCTTAAGTTATTGTACTAGTCATTGGTCCTTGTTACGTGTGCAAAATTTGAATTTATTCTAGAGCGTTTAATTCTCAAGTTAATCTGACGTTTCATAGTCGGTGAAAATCATCTTAGATAGATAGATAGACAGATAGATAATAGTTGTATATCTGACAAACTTTGATGAATCTCGGCGGGGCGGCACTCCTCAACAATTTGGTGATCAGATTTTTTTCGTGAAAATCTGATGCGTTCACTTATTTTAGCAAAATGGGCAACCCAAAAAAATTGGATAAAAAAAAATCAGCCTCGAAATCTTTTTTTCGAGTAAAATCAAAGTGAACAGAGTAATTGGGATAAAGAAAGACATTTTGAACGTAAAACACGATCAGATACGGAACAAACAACAGAACGGACTTCCCCGACGTATTTCCTGTTTCGCACAGTGATCATTCGAATGCGATTGAAATTGTTGTGAAATCAAAAGTCAAGAAATAGAATTCTTAGCTCGTAAATATTTCCAGGAAATCAAAATAAATCTTGACATTTCATTCCGAGTATTTTATCTTCGACGAGTGTCGTGAGATTCTGGTTTCGAAAAGATTGATCGACCAAACTTTGCGATCCAAAGATCGCGGGATACGAACTGGCAATAATTGTAAAAGAGAAACTTCATTATTCTACCATCAATTTTCGATGTCCGAGTTCGAATACGAACTTTTTCGCGATAACTCGAAACTCTTGAAGGACAGAATATAACCATCGAAGTTTGGTAGGAGAAGAAGGGGGAATCCGGATACGGGATACCTACGACCATAGGTTTGCTATTTAACTCCTCCGCGTATTTTTATTTTTTTCAATTCTAAATTCCTTCCGTAAACACGGTCTTCGTACAAAATAAATCTCGATATCATACGAAACTGATCATCTCTTCCCTGAATTTTTCGATCACTGTGTTCTATGGATGTGTTCGTCATTTGTGCAATTTCAGGCACGATTTCATGAATTTCAATCTTTTACGTTCCTTTCAGTACTCACTGGCGGGAATTTCTATTATAAAATGTTACATGCCAAATGTATACTCGATAAGCAGGGATGATGATCATCTAACTAAATACAGGGTGTTCCATTTTAATATTATACCAGCCCGGATATCTTTCTACAGTGATATGTTTGAAACGAAACATACGTATTATTCCCTGAAGAATATAAATATACAATGAAAAATAGGGGTTATTATATATATATACATATACATATATATATATATATATATATATATATATATATATATATATATATATATATATATATATATATATATATATATATATTAGGGTGTTTCAAAAAAATAATTTTTTTTTTTTTTCCAAACAGGCTTAAAAGTTTCCTTTTGATGTCACGAACCGCCAGTGAAAACCGGAGCTCTTAATATTAATATTAAGTGTGTCCTCATCGCACTTTTTT
This sequence comes from Arge pagana, assembly GCA_963969455.1. Taxonomy (NCBI): domain Eukaryota; kingdom Metazoa; phylum Arthropoda; class Insecta; order Hymenoptera; family Argidae; genus Arge; species Arge pagana. The sequence continues at coordinate 15,075,147 of OZ018311.1, read as the reverse complement.
AATTCCCATAAGAATAACACGGGAAAAATTATTTTTGTTTCTTCTGATTTTTGTACTGTTCAAACGACGAATCACCTAATGAATCGCCGCTATAATTGTTGTAGGGAATTGAACGCTCTACAAAATGGGACTGATAAGATTTTCGATTAGTCCACGTATTTAAAAAAAATTGAATTTTGATTCTAAAAAACTCTTAAATTTGATCAAAATCTCTAAATTTGACTAAAATTGTGAGCTTTATGGAAAAAATAGGGATCAACTTTTTTGTTAAACATGAATTAATTCTCTCATAAACGTTGATATCTTTGATTTCTGTATTATTAAAGTTTTTTAAAATATGTACTAATCTAATTACATCAAATATCTGTTACTGGAGAGATTTTTTACTACAATCGGGAAATTGTTGTCGATGATTGCGAACAACCTGTAATAGATACTGTAACTGGTCTTCATCTTTGGTTAGGCAGCAGTTATATTCTTCGATCAACGCAATTCCTCGTTCAGCAACGTCGTTGGTCACTTTTAAGGTTTTAAAAAATTCCAAACAAACTTTGTAGCTTTCATTATCAGGCCACGATGAAATATTTCATTAGTTGATTAGTCGTTTGAACAGTACAAAAATTAGAAGAGACAAAAATAATTTTTCCCGTGTTATTCTTATGAGAATTAAAAAAATGCGATGAGGACATACTTAATATTAATATTAAGAGCTCCGGTTTTCACTGGCGGTTCGTGACATCAAAAGGAAATTTTTAAGCCTGTTTGGAAAAAAAAATAAAAATTTTTCATTTTTTTGAAACACCCTAATATATATATATATATATATATATATATATTAGTTGAAGTTTCAAATTTGACACGGGTTTGACCTTGAACATGAGACTCAAGGTCGAGGTACTATCAACACTGGTGCTGTATCATTGTCGTTGCCCAAGAATACTCAGATTCACCTATAGTCATTAGGGCGTTCGTCATTTACAAAATTGATTATTTTTCTAGCGACGTCCTCCAAACTTTCAGTTTATCGTCTGAAAAAAATATCAGATTATAATAATCCGGTAATATTCATAATAAATCTTGGCGCAAAGGCGATACATTTTCAATTTAAATTACATGGGCTTTCGCCACTTTTTACAATTATTTTCTTCTGTCTCGAACGTATTATTTCACAGTGCTGAAAATTTCATATTCTTGTAGAGCACCGAACGCTCTACAAAAAAGGTCTCTTAAAATTTTTCGATAAATTCATTCCCCCAAAAGTTATTCGAAATTGAAGTTGATCTCTAGGTATACTCTTAAATTTTTGTACTTTTATTTTGCAAGATCAAGAAGATCAAGAAACGGAACGAGACAAAAAAAGCGACAATAAACGAAATGTATCCAAAAACGTTTTTTAAATCATACTAACGAATGAAGCTCGTTGCTAACCAGCATCGTTTTGGCACCGCGTCAAGCTTCGTTATATTGTTATCACCAACGGTGGTACGTCGCATCGTCAGGTTTATACGTATAGCTAAGTGAAATTCGATTATTTTCCTCCGAGGAAAAAAATGCAACTTTATTTATCGACGAACGGCTCATTAGCTTCTTATTCAATCGAGTCGCGGAGAGAAGAGCGTTTCTCCGATATTATACGTCGACGGAAGTGCGGTCGTTTATATTTAGAAGTCATTTAGAAGTTTTCAGCGCAACGGTGCTTCTCTCTCGAAGTAATTGCTGCTCTTTCGCAAGTACGGGAAACTCGGAGGCAGTCCGCAAACTTTTCAAACTCACCGTGCAATGCTCCATCTCCCGTGAATTCTTCTCACAATTTCAGTTTGTTATCCCTTTTTTATACTCGTCGTTCTGTCTCCGCCGACCAGCGATTAGTCCTCGAACGTCTACGGGATCCGAGTCCAGAGGCGATGAAAATATCCGTCACCGTGAATATTTCAGCTCGCGCCAAAGTTTTTGTGGACTACTCAAAACAAATCTATTCGCAGTCGATTTATCGTTCGTTTTTTCGCGTAGATTCGCAGTTCGGCCTAACACATTGATGTGTATGATGCGTTGCGGAAATTTGAAAAACCAGTCAATATACGCGACGTTCAGACGCCTGTGAAGTTGAGAAGCGTACCTTACAGCAACACGACGACTCAGTCATCGAATTATCTCAACAACGAGCCGTACTAGCAAAAAATATCATCAGACATTTTTTAAGCGAAATTTTTTTCTCTACAAAAAAGGTATCCTGACATTTTCTCCTGAAATTCTTTTTTCACGTGATTAATCCTAAATTTCAATAATCTTGCTGATTCCATTCGAAGGAAAGTTGCCCCGATGCGGAGGCAGGAAACTGCGAACTACGTGTATTTCTTCCTCGTAATGGTAGGAAAAAACTAGCTCGTAGGCGGTATATTCAGAATCAATTTGCCAATAGCCAATTAATTCCAATTTGCCAATTAATTACAACTTCATTATTGCCAATGAGCATGATATTGTAAAACAACACTTTCCCTTCAGAATTACTGATGCAACGGTAATTAATAAATGAATGAATAAGAAAAAAAAATAGTAGTCGTTCATCTATTAGTCGATAATTTTTCTTTATCATGCATATTATTGTCTTATTAGACAATGATGTAACCTTGAACGAGTTGTAATACCTTTTCTCAAATTGTTACAGTTTTTGTTCGAATTTTCCAGCAGAACCGTCTTACCCCGCATTCCTCTATCCGATGTCGGAATTAAGATGGATACTGCACTAAGGCGATGCATCGTTGGAAGAGTTACGAAGATGAGTTGAAATGTTGGAAGATGGATGCTATCTTCCAGCTTTCGTAATATCCGCTGCCGCATTACACTTCGGTTTCGAGTAAACGCGAGGGTGATCGATCGATGGCGTGCAATTTGCGGTGGGCAGTCAAGAAGTAGCGACTTTAATTACTGCTCGCATCTCAATTAAGCTCGAAGCAGGAGCGTGCGCCGCATTTTTCGGACTTCCATTCAAGGTCCGCGCCGCTGCATTTTCATGGCGACAGTTCGCGTCCTCGCGAAAGCGACGAGGGAAACCCCTCGTTCTCGGCGAAATCGTACATCGAGTTGGCAGTTCGATGGCAAATTTTGTTCGCAACTCGAACGTTCACGACACGGTGGGAATTCGTCGTTTGGAAAATACTCATTTTCAAAATTGAGCCTGCCGCTCGATCTTCGCCGACCCAATTTCAGTCCGCTTGTTCCAAAAGCCATATGCTGATTAATGCGCAGCACTCGCCGCCCCGAACCCAACACGGCCGCAGGTCTGATCAACATCGAGATGCAAATTATTCGCACCGTTCTTGTTTCACGTCGCCGCTGATTTATCACCTTCGGCTTGTGGCCCTCAAAAACGTTCGGTAATAATTTCACTTTCTGCGAATTTCCGACACTCGTTTCGATGAAACTCGGAGGGGATTTTTTTCTCAACCCTAAGATGTGCAAATTACATCTTCGACCAGATCCGACTTCCGGTATGGAAACGGCTATGGCTATCTTCGTCAATTTTTGAGATACAACATCGAGCTTTGGGGCCTTCCGCAATTTTACCTCATCATCAAATCATACTTAAACAATAGAAAATTCCAAGTACAGCATGGACAAGAACTCTCCCCACTCTATCCAATAAAATCAGCCGTACCACAGGGCAGTGTCCTCGGACCAGTACTGTATACCCTATTCGCCGCTGACATACCGACTGGCGACAATGTAACAATTGCAACCTATGCAGACGACACAGCGATACTAGCAACATACGAAAACCCGGCTGCGGCATCTGAACTGCTCCAAAATGCATTAAACCGAGTCGAAGAGTGGCTGAAAAAATGGAAAATACAAGCGAGCACAAGCAAATCAGTGCAAATAACCTTTACATTGCGAAGAGAAAGTGCCCTCCAGTTACACTAACCAACCAACCCCTGCCTGTAACAAATGAAGTCAAATACCTCGGAATGCACTTACAATAGACAGACGTCTCACCTGGAGAAAACATATAAAAACAAAAAAAAAAAGAACTCGACCTAAAATTTAAAAAACTATATTGGCTAATCGGAAGAAAATCCCGACTATGCCTGGAAAACAAGATCCTCCTGTACAAAGTCATACTCAGACCGGTGTGGACCTATGGTGTTCAACTATGGGGTGCGGCCAGTAAATCGAATATCGATATAATCCAAAGATTCCAGTCTAAAGTACTGAGAACGATTGTCAGCGCCCCATGGTACGTCAGCAACAAAACCATAGACAACGACCTGAAAATTCAACATATAAAAAATGTCACGCAAAAACTCAGCGAAAGATACGAGGAAAGACTCCAAAACCACCCTAACAGACTGGCGCAAGAGCTACTGGACCACCACGAAGAAAGAAGATTGAAACGCACTCTACCGAGAGACCTCACCAACCGCGCAAACATCGAACTCTAGAAGAAAGGTCACTGGACCTCCTACTCTACGAAGGGCTAAACCACAGCACAACTAATGAATGTCTCTCAGAGACAGATTGTAGTTTAAAGACCCAAGAAAAAAAAACATCGAGCTTTGGAACACAGTTTTATGATTGCCGAAGAAAATTTTCTGAATTTTTCAGGCTATTTCCGGCACCCGCGTCTGACAATATTTATTTTTCAATTTTAAAGTCAATATTCGAATCACTACAACGACAATATCTTCGAAAAATGTGGTTTTTCTAGTACAAAAATAGGGGTTGCAACCCCCGTGGCCATAACAATGTCTAGTAGCTTCGCGTCGCCGCAAAGAGCATTTTCCACTTGGTTCCGTCGCAGAATACCAATTAGAAGCAGAGACATTTCGAAAAAAGACTTTAAGAGTGAACTTTGAGGGTAGATTTCACCCCCTAAACGGGCTTAAGAGCACGTATAACAAAATACGTGTCTCTCAAAACATATCTTATTCGTATTTCTCTTGAGAAAAACATTTTCTTCATTATTGCAGATGACCAATGTCTGAAGGGGTAGTAACCGTGTTTGGGGGTGGTTAACGCGAAATCCTTGAATACGTCAACTTATTTACTCCATTTCACCGCCCAGAATATTTATTTTTTAATTTTCAAGTCAATATTCGAATCACTACAACGACAATATCTTCGAAAAATGTGGTTTTTCTAGTACAAAAATAGGGGTTGCAACCCCCGTGGCCATAACAATGTCTAGTAGCTTCGCGTCGCCGCAAAGAGCATTTTCCACTTGGTTCCGTCGCGGAATACCAATTAGAAGCAGAGATATTTCGAAAAAAGACTTTTTGAGAGTGAACTTTGAGGGTAGATTTCACCCCTAAATGGGCTTAAGAGCACGTATAAAAAAATACGTGTCTCTTATTTTTCGATGTTCTACAACATATATCAAAATCATCGAAATCGGTGAGTTCGGGTTCGCAAGGTTTCCTTGTGAGTGCAAAATCTTCCAAGTTTTTGTAACGAGCGATTTTAAGATAAATGTTTTGGAAACTCTTCAATGAGTGGGAATTATTTTCTTCAACACTCGAAGGAGCCCACTGAACAATTTCTAACACGCAAATGGACTCATGTTTCTCTTCGCAATTGTCGACATCAGATATCATGAAAGCGTGACGAGCGACCATCAAGCAATTTGGTCCAAACTATGAAACCAACGTGAACAGAAGAGGCGAAAAGCCATACCGCTTTATACTCTAGCCCTATAATATCAATATAATGCCATCACATTTTTCTTTGATAAAGCAAAATAAAACAAAATAAATAAACAAATAAAATAGGCAATCGTGTCTCACGCAAAAAACGATGAGCTTTTTGGCTAAGACCGGCTAGTTTTTCATAGATTTGCGTCCACCCTAATTGGACAGACATTTGAAGGAACCTTGCCAAAAATAAACTCGACATATAATTTTTTTTTAAAAACGGCTACGAAGAAGTCTGGAAAATTTGGATTCGGACTTCGTTCTGCAGTTGCGATGGAAGAAGCGGATTTTTTTTAACCCTTTTTTATTAGCTTGGTATGTATGTAGGTTTGTAGGTCACAAAATCTTCAAGGTGTCGAATTGAATCGAAACTTTGAACACGTATGAAGAACGGACGACAATACAATAATTTGGGACAGAAAATAGAAGAATAATTTTTTTTTTCAAATTCAAAGGACCTCGCAGTATTTTACTGTGACAGTAGTTTTATCAGAATTGTACCACGTTACTAGTTCCGCTGAATCCTGACTTACTATATCAAGAGTCGTCATTCGCTTCAGAGGCGTCTTCCCGAGGGTTGGCCTTTACTAAATCTGGAATCGCTGAATTCTAACTTATCAAATCTCAAAAGCAAAGAATATTCCGAATTCCATCTTTGAATTATCCTGAAATCACCTCCGAATCTTAACTTACTAAATCTCGAAAGCAGAGAATATTCCAAGTTCCATTTTGGAATTATTCTTAAACCAACTCTGCATCTCGGCTCACTAAATCTCGCCAAGCATATTACGAGTACCCTCTTCGAATTATTTCAAAATCAATTCGTGACCGCCCATTGATGGGAAAACTTGCCCATCGATTTTTTCAACTCGACTAAATTGGCTATGAAAGATGTTCAAATGCACCATGGCGCATTTTAGTGCCGGATTTTTGGAGAAACTTGTGATCTTTGCGCGTTGAAGTAGCGTCGCGTCGTATCGCATCACGTTTCCATCACCGTGGACGGAAAAGTTGAGATGCAATTCAACGTGGTCACCCAAATTTCATCGTCACTCGTATAACTTATCGTCGCGTCGTAAGATCTAAGCGATAGCCAAATATGGGCTACATCAATATCGTGAATATCGGGTAAACGAGTTTTCGCGCCTCCCGCACCGATTCTTCGCCTCGCGTGTTGTACAGCGTTATACAAACGCTCGCAGTTTGGATATCTGACGTGAAACGCTTTATCATCCGCGTGAAAGCTATTGCGCGAAATTGTTTTAATGGGTTAGGGGTAGTCGGAGAGTTGTAAAAAGCGATTATCTTAGATGTTTTCTTTTGGCAGTAGTTTACTCTTTTTTTATTCCACAAATAAAACCAAGTTTTTGATATTATGTTTCAATTTTTGTTTTACCAAAATTTGAAGAGATAGAAAATAACGAAAAGGTCTATTGTGTATCATAGATAGAAATAATTATTCATTTTCATATTTACATTTATTTACCAGTAATATTACAATATAATGTAGTCCCGCAGAGGCAAACGAAGTTACCTGTTCGCCGTCTGATGCAAAGTACAGTTATTGCAACCATAATGACTAAATCTCGTAGAAATAATACAAGAACTAGAATAACAGAAAATAAAATAGAATAAAATAACAGAAAATCAGGCGTAATAAACTCATTCTAATATATATCTTATCTTATACCTGTTCAGGTATTCCGAGTATCCTACTCAGGATTCTGTTTACACTTTTGTCTCTATCCATGTTTTTACTTCCTTTTCATTTTTTGTTCCTGGACGTTTCAAATTATTTCGTCATGACGAAATAATTTTATGGCTGTGACGCAACTGTTTTTGAATATTTGGGTAGCGCTATTTTCTTATTTATTGTCATTGAAAATTGTTTTCTCAGGTCATTGTAGTGTGCTATTAGTGATTCTAGCATAAAGACTTCCCCAATATTCGGTGGTTGGTCGTCTATCTGAAATTTATTTTTGCGAGTTGATTATTATCGAATTAAATATTTCCCAAATATTTATTGAACTTTCACATCGTGGCTGACGAAATAAAAGAAAATGATCGAGGGTACTGGTCAAAATGATCTATTCGGTCTGACTAAATAATTTCCAGAACTGATTTGTACCCTAAAATTAATAGTTACAATAAAAAATATATACTATTTATACTTTCTTCTCGTGTAAATAGAAATTCAATTTTCAAAATTCAATCTAATTCGCATGAATCAAAATTTCTTTGAATTTTTGTAAATTTGGGGAATAACGAAAGAAGTCTTTAAGATAAAAAAGTTCTTCGTGCCAAGTGTAATTCTCAAAAATCCACATCGGTTTATTCTTATCTGTTATTTTGCGTTGCTCCAAGCTTGGTAAGATGAAAACATCTCGATACCATACATCGCTGGAACATAATTTTTGTCAAGTATACAATAATTTTATTAATGAATCAAAGTGCAAGTAGATCGGCTTATTCTTCACATCGATTATTTATATTTTTGTGAGATTTGAATCGTTTGGATGATATCAATAATCCGAGTGATTCGAATAGTCCGAACGATTCGAGCCTTTCGAATAAGTCGATAGTAGCCGAACATGGAATCGAATTTTTTTAGATTCGATCACGAATAAGATTCGTACGCCCCGAGTCTCGAGTTCGAGTGTAACGCGCGATAAGGAGCTCGTTCGAAAAACCGATTCCCGTATCGTGTCGTAGATCGCGATTCGATGGCGCTGGATTGATAGACCGGAGTTCCGGAGAGTTCCTAGGGGAGTTAGGAACGAAAGTAACATTTTCGATCTCGCGTGTTCTATGATCGAGAAGGGCGCGTGAAATCTCAGCTTATTGTTGTGGTTTCGACGTACGAAATGGGCCGTGTTTACCGGAGTGAATGAAATGAAGCTGCGGAGGGTTGCGCCACGGACGCTGAAGGGGATGAGGGTGCAGAAAAAACTGGCACCAATCATGCCTTTCGCGTTTTATGCGTTTGGCAGACCTGCCAACGCCGCTTCGTGTTTGCCAATACGTTATTCCACGTCGTCGTGCGAATACAACACCGATCAAACCAAGTGCAATATTATTCGGCGTTTTTTTTACGAAAAGGATACGAGATATTTCAGAGTTTCGCTTCGATCGGGGCAGCTAGGCAATTAGCGCCGGGAGATAAATATTGAGCCGACAAAAAGACTCTACTACTATCATTCTGACGGGTGATCTTTTCGCGAAGGGAGACGAAATACCGATTTTACGGATCGTTCCGCTGAAAATGGTTATTGGTATTGCCGAGATCACTCGCGCTGAGTGGATCGTCGTGACGAGAGGAAAGAGAGAATGAAATTCACGAGTTACGTTGGACTAACGACCGCTTTTTTGTCAGCGCTTCCCGATCATTTGAATCTCACTGTGCGTTACGAACGTTGCGAAACTTTTTGCTACCTGAGAATACCATTCTCGCCTCATTAAGGTCAAGCTCGGCGGTAATATCGACGCTCGAAACGAATAAAAGCACGTTTCAAATTCCGGGTGGAACAGAGCACGTGTCGAATTCCGGGTGATTTCTAGGTCAACTTTGAGCCAAATCGGACGACGCTATATATGCTGCTCATTCGCTAGAAAATAGTGTTTTTCGCCGATTTTGAGCAGCCATTTTATAACACGTGTCGTCTGTCTTGGCAGTCGACAAAAATTAATGAAACTATTTTTTCTTATTTGGGGTTCGCTAAGGAAAATTCATTGACTAGAGAAAAATAAACTGGATGCTGATGAAATGGTACCTACTACAATACCGCGTTAGTGGTCTTTGGTCTTCTCGATAAAAATCATCGTACGCGGGCGATAGCGAAACGAACATTACGAGACTTTATGCTCGTTCGACTTTACGAAAAATAGGCAAAACTTAGCGAATGGCGTGTCTTGGGGAAAATATTTCGGGGAAGACCGGAAAAGTCCAACTTACTGATTCGTGGCAGGTATCTCTACCTTTCGAACCAGAACTCGATACCTGCGCGGAATAACTGGCTATCTCAGAGACCAGTTGAAAGAGCCCTTATCTCAGAGTCCACGCGGAGGAAAAAAGTTAGCTGATATAGCTGAGATTTAAATATTTGGCATGAATATTGGAGTAATTAAAAAAAAATCTTCCAAACAGACTTTGCTTGAGCTTAAAAATAAGTCCCTGAAGATATGAGCTCTTATATTAATATTAAGCTAGTCCGCATCGCACTTTTCTATTTCCCATACGAACATCACAGGATCATTTTTTTGCTCATTTTGATTTTTATTACGAGCTCATAGCGCGCGATGAGCAAAGTCTATGTACGTATTTCTGTAGAGAATTGAATGCTCTACAAAAAAGGTTTCTTAGTATTTTCCTCTAAATTCGTTGGTTCAAAAGTTATTCAAGGTCAAGCTTCAATTTTTCGAAAATTCGGCCAATTTTTTATATTACACTGGAAAAATACCGTTCGATTATCTGCAAAAATGGGTATATAGACTTTTCGTATCACGAACCATCAGCTCGTTGGAAACATCAGAAGGAGCACGAGCAATAATCGCGTGATATTCTAATGGAAAATAGAAAAGTGCGACGCGGACTATCTTTATATTAATATTGAGAGGTCACGTTTTCAGGGATTTATCTTCATGCCTAAACGAAGCTTTTAAGCCTATTTGGAAGAGAAACAATTTTTTTAATCACCCTACTAATTACTACACCGGGGTTTGAATTTTGCGGCACAGTGGTACCAAATTAATTCGCGGCGACAAAAATTTGGCTGTGAGATAGCCGCTTTTCCAACTGGACTCCGACATAGCCGGTTATTCCGCGCAAGTATCGCATTTGACAAGCTTCGTGCGTAGCATGGTAGACAGTCGATTTTTCTCAGACTCTCGATTATAATCCGGATATTATATGCGAAACCTCTTTGGGCTACGTGAAAGGATTTCCGCGGAAATCCTGTATCACGGTTGAACGATTTTTGTATCGAAGGCACAACAAACCGCCGGATCGATGAAAACATTCTCATACAAAGCTGACCGTAAGTCTGTGATTGATGAGACTCGGTGTATCAAAGTTCGCGGGTCACGTGGCCATGAAATTAATTTTGGCCGTCAAGAAGTATAATTCCTTCGAGATTGGGGCTGTTCCGAATCATCAACTTTCATTCTCATGGGCCTTGAAAAAAATGACTTTTTTAAAAATACTTTCTTCTGCAATCGTTCAATTTATTTTACAAGACCGATGATATAAAATTATTATTTATGTTTCAACTGAATTATTCATTTCTCATCAGAAAATAATGAAAACATTGAAATTTGAAATTTCAATTCCGTTACAAAAATACGCAAAATTAATTTATTAAGAAACGAAATTTACTCATTGTTGATTTTGATCCAAATAACTTGCAAAAAAACGATTTCGAAATATTCATTCAACACCTCGTTACAACAGCTATCTTTTTTCTTCATGAAGTTGTTGATTCCATCATAATGAGTGATATTGCATCGGGGGAAGTTGACATTTCCTATTAACTCCGTTAGTTATGAGGCTTTGAAGTTCCCAGAAACGCGCGATAAAACACGGCATTATCGAATATTTTGAGGACTTTCCACATTTAGAGGTGAACCATTCACTCAATTTTATCGATGCCGAAGGGGGTTCGCAATCCGGAGAACCGGATCAGGGAATCCGGTGGATCCGGCATCATCAAACGTCTATCGGATCCGGAATGCGTTGGCCGAATCCGATCACCGGATCCGTTCAATACATCGGAAATACATACACGCCAATTTCATGGAGAAATACTTGCGCTGTTGCATACCCGAACAACTTTAGTGGCTTTGAGATGCGACCTATTTTATTCTACTGACCGAACGACAATGCGTTCGACAATTTTATACTACTCGGAGTCTTACCCGCCGGTAACGCCGCGTTAGTGGCTCTGCACGAGCTCCTCGGCTAGTAAGCTCCTCACGAGGCACGTAATTATGCGAACATTTTTCAGAAGAAGTTTAACTGGTAACGCTATGCTGGATCTTTATTGTCGATTCGTGATTGTTTACTCATTTCTGCGGTTTAAATAAAGTTGATTTCATATCAAACAGAGGACCCCGCACCAAATACGTGGGAAAATTTATCTCGGTGAAAAATTCTGTAACTTCGTGAAACGATGGTCCTTTTTGTCTGGAACAAACTTTCAAACGGAACATGGGGCTGGAAATGCGTGCTGTTTGAGTTATAGGCTTCCTAAAGTTCGAAAAACGGACCTCGAGTAACAGGGTACCTCCCGAATTAGAGATGTTTACGATAGCATCAATAGTACAAACTCGTGCGAGAACAAGGGCGAGGAAAATGACATCAATACCAGTCATATCGATAATGATACATTTTCCCGTGTATCCCGTGCGGGGTCCTTTTTATGAACTTTTTCTATCAACTTTGTAATATACACTCGATCGAACATCTTTCATATAGATCATTTCGGGATGAAAAAGCAAAATATTTCTGGCGCGACTGGGGCGCCGGATTTGTTCGGAGTGAATTCGCCGCCGGATTGTAATCCCCAATGCCGACCCTAGTGCACACACTCGAAACATCGGGATCGCCTGGAGACAGGCTCGAGCAAACGATATCGTCGCCGCAAATACCACATAGATGGACATATCTCAGAATTTGTCTTCAAGCGGCAATATCCCGATCACCGTGATCGATTCCACGCGTTTTTCACGGTGCTTTCAGGCATGAAAAAAGAATAGCTGACGACGCTTTCGTCTATTTTTCTCATATTTTCTCAGAATCTAGCCGTTTTTAGCTATCTCTTGTTAGCAAAAAGTCAAGTAACAAAAAATACCAGCCGCCCCCACGGAATATCATTAGTAGTGACCATTCGGAGCAGCTCGTACTAAAAATACATTTTGTTCGTTATTTTTCGGAAAAAGTACTCAAACTACATAATGTCGGATACTAATACCTGAAGGACACCAATTGATAAGTAACTCCAGCTATTTTGGAAAACGACCAAACCACCAGCTGCCAGTTATTGAAACCAATAATAATACCCGCATCAATAATACACGAATAATTATTATAAAAACCAATTTTTAATACAAACTCGAAGATACAAAAATCCGTGTACTATCCCTGATAATTCGGTAATCCACTGCATATTCGAGATTTATCTGCACGTTACAACTCATAACCGGTAGAATTTTGCAAATCGACATTTTCATGACACGGAGCTCACGTGGTACGTATTTTTATGTATATGCGCGGTGTAGACTCGAGCCATACAGAGTCGATCTTTCTCCCCCTTTCTTCATGCGTTTTTTTTGGTTGAGTTTTATCACCTAGATAGAACAGAACTCTCGAGAAGGTTGGAATAGGATGGCAGGAACGGCACCACGGTGGATAAACCCGCGAGGGTTTTCAAGATTTAACAACATTTTTATGCCGTGAATTATTACATTACACGAGCAAGATGACACGCGGCCACGCAAGATGCGTATTTCCACTCGTAAATAAACCCTCGTGGCGAACCGAATTCCCGCGCACGCGAAGGTTGTGTTTCGCAAGACTTACGTGACCTCGGTTTGCAAAGAAGGCTTGTCGAGGGAGCAAGAAGAAGCGCGGACGAACTACTCGATCAACCGTTAACTTATTGTTAGTACAGCGAATATCGGGCTAAGGCTTCACCGGAGCAGGTTGCACGCGAAAAATCCAATAAAAACGAACGTCGAGCTTATCTCGAGCGTCGAAACGCTCCCCGGAGGGAGTCACGCGAGTTGTGATAGCGATAAACGGGATGCTGTTTCCAAAAGCTACTGGCTTTAACATCCACCCTCCGTAGACGTTTCCCAGATCCGCACTTTCGGCGCCCGCCAAATCCGCGAGATATAACTGGATTCGTATAGATTTAACGCCCGAAGAGGCTCAAATATGCGATGTTACACGAAGGTCAAAGGGAACCACTGGTCTGAGATTTTGAGAAATCCATTTTTTTCACACACTCCGATAGTCTGTAGTTCCAAAAATAACTAGAATGTCAAGTGCGGATCTCAAATAGTTTTGGAGCTACAGTCTCCTAAGCAGGAGCTGCTCGTCGGCAAGAAAGTGAATACATCGATCTTTGAACGCTTTTTCCTCGAAATTACATTTTCCAAATTCGCTGCAGTTAGAACTCGATGACGAATCATCCGATCGACTTGATTTTTTCTTCAGCAAGCCGAATCGTAGAGCGACTTAGAAACCTGTTTTGTATATTCTGTGACCAATTTCAGGGGATGCGTCTCGCAGCCTTAACCCTCAAAATGATCATTTGAACGTAGGTGCGCCATCAAACGTTCTAATCTCAATAACGTGACGCCCACTCGAAATATGAAGCGAATGTCTGAACCGTTGTCGTTTAGCGCCAATTTATCCGATTTCCACGATCTTTCTTTTAAAATGTGCGTAATTTAATAACCTTTCGAATGCCATTTCGATTGATTTGAAATTCTAAAAATTGACCGACCTATTCGCTTAAGAGTGAAAAAAGTTGAAAATCGTTAAACGCCAATTTCTCGAAACACCCATTTTTTATTTCATCGGAACAATTTTTTTCCGTTAGTGTATTGGATGAAATATATTTTAGTCGAGTGGCAACACGCGGAATCGGTTTGAAATTTGACAGTGAATTTTTTAGTGAAAAATCGATTTTTATTGGTTTTTTGCCCTCATCGCGAGCTTATCGAGCAAGTTAGGGCGCCTGCGCTACTTCTTCATCAGTGAAACTGACATGGGTCAATTGCCAGGAGAATTAGCTCTAAAATGACTACTCGCAAAGGCGTATTTGACGCACTAGGCGTGACACTGCAGTTATTTTTAAGTAAAAGAAATGTCATGTATCGAATCTGCAGACACACGTACCTATTACAATTTGAAACGGCTACACTTACGGTTTCGGAAATGAAATCGATATGAAAACACACCTTCAGAAATATTCTCATGTTAAATTAATGTACACTTTATAAAGGTAAGCCCTCCGACATACGCATCTTTGGTGATATATTCCACTGAGTGGAAGAACATCGGGAAAATTGTTTAATACTAGTACGACTGGTATCTAAAACGTGTGTACAAGACGCGGGTAGAAGGATTCTTCGAAATTCAAAGCCGTTGAAAAGTTAGGGCCGCCTGTCATTTGCAACAATTGCAACAGTGACAATGTGACATTTAATCAGATCATCTCAACATTTCTTTGGAGTGCCAATGTGACGAAATAAAAGAACTCGTGCCCTATGCAGAAGAGGTAGGTGTACTCTATAGACTAGACATAGCAGACTATTTTTTCATTATGAATTATATACAATAGTTTTCAAGCGCTTTTTCCTCAAAAAATCATGTTTTCAAACTGCTGCCGAGATATCTCAAAAATTAGTCAATCGATTCTCCTCAAATTTATACAGCATCTCGAGTACGAATATAACTACACGTTGATCTAAAATAGTTGAGATTGCCTCGTTAGTTTTCTTTTTACCAGTTGAATAGATCCCAAGAAAGGGTGAGAAATTTAATTTTTTTCTGAAGCGTATAAAAAAAATCATTTTTCGGGATTTTGACGCCATTTTAGTTCCATGTAGAGCCTAGAGTCTCATGATTAAAATGGCGTTTAGTTCTTTGACTTTAGATAAGTAGAACGGCTGCAATCATGGCAGCAGCTGAATACCGTTTTCGATTATATTCAAGATATGGACCTCAAGAAATTCACAAAATTGGTTTGAATGTTAATAAAAAAAAAAACACTAGACGACCGCCTTAAAAAGCACGATGAAAGGCGTTCAATAAATAATTTTTATCAATATTTATTCAATTGACCGAAAGAAGTTAGCTTTTTGTTAAAATTAAAATACCAATTATTGAATCAAGCAAGATTTATCTATTTATTATCCAATAATTTTTATTTACATCATTTTCATACAATAATGTTTTACCGTCAATTAGAAAACATTATTTCAAATTCTATTTTTTCTGCTTCCTTCCCAGTCTTCAGATTACTCAAAATTTCCCCTCCATCCACCGAAATTTCAGACGAACTTCCCAAACTTCGAGATTCGAAAACGTTGAACAAACATTTCCTAACCTCTGATTACAGTTTCGCCCCTCGTTTTTCAATGTTAGTATATTGTATGCCAATGTTTTTAACTAGCATTTTTTTTAACGTTAGTTAATTGTCTAGTTACTATATTTAATTCAGGCATGTACCAAAAGTGACTAAAAAGAATTGGCTGAAATTCTGAACGAGTCATCCGACTGTTATGAAAATTATCTAATGAACTTTTAGTTACCAAGTGCGCAGGAGTAGCAGGTACTCGATCGCCAGCTAAATGCCAAACCTTCATTTCATTGAAGAAATGGTATTTTGAATGCCTAAATGCCAAACCTTTCCTATGTCACAAATTACCTTGGCGACGCTCGTAGGGTAATAAATGGCATATGTTTTTTTCTGACCCTCTCTTGAGGACCGCCCGACGACGGTGAGTGTTTGGAGAAGGGATAACCGCGTGAAGGGCAACTTTTGTTTTTCGTCAGTTCGCGGGGCGGTATCGGTTCTTATTAGTAGCGTGACAGACCCTTGGCAAGTAACTGCGTTTTACTTTCTGTCATCAACAGCGCCTAAACTAACTATATCACTTAATATTTTGTTTTCTTCAATAAATACTTTTCATTCTGCAGTCCGTTTGAGTTCTGTCTTTTGCTGAAGGTAGAATCTCAACAGAAAGAAGGGAAAATCGTTGGAAATCCGGGAGAATCGATCGACTTTTTATGCTACGGTTGTGCGAATAGTCAAGGATATCAAAGGCTTTCAATGGGATCCGACGCAATACGTTTCTGACCTGAATTCTCCCGTGTTTATCGCTGTGCTTGCGAAATTCGAATAGCGCAATCGCACGCGGCAATAAAACAGCCAACTGCAAGTAGGTAACCGTTTTTAATTCGACCAGTTCGAAGCGTGCTTTACAGCAGTTGTGATAAAATTGTAGCAAACTACAATCGACAACGCGTTGTATGCACCTGTTTTTCTGTTACGAATGTCACATAGTCGGTATGATCGAGACGAAAGTGTCATTCGTGACGATCTAGCCATCGCTGTGTTGAAATAAAATATATCCCACAGATTAAATAATCCTCCGAATATATCTTCTTCGAAATGACGTGGCTCACTGGCATCGATTGCTCCCCACTTACAAAAACCATTATAACCAAGCGAGTATTCAATATTTCAACTTGAAAATTTTTGAAAAGCTTCTTGAAAGAATACTCTCTAACATAGTATAAATCGCGCAGCCAAAAAATTGAATTGAATGAGTTCAAAAAAATATAATAGTGAAAAAAGTGGAAAAATCGGTGATTTTATTGAAAAATTCTTATTTTATTTTTATTTTTGTAAACCAAAACCGAAAGACTCGAGGGAGAAAAAATAGAACATGTCTATCCTTTTTAAAAAATGTGAAAAAAATAATGACAAAAACACATTTTTTTATGAGGCGTCGCATCAATATGGTTGTCGCAAACAGGAAGCTCGCAATTTCCGCAACTGTTGCTACATTTTTTGTTGGTTTTGCTCGTGCATAATGCACATTTCAGTTGCGTTCCGAATTGTACTGCGCGCGCGTTCTGCCGCGAGGTCTTTTTTCAAAATTGATGAAATTCCAATTCCGATATCCCTGCGCGGTGAACCAGCGTTGTATCGTGAGTTCAAGTGAGGCGTGACGAGGTGAACCTGCAAGTTCTCCAAACACTCGATCGCCGTTATTTTTCTATCGATTTCACTGTTTCTATATTTACATTTCATCAAAATTCATGCATTCACAATCGCTTGATCCAATATCCCAAAAAAATTTCGACTGCCCGCAAGTTATACGCCATCTGAGTTTATATAATCACTGGAATAACGCAAAAAAATATATACGCAGTAGAAAACGGTGTGCGTACCTTATTCTTGAGTCACAAGTAGAACAAGCGGGTTTGGGCTGGCATGAGTCGGCCTTTGAGCTTCCCATTATTTGTGCTCGAATCAATACTATTCATCATTAAAATTTATCAATTACCCTAAATTCCTGCGTGTATTACTTTTTTCTAACTCTTCACATTTTCAGATTTTTAGATTTCTTAATACCGTACAGGAGTCGCCATTTTGCATTTTCCAATTCTGACTTTAGATTCGGGATCAGCGACTCCAAAAACCTTGGGATACAAATTTTGATGCCAATCCGTTCGTTCGTTACGAAGATATCAACAATTTTGATTTATTTTTGGGAATTTTGTTATTTAAATTATGGAAAAACTACTTCTCCGATCAACACCAAAATTTGACCAAATCTAAGTTAAGAAAATTCGCGTCTATTGAGCCCAATTTGATTAAGATCGGCGCACTCGTTCTGGAGATATCGTCCGGACAAAAATTTGTATCACGTACATATGTACATGCAGACAGACGTCCCGTGAAAACTCGACTTTTCATTTTCGGGCTGATTACAATAACTTCCCATTTTCTCTGAAATCAAAGACGCGGGACGTTAAAAACAAGAAGAAAAATATTCACCAGAAAATTCACATTTCGAAGCACTCGGCACACCGGGTGCAGATGGTCTCAAACAATATCAAACGACTGTCAGACAGAAGTGGAGCGATGGGATTTGGCGAATGTGACCCTGGACCGCTCGTCGTCAGCCTCAAGCGCGCGTAAGCTACGGGTCAGTTGGGAAAGCTCGACTCAATAGGATTATAACAACAAAGAGATTCGAGGGATTCGAGCGAGGATGTAGGGACGAAGGTGTGGAATAATCATCAGATGTCGAGTCTCAATTCGAAGGCATTTTATCTTCCTTGCTCTCCTTTCGAAACGATGAAATATATCTGCGATAGCTCTGCGCGGGCTCCAAGGTTCTGAAAAGGTTGATTTATATCATGGCGACGAAATGTTCACGGCAGAAAATAAAACAGAGCGGTTTACTGTCTTTCTTGGCCCCTGCGGCCGTCTACGACTCGGATCACAGGGGACAGCTCCAACGGCTAGAGCAATATCAGTCGCGATTGCAGAAGGAAAAAAAACTTTGCTGCATTTTCCTTCTGGCAGAAATAGTTGGAGCTCTTTTTCAACTTGGGTCGGTACGAAAACACCGATGCGAAAAGTTAGAATATTCGAGTAACTTTCCATAATTTTCAAGGCCACTCGTCGAGAAAAAGTTAACGTGCTGCAAGAAATCATTGAATAAAGCGTGGACAATGAATTGGTAAAAAATCGTTTGCGTTAATCGAAACTATCAGTGTCGAAAGTTCATGCCAAATCGAGTATCGTTTTTGAGGTAATTTCTGTTACCTTTTGAAAAATTGGTTCCTCGGAGAATTTTTTGATATTCGGTGACTATACTCTTGATTTTCAGACCCACGCGACTACAACCGTCAGAAACGAAACGAGCAAGGTGTTCTTGGAGCCACCATCAAAAATGGACGATGCTGGTTTGGCAGCCCGGATTCCACCAGAAAACTTCAACGATCAACTCCTTTGCTGTCAACGCAGTCAAAACTTCGCGACAAAGACGGCACAGAGAAAGTTTTGACAGCTGCCTAAATATTGCAGTACAAAACTGATCAAGGAGACTCGATTCGGACCTGGTGGCCCGGGTTCTTGTAAATCATCCGATCAAGTCCAATTTTCCTTTCCCACGCGAAGTCATTGTGATTTCGATGAAGCTTCGATGGGTGCAACAGCGAGAGCTTTTGACCATAGCAAAGATTTGAGAGATTACCTCTCAAAATGCTTGCCAACGGAAATAGGTCCGCGTGCTTCCTGAGATTAGATACATCTCACTACGTCGCTCTTGTCACGCGCGCTGGAAGATTTTATAGTCTTTGCATTTCCGGGTTAAAACATTTACTACAATGATAATGTGTTTGCTCAGCACAGCAACTGGTTCTGTAAGCTTCAAGCAAATAATCAGTTTTTCCATTATCCTGTGCAGTAGCCAAGGTCGCGGTAGAATTAAACTGACGATACGGTCAGTTTGGCTGAATAAGTCCGTGTATCAGTCAGCACATAAAGGGTATTCCATCCGAAATCGATAATTCCAACGAAGTGAACATGGGATCGACGATAGCTCATCGACCGATTCTTGGGCACAGCGATTCTTTCATGCACACATAAGTAATGCAAAAATAGCGTCAAGCGGAGTTGACACAAGTCCTCATTATTGCCCAGAAGATTAAGTACATGCTGCCTTATTTTCCACTTAATTCCAGAGTCAGGATTTCACATTTCGGATATGGCCAAGTTAATGCTACTTCGTCAGCGATTGAGGCTGAATTCAACGACCTAAAGCAGCGGTTAACGACGCATTTGAGATTATTCTCCGACCGTAGCTGGGGAAATCTGCTAACCATTGCACTCCAAAGATTCAGCAAACTTAGTGAAGTGAACTATCGGTTACATTTTTGGGAAATATACGCTCAGGCAAAACCAAGATGACTGTTCGAAGTCACTTCTATGGAACGATGTAATGGTAGCGAAGCTTTCGCGAAGCAGGGAACAAAGGCAATTGACTCGAGTGGCCGAAATGAGTTGAGAAATGATAAAAACGAGTCGATTCTTGCCAGGAATTCCATAATCAATGGCATACCAACGTTGATCGATGTTGAATCTAAGGAGCAAGTGGTCGTACCTGTGAACGAGGACGAGACGTCGCTCGTTGAAAGTTTTTCAATTACTGATTTGTCCAGCTGGACCAATGCAAAACGAGAAGCGACCACACGAATCGTGTCATAAAGAGACTACCGAAGTTTCTGAATTGACTACCGAACAAAATTGGAGGGAGAAGAATGGACCGGAACAAGTGAAAAGAACGTATTTGGACACACGTCCTGACTGGGGGGATGTTGTTGGGTTCAGCACAATGAAGCTCGATATCGGCTTAATAAAAAATGGTAATCTCTGCCCCATAATATGAGACGGAAACAATGAAATTATCGTCCGGAATTGGTGTGGTTTTGACAGTATCGTACAAATTCTAGCAACCGCGTGTAAAATCGATGGATTCCGCCTACTTGCGAACACGGTGCGAACGGACACGTACGAATTTTTGGAGGAAGAACAAAATATTTTTCGAGAAAGGCCTCTCGTCTGTTACCTACAAGATGCATGCCGAAATATTGGGACGCAATAAATGCTTCAGACGACCAACACGATTGCCGAGCGTAATTAGAATTGATGCTTTGTCAAATATCTGTAATCTGTGTAAATGGGTGTTGACCCCAGATCGGAGTACATATTGAGAATGAATTGAGATATCGAATATCTTATACATATTTGAAGTCATTTATCACGGGGCAATGATTTCATCATAAAATGGATCACGTTGGTCAAGATAAACTATAATTCGCGAGTGACTTTTTAATCCATCAATTCGTCTTTTCGTCCGATAATTTTTTACGATACTGTTTATCACCGATTATTCGTTTCGTAACTCATCGGTCGGGTATATATGTCGTGAAACTCCATGCTCGGGAATAAATGTAGTCTTTTAGAAGCATCGAGTAGGTTTGTTCCTCCATCCGGACTCAACAATGAGAATCAATCCTTTGACTGTTATACATTTATTATCCGCGTTTTTTCAAAATATTCAAAAACAAGATGGAACGGCCAATCATAGAGAAATGGAGTTAGCAGAATCGATCAAAGATATACTGATAAGTGCCACAAATGATTTCAATGACGTAGATATGATTATTGAAGAGACATTACATTTTCAAGAACAGTACAAAGATCACGCAGCAAAAATAGTTGACGATACAATACAGCATCATATCTTATTCGTATTTCTCTTGAGAAAAACATTTTCTTCATTATTGCAGATGACCAATGTCTGAAAGGGTAGTAACCGTGTTTGGTGGTGGTTAACGCGAAATCCTTAAATAAGTCGACTTATTTACTCCATTTCACCGCCCAGAATATTTATTTTTCAATTTTCAAGTCAATATTCGAATCACTACAACGAAAATATCTTCGAAAAATGTGTTTTTTCCAGTAAAAAAAAAGGGGTCGCAACCCCCGTGGCCGTAACAATGTCTAGTAGCTTCGCGTCGCCGCAAAGAGCATTTTCCAATTGGTTCCGTCGCGGAATACAAATTAGAAGCAGAGATATATCGAAAAAAGACTTTTTGAGAGTGAACTTTGAGGGTAGATTTCACCCCCTAAACGGGCTTAAGAGCACATATAACAAAATACGTTTCTCTTTTTTTTCTGATGTTCTACAACAAAAATCAAGATCATCGAAATCGGCCAGTTCGGGTTCGAAAGGTTTCCTTGTTAGAGAACTTAGGCGCGGCGTTACGAGTCCGCGGTTTGCCATGCGATAAACAATTCCCAATAGCGACCACGTATGGTTTTCAACTGTTTACCGAATGCAGTGAACTAGGCCGAAACCTTCACGTAGACCAATTTCCAAAGTGAATTGTGCTTAATGCGAATGAATATATTTTGCCTGGATTTGGGATGTATAGAGAATGCATAACAGTGACTTCAGCAGGGCACCATATTACGTGAGTGAAAGAGGAAAGCGAATGGCTCGAACTTGATGACGTGAAACAATACGTGATGTGGGAGATGACCGCGTGAAAACTACCCTCGTTTATCAGCTTCTGTTTTATTGGAACGCAGAAACTTCATAAATTCAATTTTCACCCGATTGCATTTCGTGTTTCATTCTTCATCGGAAAATTTAAATCGTGTTCATAATATGTTGTTGGTCACGCCTTGCGAGGATGACCTCGTCAAAACTACTCAAGTCGACTGTAAAAAAATGTCACACGCAAAAAAAACCACATTACGTTCGTTTAGATATAAGGACCAAGTTGATAATAGAACCGCTCTTAACAAGTTGGTCACGCGGAACAACTCGACAGATCGCCAGAACAACTCCCATAACTTTTTTACTTCACTTCTTCCGGATCTTTGTGTTTTTTTTTACAGTTTCCGGTCCAATTTTGGACTCGTGACCTCGGTGTTCTGGAACAATGTTTAAAACGACTAGAACAACTTGGAACAATCAACAAATTTGATCGTTGATTCGTTTTTATAAAACGTGGGGGGCTGCCTTAAAAAACCGTTTTTTTTTTCAATTTTCAGTCGAGTTTTTCGAGTTGGAAAACTTTCGTTTTGGAACAATGCAGAACAAATCTAGAACAACATGGAACCACTTCCAAAAATATTTGTCTTCAAAAGTGGGGGGCTAACTTCACGCAAGTGAATGACGACGCTAGTGGAGCATCGTTTTAACATCGTCTTCATATAGAGCATCCATTCGATCTCACCGTCTCAAAGAAAATAGAAGTTTCTCGTTCTTCGGCTCGATTTAATTAGAAGGTATTTTGCAGTTGAGCGTATTGGAGTGCAGTGCGGCTGTCAGAGTTCGATGGCAGCTTCTAGAAAAACTGATTCGGTAGTGGAACACTCACCTAGCTGGACGACACCGACGTGCACCCAACTGACGAGTCTTCATCCGCGTGTTTAATTTTTTTGAAAGCCTCCCAGTGAGCGTGGAGCGTTCGAGCACATTGATTTTCCAAATTACGGGATAAAAGGTTGCCACGAACTGCTCAATGCTACGAATCGGAGTGGATTAGGTGTGGGACGAGTGATTTCTACAAAACGTTGACAAAGTCGAAGAACGACGTGGTAATCTTGAGGTGGTCACACCTCTGACGGACATGAGCTAAATTTATAAGACACTTTCTCTTGGTCGTGCTGAAATATGCGAGGATGTAGAATTACAATTCCCTAAGGTGTAGTCGCACATACTGCGCACTGACAATAATTATTTGGTGCGGCAGGTGCTGGTAAGGCGTATTTGCTAGGATAGGCGTAACAGACATCTAAGGGATCGTTCGAGAGCCAATCTTGATGCTCGTCACGGCTGTCCCATGCTGACTTGCTCGGAAGCATTATAATCAGGGACATTATAAACACTGCGACGATCTGCCGATGGTTATCCAAAGGATGCTTGCTGCAACTATGCTTTTGTTTCATTGTAACTACAATAGAATAACTGATTTGGTTGCAAACGAGATCTCACAACTTTTTGCAGCGAAAGAATTTGGCTGTGAGAAAAGAAAAGACATTTGAGGTTTTTGATGGGATCCATGGCTTTCGAGACAACTGCGAAAGCATTGTCACAGAAAGAAGGGGGAAACGTTTGTTGGCAGAGCGAGGCAGAATTGCTCGAAGACGCGCTCGATCCTCGGGGTGAGAAGTCGCGACTGCGCGCGTTGCCGAGGATTCTGCTCGGTGGACATGTAAATAGGCGGGCGAGGGAAGCGGTGACACTCGGCGATAAGTGATTAGGACGGTTGAGCGCGCCGCAAGCTGTCTCATCCGGATTCAGTCCGCAGCATTCTCGTCGTCATGGAATTATACAAAAAGTGAGACAGACACGCGACGTTAACTCGATAGAGGCTTAGCCGTCGAGTCTGTGCGAGTATCCTCGCAGAATGGCGTTTTGTATTTTCCAGCGAGGACTATGTGGTTCTGGATTTTTGGAGCCTACAAAAGGAATGGATATTCCGAGAGCTTTTGAGAGCTTTTGAAAATCACGAATCTTCGATCAACGACTTCTGATTGCCAGGCATCCGCGGCTCGTTTTATGATATGGAGATCACTCGAAACATACTCGCCATGTGGTGCACTCAAACGAGCTTTTGTATACATCTCCTTCGGTACGAGTTAACCGCAATTCGTTTGAATGCCGTTAACTAGCTTGAATCGAAATGTAACTGCTCGTTAAAACGAAGTCTCTGGGCAACGTTCAGTTCATTTGCTTCCATTTCTCCGAAATCTCTCTCGGTGTTCTCGAAAGTCTACCAGAACCTCGCTGCAACCGAACAGGCTTGGGCTAGGACTGATCCCGCTTCGCCATCCTGCAAAGTCTCGCGCCTCCCCGACTCACATCCGACGCTGACGCACCGCCTCTCCCGTTCGACGAGAGAAACGACTTCGTCCCAAGCCAACCCGAACCCGCTACGTCAAGGTGTTCTCCAGCCTGTCAACCAGCAGCCACTCCGAGTCGACGTGCAAAACGACCAGAAGCCCCACAGAAAGATTCGAGCCCATCGTCCCCCAAAACCGTCCCGTTAAAATTAAGATCTCCCCTCCATTTTGCCGTCCAGCAGGCGGCCATCTTGTGTAAGCGCGTGGCGCCCGCGTCTTGTTAGGTTAAGTTTCAGGTTTTGCAACTGCTTCTCTTCTTCCCCGATGACCCACCGCGAATTACTATCCATCACCCTCCCAATTTCCAAGGTCAATCGTAAAAACAGATAGCACAGAGAGAAACCCTCTTCCCTCCCTGTTCGAGTCTCCGTCTGCCACCCGAACTAGTCACGACCGATGCGAAATATTTGATAGACTTTTCCGTCGGACTTGTGGTGCTACGCCGATACGTAGCTGGCGCCCAACAATTGTATCGATTTCCTAGCTCCATTTCCCTTTTCCGTTTCGACTCGTCTCCGATCGCGCTGAACCAGCTCTGTAGTTAATCCCTCTCTGCCCCCCGCGCGACAGAGTCATTCAGTTTTAGTTTCTCGCTTTGTTCTAGTTTTAGTCACGGCTTGTTTGCGATTCGCCAAAACCTTTGTTTTCAATCGCTTGCTCCTTCCCTCCTGGATTTAGTATTAGTTGCATCGTTCCCCGCTTATTAGTCTCACTTACTCTGTTCTCTCTTCCTTCTCCTCTCACCGAGTGTAAGCCGCGTCGCTTTCTTTCGTTTCCCCCTTTTTCCCGCGCTCCGCTGTTCCGCTTCTCTTGCTCTTCCCGGTTGCTTCGCTTTGATTTCTCGCCGTTGCGATTCATATTAAATTCACTGCCCCCTCCCCGTACGAGGATCCGATCATAATACGTATCCCCCGATCAAAAATGCCTCGCTATCTGTGGACTAAATTCACCTTGAACATTGATTCTCGAATTGAATTCTCACGGGCCGATCTTCGTTTGAAGTACGGACTTCGACGTTCTTCAGATCTTATGAAGCGCGACAATTTGATTTTTTTTTTAAAACCCTGATAGCACGCAGCCGAACTCGAATATCGAGATTCGTACGGGATTTTAAAGCCTGAATGCAACAGTACATTGAACGTTACGAAAACTTTCGGTACTCGCCAATGGAATTTTTACGATCATCCGCTCATATCTAATTTTAAGGCCAGCTAAATATTTTCCATCATTTCACCGCACGAGGAATACAATCGAGCGCAGGAAAACTTAATTCAAAAGTTATTCCAACCGAAAAATAAATTCCAAGGTTTTTGTCACGAAACTGGAGAAATCTTTGCCGGACAAACGAATTCGGGAAAATTTGAGGAATCTGATACGTTTATTTGTGTTCTATTCTTTTATTTTCCAATACTCGATCTCTCTCCTACCTGTTCGAGCTGCATTTTATTTCACTCTGTTTATCAAGCGAACAAAGTATTCGAGGAATGCTTGAATCCAACGGAGCGAAAAACAGTCGCTTCAGCTTTTTCTCACAACGAGTTCGCTGCGTGCACGTTGCCGGAGGAAGGTTATCTCGCTGTTCTATGATATCCTTTCAATAGAAACATCCTCTATTCGCGATGGAAGCAAAATTGTAGTCGGCAAAAGGATCAGATCGTAGCGAATTCAGCCTCGAGTTGTCTCACATTGCAACCGGGAATCGATCCGCGTCGTCAAACACGTATCGATCCGAAATCCAGATCCTAGTAAAGTAGATTCGTCATGTTATCGAAGCACTGTTCTCGAATTCCGCTGGAATCCAACGGAATGGGACGGAGAGCGGGATTTATTCGTGGTACGTAAATATTTACAGCTCTTTCGATGTGTTGCTACAATTGCCAACTTTGATCCGCAAATAGAACGAAATTTCAAATCGCCAAAAGCATGTAAGCTCGCACACATTTTTCATTTTGCTCAGAAATTCGCGTGGGATCGGTATTCACGCGACTAACAAGGAAACCTTTCGAACTCGCCGATTTCGATGATCTTGATATATGTTGTAGAACATCGAAAAATAAGAGACACGTATTTTGTTATATGTGCTCTTAAGCCTGTTTAGGGGGTGAAATCTACCCTAAAAGTTCACTCTTAAAAAGTCTTTTTTCGATATATCTCTGCTTCTAATTGGTATTCCGCGACGGAACCGATTGAAAAATGCTCTTTGCAGCGACGCGAAGCTACTAGACATTGTTATGGCCACGGGGGTTGCGACCCCTATTTTTTGTACCGGAAAAAACCACATTTTTCGAAGATATTTTCGTTATAGTGATTCGAATATTGACTTGAAAATTGAAAAATAAATCTTCTAGGCGGTGAAATGGAGTAAATAAGTTGACTTATTCAAGGATTTCACGTTAACCACCTCCAAACACGGTTACTACCCCTTCAGACATTGGTCATCTGCAATAATGAAGAAAATGTTTTTCTCAAGAGAAATACGAATAAGATATGAATTGAGATATCGAATATCTTATATTTAAAGTCATTCATCACGGGGCAATAATTTCATCATAAAATGGATCACCTTGGTCAAGATAAACTATAATTCGCGAGTGACTTTTTAATCCATCAATTCGTCTTTTCGTCCGATAATTTGTTACGATACTGTTTATCATCGATTATTCTTTCGTAACTCATCGGTCGGGTATATATGTCGTGAAACTCCATGCTCGGGAATAAGTGTAGTCTTTTAGAAGCATCGAGTGGGTTTGTTCCTCCATCCGGACTCAACAATGAGAATCAATCCTTTGACTGTTATACATTTATTATCCGCGTTTTTTCAAAATATTCAAGTACAAGATGGAAGGGCCAATCATAGAGAAATGGAGTTAGCAGAATCGATTAAAGATATACTGATAAGTGCCACAAATGATTTCAATGGCGTAGATATGATTATTGAAGAGACATTACATTTTCAAGAACAGTACAAAGATCACGCAGCAAAAATAGTTGAAGATACAATACAGCCTCATTTTCCTGATCCTGTTGAAGCACCAACTGTTGAAATAACCAGTGTGACGTGACGATTGTACAGAATTCGACCCGCTAGATCCATTTCTTGGATCAAGCAACGGGCGCCGTCGAAACCGACCGAGAATCATGCTGTTACACATTTATACTGAAATTCTTTCTCGAATTTTCCATAATTTTGCCAAGATCGTCGATTCCTGGAAAAATAAACTAGGCAAAATGCTTCGATTTTCCCACTTTTTATACGCAAACTAGAGGCTTCAAAGGACCCCGACAATATCTTGTCATTAACAAGCACACGCGTAAGTATACATACACACACGTAAGTATACACACACGTAAACATACGCACGCTCATACGCAGACACAAGACCTGTCACGTCCACGTCGTTGACCTTGGGCAACGCAAAGAACAGGTACCAGCATTAGCATGCAATAAAGAGTTGGAAAATATCAGATTACTGATGAGTAATCTAGAATTCGGATATCCAATGCTGATTACCAACTACTGAACAGAATCCTCCGGGACACTCATCCAGGTGCAAACGCGCGCGCACGCACACGCTCAAATCTTTGTTTCCGTTTTTGCGTTTTGAAACACCAGAGGATTCGCGGGAGCGCATCACGGCAACTACTCGTAGAAAAGTTTTGAACCCGTGCAAAATTTGATTTAGGAGAATCTGAACCACTTTTCCACAAAGTTTCGGAAAATTTGACAGAAATCTACTTAGCGCCCCATTTTCTCGCCGATCGATATCGTCTTCTTTCTCCTGCCAGGTTATTTCTATTATCACATGTTCTCGAGACACGAAGAAGGTTGAGAAAAATTGTTCTCCTTCGCTCTATAAATCTCGTCGGATATCAGATAAAATTGTAATACTATGGGGATACGAACTTACAGTTTTTCCAATTCCTCCGCTCTACCGACGGCTGGGCGAGATGAAGCGAATTTTGGCGGTTGATTCCTTTATCCAGTTAATGGCCTCCCTAATGGATGAGTAAACATGTATTAGGTCGTATCACTCATCCAAAGGTTTCGATTTCATTGCTCTTACGCGAAATTAGTGTTCTTCGTATCATCAAAAGTTCGTGCGTCAAACAATATCGACGAATCGCTAATGGTTATTATCGATTCCGCGCCGGTTTCGTGTCTCAATTTTCGAGGTGTTTGAAAAAAATGCAGGACTTTGAATTTTCACGTTCGCCCAGAATTATGATCAATTTCTTTTGAAGATACCGGAGAAAATTGGAATATTGCAAGAATTTGAGGCGCGAGGCGGAGGAATTCGGAGAAAAGTTGGGACGAGTTATTCGCAGAGCCGCATCGACGCTACGTCGCAAATATATCTGAAGACAATTTTCGCGAAAGGAACGAAATGTATCCGTATCTTAGGCGGAAAAATTTATTTATCCACGATAAAAGCGAAGATTTAAGGAGTCGCGCGAAATGTTATCGTTACGCGACACGACCGTCGCCGGAGTCTTCAGCGACGTTCGATGTATACAGGTACGATATATCTGAATAATCTAGGAGATTTTATCACGCGAACAGGCCTCATTCATAAATAATACCTGTACGTCTTCGCGTTTTTCTTCTCTTATCGTTCCCGAATTTTTCCGGAAATATAACTCGTCGAGCTTTGCGACGATAAGCGGCGCTTTTCGCGACGTAATGTTATATATTACCGCGAGACGCTAACGATTCCCCGGTGTCGCGTAGTATCGTCAGATTAATTTCGCCCGCTTTCTCATGATTCTCCAATGTTGTCGGAGTGATACGTAGCATGCGCCGCACCCACACTTCCGACGAAACATTCATCAAGCGAATCGTTCTAATTGGTATCATAAATAAGTAGTCGTGTGACTCGACCTTGAAGCTTTACCTGCCATCAGCTGAACTCGCTGACCTGTCATCTAACGATTTCGATTCACACCAAATCATCAACAAATTTCTTTCGTCTTGATTTCAAATCAATTCCTTTACAATTTTTCATGTCGAAGTGGAGTCTTCGAAAAAAAGTGATTTCTTTCGGGACAGCGCTGACTAAAAACTATTCAACCGATTTGGCTAAGAATTTCACCCGTTATTTAAGACACACGTAGCTAGATACGTAACCACTAAAACACTCGACTTTTTAAAAATAAATTAGTTTTTTTAAACAATTTATCAAAAGAAAAATTCAATTTCGAAAATCTTTTTTCCACAAGTCCGCCATTTTTCTTCCAAAATATGCGTATCATAGGTTAGTTTGTTAGAGATTAGACTACTGAACAAAATATTTCAGATGACTACGCACAGCTCCGGGCTTCCCCAAAAAAACCCATTTTTTTTCGAGGACTCCATTTGACATAAAAAAATGCAAGCAAATTAATAGAAAATTAAGCCGGAATAAACATTTTTTGTGAACTTCAAGGCACCAATAAAAACGTGTAAGAATGTCAAAAAAATCGCATTCTATTTTCTTATTTTTAAAAAATCGCGAAGAAATGTCAAAATTTGGGTCGTCACACCGGGCTACTAGCTTAAGGTGATTTACCCTGTTATCGACTTTGGCCAAAAATAGCGTTCTGGCGTTTGGAAGCAAGGCGTTCAAGGTATATGTTTTTTTTCTAAAACTTTATAAAAAAATATTTTCACGAATTTTTCGAATGTGTTAAAGACATACTTCTAGTACTCAAAAAAAACCTTTAGCATTACTCAAACTGTGCCGTTAATTTTTTTTAAGTGACGAAGTTCAGAGGTTTCGAAGTTATCGATGGTCAAAAAGTGGACAGGTTCAGATTGACCCAAAGCGTGGGAAATGTTCCAAGAAATAGGCGTGTACTCTAGGGTCGTCGTTGTTTGGGGTCAAAATAAATTGCACCCTGTCTGCCCCCTGAATGGTTCGAAATACGTAAGAAGTAACTCTGTAATTTTTGCAGATTTCAAACAGAATGGTTAATCCCTGACCACGGGGGCTGAAGTCTTCCATTTGATATACATAGAGTTTTCCTGCGTTTGTAGTCAATATTTTACCGTGGGCCTAAATCTGTTTGTAAAATCTTGAAACTTCCAGAAATGAGTTCCAGGTGACCGCCATTTAAGTGATGTCATTTTCAACAATGTATGAAAAAAAATTGGGACATTGCATTCTCAAATGAAAAAAGAATTGAAACAATACGTGAAGAACTTTTGTTTTTATTGACCTTTCAAATAAGTAATTTTCTCTGACGCACCCTGTATTTGGGAAACCAAAGAATCAGGCTTGGGGCGAGCCTTGGAGAACGAAACAAAAAACAAACAATACTGCCTCAGCTTGGTGAAACAAAAAACAAATTTGCCCAAGCCTTGGAAAACGAAAGGTCAGTAGTGCTCCGAGTCCGGAGTATGAAAAGTGCACGTCGACTCGATGGATGAATTAATGAATTAATGATGTAATGAATTAGGTCTTAGCTAATGAAAAATTGGTCATCTTTATGAAGAAAAAAAAATTAGGACGTGCTCGCTCGGACGTATATAGATATTTATTTATTTGTATTCGTATTGATATACGTACGAATAAAAATATAAATATGTAGAAAAAAAACGTCGAGTACTTGAAGTAAGGGAACATGAAAATGTCAATCAAACTGAAGCTTGCAACGAGAAGTGATCAATGCTCGGTTTTTGAGGCTCACGGCTGTAATGAGATCCGTCGGCTGCCCAGCCTTGGGCCAATGCTTACTCAGCTGCGAAACTTGGCGAGTAACAAGTTTTGTGACATGCCCCAAAACTGGGCGCATTATCAATATTGGCGATTTCTACGCGAGTAAGATGGCTCCAAACTCGATAAATTTCCGGGCAATAGGTCTCAATGCGACGGAGCCCGTAGCATTTCTGTTATCCGGGAACGCGAGAGCGGAAATGGAACGCCGAACTCGCGGGGACCAGCGCGAAAGAAGTTGTCGTGATTTAGTCTTCGATTTCCGTCTGTCAGCGAAGCGAAATTCGTGGCTAATAATCGAACTAGCGTAATAAAAAATGCGGAATCTCACATCAAATCATCAATTATAAATAAGCACGCGACATTTCTCTAAGGACACAGAAGTCTGAATGTCGGTCGACGAACGAAGCATCGCAGCGTTCCAAGAGCCGCTCAACCGTGGAAATTGCCGAAGTTTCACAGAAATTCCAACGAGTTTTCGTTCTTCTACTTCCGCTGCATTATTTATTATTATTTTTTTTGGCAACATTTGCGAACTGGAGTCCGACGAATCAGTGTGCGTGATGCATCCGTTACAAAAAAATGCGATTCGTTAATCCATAAAATATTCACGTCTCTCCTGTTTTTTTAAAAAAAAAAATTTAATAACTTTTTTTTCGATGTTCGTAAGTGCGCTGTGGAAGTAGCATAGAGACTGAGAAAGAGAAAGAGAGGGGGTAGGAAGGAAAAAGCGAGAACCGGAGCGGAGCCGTGGAAGTAGGAGAAAGACGAGTGCGAGGGAATGGGAAGGCAAGGCAGGACGAGACAGACGGTCGGTCGCGGTCCCAGAAGAAGGAAAGGAGAGATCCGTCAGACAGGACAGGACGCCACATAATCATAAACCGAGAGGGGAATATCCTGGGCCTACACGGCGGCGGACTGCGAGAAGGACCAACATCCTATGAGATATCTGTCGATGTTCCCTCCGCAGCAGACCAAGATCAGCGTCTCCATCTCTCTCTCTCTCTCCTAATACCGAGAAGTGTGCTACCCGAGGAGCAAACGGGAGTCATCCGGCGCCGGAGTGTGCGTGTGCGTGTGAGTTCCTGGATCTGTGTTGTCTTTAATTTAAGATTGATTGAGTGTCGACTTTTCTACGAAGCTTAGCATAGTATCGTCCGTCCTAATCCATGGTGTCTATTATTAACATCGATGCTAAAAATGAAAGAGAATCATTACAGCGCTTCGTTAGGCTCAAACTTTCAAGAAATAATCTCAACATGCTGCACCAAAAAAAAAAAAGATATTCCATAAATAGATCTACGTGAACCGATTTTTTACGAGGATAATATTTTTTGGTCGTAACGTCCCGTGAATTCTCGTTGCTAAAGAATGTTGATAACGCGCCGAATTTTCATAACAAAGAAGGACGATGTAAGTATCTACTTGTTCAACACAAAAGATACGCCCTCCGAATATCAGCGTTAGTCGAGTTTGAGCCTATAAATTTTTAACGTGCTCATCGCACTCACCTTTTTCCATAAATCCGAACGGGGAATAACAATGGAAAGCGATTATCGAATATCGATTTTTCTTGCTCCCAAAGTCTCGAACATTCATTTCTATACACCAGAAACTCTTGAGCGGAGAAAGGAGGTGCGTTTTTAGAATTTTAATGCGAGTTACGTGATCGCAAGTCTGTAGGAATCGAATATTTCTCTCATTTGTTACGCTATAAAACTTGCGAATCGCTGCTCGAGCGGAGAGATAATCCGGACTGCAGCAAAAAAATTGAATCACCATCACAAGATACTATATTTATATTCCATTCGATGAAATCTGCCACTCGACAGAAAATCCGAAATTTTCCAATCAACTCGAGAATTAAAAGCAGGTCTTACGAAGTTTACATTTTTTTATTCATATTCACTTTTTCAATGCAACTGACATTATTGTTTATCGTTAATAAATCTAATTATTCGCGTAGTTACATTAGGGTGTTTCATTTTTCAGCGATATTTTTGTTGGTCCTAAGTACCTGAAAATCTTCACTCTTCCAAAGTTTCGCTTTCCTATAAAAATTACACGGTTGATTTTTTTTTTCGGTTTGAACTCGATTTTTCGCTATTCAAAAAATTTATGCGGAGGAAACGAGTATACATCTTTTGCAGGGCACTATATCTGCTACGAAAAAGTTCCTCTGAGCAAACTCTGTTCAACCGATAGTTTTTGAGTTATAAAGCTGGAAAGACGAACGTTAACGATCATTATTGTGCACATTCGCTTTCCCAGCTCCAGAACTCAAAAACTGTTGGTCGGACAGCCTTTGCTCAAAGATACTTTTTTGTAGCAAATTCAATGCCCTATAAAAACTGTACACCCATTTTTCGCCCAAAATTTTTGTTCGCGCCAAAAAATCGAGGTCAAACTGAAAATAAAATTCCCTGTGTTATTTAGATGCTATTTATAGTCAATTTCATTATTGCATTTTAGAGTTTGACGGAATTGTTGAAGTATAAATGAGCGGTCCCATCAATTAAACTCTGCCAATGTCTTTTCAAATTCTTTCTAACGCTGCTCTTTAAATATATCGATATATGAAACGATCAACTTAATTCACTTTCGAGCACGACGCCTCGCGTTGTATGGAGAACGAAGGTGAAATAAGTGGATTCGAGTGATTTATATTCGAAGAATAATATCGATAAAAATCCAATCTCTGTACGTCGTTAAATTCTCGAGCGTTGCCTGAGATGTTAACGGTGAGGCTAGCTCTGTGAGAATTTATTCATTCTCGTAACGGGAAACTTTTCAAGCGTTGAATATTCGAATTTATCAGCAACACGAATACGACGAGGATCATCCTTGTAAATCCGATGCTTACAAAAACGATAAGAACTTTTCGAATTTTTCGAGAGATGAAATCCTTTCATTACGCTGTACCAGGCAATCTACAAGACGTCGGGAATCCCCTCGCAACATATTTTTGCGCGAAAGTTGAAAACTTCTCGAACGCCCGCCGTGACAATTCGCAGTGAACGATAAAGGCCACACCGTTTCTCCTCTCGCGGGGATAGACTTCGTCGTCGTTGAAGAAATGAACAACTTTTTTCCCTCCCCCATCAGAAACGCCACCGACATACCGACGCACCGACATAGGTGGCCGAAACTACTGCTGACAACTTCGACCTCTCTCGTTTTTCGAATCTCGCTCATCCGGCGAGACCTTCCTGACAAATTTAATTCCCGCATCCGAGTACATCTCGGAGCCGAACTGAGTCGCGGATCGACCGGAGCCTCTCGACGAAGTATTTCCGTCCGTCTTTCAATATGCATGAAGAATGTCGATCGGTAAAAAAAAGGTCGAGGGCGCAATGTCACTCTCGCTTTTCGTTTCCTACGTACGCGTCATCGAATATTTCAATTTCGGAAAAAGCTCTCCGTTTTCATCCCTCCCTAACTGATATCATCCCCGTATCCGAAGCCGAAGGATCGACCGACACTCTGGATATTACTCCCGAGGCATATTTATAACGCGAGTATCGACCTCATCGGAACCGACGCGATCCTAGACCCCCCTTCGATCCACCTGACATAAATCAGATTCCACGAACATTTCGGCAAGAGTCGAAGCGAAAAAATATAGCGAGATCGGTGCCTACACTGATGTCGCAACGAAATCCATTATCGCACGTTACGCTTCGGACAATTGGGGGATGAGAGCTAGGCCGAAAAATGTCGAAGACTTCGACCATCGAGACAATTTTCTTACGCTACCTACTTCACAGCCATGCATACAGTGCGGCGCAGCTATGCCAAGATCTCTTGAAACTCCGCACCAAGTCACAGCCAAGTCTACCCTACCCAAGTTCTTCGCCTGTTTTTCACAGGCTGGCCACCACTCCACAGCTGCTGAAGCTAACAAACATTTGTGTGATTATTTTGATGAATTCTTCCACTCTATACTTGACATTCATTTAAAGTTAGAGCGACAGCTGTCAAAGGACGTCGAAGAATATTACGAATATCGAGCTAGCTTGATTTTACTCGGACGTAATTTTGATGATCCTATAATTCTACTAGAATTTAAAATGGTTTGTGGGATTCACGGTCTGTGAAAGCAGGTGGGTAGAGATACTATTTTTCCAAAAAATTAAAAATTGACAAAAATCAAGAAATTTCACTGTTTTGATAAGAAAATCCGTAAAAAATTTAATTTTAAAGATAAAGGGGAATAATTTTGGTAATGTATTCTGAAGATAGAATAATTTTGGGAAAAATGTGTGAGTTGAAGATTGAATGGAATGATTTTGATAAAACTCATCAAATTGGCCAGGAATCTTTCAACAATATAAAATACTAAAATTATTATTTTTTCCAAAATGGCGTATAATCAAACTCTGCGTGGGGTCATCGGGCCCCGGTGACCACAACGGGTTACAAGGGTGTACTACGTTGATACGTCCGGCCTTAGTAACCCGTGGACCCTACACTGTCAGTATAAGAAAAATATCTTACACCGGGGTTAGGCGCACCCCAGCACTGTGAATCGATGCTGTTGACTAAGTATTCGTGATAGAGAGCTTGTTCTTTTTCATATGAGCGTTCGAGTTCTACAAAAGCAAATAAACCCTTGGAAAAAAGTATATCATTTATTTTTCGCGGTGAAAAACGTAATTGATAAAAATTAAAAACGTGTCAATTTTTTTTTACACTGAAATTGGAAAAAAAAATTAACGCGTATTTCGAAAAATTAGATCGATGGTTCTCAAAAAAGATGGGACGGAACAAGTCCAAAAAAGTGGGAACAAAAATCTGGAAGTGCTTCGATAATTTTAGAAGGGCTGAAGTACGCTGAAGAATGTACAGCAAAATGTGCGAGGTTAGGCTTACTCCAGGCCCTCGGAAACGTGTACTCGCCGTGACTTCCAGAACGAAACTAACGGCTTAATCTACTCATTTTTCTTCTTCTTCCTTTCTTTTTGGATATAACCCCTCTAGTTGGGGTAAGCTCCACTTTTAAATAATCCGTGTAATTACTTCAATTCCGATTCGCTAGTCCAGAGATTTATTTTCGAAAGAGAGAATGGTCCTTGAGTGGATACTGCGAGTAGTTATGTCAACGGCTAGTTGGTTCGTTAGGTAGATTTGTTTTCCGAGAAGCAGCCGATCGGATCATGGAATTACATATACCGCTTCGCGGCGGGTCGAGAGACATCTGAGAGAAAGTTGCCCTCGCCCAGGACTGCACAAACAAATAGACAAGTAGATAGACGTATGAGCAGAATGTTTGGGTAGATGGGAATTCGCATATATTTGATTCTGTACGAGGAAATCACATATTGCGCGTTGAGTCTTTGGAGGACTGGACGAAAATATTTCTTGGATGTTCGAATTTCTACTCGTTTCTAGGGGGGTTGGGGTGGGAGATCTACTCATTGTCAGTACATTCCCCCCTCCGGTGTAGGATGACTAACTCAACCGTCGAAATGCCAAGGCCCTTAAAATTTAGTGGGGTTCGGGGAGCCCCCGAGCAGGGTCCTGGAGTTAAATTCGAAGATCGTTTGAGCTGATGAACAAGATGTGGGTTTTGTTGTATGACCTCTATTTCGGGGCACGACGTTTCCGCCCTCTCCTCCGGGAACCAAGGGCGAGCCTATGGTTGGTTTTATTGCCTTACGAAGACAAGCCTGATTTGAATATAGAATGTAGTAGAAATGAACTACTCAGAGTGAAGGGTTTTCTAAGTGAGGGAATCGATGAGACTGAAACCGGATTAGGTATTTCTGGTAACTGACAATGAGACGTGAGGTTATAGAAGATAGGTAACATTCTTACTGAGCATGCGGCAGAGTTTGGCAGAGTAGATCCGTTGTGCTGGCACAAACGTAGGTAAGGAATTGGTAGAGAATTATTCAGTGGAGGTTGCTGGCTTGGCAATTACGACGCGAATTCAGAGTGATATAATTTGTATTGTAGACAAGTGCAGATCGTGTACAATAAAATGAAATGGTATTGAGTCCGACGAGAAAAATCTTAAAAGAAATATTTTTGGCAGCCTGAGGTTATGGGCTCACCACAAAAAATGGCTTTTGAATGTTTTTTCGCGTTTTTCAATGTTTTGCCGAAGGTGAATTGGATTTGAAAAATTTACATTAAAAAGCTGAGAACTTTTCACGCAGAAAATATTGTACTGGATATCATTTTTATCGGGGATTACATGCTGAAAAAATGCATTTTTCAATCAAATTTCAAAGAATTGCCAAAAATCAATACGTAGACCAGAAACAGAAATGTTAATGTAAAATCTGAAAGCAATTGCGTGTCCTTTGCGTGACATACGTTAACGAATGTCGAAGTTACAAGGCGATCGAATATTACGAAATCCGTAAGTGGTTTGGGTTTCGGAGGAATGATCCCCATACGTTTCTGTCAAAAATGACTGACTAAATAATACAGGTCTGCGAAATAATTTGTTTCTGAAGATGTTGTACGACGGTATTAATGGGTTTAGTAGTGTAATAAAATCATGTACGGAATTGATACTCCACGTCAAATTTAGTAGATACAGGTAGGGATTGCAATCCGGAAAACCGGATCCGAGAATCCGGTGGATCCGGCATCATCAAATGTCTATCGGATCCGGAATGCGTTGGCCGAATCCGATCACCGGATCCATTCTATTTAAAAGAAATACATATACGCCAATTTCATGGAGAAATACTTGCGCTGTTGCATACTCGACCCACTCGGATTCAGATTGATATAATTTGTATTTTAGACAAGTGCAGATCGTGACCAATAAAATGAAATAGTATTGAATCCGACGAGAAAAATCTTAGACAGGAGGTTGGATTTCCCGACTCGCGTGATTCAGAGGATCCGTTCGCGTGTACGTGCGTGTGTTGCCGGCAATTGATCAAGGGTAGGACCACTCTGACTGCGTTGACCTTGAGTGTGCGAGTGAATAATTCAATAGTTTGATTTCAGAATATTCTTGGATTTCGCGAATTAGTAATTTGAGATTCAGAGTTTAAGATTGGAATTTAAATAACGTTTAAGCTCGTGATTTGGAAATAACTTGAAGATAGGATTTCAGAATATGATATGAACACAAATGGCAGGTATATACATAGTGAGGCACCTAATATCAATCAAAATGCCTATTTGTGTCTCCTATAAGTATAAAATATACAATTTTGAGAACGTACACTCCTTGCTGTTTATGGTGCTCCAAAAAATTTATTGTACTGACAAGTACAGATATTTAACTTTCGTAAAAAAATACACGGAACGAGAAACCAGGACAGTTATCCTGTCTTCCTCCTACATCGGCCTCTGCTCATCAACACTTGTATCGAGTGCACTATCAAGTTCAGAGATGGCAAGGCAATCAACTGAACCCCGAAGATTGGGGCTGGAAATTACCAGATGATACTTTGCAACCTATCCAAACTATACTCCAACCTCCTGATACTTACTACGAAATCATAATACCAATGCTCTGAAGTTCAAATTTGCAAATTTGTTCTAGTTATATTTATAGCACGGTGACGCTGTTTTTGACTTCGTCTATTTGAAGAAAAGTTCTCAATTATTATTAACATTCTTCCTTTCAGATTTATAACTCGAAAACTGTGGCTCGGACAGCGTTTGCCCAGGCAAACCTTTTCTGCCGCAAATTCAGTGCCCTAGAAGAGATGTATTCTCGTTGCTTTGTGAATACCGAAAAATCGAGTTGAAACCGAAAAAAAATCCTGAAATATTTACATGGGAAATCGAATTTTCGAAATCGTGAAGCCTCCAATTTACCGAGAACTTTTTCGGCGGGAATATATTTATTTTTTCTATTGAATTATCATATTTTTAGGTGACACAAAAAAATGCCTTAAAAATGAAACACCATACGCGGTATAGATGTATGAAATTGGTAGGGAAAAATTGTTTGTTGGTGAAATTTTTTGCTAGTTTAGTTGTTCGCCGCTTGTTCTTCGATGTTCGATCGAATTTTGTTTCAATGCTGAATTTCCGTGCTTTCGCGGCTTGAATTGCTGTAGCTGAAAAATTACAGAGATTACGACTGCTCTATTCTCAAACTTGCACTCTTCGCTATCTTCGAACTCTGATTATTGTCTTTTTTTAATTCCCCATTCAATTAGTTTTAAACGTTGTCAATTTATTTTTCATTGTACCCGTTATTCAATGTATAACGTACAGCGGGAGGAATTACGTTCCAACCGGATGTCCCGCGACACCTTGTTTTTCACAATGTATCGGAACCGGGTCAGCGTGCTTGACAGCTTACTGGAAGCAGTTAAATTTGATTGAACGTCGAAAAATGAACGACAAACAACTGAACTGGCAAAAAAATTGTTAAAAAGTCCATTTTGCCCCGCCAATTTCAGACATTTCGTTTATACGTAGTCACAACCTTGTAAGCACGCTTACTATAGGCCGACTCCATCTCACATTGTAGGGGAAGGTCGTCAGAGTTGGGCCACTTTTTGATTATTGTCTATATCTTTTTCAAAAATTTGAAGATTTTCAATTTTTTTTTTATTCGAAAGTTCAAACCTTCATCTAAAACATATATGTATGGCAACTTGCTACGACAAGGGAAAAAAAAGTTATTGACGAAATAAAAAAATAAAAAATTGTCAGAGTTGGGCTATTTCAGTCAGAGTTGGGCCACCACTGAAATTGCATGGAAGATGTACTGAAACCGGTTTTTATGGAATGGTATACAACATTTTATTGTTCTTAATACATTTTGACATGTTTACGATGAAGAACACAAAAAATCAATTTAATCAGAGTCGCAATTTTGACATACGAAAAAACTTTTTGTTTACAAGAACAAACAAGAAGACTTTCATTTCTAGAATTTATTACAGTGTTTGAAGGTCTGCAAAACATGAAATAAAGCATTTTTTTAACTGTAATTCAAATTTTCATACTCTTTGTTATTGCAAGAATGGTTATTTATTCATTTTTTAGTCATGAAATGAGACTTTCATTTCTACAATTTATTATTTTAGTGTTTAACGGCGCGAAAAACATGCTAAGAAATGATATTTCACTGTTAGAAAAAAAAGGATGTGGCCCAACTCTGACTACACGAGTTACCCAACTCTAACAACATTCGTGTTTTTTGATCGCAACTCACTAGAGCTAGAGAGGTTATGGAATCAAAATTTCCTTTTAGAAACTTGTTAATGATCGAACATACAATGTTATTATATACTTACTTCAATTTCGGCATGGTTTTTTTGCGAGTTATGGGCACTTTTTTTCGAATAGTACAATACATCCAACACTATCAAAAACAATACGAGGGCCTGACACTTTTTGGAAATAATTTCTGCGACTGTCAATGCTTTACAAAGTTAGCCGTCATCGAGACAAACAGTTCTATGCATTCGCGCCGATGGCAGCATTTGTCATATACCAAATACAGTGGTGGCTCAACTCTGACTACTTTCCCCTACAGCCATGCACGATTATCATCGCCGAGCGACCCGAAACCTTTTTTTGCATATTCTGTGATCGATTTCATGGAATACGTCTCTCGGAATTCAACCTCGAAATGATTATTTCAGTTCACTAAAAAATATCGATTTAGCGGTGATACAGTGTTTTCCACGATACGATGAATCATCAGCATTAGCTATGAAGTGGAAATGATTATCTGCGAGTTCGACTGGCGCTTTGCAAGAAGAAACACGTATAATTGATGGAATAGATATGAAAAAACGGGGGCGCGGTAATTGAAATTGCTCGTTTATTAGCTGGGAATTCTCATTTTCCGCGCTCGCGTTGACGCTGACGATATTTCGCGATGCTATCGCACTTTCTATCA
Source organism: Arge pagana (assembly GCA_963969455.1). Lineage (NCBI taxonomy): Eukaryota > Metazoa > Arthropoda > Insecta > Hymenoptera > Argidae > Arge > Arge pagana. The sequence continues at coordinate 15,033,920 of OZ018311.1, read as the reverse complement.
CGATCAGATGGCGTGTTTCATTCGGGAATTTGCGGAACCCTCGTCACGATATTATTTTTTGGGTCGGACACTTCTGCCAATTTCTGAAACACCGAGACGAAATATCTGGTGTTGTATCGTTCCAAAAATCTCGAGTTACTCGATGCCAATAATTGGCAATTACTGGCATTGCAATAATGCCAATGATTTCAAGAATATAGAGTATATTTTATGCTTCGACTAGCTGACTCGACCAACTTTGCCCCGTCTTAGCTATAAATATTGAATTCAAATTGGTATCTACATATCTATCCATCCATGTACCTATCTATCCATCTCTCTTTCTATTGATCCGCGACAGGAGATTTGTTTCTTCGTCCTCATACGCGTTCGCCTGTCGCAAAGAAGTAGAGACACAGAGGAATAGTGTAAGACGACTTGTTTGGGTATCGACTGTCACGCTTCGATTATCGATGATAATAGTCGAAGCGGCCTGCGAGACGTTCCAAATCGAACGCTGCCCTTCCCTCCCCATCGCGACTATTTCGCGACCCGAGACGAAATTAATGATGTACTTTGAGCCTAAACACCCTGTTTCGAGGACATTAAGGCTAAAATTACGATTTCAGATTTTTTATACTCCGACGACGCGGGTACCAGATTCGTAATTTTACCAAGTTTAAGCCGAAATCACGATTCTAGAATAAGAAAATGAGCCCACCGAGCCTACATCACTACCGTGAGAGAAATCCTTATCGGTTAAGAGGACTTTCAGGCTGAAAATACAGATTCAAAGTAATGATTTCGACCTGAAGGGCCATTATAGGCCGATGAGGTTGAAAATACGATTCACATTTTAACGCAAGCTGGACAACAAAAGAAATGAGGCTCACGAGGCTCAAATCACATCTTTAATTTCGACTCGGGGAACATCACGGTCTCGCGTTAGGGGTCGTACTTAAATTACGTAACACAGTAGAGGGGGAGGGGGGGGTCAAATCAGATTGTTACCATTTGTTATGGTACGTGGGAGGGTCCATCAAAACTTGTACGTAATTTATATCGAGATATGTACAAAAGTTTTTGGCGATTGGTTAAAAAATGTAAATTACACCGTAATGTAATTAACCCTAGCCAATGTTTCACTTGCTTTTACCATTCTGAAAATAGCGCTATGCGGCCGTTCTTGATATTAGATCACTCCAACATCAGTGAGAAGTCTTCTCACTGTCAGTACAAATTCACGGGAACATATACTATAGAGTTAATAATTATGAAAGGAGTTTGAAGATAATGTGCTAAAGTTCCTGAGAATAAACAAATATTACGTACAATATAGGGGGGAGGGGGGGAGGTCCAATATTCTGTTACGATTTGTTATGTAGAGGGGTGGGGTGGAACAGTAATTATAAATGCGTTACGTAACTTAAGTACAGCCGCTTATCGGCGACGATACTCTGTATCTCTGTACCACCTGCGATACATCCTACTACATAATATGTGAATTTGTTATTATTTGGCGCATCAAAATCGGTCGACTATGATGCGTCAGGCGATTCTGTCTAGTGACGACCTAACTGGCATTATTGTACCGCATAAAAGACGAGAGATACCTTGTAAGACATCGACCAAGTCAGAAATACATTACTGTTGTTCCTCTAGTGAATTCTGTCTTTCTTTCTCTGCCGAGAGTATTATTTATATCGTATAATTATACCGGTCATCCGACGTTCCCGACCTTGAGTATCGACATAGCCGGTCATTATTATTACTTTTGAGTCAAATATTCTACTGATTTTATATAAATCAGTATCTTTTCGTGATTTCTTATCAGTTATCTATTATTTAAGTATAAATTCACCATTATCAGCTGTGAGCCCCGACAGCAAAAAAAAAAAATACGAGATTGAAAAAAAACAGCCCTGATCTAAAAAGCCAAAGATAATTGGCTACTTTCAATTGGTATACGACAAAGTATTTGAATACATTGTGCGTGGTAAAATCCGTAGAGTGAATATTCACGAAAAATTCCGTCGTCGTGTATTTTTATCATTATTACCGTAGAAACCGAACTAATTTTTTCAATTGCATCCGAGCGTTGCGTCGTGAGAAACTGAAAGTAAGTCTCAATCTTCGAATAGATTTCAATGCTCGTCCAAAGAAAAATAGCAGGTGATACTCGACCGTCGTGTCTATTGTTCCTCGCCAACATTTTTATTACCGTGTTGCTTTCACGAGAAAATTGGATTGTCTCGTCCCTTCGAATTCCTGCTACGTATATGGAAGTAATTGAGGGATTTTATTACAACCGCGCGAAGCGATTTGCACCTTCAACGTTTACGCAAATCGAATGGCCATTTTACAATAAATGCAGAGTTTCCAAAGCGAATTTGCCGACTCTACGACATTGAATCCCCGATAATTGAAATTCACCCGAAAGTTTAGGTGCGCGTGAAAAGTTGAGTGCGTTTTTATTGGGACATCGAAACCGTTTCGAGATACATCTACGAGACTGGCTTATAATGCCATTTGTTGGGGTATCGAATTCGACTGATTCTTTTCTCGACGCAGTGTACTTCTCGATGCGAATGCCAATAAAAATATTTGGATGAACACCAAGGTGATTGGAAAAAAAATTATTTCTTCCCAACAGGATTAAGATATTTGCTTAGGCATACGAATAAGTCCCTGAAAATATGAGCTCTTAGTAATAATATTAAGATATATTACAAATTGACGAAAAATTAAACTTTGACCTTGAATAACTTTTGAACCGATTCACTAAGAGAAAAATACTAAGAACACTCGTAGAGTTTCTAGCAGAATTGATTGCAAAAAACCGCAACTTTCTATGTTATCCGGAAGGGGTCAAACATTCGGGTTACTCAATCAGTCAGTCAGCCAACCAACCAGTCAGTCAGTCAGTCAATCAGCCACCCAGCTAGCCCGCCAGCCAGCCAGTCAGCCAGTCAGCCAGTCAGCCAGTCAGCCAGTCAGCCAGCCAGTCAGCCAGTCAGCCATTCAGTCAGTCAGCCAGTCATCAGCCAGCCAGTCAGTCAGCCAGCCAGTGAGCCAGCCAGTCAGTCAGCCAGCCAATCAGTCAGTCAGCTAGTTAGCCAGTCAGTCAGTCTGTCGGTCTGTCAGTCAGTCTGTCAGTCAGCCATCCAGTCAGTCTGTCAGTCAGTCAGCCAGCCAGCCAATCAGTCAGTCAGTCATCGCTCTTACAGGCTTATATGTTTTACAATTAGATTCATATCACAGAACTGCTACTGTAGGTCAGTTTGGAATTGGACAAAATTTGAAACTGCTCTTTCCGTAACTTGGATTGAATTTTTCCAGTGCTTTCCGTGCCAAAGATGTCGAATATTCCCAAGTTATCTGTAATATGACGACCATGCTGTTTCAGAATTTTCAAAACCCTTGTTCTTCGTTCGAACGATGCTCAACCAAATAATTGTGAAGGTAGACATACGCGAAAGCCGAATGTTGGCACGTTGCCAAAAACGCTTCTATACTTGATGGAATAATCGTAAAAAATTATAGCTTCATCGAAAGTAAATGCCTTTCGGAAATCGGTCATAGATTTTTTTTTATTTTCAGCACCGGAAGTGCGAATTTTCGGTTCTTCGAAACGCGAAGGCGATGGACCATTTTAAAGTTATTCGATGTTCGGCAAAAGATCAAAAACCTGACAATCGTAGATTGACTTTTCAAAATCTCAATTTCAGTGTGCCTATTCTTGATTCCATCATTTTCAAAAGTTTTTGTTGAATTTTGTTTCGCGTTCCACAATTCTTCTCCTCGGGCTTTTAGCGCATTGTATTTCTTATTCATCAATGATGTATTCTGTCAGTTTAATTACGAGAATTCGTGCGCGTGTCTTCGTGTTTCGACGAGAAACGATATTAAACACCGCCGTACGTTAAATTGATGAAGAGTGAAACTAATTCGAGGAACAAACAGCTTTTCATTTTGGTAGGATAATGAGATGAATGTGCGGCTACAAAGCAAAAAAGACAATTTAAAAGCAAGCTAGGACAGTGACGAATTACACTGTCCGTGGTATCGGAAAAATCCCGAACGACGCCGTCCCAGTTTCCGTTTTCGGACGTAAATTAATTACATGACAAATATAAGATGATAAAAAAGGATGGCTTTAGGGTGAAACTATGCCTGGCATACCGAACGAGCTGAGCAGACTTTTTCCCTTCTAGCTGTAAAATTCAGACCATCGCAATTTTACGGAAGTTTTAATGTTCTACTATGTACGGAAGAAATACACGGCGCTGCATTCACTAGATACAGGTGAGAATACGTCTGAATGAAAACTCAGCGATTGCTCCAATGAAACCATACATTTTGATTTTTTTTGCATTATTCTGCGAAAATCAAAATAAAATAACATGTCGTGTCTGTATAAATGAACGCAACGTATCTTTGACACAAGAACATGTATGCAAAAGAAAAGAGATGGATATATTCCTTTAGTTGTGGGGAAATCAAATACAGTTGAATAAATTACCGCTTAAACAATTAACACGAAAGCAATGCTTTAATTTATAAAATATAAAAAAACAGAACGATCATTTTAGTGTTATTTTTATATTAAATATTTCAGAAAAAGCACACGAAACATTAAAAAATCACAAAAAATTGATATGTTGAAACGAAGATGTATAAAAATCTGTGTGTTTCATGTAAGAGCATTAAAAAACCTTTTTTATCTGAGACGTGTGTGATTATTGTTCAGAGTAGTTGGGGGATGTTACCGGGGTTTCATTCGTTTCTCTGAATAGTATTTGTCGTATCAGGCATTCCTCCTCAATCCAGCAACCTATTTTTTCCGATGTCTCTGAAAATTCTGGAAAAACTGTATACTGTTCTATGTGTGAGATGGATTTTCTGTGAATTTTTTGGAGCTTCGACGCCCAAGTTTCCTAAGTCTACTGCGTTCACCATGGCTACTAAGAAATTTTCTAAGCTTTTATAAATGGCGATTTTGTATAAAAGTTATAGGTTTTTTGTGCGACTTGAAGACAAAAAATTAATTGAAATAAAAATTTGATTTCAAGGGTCCAAATGGTGAGATAAGGGTCCAGATGCTTCGTTTTATTGCTTATGTGTATAAATATGTGTATAAATTATGTGACATAATTTAACCTAAAATTTTTCTGAAGAAAAATAAAATGTCGAAATGAAAAGTGTTGGTAGACATGTAACTTCGGCATCGAAGCTTTGAAAAATTAAAAAAAAAAATCGCAGCGAGTCTATCCAACGCGTAGAAGAGTATAGAATTTTTTTAACATTTTCAGAGTCCTCGGAAAAAATGGGTCCGCTAATTCCATTTGATTTCGAACGTTTTGACAAATTTTCGGGTGAAAATTTTCGATACATCGGAAGGGCCGTTTTTTTGGTCGCTGCTTCAATTTGTATCATTTTATTTTATTCTTCTTTCGCTCGCAGATCGGAATTCGCGTGCTACTTAGCAAAGTGCGAAACAAAGTTATATTGTAACGAACGTAACCCGCGCGCGAAGGAAGATTAAACGTTTTTCGTCGAAAACGAAATGTGAGAGAAATGAGACTGGCCGAAGACGGATTTCTTTTTCTTTTTTTGTTTGTTTTAAAATTGAAACAATGTTGTATCCAGGCTGACGGCGGGAGAAGGTTAACGAGCTGAACGGACGTCGAAGGGAAGAGCAGTAAAGTGAATTATTTACTCTACGTGCATCCCGTACGAATCGTCGCCGAAGGGAAATTATAACCTGAATTTCTTTTTTACTGCCAGTAAAAATAGAACGAGTACTTTTCCAATAACGGGGAACGTTTTAATAATTACGACATTCCCACGCCATGTGTCGGGATCCGCCTCGAGCGGAGGTGGTCGTCGTATCGGGCGAAACTTACAATGAGAGCTAATTTCAATAGAATTATTCGAAGCAAAATATTTTTCCACCAGGGAAATATTTTTCCAACCTGTTCCCAACGTTTTCATCAGAAATTATCGAATTACGAGGAAATTTCAATGTTCCTCGACGTTGGTCGGTGAAAAAATAAGAGTCAACGATCATGGAAGGAGAATTAACGATTAGATTCAAAGAATCGCTGATACCCGAATTCGCTTATCTTGAAACTTCATTTTATCACTTTCCAATTACGAACTCTTCCCGTATCATTAAAGAAAATGTTCTACAATACTTTTAAACTTGAATTTTTTTTCTAATTGCAAGAAATACGGATGTATTTATTCACGAATTCAGATTCTTCACAAAAACATGGCACGACGCACAATGGTCGGAAAGGGCCTCAAAGTGGAAAAAACCTCGGACACGCTGCATTTCTTTGAAAATTTTCAGAACAAATATCATTCCTGAAGGTTTTTGACTCGCTAAATCGATCTAGACTATTGCCGAGCACGTAGGATCGGTGAGTTGTCAAATATTCGCCATATTCTGACAGTGTCTTTTTATTTGAGCGACGATGATGAAACAGAACATCGTGTCGGTGAATTCTCTCAACCAGAAGGCGTTAATTGGAACATTTTGGAGATGGTCGGAGAATACAATAATAATAACAACAACAAGAACAATAACAATAATATTAATAACAATACCAATAATAATAATAATGATGATGATGATGATGATGATGATGATGATGATGATGATGATGATTATGATGATGATGATGATGATAATTTCGTTTTCCAATCGAAATCCGTAGTGAAAAATGGGTGTTTCCATTAAAAAAAATCCCTTTGACCTTGAAACAACCTTGAAAATTGAGTTCAAGGTCAAAGTCGGTGGTACCGTACCAGGCGAACGCTTCTGGCCCCTTCAACCTTTGTTCGGAGGATTGTTCTCTATCTGCCATGGGTTCCGAGGAATTGAGGTGCGGAGATTGAAGTGGCAGAAAAAACGTCTTGGGGAACGCGGGTGCGATCGAAATTTATAGGGAACAAGGTACAACGTGTACGTTAGCGAGAATTCGCATGGTTGGGCTAGAGACTGATGGAGCTTTTTTGTAAGGTCCAAAAACACGTAAAACCAACGTAAGACTGTTTTTTCATCGTAATTTCTTCATATATTCATATTTCTGATCGCAGGCTGAATTTGATGTGATATAGAATGTCTTACTAGCAAAAGTCCATTGACTGAATCTTCAAACGAAACCGTACGTACTTCCTGATTGTAAATTCGTTTTACTTTGATTTAGCTGATTCTTCAAATTTCCACTTTTTAGCAGGTAAGAAACAGGTTTACTTGGAGGAAACTACTCAAATTTTGGACACTTGACAAAATACATAATAGCGAGACGAAAACATTTTTCTCCATTTTGATGGATAATAATTTTGTTGATGTAACAACTATTTTTACTAATAAAAAAAGAAAAAAAACAGAGAGAGACGAAGAGTTCTTGAATGAAGAAAAATTATTTTAACGACTACGTCGATCTATGAAAAAATTGTCGATTTATAAAACTTTTGGATCTCGCGATTTGAATAATTTTCAGTTCGTCGAGTCTTTTTCACTGACAAGTATAGGTGTATCCACTGCGTTTGCATCTCGTTCCTGGTTCGCATTTGGCCATTGGTATTTCGCAGAATCCACGAGTTTCCGAACAGTCATCACCTTTGGCTTGGGCAAGAAGAAAATTGGGATGAAAATCGTGTCGTTGCAGATTCTTGATCGACTCGTGCGGAGAACTTACGAATTTTTCTGACACATAACTTATGAATTCCGCAGATGCCGTCGTATTTCACGTAAACTCCACCAGATTTCACGCATTTCTTTCGCGAAATCGGTTCGCGAGCCCACAATTCGCCACAGATCGCGTCGATATTCGAGGTGGTTGGCGCTTTCTCGGACATTGTCGACTTTCGAAATTCCGTAATCTGGCGAAAATGATAATTTGGGTGAAAATATGCAAATTTTATGCTCCGTTGGCGCTTGCGAAGTGTTCGATACCAAAAAATACCAAAAAATACCAAATTTTACCGAGAAATACGACAAAAATACTAAAAACGTTTTTTTTCTCCGAACTCTTACGGTCTACTGAATTTTATTTTCCGTCCGGAGCTCTTATACGTATGCGTATTTGTACAATTGTTACAACAGTCGTACGCAAATGCGAGTAGCGACAAGTCGTCGACTTTGCATCGGTATACGCAAATTGATAATTCCGTTTCCTTATTTCTGAAGTTAGCGATCCAGCCTTTGGGATATCGCTGACATATTTTCCGGTAAGCAAAATTCGCAGAAGAGGAGCATAGAGACACTCGATCTTAAAGAAAATATAACCCCAGTTGCACGGAATTTCTTTCGACTTGGAAAAATGGAATTATACATTCATTCCGCTTATTTAACCTAAATCATTAAAAAAAAATAAATAATGACGACTCGATAATTCGTATCCGTTACAATAATTTCTTCGATATCACCTAAAGACGGAAATTTTCGCCGCTTCGTGTTTCCATACTGAAGCTGAAGGACAAAGAACCCCATGTAGGCAGCACGTGATAAATTCCTCAGCTTATAAATCGACAAGATAATTCGAAAGAATTTATAATTTATATTTTATTATTTTTGTTTAAGGGATCGAGCTGTTTTATTTTTTGGCGATATTTTTTGTACTACCTGGAAATCTGATGATTTTTTTTTCTTCAAATATATTCTCGCTGAAAAAAGCTTTTTTAACCCTTGCTCCGTGTGGAGGGGTCGTTTTTAGCCGCGCCGACACTTTTTGGCAAAATTTCTCGAACACCGGCGACGTGAGCGCCACTCAAGTGGTACTGAAAAAAGTGTTGGAGAGTGCACAATGCCAGCGGTAGCAGTCAGCTGCACGCGGCTCGGGATTGCAATCCGAAAAACCGGATCTGGGAATCCGGCGGATCCGGCATCATCATCCGTCTATCGGATCCGGCAAGTGGCCCGGGACAAGTTGGCGCATTATCAGTAACATGAGCGTCGGAAGTAGAGCTCTCCGAGGTTCAATGTATTTTTTTATACTCGCTCTATCTCTTTCTATTTATTAAACATTTTTTGTCGTAGGCAGAGTGATTGATTCGTCATGCAGAAACTAGAAACTTCACGTTTCGTACTCGTAAATCTTCCCAAACGTTTCACTCCCCCTGAAACTTCTTGGGCTAGTGAAAAAAACGCAACGTCTTTCCCTCGTGAGTTCGCGATTTCACGAATCGTGTTCGAACTCGTCATGATTGATATGAAAACTCGCCGAATTTCGTCGAAAATTACTTTTTCATTCGTAGTCGACGAATAAACTTGGATTTGAAGCTCCAATTCGGCTGGTAAGATTTGTTCAGCTAGTCGCTTCGACGTGTCCTCTCCTACTGTGCTGGGAATGAGAAGCGCGCTGATAGCTGGATTCTCGGTTCCACAATATCCGACAAAGCATCATCAGTTTCTACGTGTTCCTCAAATGAATACCAACTCGAGATATAATTCTCCACTTGTAAGAGTAGCCAACACCTATGACAGACTTTTGAAAACAGACTTTTTAATCTGTTTATCAAATCCTCACTCAACTGTCTTAATGTACTTCCCAGATCATATCTCCGAACGTTGATCCATTCCCTATGTTTCGGAGAGCTTCTCGAGTGGCGACTCGATCATCAGCTTGTTTTTAAATGTGTAATGATTCTTTTTTATTCGTAACATCTATGTTAATAATGGACACCATGGATTAGGACGGACGATACTATGCTAAGCTTTGTAGAAAAGACAACACTTAATCAATCTTAAATTAAAGACAACACAGATCCAGGAACTCACACGCACACGCACACGCCGACCCCGGATGACTCCCGTTTGCTCCTCGGGTAGCACATTTCTCGGTATTAGGAGAGAGAGAGAGAGAGAGATGAAGTCGCTGATCTTGGTCTGCTGCGGAGGGAACATCGACAGATATCTCAGAGGATGTTGGTCCTTCTCGCAGTCCGCCGCCGTGTAGGCCCAGGATATTCCCCTCTCGGTTTATGATTATGTGGCGTCCTGTCCTGTCAGACGGATCTCTCCTTTCCTTCTTCTGGGACCGCGACCGACCGTCTGTCTCGTCCTGCCTCGCCTTCCCATTCCCTCGCACTCGTCTTTCTCCTACTTCCACGTCTCCGCTTCGGTTCTCGCTCTTGCCTTCTTAACCCCTCTCTTTCTCTTCCTTCGTCTCTATGCTACTTCCACAAATGAGGATCCGCAATTAGGGTTTTTAACCCTGTGGATCATCCAAATATGTACAAAATGAAGAAAAAAAAAATAGCTTCCACGGAATGCGGCACAGCAGTCTATGTATAGATATTCGATTCACTGAAACCTGACGCGGCACGGTCGGGTTTCAGTCAATCGAATTGGGTATAGACTGTTCACAGATTCTCTTTTCATTGTCGCCAAGCAATCTGTCTGCCCGTAAACTTACACCCACGAGCTCGTGGTGGGTGGACGTGCTGAATCGAGCAGCCTTTCACGATGCTCTTATCGCCTCTCGTGCCCATGGTATTGTGCAGGTGAACAAACCTATCGTGGGTGGTGGTCTTTTGGGGGAAAAGGCAAGGAGGACTCGCTCATATGAGACTTCCGTTACAGAAGTGTCCATCCGAATGCGTAAAATAGTAGTGCAAGTGGTTTCTGCGACGGCGCCAGCGTAAGCAACCTCAAAGAGTGGAATTATTATACCAGGGTCGTGAAATTATATCCAGAGAAGAAAAAGTAAGTATTCGTTCTATTTTCGCATAGGAAAAAACTGTTATGCTAAGATAGGAAATATACCTATGTTTCTATTAGAATGGTTCTTATTTTAACATAAAAATCGTACCTATGTTGACATAGAAATTACTTATGTTATGATAGGAACATTCTCATGATATCAAGGAATTATTCCTACGTAAATCAATGATAAATGCATAGGAAGGGATATTGACAAATTTCCTTTGTTAAGTCAATAACCAATCACAATTCAAATTTAATCATACATTCAAGGGAAGGGATGTTACTAATCTAATGTAAAGTTTATATTAGTTTATATCATAAACTCATGTTTCGCGTACGGAAACTACTATTCGGGTCATCTTCTTTAGACAAAAGTTCGCGAGAGTCCGATAGACATATTGTCATTGTTGTTCGTTTTAAAGGAAAGTAATCGTGTAATCAATCCGAAGTGAAGATTGTTCGAAGTAAAGATAGTTTGCGACAGAATCAACGAATAAGATCGACCGATTTACTTACAAAATATTAATCCATCGAATCGAAGAATCCTTTGATGATAATATCGAAACGTGAACTAAATCAGAACCAAGTAAGACAAATATAGCTCAACCAATTGGCTTGAAATTTTTTGTGATCATTCCATACGCCACCATCTAATAGATGTCACATGATTTTTTTTATCTCTCAGTTTTTGTTATATGGGCAAAATAATAACTACTTTTTGGTCAAAAAATCCCTATTTACGTTCAAACGGCCGCGATTGCGTCAAAAACCAATATTTTCAAAATCGGCGTTCACGTCTACTAGATTATAGTATCTAATTTAATAATCTTCATAGTTTTTTCGGTTCGGATGATTTTTGCAGAAACGCCAGTGGGTACAGCAAACGACGATTTTTTTGCGGCGCTCCAAAAATCATACAATATCCTCGGATATTTTTCATATTTTTACGTAACAAAAATCGAACGTATTCCTAAATGTGTATATTTTCAGATAGTTGAAGTCCAAATTTTTTCCTTGACAAAGATCATAAACATGACCTTTTTTTTAGTTATATCTCCCCTTAAGATTTTGAACGCGGCGACGGCCGTGAAGCAACTTACAAAAGGGGCCCAAAGCGGTATCCCTGCGTAGGTAATAGATGAAAGGCACTACGTAATTTTGTAGCCTTTGCAATTTAAGATTAAAGTAGGCGGGATGATCGCAGAATGCGAGGCAGCAATGATCAAGTGGCGATTCTAGGCATCTCGGAGGTGATTCTGGCAATATGAGAGAGAGAGAGAGAGAGAGAGAGAGAGAGAGAGAGAGAGAGAGAGAGAGAGAGAGAGAGAGAGAGAGAGAGAGAGAGAGAGAGAGAGAGAGAGAGAGAGAGAGAGAGAGAGAGAGAGAGAGAGAGAGAGAGAGAGAGAGAGAGAGAGAGAGAGAGAGAGAGAGAGAGAGAGAGAGAGAGAGAGAGAGAGAAGGGGGGAGAGAGAGTTCTCCTCACCCCTCTGCCCTCCATGAATTCTCCTCTCGAGCCTGACTGGTCCATTCCCCGCCTCTTCTCTCTGGTCCGTCGCTATCGATAGACAGCATCCACGGCACACCTGTTATCCGCACTGCAATTTCATGGGTCGAGGTCGAAGCGGCTTCGTAAAAATCAATGCTTATAAAGTAGTTGAAAAAACATCCCGTTTGTTTACACTTTCCGACCGAAGTTTGCCAAATTTACGGGTACCGCACCGCGCGCGTTGTATCGGACAGCATTCTAATTCCTCTCCAACCTTGATTTGTTGTTACGAGTGGGAATCGTTCTGTTTTTCCATCCCCGAACAACGTGGGAGTGAAAATATCGCCGGAAATATCCTCTCTATTTGATAATTGAGATTGAGAGCCTCGCGAATCGAGTAATTTTTTCATTTCGTTGCACGCAGCTTTTATCGTATTTCGCGAATGTTCCCAAATTTTGTCAGACTGTTCATTTCAGTGTACGCATAGAGGAGCATTGAAACATTCATGCGTTGACCAACATTTTTTCTAACCGTGCGCGTAACAGGGTGTTTCATTTTTGGGCGATTTTTTTCAACCTACCTGAAAATCCGGTGATTTATTTTAAAAAATACATAATTCCGATAGCAATTTTTTTTCAAGCAAATCACAGACTTCACTCTTTCAAGAATTCGATTTCCCATAAAAATAACATCGGAAACTTTTTTTCCCTTTCAACTCGATTTTTTGGTATTATAACATTTTTTGTAGAAAAAGTGAGTAAACAGCTTTCGTAGGGCATTGAATTTGCTACAAAAAAGTTCGACCGCCAGTTTTTGAGTTTTAGAGCTGGAAGCTGAATATTAATACTAGATATATAGATAACTTTATTTTCTCGCCCTTCGGCTTTGAAAACGGCGCGTGAATCGTCCAATATCTACGTCCAATTTTACATACGTTAAAATTTAAATCGTATATCGCATCGTGCTTTTTCCTCATTTCTTTTCTCCCCGATCTGCTTCCTCCTTTCTAGTATATTCCTCATCCAGCATCTTCCCTCCTCTCTTCTTTTCACGACCCTCCAAGCCGTTAAATCTTTTCGTTTCTCCACCCCCTGCATTCCCTTGTTACATATTCTATTCTTTCCGTCCCCTTAGTCACCCATGCTGTATCTTCGCTCCTCTGCGTTTTCCCAAAATCTGTTCGCTTTCTCCTTGTTTCTGCATTTGAATCTCGCTATCATTCCTTGATCCCCTCCTCTGTACTCTGCTTCCCAATAGCTTGCTCTGGATTCCTCTCTCCACTCTCTGAACCTCTTCTTGTACCTTCCCAGCCCTATTTTATCGCAGTGTTCTTGCCTTTGTTCTTCTCTGTCTGTTTGTGCTAAATTTTCTGCTAATGTTAAGTCGCCGAGGCAATTATACCGATGTCCTTGCAATGGACCCCTTTGTCTCGTTACATTTACATCTCTGTTCCTCCCATTTTGATCTTATGCGCTCGTTTTTCCAGTCCACTTCTATTCAGCATTCCTGAATTATTTGCTTTATATTTCTCACCCTCGTTTTTTCTTCATATCGCACTGCTCTTTTCCCAGTTTCTATCCTAATCTTGTCTGCTTTATTTTCTTCCAATACCATCTTAACCTACTACCCACTTCATGCATGTTAATAATAATTCACAACAAATTGTCTTCGAATTGGAATTTTTTCAACGCACATGAAATATTAACTCGCAATAGACGCTATCGAGCTATTAAATTATTAATTTCAGAAACTACTTTTTGTATTTGGTAAATAAAGATAAATTTTGACTAATAATTACTATGAAATCATAATACCAATGAACTAAAATTCAAACGCGCGTATTTTTATTTACAAACTTTTCGAGGTGAAATAGGAAAAATAATTTTCCGTGTTATTTCCATGGGAAATCGAATTTTTGAAAAAGTTTCGAACCAATTATCAGATTTTCAGGTCGGACCGCAAAACAATCGCCTAAAAATGAAACACCCCGGTGATTAATTCGTTATACTCTCATTTTCCCTCTACTTCTCTGCGAGAGATGTGAAATATAACGTGAAATCAACGTGATGTATTCGCGAAAAATCCTTCGGATGAACGACCACGTTAGAACATTTTAGCTGAACTATAATAATAACTCTCTCTATGTTCACCCATTTTCTCCTGCTGTCGTTTCACAGTTCTCTCTTCTGCGTCTCGCGGTAAAATACGAGCAACGTTTCAGTGGTCGAGGAAAATTTTGATAAATAATTGCCAAGCATGTGCATTCGAAAATTCTACCTTCAATTTAACAAGGTTCGTTTCGTTTCGCTACGAATATCGTAGGAAAAATATCCGAAGTTGTATTTTATATTTTTTGGATCGTCTCCTTCGTTAATTTCGTTTCCCTGTTTTCAGTATTTTCAAATAGCTTGACCAAAAAAATCTGAAAAAATTCTCAAAAATAGTATTCGGTGTGTGTTTCCGAATGGAATTGGTTTGAATATGTTATTCAACATTTTTCATTAAAATTTTAATTTACAAATAAATTTTTTTACTGTTGAAACAAATTCGTCAGCTGATGTTTCATACTCATTTTTTAACTGTAAATCCGTAGGATTGTATGTAGGCCACCATGTGAGTTATTAAAAGAATTATATGAATTATAAATTCTTTCAACTTATTTTTTTCTCAATGTATAAGCTCATAAGTTTATTATTTGCTGCTCATATAAGATTGTTCCCCTTTAAATTCCTTATGTCAAATATGAAGAGTAGAAAATTCCTGTCTGAAGATAAAATTTAACATATCATCGATACAGCAGTAATTTATTGAAATACTATTTTTTCTTCGCGTGCTGATAAAAGATTTATGTAAGATAATCCAAATAAATGTTTATTTCCAAATTTTCGTAGTGAAAAAAACACCGTGCAACCAGGACTCTCATTTGCCTCAAAATCGTATACCACAAAGAGTTATGCGTAATCCAACACGCGTTTGACCAGATTTTTAATCGTAACAACTTGAAATGTCGAGAATGAAATTGAATGTAGCGCAAAAACGGACACAACGTCGTACTATATTCAAGGCCTGGGTTGGGGGTCGGGTTCCCATTTGCCAAAAAATCTCTACTATGATCTTCGTGATTTACATTTCATACAATATATATGCATATATATATATATATATATATATATATATATATATATATATATATATATATATATATATATATAAGCTATCATTAAAAATATGAGGCCTCAAATAGCTAATAAAAAATGTTAGGAGACTTATGTGTCGAGAGAGAGAGAGAGAGAGAGAGAGAGAGAGAGAGAGAGAGAGAGAGGTTTTTGCCGGTGACACGACGGACAGCTGTTTCCCTCGATGTCGGTCAGTGGTGATCGCCATAGGCCGCTGTTTCTCGCCTGGTCCCTCGGTCTGGATGGAAGGTGGAGCTCGGCTTCACTGCCACTCTTGGATTTTTATCCGATTCTGAGGTTGACGAGCAGCGTGATTTGACTCTTCCCTCTCGTGGCTGATCGGTCTCTGTCTGGGCTGTCATCACTTCTAAGGGCTTTGAACTTGAGACGTGTATCCTCCCCCCCTCTCTCTCTCTCTAATCCTAATTCCCACAAATACCGAAAAATCGA
Organism: Arge pagana; assembly: GCA_963969455.1. Taxonomy (NCBI): domain Eukaryota; kingdom Metazoa; phylum Arthropoda; class Insecta; order Hymenoptera; family Argidae; genus Arge; species Arge pagana. Next base: position 15,018,111 of record OZ018311.1, on the reverse strand, counting down.
GTTGAAGCTGAAAAAAAAATTCCCGTGGTATTCATTTTGGAAATCGAATTTTTAAAACTGTGGAGCCTCTGCTTTGTTAAAAAAATTGTTTCAGCGGGAATATTGCAGTTTTTGGACGAGTTATCAGATTTTTAGGTAGGACCAACGAAAAATATCGTCTAAAAATGAAACACGCTATTGTTTATTCCTGAGTCGAGGGATAAAAAATGATAATCATAATTGACACTTTACGCGCGTGACACGTGGAATCATTAACGAAAATGACAGCCTGCGAACACACCGTTGATGGAACGGAGCGTCTACGTTATTGGTACGAAAACGCGACGCGGTGAAAATACGGAAGTCCATTAATCACGAATAATTTGATGTAAGATCTTCTTACGACTACGAGACGGATATTGTCATTTTTTTTTCCTTCTCACCTCGTCACAATAATGTACCCCGATCGGGGTTACCACGCTAATTATCAGTCGGCTTTTATCGATAATTATCCGTCAAATGTGCGCGGGGTATATTTCATGGAGACACGATCACCGAAAATCCGGAACCAACGTAATTCTTCACCGCATGTCCACACTTCATGCCGCCATCATAGTGGAATAAAAGTATACGATAAAAAGTGTTCCGCCACTGTGTAAAGTGTGAAAATGATTGCGTAGAATATTCGACACTTTATTTGTTATTTGATCCTAAGTGAAGTGATATTCTTCAAATGTTACTACAACACCGGTCTCATTTCTTTTCATACAGAGCTGTGTGTATACGGAGCAAGAAAAAGGTATTGTTTCTATTTTCACGCAGGAAAAATTGATATGTTAATTTAGGGAAAAATACGTAAGTAACATAAGAATTATACCTATGTTTTTATCGGAATCGTTCCTATCTCAGCATGAAAATTTTACCTATATTAATTTAGAAATTATTCCTACGTTATTGTAGGAAAAAGTAATTTGGATCGTACAAATCGTGTTGTGCGAGTTATCCATAATGCTCGCAACGAATGGAAGGGGGAAGGTTTCCACACTATTTTGAGGTGGAAAACGAGAAATCGATTGTTTGGTACTTTTGGTCGAAAAGCTCAGTACCATCTCCCCTTGAATATACTGAATATAACCTTACTTACTGGAAAATAAATAAACGAATCATAATAAACTGAGATATGTAAAATAGAAATGACTCCCATTCGCGTGGTAGGGGAGACCGAAGCAAGAAGGCCCACCTCAAAAATTAACCAAACATTTTTAAAATTTTCAAATTCAGATCCAGTTGTACAGTATTTGGTAATATGTTTGGAAAAAAATTAAAACACTCAATTTTTTTCTACAGAAGTGAACAAATTACTCGTATTATATCAAAAAAGGTTATTTCGAGTAATATAAAAGTAAATGCAGTTGTTAAAGAGAAAAATATAAACATTTATAACGCGGGAATTTTTTTTACAATTAAAAAAAATATTTTTTTTTCATTTTTTTTCGGGGGGCCGTCTTGCCCCCCAAAAAAAAAAAATTCAGGAGCTTCACCAAAATTTTGGTGAATTGAGTTAAAGTTGGACGAGAGTAAATCAACTTGATGGTTAAAAGCCACAAAGAATAATAATCGGCTTAGGTGGGCCGTCTTGCCCCGGTCTCCCCTACTCTCTTCGATGCAACGCGGCAATCATTGCTGTGTTCACATAGCCAACGTTACCATTTGGAACGGGGCAAATTACTCTGTCAGAAGACTTTTCTCGCTCGAAAATCTTGGTTACCACGTGACATGGTAACGATTCGTATGTTACACAGAGGATATTACTATATTTTTCTCTCCGTGTATGCTGATTCGTCCAGTGATTTTGTAAGGTCTGAGCTTGCGAGAAAAAGCGTCGAAGTTTTTTCTCCATCCAGGACAAAGATGAGCGTGCGCCGCGATGAAATTCGAGGGCCATTCCCAAGTCTTCCATCCTTCGCGCGCGACGTTGGGTGCTAAGTCAGCTTCTCGATCGCATCGCGAGGCCATTAAGTTCGCGGTACCCCGAGTCACGTCGTAAAAAGGAGAAGAGGAACACTCGAATATCGGGTGGGATATTAAATTCAACTTCGAATTTGGCCCTCGTTCGAGTTTCACGTAACTCGCAAACTCGCGTCATAATCTATCCTCGTACGTGAATAATGTATGTCACGTATCCGTCGCGTGGACATGCTTGGACACTCGCCTCGTTTGCCCCAAACTTTCCTCGCGCGTGTTTCCCAAACGATACTAAAATATTCGTTGAACAAAATTGATGATCGCTTTATTTGACAGCAAGCGCGTTAATTTCGACCCGGGGATCGCATAATTTTCCGGAAAATTACAAAAAAACGCTGCGACCGCGACTCTTTGCTCCTTGTCCGATCTCCTGACTGCTGAATCGCTGGAAAAAGAACATTCGCCACGATTCGTTCGTATTGTTGCTAACGAGGGAGTTTTTTTTGGCGTCAAGGCAAAAAAAAACAATTATTTCCTTGCGATTCGATCAATTTGCTCGGAGAAAATTGAAAAACCGTTCATATTTATAAATGTTCGTCCGAGAAGCTCGATGGTCACATTTTCACAATAATTTCGACGATCCTAGATGATTTTTTATGGGAGGTCAGTTTTCTCCACACATTTAACAGACTTCAGAGCTGATAAAATATTATAAAAAATAAATAGGTAATGTGCGTTTACGGAGAAAACATGCAAATATCTATTGAAATCTGAATTCTGCTCGGGGCGAACATTCTCTAAATGTTTAACTCAATGGCAATTATTTCCGACTCCGTTCAACAATCTCGAATGCGAATATTCGAATTAACGAATTATTTGTGAAGAATCGAATAGTTCGAAATGATTAAAAAAATGTTGATATTTGTAGTATGATAAAATTCTTTATAGAGAAAAATCGCAATTTTATGTTTCGAATATCAATTTTATTAGGTTTAGTTAATTCTGCATTTGAATGTAGAAAAATCAAGTGGCACACTGTTTCTGTTTCTTTTTGGTATAATTTTGTTTTCTATTATTTATGAAATTGTAATCTGTCATCTTTGCAGTTATTTTCAATGATTTACAGTAATTTACAATTTTTTTCACGTTCAAATTGAATTCTTTCATACTGAATTTAAAATTCGCTAGACTTGCTCTGAAGAAAGTTGGGGAAAATTCCATTTCTCGATTTTTACCAAAATTGCACGTTGGTTACGAATAAAAACCTGGGCTATTGAGCTGACATTGAGGTGAAAAAGTTCTCGGCACCATTAAAATTAACAGCGATACGGTCGATTTACCAAAAAACGTGAGAAAGTCACGTTTCCTCAATATTTTTCAAATTGATGTCGAGGGTAAAAAAATTATTTTTCCAAAGATGGTAAAAGCATATCTTGTAGGCCATGTTTTTCAGTTTTCAAAACTGTCCTTCAATGTTCTGTACGATGATTTGTCGCTGAGATATCCTCAGTTCAAGACAAATTGGTCCTTTTTCATTCGGAATTGAATATCTCCGCGAAAAGTTGACGTAGCGAAAATCGCCAAACGTCAAATTGAAGCTGGATAAACAGGCTATCAGGTCCATGTGATGACTCGACAAAAAAAAATCCCTAGCCAGTGGACTGAAAAAAAAGATCGAGGAAAATTTTTGAAATTTTTCTTTCGCGAATTTTCTCAGGATTACGCGTAAACCAGGATTTCCAAAAAATGTTAACTGCATAATCTTAAAACTAGAATCCTGGAGCTTCAAAATGCTTTTTTGAGCTTCTCCGTGCGACCATTTTTCACTGAAATACAGCCTCTTGAAAATCACCGAAAAATTTGGAAACTTTTCTCGCTCCCTCAATTTTTGCGAGGAGTACGGTTCGAATTTTTCGAATTACAAATCCAACACAACTATTCGATTTGAACAGTTTACGGCAAATCGTGCGTCGTTTCGTTACATTTTTGCGTTTGTTTGTACACATTTTACCAAAATGTAATTGACATTTTTCGAACTTTTCTCGCGATTATTGTTCCAAAAATTGACAAAATTCGCTGAACTAATTGTGATTCGCCTAAGACATTGCGCTTGTATTCGTAGTCTCCAAAGTCCATCGGATAATTTCATCAGAGCCTCCATTATCCCAACGGTTTTTGTTGGTTTCCGCTTCACCCAATTCAGATAATAATTAAGATAATCGATTTGGAAATCTGATTGCCAGAGCCGTGAATTCCCTTCGATAGAATCTGTACAGCTCGAGCTACGCGATACAATCGCTGTGTCTTTTTTTCTCACCAAGAATTTAGAAACAATTTGAATTATTTTATTTCGCCGCAAACGATGTGCGAGCTATTATTAGCACGATGCCAAAAGCGTTTCTCGCGAATGTTGGTAGTAAAACTGACGTGCAGATTTTTTACGACGATCGAGCCAAAGATCGACGTTGGTGTTGCAGCTCGTCGTTTTTCGGATCCATAAATTCTCATCATTACCTCGACTGATTTCCATCGGACGTGCGAGGAATGTCGAATATTCGCTCTTTCCGACGTCACGGGCGAGTGGTATTCCGCTGATCGTTGTAAACGTGGTTGGCAATGCGCGGATCACTCGTTCGCGAGTATTCGCTCGACGCGATGGAATTTTTCAAACATTATAATATCTCATTGTCGAGTAGAAATATGCCACTCGCTGGAACGCTCGCGATGTAATTCCGAATTTCCCCGAGGGAGTCTTACCTTATTATGAAAATAATCGAATCGCCGGAAAGAAGAGCAAAAACGGAGGAACGAAATTCCCGACTGTGGGCACAGTAACGCGATTGTTTCTTCCAAGATCCAAATTCATGGTATAATACTGCCTATAAATACTCGTATTCTCTCGCTCACCAGATTTTTGTCGTTTTTCCCCTCTCTTTCCGATTTTTTCGAAGTTTTTTTTGTCCTTTTCGAGCCCGCTTACCAGCTTTGTCCGATTTTCCCCACGTTTTTTAATAATTTTTCTAGCTTGTCGCTGAGTTTTGTCATTATCAATTTCTAGCATCGCAATTTTTTTTTTCGTTTTCAGGCCGCCTCAATCATCTTTGTGATTCGTCACCTTAGTATTCTACACCCAATCAGCCGGTTTGCACAATTTGAACGTTTGATTTGCTTCATTTTCTGAAGATTTTAAGTATTTTCATTGAAGTTTGACATTTTTTTTATCACCAGTTCCAAAGACGCCTTTTTTTGGTTTATAGCTCATAACTTTCTCAAAAATGGTGCAAATTCAAGTCTTTTTGCGTTAAATTTTTTGACATTCTACATACTTTTTGGGAAAAAAAAAATATCCAAAGTATTTTCATACACGATTATTAATTTTGCTTTTGAAACTGTATGTGCTCTTCGATTTTTTTGATGACTATTTATTACAAAATGACTTCTTACTACAATTTCTTTTGTATTTTTTAAAATTTCGAAAAAAAATGTCGGTCATTAAGCAGTACTGAAACTACTTTCAAAATAGAAAAAAATAGTTAATTATCATAGGCCCACAATTAACTTGATCTTAAAATTTGTGAAATGAACGAAAGTTTGAAATAAAAAATGATACAAAAAAATCGAAAGGTGCATTCGGTTCCAAAAACTAGATCAAAACTAACAAACTCGAAACTTCCGAATGAAAGTACTTTGAATAATTTTTTTGTATTTTTTTCTGAAAAGTATGTGAGAAAACAAAAATTTCAGTAAGAAAAATTCAGAATTTGGACCTTTTTAGAACAAGTTCCGAGAGTAAGACCGAGGGAAGCGTGTTTTGTGGCAGTGATAAAAAGAATTCAAATTTCACGAGAAAGAGTTCTTGGATGGGTACTTGAAAATATTAAAGAAATGAAGGAAATCAAGATTTCGAATTATCCAAAGCGTCCGATTTGGCGTGGAATTCCGCATTTTTATCTCGTAATATCGATATAATTTTCAATGCTCAGCATTTTCCACGTGTTTGACGTCTCATTCTATTAATTCCAGTTCAATATCCAATCTCGGGGTGTTTTTCTTCCCCATTCGGGTGAAATGCGATAAGAGGGTGATGAAATTCGGAGACCGCAGACTTCTGCGTTCGGATTCGATGCTGAAATATTTCTCTTGGATTTTCGCCCCGTGAAGAGAAAATGAACCGAGTCGAGGAGCAGAGTTGATAATGAAATACGTGCCCTGCTAGTCGACCGTTAAGCAGCGCAACGAAGTGAAATCCGCGAGTGGTGCAGTCGTATAGAAAAATTCACTCCGCGTGGAAAAGTTTTCACCGGCTCGTCGCCGTGGCGCTTCGATAATCCGGATTCGAAGAAAGAGAACAGTTCCGCGCTATCGTATGAAAATTGGGAAGGGTTCATTTTTTATCGAGCAGGCGCTTTACCAGGCGAAATTCGCTTGATTTTCTTTCTGCAATCGACCTTCGAGAGGGTTGGTTGAAAAAATAAAATACGAGAATCAAGTCTGCCGCGAGGAGCGTTGTTCTTCTGGAAATGGAGGAATAACAAAGTCTCGCGGAGATCGCTCAAAGCGTGTCGAAGTTACGTTCCGTTCAATTTGCATGCTCAACGAAGGCTTCGCGACCCTCGAGTGACGGCTTTCATTGTAACTTTTTTCCTCGCGGAGAAATAGTCACGATCTTTATAAATTTTCAAAACTCTGTAATGAGATCGCGAGAGAAGATGTACGCCCGTTCATAACGCAAATACTTTCTAGCCGAATGAGAAAAAAGTGGAAGAATTTCAGGCTGGAAGCGCCAATTTCGAAAGGATATTTTGAATACTCTGTTAAAAACAAAGCGAATGATAAATAAATCTCGACCAACGGATATTAGTTGCAACTAACACCTTAGAATTCACGTTTTTAGAAGTCGAGCATTCCTATTGGTGGAACGAGAAGCTCAAGACATTTTGGCACACGAGCCGTTCCACCAAATCCGCCCTCGACACTTTTGGCAATTTTTTAATGACTTCTTTACATTACTCAGGTGTTAACTAAGTGATTTCTCGGGTACGAAAAATCTCTGAATTAGGTAAATAGGGGTTTTCGTAATTTCGTCAATTTCGCCATGTTCTCTATCGTTTTTTGGAAATTGAATTTTTTGTTGGAAATTCAGAAAATTTCCGATGAACATCGTGTCCAAAAATTTCCCGGTCTTTCACCTTTAAAGGTATATAATCATTTAATATGATTTTATAGTACTTAAAACTTTAAACGCGTTTTTCTCGAAATCACTTTTTTTGAACTGGCCGAAGACATAACTCGAGCAAATCTTCACCGATCTATACGAAATTTTGACAGTTTATTCGAAATACCTTTCGCCGGAGATGTACGTAGGATTTTTTTTTTATATTGCATGGTTTTTTTTCAATCAACAATTTTGTCGTTTTTTTATAGTGAAAATTTTAATGTTTTGTTCAAACGTGCACCATTTCGCGAAAAAACAAAATATCGAGAAAATCCTACGTACGTCTCTTGCTGTTGTTATATAGAAACTAAAAATTTTCGGGATTTTGTTCCAGGACCAAAATTAAGGAGGTTACATCTTCGGCCATGGACCCGTCTAAAAAATGAGGCGCCTCCGAAGAAATGCTGGACAGCCGCCATTTTGAATTTCATTCACACGAAAAAAATTGTATTTGTATATTAAAACCTAAATTATAAAACCTCTTTCACAGATTTTCGATTGATCTTTTTGTTGAGTCACAAAAAATTCATAAATTATGGCCATTTTTTCACGCTCTAGACCAGCTTCCCCCCTTAAGTGAAAAATAAATTCACAGATAAGAACGAAGCACCCTTAAATTTGGTACAAATAGTAACTGTGATTTGAAGATAAACGAGCGGATTTTTTTTAGATTTTACGTGCAATTTTTTCACGCAATTTCATGTGCAATAATTTCTCTTTGTCGCCGAGATAACAAACACCCGGTGAACGCTAATGAGAAAGTAAGTTTTCAGGTTCATTTACGATTCGCAGTGGTGCGAAGTTTTCAAAAGGATTTGGGGTAGTCGGAGACTTGAGATCCAAAATTGTTGCTTCTCTATTCGCGCTAGATTCAACTTCAAATTTTCACCTCGTTTCATAATTCGAGTCTCTAAAAAAAGTCTCTCCAAGCATGTTTCTTACAATCAGTTGAAAATTTGGTTCCATTCTAAGATTCAATTTACAATCGCTCTCAGCGGTTAATTTTTATCTTTTCTTTCTGGAAAAAAAATATCACAAATCATCTTAAAGAATAGCATTCTTTTCCAATGCGACTGCTGGGAGATAAATAATTCATATTCCGGAGGATATAATATTCCCTCGCGTTAGAAAATATCGACAGGAAAAGATCCTATTCGATTTCGAGAAAAATTGTCGTACGTAACAATTGAATACGAAAAAGTTGAGCACTGCGATGATATCGCGAGGAAACGGATTTTAGTTGGATTGCACTGCACTTCGTAAGACAAATTGGCTGGGGGAATATTGGAATGTCTTTGTATTTTTGTTAATGTATTACTGCATTAAAAGAATAAAAATCCACATGATGAATGATGATAAAAAAATTGAGACAAATAATCGTCTCGTTGCAAAACGGTAATATCGGTGTTCGAGGTGAGACCATCAAGTGTAGGAATATTACGTTTCGATGGGTATCCTTGAGTCAAAGCTCGCAAGCACGCGCTTTTTGTCATTATTACGCACACGATTCTCGTTACCGCAGAGGAAGCACCATTCTTTGCACTATCTAAATTCCTGAGGCAATCTCTTCTCTCATCCGAGCTGTTATCAGCCCTCGGATGTGAGGTGGGGAGGAGTAAGATGCTCCGAGGTGGTGCTTGACTTCCGTGTTTCCGAAGATCTTCGACCCCTCGAGTCTCACCTTTTTCCCCACCTCCTGCTAGGATAAGCTATGGTTCAAGGGACACAGTTCTATCAACTTTTTGCGCGCAAGCGACCGGATCGGGGCACGAACACGCGTCGACCCTTCTCTCGAGGTGCCCTACGTACAAGGAAACTCTGAAACGACCACCGATTCGTAATACTCCCGTTCGCAGCTGCGCGATCGGATCGAGCTGCTGGAATTTCAAATTTACAGATGCAAATCAGTTTTTATAGCCACGTGTACGATGTACACTCAAAGCAACGAGTGCCTGGGCATTATCGATCGAGGGAAATTCTATATTCAGCAAACAGTTTCTCTATTTAGATGGGTTTCCTATTTCATGGTCTGAAAGACACGAGCGCATGCTGCGCCAATAAGGCAAATTTCATTACTTCACGGATTTGGACCAACATATTAAAAACATATCATTTGTGTCCGATTTTTTTTTTAAATCGACGCTCGCTCCGAGTTATTCGGCAATTCTGGAAAAACTGTTTCCGAGCTATCCTGTGAGAATGTACAGAAATAATTCCTTTGGTACGAATTTGTACACATAAAATCATTAGGGTAGGTCAGAAAAATCGACTATTTTTTTTACCACTGACACTGAAAAATTGGTTGCTAGAAGCCTTCAGAAAATACTCAGCAAAAGTGAGCTCTCAATTTCAAAAAGCATACTTTTCGATTTTTTTCTCAGTCCAACGGAAAAAAATTCATATCCCCCTCGTGAATTGATTGTACAGCAAAACTTTGTATACCATTTTGTAGGAAATTGAACGTTCTATAAAAAAGATGACAAACATTTTCATCGTAAATCTCACCATGTACAAAATATTGAAGATCGAATCTTGATTATTTCAAGACAAATTTCATTTTCGCTCGTGAATTTTATAAGTCGTGAAAAAAAATGAGGATTATGGAATGGGCAAGACGTGTTTTGATAGAAAATTAAATGCTCTATTACTCAACAGTTTTTGACAACTGATTCGGAAAGTTTCAATTTAATTTATCGGCAGGAAAAGCCGAGATATGGTACAAAGCATTTCTCTGTTGGTAAAAACTCAGATTTGTATACATTTTCTCAAAACTCATAAACCTTCCTGTTGAAAATAAGTGCTCATTTCTGGTGACAGTTTTGCGTAAATATTACGAAATCAGTGCAGAACGTGGGCGTGCGGGTTCGAAGAAGACGGATAATCATAGCAGCCGAAAGCTAAAAATATAAATAGCGAAAACAATAAAAAAAACTCTATTCACAGAAACTATATTTCATACATTTGAATTAATTTGTGAACTATTTTTCGACAAATGATAAATTGTACTATTCAAATTAAATCAGTTCCAGACCCCAACATTCCAAGATCTGATAGATATTATTTTTTCTCGGCCTGTATTCTAAGACTACTCGTCAACACTCTATTCTCCTCCTCGTTTTCGATCCTGTGGCTCATTAAAGTGGTAAAATGGTCTGAGATGCACCAAAAAACGCATACTTTGCGATGCTTTTCCAAGTACCTCGTTTATTAATGTGTACGTTATGGCGTAATGTTTTGAGAATATTATGTAAAATTTTCATTGCAAAATTTTGACAAATTAAGCCCGTAGTAGCAGTGATAGCCAGGGTAGGTACCTCAAAAAAAAAAGTTTCCGTGCGTTAGTTAGAATAACTCCCGACTGCTGTATCTGAAATTAAAAAACCAAGAATATTTCTTCAACATATAAGTTTATCTTGGTTCTAGACGAAGGAATTGGAACGATATTGCAATAACGTGCAATCAAAAAATTGCAATTTTTACTTAAAATTGGCCCACTTGTCTAACTATTTGATGAGTTATCAAAAAAAAATTCTTCGTTCAAAACCAATGTAAAATTATACGTCGAAGAAATATTTTTGGTTTTTCAATGTTTTCAATTTGGTATTATCCTGACTACGGAACAAAAACTTTTTTTGCGGAACTTTCGTCTTCACCGATACCACTGGCTTCATTTTTAAAATTTTCCAATGAAAATGGCACAGAATATTTTTAATACTTCACTCAATGATGTACGAAATTAATGAACAAATTAATAATCAAGGTAGTTAGAAAAAAGCCTTGAATATATGCTTTTTGTGGACCACAGTACCTTCTCCCTTAAACTCATCAAGAGGCCAACTATTTTTTCAATTTTCTTTTTCACTAAATTAATTTTTTGGTGAACGGATTTCGCGCTTGTCGAACGTTTTGTCGTCGGATTATGAAACGATAGTCACAAGAGACAGCATCAACGCTTCGACTTTATTTTTTTCCAACGTTTTTTTTTCAAGGTCGTCATTTCCGAACGCGCGTGAAAATAAACGTAACGGAAATCGTCAGAAAGTGGTTTATCTCTCGAAATTCCGGAATACAGATATTATTGAAATTTTCAGGCAAACTCGACCATCAGGCGATGCTGAGCGAAGGTCGTTCGTGATCCGGCGTGTTCACGCTCCGTGAAGTTCGCCGTCTCCACAAAGACCCGTGAACGTTGCAAACGAGGTAGAAACATCTCGATGCAGAATTCATGGAGCCTGAAAGAAGTTGGTATTTGGTTCGAAATGGTTTATTTCCAGCCGAGGAACGCGGGGGGTTACGGAAGCTGGATGTTTTGCAGGCCTCCGCCCGACAAATAAATTCATCCTTCGGTCCTTGTTTTCATTCCACTTCCATGCTGAAATGGAAGGACGAGTGTATTTTTACCCTCCTAATTACCCCTGCTCGACATACCAAACTATTTGTTGTCGGAATTCGATTCGTTGGCGGAAGCTCTGCTATTTGGATGGGCGAATCTAATCGATCGTAACGTGTTACTCGTTTCCCCGAGAAAATAATAAATCTTCGTGTTCCGAACTCGTTGCAACGCCCGCGATTTCTCGGATCTAAGGATTACAGCACTGCTTTCGCCCGCGATTTTTAAGATAAATTCGACAAGTCTGCGAAATAATTTTTTTACAAAAATATTTTCTAGAGTGTTGACGTGTGCAATAGTTTAATAAAACTATGTACAGAAGTAATAGACCGCCTCACATTCCGTAGATACATGTGATAACACGTCCTAATTGAGAACTCTGAGATTACTACGATGAAATCATACGTTCTATAATGTTTTTTTTTCTTTTTTTCAATATTCTACAGGGTGTCCCATTCTAATCTATTCGGACCCATATCTCTCGAGCGACGAATTTTCGTGAGAAATGTTTCGGACGAAGGTTGTACGGTTTGGAAGGAGTCGTTTAATGGTGACTTTGAAATGACCTTGAATTCGAGTTTTCAAGGTCAAAGCAAGGTCAAGTGCATTTTTTAAATAGCAATTCTTATTTTTTCATCGCATATTCGTATTCTACGTAAAATAATTCGCATCTTTGACGGGAAATATTTATCTCGAAAATGCTTTCGTTCCTCGCTGGAAGGCGCTGCCAGGTCAACTTTCTTCAACTGTAGACATCTCAATACTCGAAGAGTACGCGACATCTCGAAAAATGCCCCGAATGAAAGTTTCAAGGTCAGGAGGGGACCAAAACTGGTGACCGTGTCGCCGACCTTGAAACAGCAATTTAATTTTATATTGCATGCAATAAAAAATAGAGTTGCCATTTGAAAAAACGAACCCTTCCAAACCTTACAACTTTTATTCGAAACATGTTTCGCAAAAATTCGTCGCTCAAGAGATATCGGCCAGAATAGATTAAATGTGGACACCCTATATTACAATAAAACGAAGTAATACATCTCTGTTAATGTACATAACTACAACGTATCTTTTAAAAAATATAATATATGTAAAAAAAAGAGATGGTATATTCTACTCCTTGTGGGAATTGTTGAATAAATTACGTGAAAGTAATGTTTAAATTTATAAGATATTAGGGAATTATGAACATTTTGATATTATTCGAATATTAAACATTTTACAAACGGTAGATACTTTTGAAATTGAAAAAAAGGTAATTATAAAGTGATATGTTAAAATGGAGCTTATATAATGCTTGGAACGAGCGGGTCAAAATCTGTAAGTTCCGTGTGAGAGTATTAAAAAAAAAATTGTTCATCGCAGACCCGTGTTGTCATTGAATTTCTCGGTTCTCAGCGTCAGTGGGGCATATGCTGTTCGGAGGGGATCGTTAGGTACAGTAATGAAATCAGAAGTGGCTCCGCTACTCAAATAAGCAGGAAATCGGCACGTGGCCAAGCTTGTTATTCACCGATATTTATCAAACCTCGAATCTCTTCCGATAGAAATCTGCCACGCGAGACGGCGTCGAATTTTCCAAGGTGTTGATCAAAATAGAATCGACAATATTTTAAGACCGCAATTTATTAACGATCAGTCGCACCTGTCAGCTGAAATATGCAGTAACCTCTTATTTCCGAATGAAACAAATTATTTTCAACGTACGTGGGTTGGTGATGAGTACCGGCGGTAGAGCAGCGATCGGGCTGCTGACATTTTGAAAGTGATATTTTCGCAAGTATAACTTTTCGCAACAAACTGAAAAGTCGCTTCGTGCTTTAGTTTGATAACAGTTTGATGAAATAAACACACACGTGAATCGAATTCAAAGGAATGTTCGGCTATGTTGGGCTTTGGCATCGATTCGTAGCTGTTGAAAATACCTGGATTTATAACGACACACCGAAGACCAAAGAACAGTCCAAACAGTTTGTTTTCTTAGGAAACTCTGAGCCAAAAAACGTTAAGGCGATTTTATCGACGAGCAAAGTCATGGCTACGGTTTTTTCGGATAATCCACATCGATTGCTTTGGAAAGGGTGAAACGATTATCAGGAATTACTAGGTCAACTTAGTGAAGTGTTTCAACTGTGCTGCGGAAAAAAACATCCGCGCTTAACGAAGAAAAAAGGCAGTGCTTCCGTGTCGATAAAGCAGAACTCTACGAGTTCAGTTGAAAATTGCTTCCTCGTGCACTATATTCGCTGGATTCAGCACCCAGGAATTATTTGCTATGCTCAAATATGAAAAAACGGCTCGGTGGAAAAAATGTAGCTCTGAGGATGAGGTCGTTGCTGAAATCAACCAGCAATCGTATTTTTGATGAGCGATACAAAGGGAAAAAAAAACGTTGGGTCAAGTGTATCGAGCTGGATGGGTATTACGTTGAAGAAAGATCTATATTTTGCGTGAAGAAATTTTTTTATGAAGGTCAGCTACTTGTCATACAACCATCGTAATTTAATTTGATAGTGAAACAAAATTGCCCGAAAAATGTCTCCGCAACAATCTGATAGCGTATAATATTATATAGGGTGAACAATTTAACGTGACTGCCTCAAATATCTCCGTTGCCTTCAGAGTTAGTCGGGAAATAATTTAATTGTTTCCAAAGGGCTGATATAGTCGGGAAAAACTCAATTTTGTCAAGGTCATAGTTTTTGCGCGCCCTCGAGATCATCAATGGCTTTTAGAATGCGAATATGTATTTTTTGTATCAAAATGTTGTAGGGGAGACCGAGAGGAGTTGGAACAGAGATGCCTTGAAACAGCTTTAATTTTTTAGTAGTAACAATTTTGTTTCCAAATTTCAAGAAAAATATTAAAAATTGTTCGAATTTTAAGCATTTTTTAAACAATTTTAAACAACTCAGCTCTGTTTCCACTTCCCTCGGTCTCCCATAGCCAAATGCAACGACCTATTATATAATATAATACAATACAATAATATTATAACGTTCATATGATTTTTTGCACAAAATACACTCGTGAAAATAAGATGGTATTGACAATAAGATCAATTTTGGAGCTGTCGGATGAATGATTCTTACACGTGTAATTCGGTGACAAATCTCTTGAAGGTCACGATATTATAGTTAGTTAAATTCGGACGAACATCAGGTGTAACGACTCGATAAAAAGAAAGCATGTTCCCCTTTGAAAAACCATTGAGAACTCTGAACGCAAAAACTATGACCTTGAAGAAAAAAAAATGTTCAACGCTGTATTAACCCTCCGGAATCAATCAAATTACTGTAACGGTTTGAGTTGTTCGTTCAAAGCGGCAATACGAACAACGGACAGAAACTGAACTAAATCCGAATTCACGAATTATGGGTAATCTCCGATCACTTCCCGTTCTCGCTCATCCCTGCGTGCTGGTCGATGGAGCACGACATGCCGAAATTCTCTCGGGAATATACAACACATGGACTGTCACAGAGGAGGCGTAAGATGTAAAATAACACCCACGTCGATAAATTGACGACGATCATCACGGTGAACTTCTACTTCTCGAAGACGGTGACGCGTCATCGTGGAGGGAAAAACTCGAAGGGCCGAAATGGGTTGCCGCGTAAAAACTCATCGAAAATGATCTGAAAGAGCCGAAATTAATCTACGAGATACATGAAAGTCGACGCGGTATAGAAAAAGCCCGATCCAAAAGAAACCCGTAAATAAGCGTTCAAGGAAAGACGGATAAAAACACTATGTTGGCTGATCTACATTCAAGTTAATGCTATCGATGCATTATTATTTGATCGTCGTGTGAATCATGAAGAATGGACGAATGAATGAATAAATAGGGAAAATAGACCTTGGACGAATAAATGAAACGTAAATCTCTGCGTTCATATGATTCGTATTGTTGCATTACCTTAATTTTAAGACCTGTCGTTTCTGTGTGAGAACTGTAATACGGTAGATGTAATACTGTAGATTCCATTTTTGAGTGAACAACTATTACGCTACTTTCCGCCATTTTTTCGTAACTCCGAAGGCGACGGAGATACTCGGGGTGGTCACGTCAAGTTGTCCACCCTGTGGATATTAATAATTATTGACAACATTCAGCTGGGGGCGTAATTTCGAGGATCCAGAGGCAAACCGAGAGGCAGGAGATGCGATACGAGAGACAATCAATGGATCGGTGGAACTTTTTGCTCGAATATGTTCCCGAAGAAATATCAAACTACGAGAATCAAACTGAACACCCACGTTGAACGATCGTTGAAATTGAATTTAGAAATTCGGCTTAAACTTTGTTGACGCGGTCAACTTGCGCTCGAGCATCTCTCCCCAACGTTTCGACAACCACAAACGGCCGAGGAATGGATGCGTGTTCGTGGGTCTGTCGTTGACGTAGGTATACAACGGAATTCAAAGGGAGCTCTGAAATGACGCGAAAATTCCAAATCAGTGTGCGATCGCGAAGAGGGATTGAAAGGGTGGAGCTGCCAGCGTGTAAATATCGTAGCTGTAAGCCAGCAGACGAGGGTTAAGCTGGGGCAGAATTCGGCTCGGAATAACAGTCGATGACCCGAGGGCTCGTCAATATGAAAAAGTGTAAACAACTGCTGGCCTCCAAACTTTCGAGCTCATCCAAACATTAGCTTACCTTTCAATTAGGTACGGATGCCTCCCGTAGCTCGATAATTATTTGCATTCCACAAACTTCCATCTGTAGCTAGTTTTGAAAAATGTTCACGAGCTCGTATTCCACTCATCAGCGAGAAGTACTTCCTTACAATCAATCGGTATGACCAAAAAAAGGTCAACTCGATAGAACAGAAAAAGAACGAGTTGCAGTGCTTTTTTTAGTGTTGGGGAAAAAAGAGAAAATGTTGTAGAGACTGTAGAAATCGAATTGGTTGTGAATTAGACGAGGAAATGGAGGAATATCTAGAAGTGAAAAAAAGTGCAACGTGTCAGAGTGAAAATGTACTCACAAGCATTCAAGAAAACTATTGATGGTTGTGGAGCTCCATAAGATCCCATAGGACCACATGAAAATTCGCCTCAAAAACTAGATACTGAGAAGTGCTCCATCGCACCCCGCCCCATCTAATGGGAGAAAACTGGTATGCGTCACAGTGTAAATGAACTCACAGGTATTGAAGAGAATCTAACATGACGGCGGAATACCATAAGACACGATGGAACCACATTGAAAATTACTATAAAATTATGGACACCCAATATGGTATATCTCTACACAGTTCTGAATAATCGGTTAGGACTCAACATTGAACCACTCAAGTACATTCGAAACTTGATTCAGTGTGTAGAGGTGGGTATGTGTGTCTGTCTGCATTAGTGGTGGTGTGGTGTGGTGTGGTGTGGTGTGGTGTGTGTGTGTGTGTGTGTGTGTGTGTGTGTGTGTGTGTGTTTGCACGCAACTACCCCCCACCCCCCATTTACACCACTACCACCACAACCGCTACCACCACCACCACCACCTGTGGCGATTCTATGCGGTTTAATGGTGTCCCACCATCATAAATAATTCTCTTGGATACACGAGAGTACATTTACACTGTGACACATTGCAATTTTCTTGAATTTCACAGGAGGTGCACTTCTCGATATTTACCAGGAAATGAGTATTGGGATTTAACGTATGTTGGTAATACTTAGTATAGCCTTAATTTGATGAAAGATTAACGATCCGTCAACACGTCACGTCTCGTTTACAACTGTTTGACTTCCTTTTATACAACTCCTTCGCGTCTGTATTCACATCGTCGTATCCGGAACGGAAATTTAAATAAACTAGAAACGACGTCGTTTAATCTAATCGAAAGATCGATAATTCGTTACTATTACTATTATTACGAATGAACAGTCCAATCGTGGATAATTGGTCGTTTTCCAGGATACAGCCGGAGCTTATTTTTGTATGGCAAGAAAGGAAATCAAATTTTTCGTTCCCATCACGTTCCAAAGAATTTCATTCCACTGAATCCTATTGTCTGCGACTCTACGGTTAGAAATCTGACGGGGATGAAAAGATTAGCCTCGGGTAATTCAACGGCTTCCGTTGATTTATTGCTTCTTCATTTATCGTGCCTTCATTTTCTATTCAGGCAAAGATTCGGTGATGCTACGCTGAATTATTGTCACCAATTTTGTTGTCGACACATTAGCCCTTCGAGTACACAATGGCTCATTTTGACCCTGTCATCGCCTTTGCCTGAGAATAGCGTTGGAGCGTTTGAAAGAAAGGCGTTACTAGAAAACAAAAAAGTTACGATTTTTATTCTAAAACCTCATTTTCTTTCAGCCAAAAACATTTTTCTCGCGAGTTTTTCCGGTGTGTTGTAAATTTTCAAGACAGTTCTACTTGAATAGTACTTTAACATTGTTCGAACTATACATGTACATTTTTTAGGTGAAAAGGTTCAGTATATCCGAAGTTGTGGATTGTCAAAAAGTGGACGGGGTCAAATTGACCCAGCGTGTAGGTGATATTTGAGAGAATAGGTGTGTACTCGAAGGGTTAACGATGCTGTGTTCAACGTCCTGTGTCAATATCCGACAGCCGTGACGATTTTATGGGTATAAATAAATCTGGCGAAATCCGCGGTTCAAACGTTGTTCTTTAATAAATATCTAGCGAGTCGAAATCACACGACTCGTGGAGAAAGTATGTTTTTCCATTTCCGTCTTTCACGGGATGGCAAATTGAAGCGAAGTTGAACGACGTGTATCGGAGGGATCAGGTTTGCAATGATGAAGACGATGACGCAGAAGGACGAGGAAAAGTGTTCGGCAAAACCACACGACGTCGAGTAACGAGAATGACCTAATAGAACGAGAGCCAGTGGCCAAGATTTTTGTCACGTAGCAGAATGACAAACTGTATGAAATCGATAAGTTATACGATCCTGTGCCCAGAAATGCGATTGTCAGACACATTGTCTGATTTTTGGAATGTAGTTAGATGATAGGCTAAAGATACCGTACAGATAGCGTAGCGTATACCCAGGAGAGCATTTTGAACAAACAAAAAAAAAATGAAACAAAAAAGGACTTGCAGCAAAATGTCTGAAAGACATTCTTATAAGAAGACTCGGGTCAGTTGATGCCGTAAAATCGATTCTCAGTCAAAAATCATGTCGCCTTAAATTTTGATAGTATTCCGAAAATGTCAACAAATTCTACGGATGTGAAGTACAGCAAAATGTCTGAAATTGGTCGGAAATGATTGAATACGTTGACCAGATGTCGAAAAAGATATCACACAAATTGGACATAGCACCTATCTAATCAGACAACTCGATAGAGCGAAATCTCATCTATACGATTGGCGCTTACACCAAACATTTTTCGTCCCGCGTTAAATTTGCATACGTATATCACACAAACTTGACTTAAAACGTTTAGTTAATATTAAGAATAAGAGCTTACCTGAACCCGTGAAAACGAAGAAGGATTTTCGAAATAAATTATACAAAATAAAACGGGCGAAAGCGATACAAATACTTTTTATTGGAAGTCACAAAAAATTAAGATAATTTTTAATCGCTCTCCGATTCTTCATCATCTTTATCATCTTCGTCGCCGTCATTTTCCTCTTCAATGTCACTCTCATAGGCGACCTTGAAAATGTCTGAAAACAGTATTTTTGCAATCTGGACACACACGCTGATGATTTAAAGGAAAATGAATCGTGCTGCTATGGGTCACTCGGGTCAGATTTGTTGACATTTCAAAAAATACATTCAGGTCAAATGCTGTGGGAATTTGTGTGAATTTCGATTTTTGGTCGTAATAACGTGTTACGAATAACACTTCAGTGGGTAGAACTCGATGAACCGGTTCTAGAAGATTTTAACATTGGTTTGCGTTACTTACAACATAGAGCTGTGTTACTGTATCACTACACGCGGAGCGCGTTGAAATAACACTAATTTTGTGTGAATGAAGTCGTTAACAGAAATTGTTGGGTTAAATTTGACGGAAAATTTGTTACCGCGTAGAAACTTTTCGACTGGATCTTTCGTTGAGAATGACTCCTTTTCACGCTTGGTCGAGAGTTCCTAGCTATTCTGTGCCATTCAAGCTATTTGACGGAACAGGAATCGATTGATAGGAAAAAAATCATGTCGGCAGGTATAGAAAAGCACAGAGACAAATCGGCAGAGGAGAGAAATGGATCGAAGAGAAAGAGAAAGGGGAAGAGGGCAGCGACAACGATAAGATAAAACGAGTCGTTCACGGAGCGTAGCGCGGGGAAGTCCCCGAATTGAAATGAATACAGAGCCCTGTAGCGCTGGATTAACAATGAAAGCATTTTAGTAAGGAGTGAACGATGAAAGCTTCAGTTTTTACATGGATTAGCTTCATTGCCAGAGATTCATGAACAACCGCTGCTCAGGATAAGCGTCACGCAGTTTTATTATGTAATTTAAAGGGAATTCAAGATGGCTAACTGTTTTCCACCGGCTTACGCCGGATTCCCCCCTTCGAATTAACAACTTACGTAACCAGTTTGTATGGAAAATGAAATTATCTCTCCCAACTTCCCAGTTGTACCAGACTTTCCGGATTCGACGGCATGAACAAAGCGATATTAGCAGCACGGAGCAAAACGCTCCATAATCTGATTATGCTTCGTCTGGACTGGAGATTGTGCCAAATGAGGCCTCAGCCGTTGACTAGACAACGGTCGCACCTTCAGGTCTTGCACCTCTCTCGCAATTTCAGTGGCAGGGGTGTCGTCTTATCGAAGACAAAAATGTTTCGACTCGTGACCACGCGGTGGTCACGCGCTGCTATCGCGGTGGGCAGGTCGTACGCGAGAGATGGAAATAGATTTCAAACAAACAAAATCCAAACATAGACACTGATTCACTCGACCACATGCCACGTGCTCTCCTTTCACACGTATACCTATTCTCGAAGTGTGATTTTATTCGAATAGTCCATCTCTTTCGAACGGCGTGCGCACCTCGATAGCAGCGCCCGATCACCACGTGGCCACGAATCGAAACATTTTTGTCTCCATTAAGCTGACATACTCCCACCACCGGAGTTGGCAGACCTTTATGCACGACCCTGGACCAGACTATTAAATCGTCTGCTCTGCACATGGCAGCTACACGGTGAGAGAAATGCATCCGCCCTTCAAACAAACATTCCTTCGAACTGTAGATGCATCAAGGACAATAGAATTGTGCGGTCTCTTCAGCTGCTCAAATGACTCGGCTGATATTTTATTTTTTTATATTCATGGTGAAAACCTTTTCTCGTGCGCATTTGTCTAGTAATTTTTCCCGAAGCATAGCCATGTATTATTCACCACGTTGCCTCGACACGACATTTTCGAATATTCACTTAAATAGCCCCTCAAACTAAAGGGACTGAGAATGCCTCGTGATAAAAAATTAAAAAAAATATTCACTCGCGTCTATCTTCATGCGAAAATCTAGGTTTTCTAGGGATTTTGTACTCATCGTGAATAACATTCTTTACAGTCTTCACCGATTTGAAAATAATTTTATTGCCGGGAGTTTTAGACGTAACTTGTTCATTAAATGTGCGACCTTCGTCATCCATCATCACAGATATTAAGAACTGAGAAAAAATATAATTAAAAAAAATAGATTTCTGAATGACGAATATAATTGTGGTGAATTTTTGTTTTATTCAGGCTGTGTTAAAATCGTGTCGGCTGGTACTGTCATGAGTTGGAGATTCCAAAATCACGTGAAGGAAACACGAAACGAACACATCGACTGAGTTCAGAATTCATCGCAAACTCAACCAGGCATTGAAACGATAATGACAAAACTGACAAACAGTTTGAAAAAAATAATAAAAAGGTCATAAAAATCAGGAAAACTGGTAACGAGAAATGACAGAAAAATTTGTACAGATTCTCTTTGGATAACAGACGTCAAGCTTTCGACGAAAGAGGCATCTGCATTTTTGCTCGTGAACTTC
Organism: Arge pagana; assembly: GCA_963969455.1. Classification (NCBI taxonomy): domain Eukaryota; kingdom Metazoa; phylum Arthropoda; class Insecta; order Hymenoptera; family Argidae; genus Arge; species Arge pagana. Next base: position 14,996,572 of record OZ018311.1, on the reverse strand, counting down.
TTCGTGAAATATCGTTAATGTATTCCGTAACCGTTACAGAATCTATGGATATTTATTTGGAAATCGAAGTTCCCAAGCGACCGAATTCGCCTGATTCATATTCTCCGAGAGGTTTTCATTTGATTAAAACCAAACATCGAAGGATCCAATACCGAAGCGAAAAGCGAACGTGTATATTATTCTCCGTTCAATATTCATTTTCAATTCTTGCGGCTCCGCATCTATACCGAGAGAAAAATTGGTATTGTTTCGATTTGTACATGGGAGAAATTCCTACGTTAGAATAGGAATACAATAGTTCACTATGTTATTATAGTAATTGCATTTTTGCAAAAATAGGATAAATACCGATTTCCTATAGGTATATTTCCCATATTTTATAGGAATTTTCCCTATGTTAACGGTGGAATAATTCCTATGTTAACATACGAATTTTCCCCATATTCACATAAAAATCATTCCTATGTGAGAATAATTAAAAATAATGATGATGTGGTTTTTTCAATGACAGAAATAAGTGGACAATATTATCAGCAAATGAAGTATTGCGCGCCTATATTTCAATTTGATTGAAAAGTATACCGTGAATATAAGTTGTAAAATAAATATGGAAATAAATGAAAAATATCATTCATTATTACACGAGCGTTAGAGTCTTGCAATTTTTGGATCTTGCAACTTATTTTATACCTCAAAAAATTGAGAAGATTTTTTTTCAAGTTAATTGAACCTGGTTCATCCCAATATAGCTGCTAAGCTCGTCCAGAACTTAAATACGACCGGTGAGGTTGCCTTTCCTACATTTTTCCTCTACATTACTTTTACAACAAAATAGGAATGAATCCTATGCTTCAAGTAGGAATAATTTCTATTAGGGGTATGCGAATAGTGTTCGAATCGAATATTTGAATAATTTGAATTATTCGAATGACTCGAACCATTCGAATAATTTAAACTTTTCAAATAGTTCAAATTATTCGAATTTTTTGAATAATTAACCTTGTTATTAAATAATTAATTAGAAAAAGATAATCCTAAAAATTTGTTAGAAATCAATAAAACGAGTTTTTTTTTGGGCAAAATGCTCTTTTTCAACATAGTTTCTAATTAGAAGTATTTAGCAAAAAGGTACTCGCCAATCCCGTACACTTCGATAGAGAGTGATAGATTATTCTCATATGCAGGACACATAGTCAATCGAAAAAGAACTTCCTCGTCACCCGAAACAGTTTCACGATCAATTTTTCGTACGCAAGAATTTGGAATAAGCTCAACCTAATAAAATTAATATTTAAAACATAAGATTATGATTTTTTCCGTGAACAGCTTTATTATTCTACGGATATTCACATGTTTTGAATAGTTCGAAACGTTCGAATTATTCGAGTATTCGACACGATTCGTCACGAATAATTCGAATACTCGCTCACCCCTAATTTCTATGTTAACCTAGGTACAATTCCTATGTTAAAATAGTAATGATTCTAATGAAAAGTATTTTTTCCATTTTAACATACGAGAAATTGATATGTGACCACGGGAATTATACCTATATAACGTAGGAATCCTACCTGTGTTGGCATAGCTACAATTCCTATGTTACATAGGTATAATTCTTATATCACTCAGGTATTTTTCTTATGTTATGACATAGCAATTTTTCCTACGTGAAATAGGAAGAACGCCTATGTAACATCGGAATGACACTTATATTTCTATTGGAATTGTTCCAAATTTAACATAGGAATCGTACCTGTGTTATCATAGAAATTTTCCCCTGTGAGAATAGGAACGATACCTATTTATCTCCTCCGCGTACAATTGTCAGAGATGTATGAAATATTCCATGTGTTCGCGCTGAGAATTCGCCTTTTTTAATTTGATTCTCCCGACAGCCAAGCAATTTAGTGTATCTGCTCACTGTAAGCGGCTCTAAATTTAATAAAGGGCGAAAAAATTCTTCGACATTTTTTTTTCTCAATGTAATGGACGAGCCGAAGCCGCAAAGATTTTTGATAAGACTGTGTCAGTTCTCGCTCTCTGTCGCGTATCGGACGTGGAAGTCGTATTCAAAAAATTAGTCCATATAGATTTTATTACTACAAAGCTGTCGCGAGTGGCTGAAATTTTAACAAGAGAGCCAAGATCGATCGTTCATTTACGCTGTTTTGACCACCCTCAATAAATTCGCTGAATAGAATTTCGCGTGATACGAGGTTCCGTGTCATAAATTAGAATCTGATTAGCAGACGATTTTCGGAACGTGAATGTATAACTTATCGAGTGTCCAACGATTCGTATTCGTAAATATTCATGACGCAATTTTCATATTTTTCAGCCGAGTCGAAGGTAAATTTTGTTCGCCCGTTTCCATCGCTCCCCAAATTCATTCGGTTCGCACGATCATGACGATGCCAACAAGCGACATGAGAAAATGTTGTCACTTCAAAATCAGCTGTCGGATTTACAGATTCATTCGAGCCGAATATATTTTCGAGCTCTGATTTTTGTTCCAGGATCAGAAATGTTTCGATGCGATGCCAGAGACATACATGAAAAAGCTCTAGCCTTTACGAGCGTATCGGCCCGTGTCAATCTGTGAGCCTCCTACTCGGACAGACGTACGCGTGTGTTCCGATTTACGAACGATGAAATGGGTTTAGAGCAGTGAAGTGGAATCTTTGCACGGTCAATCGCATATGCTGACGAATATAGAGCAGAGTTGTGACATTTTTAATGAAAAAATCGAACATCAATCCATTGAATTCAATTTTTTATCGGACATATTTTTCATCAGAAAAATAAATAAACAATTGATGAAAATTTGTTCCATCACAAAAATAAATTCAACGGCCAATGAAAATTTCTCGCATTAGAAAAAATAAATTTCATGCTCAATGGAATTTTTTCCCATGACAAAAAATGAATTTCATTGTTTATGAAAATTTATTCTATTAAAAAAATAAATTTCATACATATTTTTCATCAGAAAAATAAATTCAACGGTTGATGAAAATTTGTTCCATCACAAAAATAAATTCAACGGCCAATGAAAATTTCTCGCACGAGAAAAAATAAATATCATGGTTAATGGACATTTTTTTCCACTGAAAAAAATAAATTTCGTGGTTAATGGAAATTATTTCCATTGAAAAACTAAATTTGACGGTGAATGAAAATTTATTCCGTGGGAAGGATAAATACAACGGGCAATGAAGATTTCTTCGAGTAGGCAAGTGAATTTAACGGTTGATAAAAACTCATTCCAATAAAAAAAAACAATTTGATGTTTAATAGAAATGTCACTGTATTGAAAAATAGAGTATGGAATTCAGGATGTATAGCACTCCTAGATCGTGATATTTGTAATAGAAGCTGATTATGACGAAATAGCTTGACACCAGCGAGGTTCCGAGTTCAGAGCTTTCGAGGATATTGCGTGACGAGATTGTTTAGAATGAATAATGCCGCTGCGAAATAATTTGCAAGTTCGTGGGTTGCCGTGGTTAGTACCTCGTTTGAAGGCTGACGGCTGTCTTTCTCGAAATAATCATGCTAATAGCCGCTGGTTAAAGAACGTACCTACAACTCCGTCCGACAACGTGAGTAACGTACGGTAGGGCCCTAACGTTTTGCGCTGCGAGACGACGTCCTCGTGTGCTCCTCGAAAAGCTCTTCTCATCGGCCCTAGACTCAATTCTCTTTAAGGGGGGAGTATGGTCTGGAAACTTCTTTTACATTTCCTTTATTCTATTTTATGAATGCCCAACATCTCGAGCACGTTGTATCAAATTTGAGAGCATTTGGAGCACAAATAAGGGAGACGCGAAGTTTTAACCATCGAGGCTCCGAGTCGCTCCGCTCCGATTTTGTGTCTCTGCTCGAAAGCTGCGAATTTCAAAAAGCTGCTGTGGCAAATTATTCGCAGACATTCGAACACGGTTATACTGCGATTCCTAGTGATGTTCTCAGGGATGTGGAAACTATTTACAAGGATTTGAGCCAGGAAGCTCTTCTGCAGCGATGTGTCAGCGGCTTTAGGGTGAAACCTGGATAGTTGCCTCGCTGGGATACATACAAATTTTTTCAAAAATCAGTGCGTGCTCCGCAGTTCTGGTCGAGATTGCATAGACAGCATAGGCATTCAATGAAGGCTATTTCGCTCTGGAAACCATCATGCAGAGACGCGAATCAAAAGTGGACCTAACAAATTTGCCTACTTTTTAAGCGAATAATCGCGTTTTTGACTTTCGAGGCTTACCAAAAATTGAAAAATCTATAAAAGAAATAAACTCGACAGCGTGAACTGAGGAAACTCATAAATTAATAAAATCAATTCGATCTTGATTTCAGATGATCGAGTCACAAGTTACAATCGTGAAACCATTTTTTTCGAAGACGTCTCCGGAGATTCGCTGCCAACAACTCAGTTTTCAACATTTTTCGCTGAAATTTTCAGAAAATATTCCTGAAATGTCATTCTACAGCACTACAAGCATTTGATTTGAAACACATTGCCCGTAGCTTTTGAAAAAATACTAGAAAAAGTCTCTTTTTGTTACGAAGTCGACCGTACCCCCTGTCAACCTCGTTTGCCTAGACCAATGCTTCGTGGCTTTTTTCTACTCTCCTGTATTTTCTACATTCATCGTATCTTCTTGACACAGTTGAAGTTTCCTACGCGGTCCAAAATTATGTATTTATTTAATTGTTTTTGCCTTTCGGCTTCACAATAGCCTTTTCAGCTGACCTGGCTTCACATTCCTCTATTCTCACTCCACTTCCCTTGCCTTTTTCCCTTTCCTTTCTTTCTGTCCCACTTTTCCTGTACTTCTTGCTTCCTCCTAGTACAATTCTACCTCTCTTTTCCCTTTTCTCCCCTTATCTCCTCAATTCTCCTCCTCCACTAGTCCCCACTCCCATCGGCTTTCAGGATCCTCTTTGCTCTCTCCCTTTCCGCCTCTGTACCTCCTCCTACGCAATTCCCCACTACATGCTCCCAGTTCTCCTCCTCCCAGCCGTATACCCTGCTCTTCCCAATATCTACTTCCCCTCATTACATTCCCCAACCTCAACCTTACTATCCTACTCTTTATTTCGCTCGTTTCCTACTCGAAATATTCTAACACCCCGTTCTCCGCGAGTTTTTTGTACATTTTGTTGTACCTTGACGCCTTTATCTTTCCTTCCCTCCGCTATACCCGTATATTTTTCTCTTCTTTTCCCAGTTTCCTTGACCTCTTTTCCCCTCTCCTTTCTGCTTCCTATCTCCTCTGCTGCGAATCCTCTTTCTTACTAGAACCTTCGCCTCTCTACCTCCCATTTCGATCTTTTCCCTCCTCTCCTCTTTCGACCTCTTCCCAGCATCTTCTTGCAATTTCACTCTCCTCCCTCAGCTTTCCTCGTATCTCATCGCTCTTTCTCCCGTTTTTGCCCTCATCTTATTCCTCTTCATCTCTTCTCTCACCATATACCCCGGCGTGCACAAATCCAGTCCCAATACCCATCTCAAATATTTCTCTTGTATCCTTTCTAACTTTTCCCTCTCTTTCCAATCCAGATTTCTACTAGTGCCTCACATAATCTCACTCTTCTCTTCCAGCTCCCTCTAAACTTCCTTTTTCCTATTCCCCATACCTGTTGCATCATTAACATTCCTCTCTTCGTCCTATCCGCCACTTATTTCTCCTGTCCTTCGCTTCTATGTACTACATATCCTAGATATCTAAATTCTTCAACCCCCTCTATTTTTTCCTCTCTCCATTTCCACACTACCCCCTCAACTCTTCCGCCTCCTCTTCTGAACCGTATCACCTTCGTTTTCCCTGTATTCACTCCGCGCCCCCGCTCATCCATACACCTCTCCAACCTTCTCAGCGTCATCTTCACCTCTTCCTCCTCCTTCGCCAATACCACCAGCTCATCCGCCTATGCCAGTGTCCATATTTTTTCCCCTCCCGCCATGACTCCCTCGTGACTTCTTCCAAGTCCACCGTAACCCGTAAAGAAATATTTGAAAAAGTGTTTTTTTTTTTACAAAATTAATCCCCCTCTCCCTTCTAACTTCGATGGCCTAGACTAATGCTTCATGGCTTTTTTCTGCTCTAGCGTGTTTCCTACATTCATCCCATCTTCTTGATACGGTTGAAGTTCTTTACGCTGTCCAGACTTATTTCCATTGAATCTCACTAGCCCATCGTATAATTGCTTCAATTCGGTCAATCAGAGATTTTTGTTTGTTAACTTGGAACAACTGCGACAAAGATGATCTCACGTCAATTCGATCTCGTCAATACCCCCAAATCATTCTGCTGTCGCGATTGTCTTCATCGTTGGGTCTCGTCGTGCGAATTATAATTATTATCGACGATTTTGAACGAGTATTTAAAAGGAAATTCGTCCCGATCAAATTCGAATAAATCACGTCGCTGTCTCAATCCGCTTGTGAGCCGGCAAAAGAGGTTTGTTTATCGAATATAAATTTTCTCCTCGCGTACTTTATGGTAGCCTGCTTTATTTCGCATTCGAAATAAAACCGTGACACAAGAGAGCGGGAACTCCACCTCGGATTTATGCTCATTGTTCTCTATCGTATTAATTAATTGTCGGCGGTGGACCCGAGTCGAATAACGAGAAACAAAACAGTGCAAATTGCCTGTTTTCCACGGTTCGTAACGATTCTCATCTTCTCACCACCCAACGATCGTTGAGGATGGGATTCTCGTGAGAGTAACCGTCTCGTCCAAGATTCGCAGTTGCTCAACTTTCTCCTCGCAAATTGTCTCGCCATCACCGAAACTACCGAATCTACTTCACTTATTCGTCTTACAGGGCGAGAGGCGCCGCGACGTTCGAAAAGCCTCGAAAACTCGGTGACCATTCATCAGCGTGATACTTTTTTTTACGATATCTACAATTTTACCTCGAATCGTGCAACGTTTTTAAGGTGAATTTATCCAAAAATCCCCAGAGTCCAGTTTATTCCGTGAAAAATTATTACGTAAAATCGTCATCATACGCGTGACATAATTTCCAAATTTGTCACATATTCCATGCAATACAACGAGTTTTTCCCAAGGTCGGGCGTTCCTAACGAACTTTTGTCATACATCTGATAACAGAATTCACGAACTGCCATAAAAGCGGGGCCTAAATTCGGAAACGGCGTTTTCGTACAAACGTGGTATCAAAGCTGTTAATTTTGCGAATTAGCAGTACTTCTCAACAAATCTTTCGTCGGTAATACTGGTTTCATTTATTTCATTATTTATTTCATTTTTCATGTATTTATTTATTCATCTAGTTTTTTATCCGTTTATTTGCGTACGTATTTATTTATTCAGTTTTGATTTTTATAATTAATCACGCGACGTTTTGTCCTGCTTTGGATGAAACATCTTGGAAGAAAAACTTGTACGACAAGTAGGATTTGTCCCAGAAGTTTTCAATAACTTGGAGCTTCGTCCAATTGGACGAATAATACAGTGAAGGGAGAATCGTTTTATAGACCACTGTTCCCCCAGAACGGACGGAGGCGATTGAAAAAGATCGTCGACATCAGATGGATTGCTACGTCTATCAAATATAACGGGTTACGTCAATATCAATGAACAGGATTTGCCCCTAGAGATATTTGGCGGCGAAAACTATTTATTTCCATTTGATTCGAGCGGCATAGTTTCTGGAAAAAGGAAGATTGGATCGTGATTTATTGGACGGAGAGCGAAGGGAATACTGATAAGGCAGTGGAAGGAAAACGGTATAATACAATTTGTTCGTCCGGCGATAAGAAGTCGTCCGACTAATGTCTACGTCGTGAGATCTGACGCGATTGGAAATGATTCGAAAATGCGACGATTACAGGCTTCGACGCCGTTTATCATCGCAACATAACTATTTTGCAATAATTACTTCGATCCTCGTGCGAAAGATTTTTCTGCAATTCTCGAATAAAATATCAGAAATGTCTTCTCTCGGACAGGAACTCCTCGATGATGGTGACAGACGCTTATTTTATTGCGCATCGACTCGATACTCGGTTGAAATGGTCGAGTATTTTCCGAACGTGTTGACGAGGAATCGAGTGGTTTGATATATTCGTTCGTTGCGGACAAGTTTTTCTGTTATCGCGTAAAGCGCGCCAACAACTCGATGCTTTTTTGTGTAATCGACATCAGTCATTTCCGAGGTGAGGTTAGAACGAGAAAAGGCTTTGTGGTTTGCTTGAATCGCGAGGATAAAAATACGGGAAGACGTAGCGCTGTAATAAAGGCAAGAGCCTTAGCTGGATCTTTTACCGAAATCAGGTCACAGAATGGAATGGAATTGTTTCGATAAAGAAAGGACAAAAACCTGGCGACGATTCAATTCATCTGTGCTTTTTCCTCCCTCGAAGGCGTCTAGAATTTTCGAAAAATCGAATTTTCGTTGAAAACGCGTGGACCGGAATAAAAATATTATTCCAAAAAAACCTTGTTTTTTCCATCAAAAAACTAATTTAACTGAAAGCCCGTTTTTAGAACTTAAATTTCAAAAGCGCATCGTTCTGTAAGTTAGCAATGTCTATTATTCATTCTAGTTCTAGTTTGTACTAGCTGCACTCGTACTGTTTATTCGTTTTCTTGATTTTCATTTTTCAGTTGAATAGAACAATCAAAATCCATCGCTTAGCGCTATTTTTAACACGTTGTACAGTAAATGCTCTTGTATGCAATATGACGGTTAGAATGCACTTTCACGGAGAGAGAAAAATAGACATTGTTCCTATTTTTACATAGGAAAAGTTCCTATGTTATTTTTTATACGTATACTTTCCATATTTCGTAAGAACTAGACCTACGTTAACATAAGTACAACTCCTACAATAGCATAAGTGTGATACCTATATTATTGTAGGAGTTGTAGGTTTTGTAGGTAATAGGTTGTTCTTTTAAAATATTTATTCGTACAGAATTAAGTCCTGTAGGGTCATTAACTGAAGATGATCAAATCTATAATACAATTGTTGATTTTTATATCATTTTCTTTATAGTAATACCTATTATAATTGGAAGGGTTGGAAATTGATTAATCCCACTGATATTAGGAGCCATTGATACAGCATTTCCACGTTAACATAACATAAGATTTTGATTGCTACCCCCATCTTTAATTCTTTTAACAATTAGAAAATTTACTGACTCTGGGAGTGGTACAGATCGGACTGTCTACCCCCCTCTATCAAGAAATATTGCTCATTCAGGATCATCTGGAAATTCAACAATTTTTTTCTCTACATTTAGCCGGAATTTCCTTAATTTTAGAGGCTATTAATTTCATTTCTACAGTAATTAATATAAAAATCTTAGGATTATCATTTGAGAAAAAATCATTATTTACTTGATCTATAAAAATTACAGCAATCCTATTATTATTGTCTCTTCCTGTATTAGCCGGAGTTATTACAATATTATCAACGGACCGAAATTTAAATTCAATAGGAATTTTCCCTTTATTAGGATAGAAATTGTTCCCATGTGAGAATAATTGAAAATGATAATGATATGGTTTTTCCATTGACAGTAATGAGTGAAGAATATTATTATTAAGTGAAATATTGTACGCTTATATTTTTTTTCAATGAAAAAGTATAACGTTTTTATGCGAATGAGAAATATTATTCACTATTGCATAAGCGTTAGGAGCATGCAATTTCTCGATTTCACAGCTTTTTTATACTCTAAAAAAATGAAAAAATGTTTTGTTTTCTGAACACAATTGAATTCGCCTAGAGCTTAATGTTCCTATGTTCCTATAATAACATGGAAATAATTTCTGTTAACATCGGTGCAATTTCTATGTTAAAATAGGAACTATTTCAATAAAAACATAGGTATTTCGAGTTTTGTCATACATTTTTTATTTTTTACGTTTGAAAAATTCGAAAAAGCGCAATTCAGGGAAAAAACGTAACTTATTTGTTAAAAATATTATTGCTATTTTATACTCTCAAAATATCAATAAATAACAAGTAGAAAATGGATGGTAAAAATATTTATTGTTTTTTCTTATGGTGTCCAAAAAAACACCAAAAATTTGCGCGTCGAAATCAGAATACCCCCTGACACGAAGGCGAATTATCGACCGGTGATTGACTCGAGCTGGATACCGTCGACACGGCGAATCCAACCGAACAGAAGATCTAAAATCAGATTCATTATCTTTTGCGTATTTGGATATGAATAATTTTCGGTGCGCAGTGCCCGAGGAGAGATCCACTTGATTATTTGACACGAAGCCACCAGTTCCGAATAGTAAACACGAATCGGATCAAATATTCAGAAATCATTTCACAACCGCCCATTTCACGAATATTTGGCTCGAGATAAATATTTTTTTTTGATTTTTTTATACCGTAAGATAATTTCTTGGTCTTCTCGTTATAATCAATCTCATACAAAATCCCACCTAATTTCTTGCACGATTTTTTTCATTACAGTGATTCGGATAGAAAATCAAAAACGAGTAGATTTTCATTGTTGTAATTGTATTTCTCAAGTTTCTTCCTCAACGCTGCTGTCTTGCAGATGTTTGGCCGTCATTTATTCCGTTTTTTATCACTTCTAGCTGCTAAAACAACATGCATTCCGTTTTGGTCGTGGGTACTCTCCAAAAATAAACCAGTGAAAATCTTACTGATCAAATCAGCGAAAAATTTTAGTGCAAAACCAGTTAAAATCCCCTGGTCAACGAGTCAGGTCACGTGACACATGCGCAGCAGGCCTGACTCGACTAATTTCTATAAGCTCGTGGAATATTTTGGGTAATAGTGCGGAACAGAGGTAGCACACCAATTTCGATGCCAACATTTTGTTTTTCTTACGAGCGTCTTCGGTACGTTCCCACTCGTGAATTTAAGGTTCCGGAGGCAGACATTTTACCTTATTTCTACAGGTTATGGGGTTTCGAAGGTAAAGCTATTTTGAACGAAATAGAGCATTTTCCACCTCATTTCCCGATTTCTTCAAAATGACGGCAGGCAATAAATATATTTATAAATTGACCTATTTTAAAAACCCCATAACCTATGAAAATAATGAAAAATGTCGACCTTCCGAGCTTCAAATTCGCTCGTGGTAACATACTTAATAAAATCTTGTAGCATCCGTCCATTTGAATTTGGGAAACAAGAAGAAACATCATGAGAAAAATCACTAGAAAATCACCATGTATTCTATACGAAATAATATATTCGATGATAACAATATGCATGCAGACAAAAAAATGCAGTGTGATGGTTCTGTTCTCTATAGCCCAAGGCAAAAACAGGGTCTTATAGGCTGGAGCTTTTGTCCTGATCCGATTTCGATGAGGTTTTTTATTCGTTCGAGGGTCGAACCATCTGCGAGATGGTTCTCAGCCATGTTCGATGTTTTTTGAAACCTCGTCTCTCGGCAGGGCTTATCCCAGAGGTCTGGACAGCTGTAGCTTATGGCTAGAAACTTCGAGTTTAAACTCGAAGTCTCGATATCTTCGGGCAATTTTTTCATCGATCAGTACAACGAGTATGAAGTAAACGAATTGAATGTTGAATTGAAAATCCATAGAAACCCTTGAAAAACCAGAAATAACACAGGTTTGGAATGTCCAAGTTTGTCGAATACTCTCCCATGGAACGTACAGATTTCAACTTACTCGTTCCAAAATAAGCTCCACTCTTTCACATCAGGTGACCGTTTTTTTTTTTTAATTCTTACACAAACGTACTGTTTCTGAAATATTTAATGTTAGAATAATACTCGAATGATCGTTTCATTTCTTGATATGGCATCAATTTGAATACGATGTATTAATTCCGTGCACAAATGTGTCATACGTTCAGTATGACTGTAACAAACATCAACGCTCTAGTTAAAACAGCTGTGTGAAAAAATTATTTCGCAGACCTGTTTACCGCCCTGATAAATCTTGACGATAAAAATCACGAAATTATTCATATAGGACGAAATTATTTGTATAGGAAAAATTTAGAACGGCGAACGCAAAGAAAGACTACTATGAGCTCTGGGCCATGCATTAGAGGGAGATATTTTCAAAATTGCATCCCTGTTGTCGTCGGAACTTAGCTCCGATAGCTTTCTCGAGGCTCATGAATTAGGAATCTCTTCACACGTTGGATCAACAAAGTTAAGCGGGTCAAAGCTCAGCTCGTAGTTTCCGATATGGGTCATTCCTCCGAAACCCAACACACATGTCGACCTCGTAGTATTCGATCGCCTTGTAACCTCGACATTAGTCTACATACATCACGCAAGGGACACGTGATTTTTTTCAGATTTCCAAATTAACATTTCTGTCTTTGCTCTACTGAATGATTTTCGACAATTTTTTGAAAATTTGATTAAAAATTTATTTTTTCAGAATGCAATCGCTGATAAAAAAAATGGGTACAATATTTTTTGCGTGAAAAATTCTCAGCTTTTCAATGAAAATATTTCTAATCTAATTCATCTTCGGGAAAGCATTTAAAAACGGGAAAAAACATTCAAAAACCGTTTTTTGTGGTCAGCCCATAATTTTAGGCTGCCAAAAATATTTTTTTCGGATTCCTTACGGTGTTTTACCTACTAGGTGAAGTTTTCAGACTGGAGTAAGCTATAATTGTCGTATGAAACAGAAAATTACAAAAACAAAAATAAAATCGGGTGATTTTTTTAATAATTTTTCGTCTTAAACGAAAAGTATAGCCTATCCCAGTCTGGAAACTTTACTTCGCAGGTAAAACACCGCAAGGAGTGTGAAAAAAAATATGCTTGGCGGTCTAAAGTTGTGGGCTCACGACGAAAAATGCTTTTTGAATGTTTTTTCGCGTTTTTCAATGCTTTTTAGCAGATGAATTGGATTGGAAATATTTCCATTGGAGGGCTGAGAATTTTTCTCGTCTGTGCAGAAAATGTGCAGACGATTGAATTTTCCGGGTTTGATAATGATACCATTGAAACGGATAGATGTGCGAAATATGATCTCACGGTTTGCGGAGGGGTAGCCAAAGTCAACTAGCGACAAGCGGCGATACGATATCAAAGCTGGATCGAAAAATGTGTCAATCAAAGAGAGGAATTTCGATTCTCGGCGACGAAACGATGAAATACTTCGTCGTCCGGCGGCGAGCCCCAGGAAGCAATCGAAAGGTCCAATAGAATGTGATGCTTGCTCGGCGGGATTTGGACAAATAGCCGCGATGAATGAGAGGATCGTTGATTGGATACTTTCGTATTATTTTTTTGCTTCTCTGTCGTATCGAATTTCACGTCGTGTAATATTGACGCGGAGTAAATATATACTCTGCGATAAAATGCTCCGATATGGGTGGAACGACGCAGAGAGGAAGTATAATATAACCTGGAACAAGAATTTTGTGTACAGTAGCCAATGGCATAATTGTGTAAACCGAAGATCGGAACGCAGTCAATAGCTGATAGAAAGGCCTGGAACATCTGTTCCAAACTCCCGAAAATACGCAACCACATGGGAAATTTGTGGCGGTAATTTTCAATTTCTTCCACGCGCGGACGTTTTTATTTTGTAATCGACAGGGATGTAGGGATACCAATTACCAGAGAATGTGAGGTAGAACCCCCGAGGCACGTGCAAACGACACGTGTAGACAGGCTAACCGCAAATGAAATAAATGTAAGATTCATAATTACTATGGAAAAATCCATCGAAAAGATAATTAGAACTGGCTTACGGGAGACCGGGGCAAGACGGCCCACCTAAGCCGATTATTATTCTTTGTGGCTTTTAACCATCAAGTCGATTTACTCTTGTCCAACTTTAACTCAATTCACCAAATTTTTGGTGAAGCTCCTGAAATTTTTTTTTTGGAGGGGCAAGACGGCCCCCTCCGAAAAAAATGATTTTTTTTTTTAATTGTAAAAAAATTTCCCGCGCTATAAATGTTTATATTTTTCTCTTTAACAACTGTATTTACTTTTATATTACTCGAAATAACCTTTTTTGATATAATACGAGTAATTTGTTCACTTCTGTAGAAAAAAATTGAGTGTTTTAATTTTTTTTGCCCCTAGTTTCACGTATAGGGCTAAAAATGAGTAAATAATCTGAATTTGTGATAATCAAAAGAAAACAAGAAAAAAAAATTATTGGTTAATTTTTGAGGTGGGCCTTCTTGCCCCAGGGGGGCCGTCTTGCCCCGGTCTTCCCTAATCCTCCCAATCGTCTCGATGACCTTGAATTGACTATCCAAAAACCTTGAGAGTCGAATTCGGAAAACGATAATTGAGGAGAGAGGCGGAATAAAGGTATAACTCGACTCATAAAGCTTTCGAGTTTACGGCGAAATACGAATCAGCAGCTTGCGATGCATAATATACCGGGTGTCCCATTTTAATCTGCCACCTGATTTATCTCGGAAAATACGGCTCCGATGGAGAATCGATCGGGATGAAACTTTGAGGGTTCGAAGGGGGAAATTGGGGAAACAAATGGGTTTTGGTGCGAAATAAAAAATGGCGGCGTTGAGACGATTGACATGATTTTTCAAAAATGGAATATGACTTTTTGTTTCACCTAAAAATCTGTCGAATCAGAACGAACAATTTGTGTGAGAAAATGTTTCCATTTGAGTTCATAGTTTTTGGGCGAGTACAATTTTCGGGGGGCGTGTGCGCGCGAAACACTCACAAGGATCAGCGGCTCGTCTATTCCGCGGTATTTTCAGAGTATAGTCTAAACTCTTCCAAACGGTGTCCAAATTTTCTCCCATTCGTGTTTAAGCATGCCAGAGCTAAAATTATGAAACTTATCAAACTCAAAAAACTATGAACTCAAATGGAGAAAAAAATCCCACCAAAGTTGTTCCTTTGATTTGATACAATTTTTTGGTAAAACAAAAGAGTTAAGTTTTCAGTTGAAAAAAAACATGTTTCGTCCATCTTGACGCCGCCATTTTTATTTTGCACCGAAACAATTTTTTTTCAGCGTCCCTCTTTAAACCCTCAAAATTTCATTTTCTTCACTATTGGAAAAAGATGGAAAAAACAAAAGAAAATCTAGTAAATAAAAATTTATGCGTATTTTTAAATAGTATCATACCACTATTGCATGAGCAAGTAATAATTTTGCCAACTTAGTTGTTCTTACCACGACAAATAGACTCCATCTTTGGAACAACAGTTCACCCCGCAATTTTCATTTTTCGATAAGCATTAGGTATTTCAATTAATTTCACTGGGTTCAGATTTATTACATCCAAAGTTTCTAACTGTTTTAAAATTTATTAATTCACATAATCTGTATATTTTACTTTATTGCCATTAAAAACTTTTTTTTAACATAGGTCGAGATGTTTTAGTCATTCGACAACAAAGCTGAGCATTACATTTCATTTTTTACCACGGGTAACCAATTAAATACATGCCATAGCATAATAGACGAGAAAAGCGCCTGACTATATCGACAACTCTCGCCAAAATACAATTTGAATTTAGCAAGGCACGAGATGATGAATAAATTGGAGTTGTGATTGCCACAGGATATCGCCAGAAATATTCAATCACCTGATCAGGGAAGCTTTTTAAGCACGATCGTTGTAAACAGAGTGCCTTAGACATTCGCCATCGCAAAACACGTCGAATCGAATAAAAATTCTCAAATCATATAGGGAGCACGTTTTTGCACCTGGGTAGTCGTTTTCTAGCATTTTCAACAGTGACGCGTGTGACCTCTCCATTTCTTGTGAGCGCTGAACCGATTTCGATGAAACTTGCAGGGGATTTTTTTCTTACCCGGTAGATATGCAAATTCCATCTTCGACCAGATCCGACTTCCGGTTTGGAAACGGCGTTAGCTCTCTCCGTCAATTTTCAAGATACAACATCGAGCTTTGGAATACAGTTTTATGATCGCAGGGGAAAATTTTATGAAATCGTGAGGATATTTCCGACACCCGCGTCTGGGTGCACAATCGTCCCAGTTTTTGTAACGGGGGATTTTAACATAAATGTTTCGGATGTCACGAATTCTCGAACCCCTCAGTTGATAAAACTCTTTAACGAGTGGGAATTATTCTCTTCAACACTGGGAGGAGCCTACTCAACAATTTATAACACGCAAATAGACTCGTGTTTCTCTTCGCAAATGTTGACGTCCAGATATCATGAAAGCGTGACGAGCGACCATCAAGCAATTTGTTTCGAACAATGAAACCAACGCGAACAGAAGAGCCGAAAAAAACCATAACAATATAATACCATCATACTTTTCTCCCATAAAACCAAATAAAACAACAACAAAAATTAAAAAATAGGCGATCGTGCCTCGCGAAAAAAGCGATGAGCTTTTTGGCTAAGACTGGCTAGTTACAAATTGGAATAGACCAATAAGATCATGTCTATTCTTTTTTTTTTCGAGATACATAGTTGTAGTTCGTGATCTGTATCCATTTCAACGTTTGATACTTGGTGTGTGCAAATATAAAGATGCTCGAAGCATCTCTGCGACTTATTCTGTTTTTTACCAGCAATTTCGTTAAACTTCCAAAGTCATCGATAGAAATCGTAAGGATTCCGAAATTCGGGAGTATCTCTCTTCGATGAAGCGTCGTCGTTGACTTTTCATCTTCAAAATAAACCAAAATTTGTGAGGCGCGAAATTGGAGCGAAGAATGAAATTGAAACTATGATGACCAAAATTCATACTACATATGAACATTCGTAATAATTATAACGGTGAAGTTTGAAAATAACGTGAAAGCTACACGAATAACAAGATCAATGAAAATAGTCGATAATCAACCGAAACGAATGAAAACGAATGAACACTTGGACGAATGTGCGATAAAATTTCACAACGACGAGTCAAATGAGTAATTGCATCGGTGTACAATTTTTCTTAAAAAAAAAAATGAACGTAACGAAAATAATGAAGGCACCGAATTTCGAACGTACAGATACGAGTGGGGAATTTCATTCGTGTCGCGTGGACTTATTCGAAGGTTTGCAATGTGAAGATTGGAATTTTATCTGAAATGGATTTCGCACAACCAAGGCTAATACCAACCTGTCAATTCTAGTCCCGGTCAAAGCGTTAGCATTATCGACTCACCTTTCGCAGACTCGCGAATATCAGGATGAAAATAGCCAAATTTACGGAACAAACTCGGACAAATATTAACCGAATAATCGGTGACATCGGACGAAGCAGAAATTTTCTGAAGCAGCAACAAAATGGGTTTTTACTAATACAATCATTGTACAGTCATGTGTGAGTAAAAATTTGTCTTATAGATTTTTTAAAACAAGTTTTGACAATTATTATTATTTATTTCAGATATAATATACATGATACGTTTTTTTCTCGAGTGCTGCTTCGCGAAAATTGGAAATGTCATCGAGGAAGCGAGTAAGGGTAAATCAATTTCTCGTATTTTGGGCACTTTATGTCGGGATCGAGTTCATGATAACGAATTGGATTCTTTATAGGCCGTATTTCAAGACATATTCGTTTGATCAAAATTTATGTACTTTTGTTTTCGATTGTATCTCCCAAACATCCTCAAGTCTTCGCCGCGTTATTGATTCTACTGTTATCGCGTCGTCTTACAGGAAAATACAGTAGCATTCGTTTCCTCGAGGACATCGTCGTTGTAAATAACCGTCTATTTTGCATATTGTCAAGCCTTGCATGTTTCAGAGTAACGAATCGCACCGAACATTGCAAAGACAGAGGGGTCTTTCAGTGCAGATAACACAGGCCTTTGAAATATTACACTAGCTATTAACTTTAGGGAGACATTGAATTTTCGAATTCATTTTACGTTTAGAATTTCCTCCGGGCTCTGGTTATACGAGTATTTTGTACGTATACATATACATATACGTGTATCTCCATTTTCGTTTTTTGTGTGAACTGTATGCATATAAGGAGTATTTTAATTTTTTTATGAAAATCAGAGTCGCCCTAAACATTAAAATGACATTTCAATGAAACGTTTCGTGTTTTTCAGGCGAAACAGTCTTAAAAACTGATTTAAAAAATCGAAAAGTAGTTTCGATAGGAAGACGAGAAGAGAAGACAAATTTACGGATGAAAATATCATTGGAATAATTTTTTGCATACGAAATAAAGTGAAAAATAGTGAATTTTCAAAAATCGATAAAAAAATCTGAAACAAATCTGAAAAAAGCGTGAACAGATTTTCCATTTAAAATACACGTGAATCTAGATTTTTTTAAATTCCTATAACTCAGCCGCATTCCATGCCAACACATCGGACTTGATCTCGATTTACTCCAAATCAAAAAATGTACAAAAGTGCTCGGTGCGGCGAAAGTGTAACTTATGATGGTCACTGAAGTCGATTTTCACCCAAAATTGGTTGTTTTTCTGCTGTTATCTTCGGAGCATTCGACTTTACGAAAAAAGTGAAAATAACAATTTTGTTGGAAATTGAATTTTCTACAAAAAGTGTTGGATAAATCTAATCGCTTGGATCCATATTTCTGGAGATATCGAACGATAATTTTGGGTATAATATATACACTCAAATACATCATGTCGACATTTTTACCACTCGCTCGCTCGACGCGTTTAATTGAGACAGGGCTTCAATCCGCAAATCTGACTGATACGAAATGCTCCCCAGTCACGATTCCCCAGCGATGAAGTCAACGCAGAATTCGTCACGGACTCGTCCCTTTTCCGCGATAAAACGCTCCGCCGCGGTTGGCTATTTATTTAATTGGAAAACCGCATTCGGCACGTGATCTGAGTCGACTAGCGTGTCACATAACGTCAAGGGATTTCCGTTTTGTGAGAAGTTCTGATTATCCATCTCTCGCGAGGATGCGACGAGCAGGAAACTTCGGAAGGGATAAATTTATTGCCGATGTGCTGGTCGCGCGGTAATAGAACATGACGATTACGATCGTCGTGTCGTCCACTTCGTGGTCTACATGCCGTGCTTATGCGGTAAATTGCTGTTCAGTGCACGTTTCAATTATTCCAAATTTATATATTCTCGCTGCGACAACGTAGTCATGTTTTCGCAGTCGCGCGTTGGTCTTTCACCGTGGCTGATACGTAACTCCGAAAATCGCGTTACTCCGCTGCCAAGTATCGAAGTACTTAGACTTGCCGCGTTTCAAATGGGAAAGAACCATTGGCCCAGTCTTGGCTAATAGTTTTTACAATTTCCAGCCTTGGCGCGACCTCTGAGCCTCTTTGTCGAGAAACAAGCGAACCAGGGTTAACCGAGCTTTGGAAACCAAAACCAAAACAAGAATTCCTGACTCAAGTTTGAGGAATCAAAGGAACAATATTCGCTCGAGCCTTGGAAATCAAAAAGGTAGTAATATTTATATCGAAAAAAAATTCCGCGCTCGATCTGACACGTATTCATTTATTTATTTATATTTATATTGATTTCGTAGAAATATGAAGATAAATATGTAGAAATAAGTTTTTTGAGTATCTTAACTGGCGAAACGTGAAAATCAAATTGGAACTGAAGCTTGCAATTTCCGTGGAAGCTCGGCAAGTCACAAGTGTGCCATGTTACGTCCGCGAATTCGTACAGCGTTATAAATCCAAAGATTGTGAAGCTGACGTACGACACGTAACAATTTTGATGTGACCTCTGTTTTGGGGCAAGACGTTTCCGCCCTCTCCACCGGGGACCGAGGTCTGGCCTATCGTTAGTTTCAATGCCCTAAGTACACACTACTAATTCAAATATAGAATATGCTAAAGGTTAAACTATTTGGTGAAATTACGTTGCTGTTGAGTTATGATGGAAAACCATGACGTTATAGGATTTGGTAATACTCTCGTTGAGTATGCGGCACAGTCCGGCGGAGCGGATTATACGCTGGCACGAACGTAGGTGAGGAATAATGTGAATGGGTAATACTCTTGTCGAGTATGCGGCACAGTCCGGCGGAGCGGATTATACGCTGGCACGAACGTAAGTGAGGAATAAGGTGAATGGGTGAATGGGTAATACTCTTGTTGAGTATGCGGCACAGTCCGGCGGAGCGGATTATACGCTGGCACGAACGTAGGTGAGGAATAAGGTGAATTGGTAATACTCTTGTTGAGTATGCGGCACAGTCCGGCGGAGCGGATTATACGCTGGCACGAACGTAGGTGAGGAATAATGTGAATTGGTAATACTCTTGTCGAGTATGCGGCACAGTCCGGCGGAGCGGATTATACGCTGGCACGAACGTAGGTGAGGAATAAGGTGAATTGGTAATACTCTTGTCGAGTATGCGGCACAGTCCGGCGGAGCGGATTATACGCTGGCACGAACGTAGGTGAGGAATAATTTGGGATTGCGTGGCGATGGTTGTAAGTTTGCTAAGTACAATTCAAATGGAGAACAATGTAATTTGTATTTAGCTAAATGCGAGTTGCGTACAAAAATGAAATATCAATCTATCGAGAAAAATCTTGGATACGAGTCGGATTTCAGGCTTCGTGATTCAGAGTCTCTAGTATTATAATAATATTCGAGTTCGTGATTTGAAATTGGAATTTGTAGAATAATTCAAAGTAAAGACTTAGAATATTCTTGTCGTTCGAGATGTAGTAGGATTCAGTGGATATGGAAGTTAGAATAATTCAAAGTGAAGACTTGGAATATTCTTGTCGTTCGAGATTCAGAGGATATAGAATTGGCCAACCTTTCGAGAAGTCTCTCAAAATGAAATGACAACTTTGCCTGATTTTTGCCTCGTATTTATACCCGAAAAAAGTGATAAATCTATCCCCTCCACCAAGATTATTCTGGACGCAGCAGCGATGCTCATCGCAAGATTTTCACCAAGGGCGGAAGGCGCATGGTGGGGCGTAGCCTAGTCTAAGGGAGGATGTTCTCCTATTGCTTGGTTTATGGAAAGTTCCATGCGATAAGCAGTTTCTTACGCTTCTGACGTCAGCAATCAACACGCTGCAGTGGTGTTTGCTAGAAGGGATCTTGAATTGCGAAATTTTATGGAGTGAGGCACGAGAACTATTTGTAAAAGTTATGTGGACGTAACAGGCCAATTACCAATATCGGTTATTCCTACCTGGCTAGGAGACACGCGGGAAGCGAAACTTTGGGAAACCGAAGACTTACGAAGAGATACTAATTTCGAGACATGAATTATAAATGTCCTTCGAGATCATACATTTTGAAAACAGACTTTAAGATTCTTGGTGAGAGAATTGGGTGGAGCAGCGGGATTCTGTAACTTGGTAACTTGTTATGTCATGTAACGACATGTTTCGTTGAGCCTTTCCATTCCAGCATCATTGCAAATGGCGTAACGCTAACGAAATGTATCTTCACACGGCATAACGAGTCAGAGAACCCTGCTGCAGGTTTGGATCATTATTTTACGCAACACGTAATCAATCTCCTCGAATCGACGGGTGGGTGTAAATTGGGCGAGCGCGAAAAGCCCAATAATCCATTAGGCTGAATTCAATAAACTACACGGAGCGAAAAAAAAATAGTAATATCTACTATGTAACCTAGGAATCATTGCTCTGTTACATGGTGACCAAGATTTTTGAGCGAGAAAAGTCTTTTGACAGAGTAATTTTCCCCTGTTCCAAATGGTAACGTTGGCTATGTCAACACAGTAATGATTGCCGCGTTGCATCGAAGAGAGTACCACGCGAATGGGAGTCATTCCTATTTTACATATATATCTCAGTTTATCATGTTTTGTTTATTTATTTTGCAGTAAGTAAGGTTATATTCAGTATATTCAAGGGGGGATGGTACTGAGCTTTTCGACCAAAAGTACCAAAAAATCGATTTCTCGTTTTTCATCTCAAAATAGTGTGGAAACCTTCCCCCTTCCATTCGTTGCCAGCATTATGGATAACTCGCGCAACGCGATTTGTACGATCCAAATTACTTTTTTCGCCAATTTTGAAAAGACGTGCTTCGCAAAATGGATCGGAATAGCTCTCGATGGCGTGCTCGCAAGACGCGCTCCAGTAAAATAGGGAAACAAATTTTAAAAAAATGTTTATCCTCGTAACCCGCTTATACCTAAATTTCTGACCTAAATACCTCACCTAGTACCTACTTCATTCCCATACCCGATCGCACCCCAACACCCGGTAAAATTATGGAAATTGAACCGGCGACTGGACAATCTGGAATAAAATACTTGACACTGCCGTATCTTTCTTTAAATCGTCGCAATCGTAAAAGAAACGACATTCGTCAACCAATTTCTCGCAACAAATGCAGCTGCTGTACATGGGTCCATCTAAAACTCGAGATTTGTTAGCAGTTATATCTCCTGTCTCTAGTCTTCTTGTATTTACCCGCTTGGCTGCGTGGACGATCAGCGCGCGAATTTTTTGTACCGCGAGCTATGTAACATTGGACTGATTGTGAGTACCGTACTACGTGCCTTTGATTCCTATATACTGTAGTAACGTATACCATTTATTGCCGACCACCTAACATAGTAATCGTTACCAGAAAAATGGTAATGAGTTCTATTCAACATAGTATTATTGACGATTGTACATAAAATGAGTCTGGCTACTACGTTAACATGGTAATTGATACCTACCATTTTTGTCTCTTCTCTTGTAGGAAGAGAGCGCCCAATTTACACGGGAGCTGGAGAATTCTCGCCCAATTTGCCAATGTCAGAATCGACATGGAAGCTTCTGTCATAATTCGGTATCGTAATTGATTTATCCAGTTGAGTGATTTATGCGTGATGAAATTGATCATGATGGAAGAACTTAGTCGTAAATCGTAAGTCGTGAATCATTAATCATTAGTTTCGAAATATGACATGCTCCCGATGAGAAAGGACGACTCGCGTCGCAGCACTCGGCATCCGCCAGATGGATGTTTATGTCTCGTTCGAAGGAGAATGTTCGAAAAACGCGTTTTTTGCTACCTGGGTGAGCTTTTGAGAAGTGTGCTTCTCATTTCTTATCTCCTAACACCGAAATCCGCGGCTTCTTATCTTCAGTTTTCCGACTACTTCGGAGCTTCGGATGTTCAACGATAAAATCAGTCTGGCTTCGACTCGCCATCGGTTGATCCTACAGTTATCGAGTGCTATTTTTTCCCTCCTGAGACTATTTTCGAGTGGCTGAGAACCTACATTTTTTGGATTTTCCCTGTGAATTCTCGCGAATACTTCGCACGTGTTGGGCACTCGATCGGAAAATATAACAATTATTCGGTGCGATTGGAATTCACAGGCGCGTGCGGCTTCTATTGAGATACGTAAGTCTCGAGGCTGCATCTATCACGAGGCTTATCAGAACGGGGATATGTAACGATAGAACCGATTAAAAGGACAAACACGTTACGAGCGAAACGTGCGTGAATATATCACGCGCATTGTAGCAATCCATTGAAATGAATGCCGATGGAATCTCTCCCATTTTCGGATCCTACCACGACTATTACATCGGCATACAAAAAAAGTGGTCCGTATATTTGACCAGACACATTTTTTAGTGAATATTTTGGTACGCTGAAAATGAATCTGCACTCGGTTAAGGCGTTCCACCACCCTGAGATCTTCAAAAATCGATTTTGGTGTTTTTTTTCTTGTAGTGAGGACCTTGAGGAAAATTATCAGCCCAAAACGAAATCTGTGGCTGCAATGTTGACGACGATATGATTTTCTTAATGCCGCAATGTGCAGTGCTCCGTGATACTTACGACGCTGTAAGTATTTACAACGATGGCTACGGCAGTATTTTGTTAATATGACACATGTCAAACCTAACCATCGGACCTAGTTGTTATAACATATTTTTCGGTATTGTTTAACGTTTTTTTTTTTAATTGTTTTTAAGTCGGAATTTTCGGCGAAAAATGAAAAAAAAATTCCTCGGGCTGACAAAAATCCATTTTCGATTTCTTTCGGAAAAATTCGACGCAGTTCTATACATTTGACCAGACTGAAGAACATATTTTTATCGCATACGTTTCGGATGAACCGTGAGGCCGTTATGATTTCCGCAGAGCAGTGGTGCAAAAAAATATTGATGCGCGCGGAGGCGTATATCTCCGACGATTATAGATATTCCTGCATTAAAAAAATACGTTTAGAAAGCTGGAATGTTGTATCAAAAATGTGTGAAAACAGAAATAAAAAACATGCATTATTTTGGCTCCAAGAAAATCATGAAAATCGAGTCTTATTCCAGGCTCTCAGGGTAGTGTGACCCTTAACCTCCATCGTGTACGTATTTTAAAAATATGGTAGAAAATAACGGAAAAATAGCGAAAAACATTCGAATTTTTCCAAGCTGATATCACTTGATCCAACCAAGATGGCAGAAAATGATGGCAGTTTTAAAATTTGCCAAATAATGGTGTTCTTGCTGTTTACAATTAAACTGGTTTTCAAGGTAAAATCGAGGTTGGATTTGTTTTTTTTTCTTGGAGACTGTATTTCTTATTAGATAATCGTATTGAATGGATAAGATAAGTATCTTACGGAGGAAACATTTGTTGACTGAAAATGATGCATTTCTGAGGATTGGTCGAGGAAGCAAGGTGCTAAAATTTTTGCACGACTCGTCGCGAGGTACTTGGAAAAAAAGCTAGCGCATGAAAACTTTTTGTTCTCCTTATTCCGTTGAGAAATGTAGATATTGCTGCTTCCCGTGGCGTTTTTCAAAACGCGTCAAACAGTTTCAGCTTTTCAAGACGAAAATGATGCGGGAAACAAATTGGTATGGTATTTTGTGCCGATAAATTTTCAGGTATTCTTCGCAAAGCGTGACAAAGCAACGAATTTTCCGCACGGAAGGCGTAAGACTTGTTTATCAAATTTTCCGTGACATTTATCTTCCTCTCGTAACGTGTTCTCCGATGCCAATATGTTCGCGTGTAGACTTCAGCCTTGAAGCAAGGAAAAACGGAGCACGTTGGCGAGTCGCCAAGAGACCTACGAGATTCCGTTCCCATGCTCGAATACCACTCGAGCGCGAGGAGTGCTTTTCTGAATCCGGGAAACAATGGAGAGGAAATATAAATACGCGTACAGTGAAACAAAGTTGAGAGGAGCGAAAATAAGTGATAGAATTGTTAATAAATATTCAGATGAATTCGTGCTCATCGGATTCCTCGAATCGCGACGCAAGAAGAATGCCGAGGTGCGACGCCTAAGAACGAAGATTATCGCTTATTAAATACTTTTCCGCAGTATTCCACGACTCAACAGAGTTCCCCGCGACTGTCGTGGGCGATAAGTAAAAGAAAAACGAAACGAGCCTCGCGAAATCGTTATTCCTGAGAAAATTCCGCGCGATTCGAAGCTTATTACAGCATTTTCGGTAAATCCGATCGTCGTGTTTGTTTTTCCAAATTAGTCGAAATCCGCAAAACAGTTTTGGACAAAAACATGTAGCCTAGAAATTTCATCAGATTCGACTCCCCCCAAACGAGTCTTTGTAGCATCGATCAACGAAAAACTCAATAAACAAGAGAAATTTCTAAAACGATCGAGCGCAAAGGATAAAATTAGAATAACAAATCCCAGTTTTTGCCGCTAAAGTTCAAAATAATCGGCATATTTTTTACTCATCGACAAAATCCTATCGAGTATTTCGCTTTTTGATATCCACTGAATATTCGAGCAACAAAACAATCGTTTTTTTTCTTCTTCACCGAATGAAATTGGCCACCTTAGTAGTTTTATTGTCCAGCTCCAAACGCTATAGAAGGTCCGTGAAATTGGCACCACCAAATTCGAATTTTGATTAACTGAAGGTTAAATGTTTGCCCAAGATAAGTCCAGGTTTGTCCAACCATTTTCGGAATTAGTCCACGCATGAAAAAAAAATTGCGGACGAAAAACGTGAAATCCGGCGGCAATTTGCACGCCAAAGTGAAATTCGATATTTGGCGAGTGCGGTTCGTTTGTCCAGGTCGAAAATAGATTTGTCCTATCGATTTTGGATTCAAAACAGGCAATGGGGAGCTATTCGTGTTTTTACATCATGTTTTCGGTCCGTAAAAGTTCTGTGGTGCTCCGATTCCAAAAATGCTGGGACAAATCTATTTTCGTCCCGAACAAACGAAGGACACCTACACTTTCTCAAAATTCACGCGACAATGTCAGAATCGGACCTCGGGCAAATCCCGAAAAAAGGTGGACGAACGTGGACGAACATTCAACACCTCCGGTTAATCAAAACTCGAATTTGGTGGCGCCAACTTCGCGGACTTCACGATAGATGCTTCGAGCGACGTCGCAGACAAGTATCGTCGGGGATGACGCAGAAACGGAGAATTTCGAAGGTCGTCGTATTTTTGATACGAGACATTTATGATCAGATACTTTCGCACGTTTGTCTTACGACTTCGAACGTTTTTTTTAAATCGTTTTTTGTTGTTGTTATTTTGGGTTACGTGTTGTTTCCCAGCGTGCTCGTTGCCACCGGGTTACTTGCCACCTCACGTCGATTCCATGCCGATAGTTGTGGAAGTAGTATAGAGACGAAGGAAGGGAAAGAGAGAGGGTAAGAAGGAAAGAGCGAGAACCGAAGCGGAGACGTGGAAGTAGGAGAAAGACGAGTGCGAGGGAATGGGAAGGCGAGGCAGGACGAGATAGACGGTCGGTCGCGGTCCCAGAAGAAGGAAAGGAGAGATCCGTCTGACAGGACAGGACGCCACATAATCATAAACCGAGAGGGGAATATCCTGGGCCTACACGGCGGCGGACTGCGAGAAGGACCAACATCCTCTGAGATATCTGTCGATGTTCCCTCCGCAGCAGACCAAGATCAGCGCCTCCATCTCTCTCTCTCTCACCTCATACCGAGAAGTGTGCTACCCGAGGAGCAAACGGGAGTCATCCGGCGCCGGCGTGTGCGTGTGCGTGTGTGTTCCTGGATCTGTGTTGTCTTTAATTTGAGATTGATTGAGTGTTGTCTTTTCTACGAAGCTTAGCATAGTATCGTCCGTCCTAATCCATGGTGTCCATTATTAACATAGATGTTACAAATAAAAGAGAATCATTACATAGCGTTTGTAGTGTAGTTGGTGGCAGCTAGCACGGTGGCAACTAATGCTATTTTGTACGGTGATAAATAAACATACATTACGAGGCGTAAGATTTGTTTGAAATGCGATAAGATTAAAGTCGGCGGCACGGGCATCGGCAATTAGGCGATTCTCGAGAAATTAGATAGCGCGGTGTCGCTGAAACTGTTGCTTCCTCCACTGACGTTTCAGGCCACCTCAAAGGCTCGGGCGCGAGGACACCGACCATGCTCGCGGAAACTGCGGCATCCCTTTGCGAAGAGAAGCGTTGCGACAAACTCTCGATATTGATGTAACTAACCGAGCAGGAGAGTCGAAGAGAAGAACACGATTCGCATGAGATATTTCCATCAGCGACGAACGGAAAACAGAGAGACGGTCGAGGAGTCGGATGAAAAATAAAGAAGCGAGACAGACAAACGTTATTCGATCGCAAGGGCGAAACACGTGAAAAATCTGTGTCCGTACAATTGTATTCGGCTATTTTCTCCCAACTAAACGAACAAATCAAATTTACGTTTGAACGCTTTTTAACTTTTCGTGACTCTGGTTTCAGGGAAAATAGGCAGTTATTGTCATCACCCCGAGAATGAAAGGTTGAGTTTTCGGGGGATCTCCACGTTTTCAGGTCCAGAAAATCACGTCCGACTATTTTTAGTTGGACGTTTGTATATGTACGTGATCAAATTTTTCTCTCGACGATATCTCGAGAACCAGCGCGCGAATTTTGATCGCATTGGGCTCAGTCGACGAGGATTTTCTTAACCTAGAACTGATTAGATTTTAGCGTTGATAGGAGAGGTAGTTTTCCGATAATTTGAATAACGAAATTCCCAAAAATAAAATAAAATTTTCGATATCTTCGGAACCGACGAACGGATTGGCATCAAAATTTGAATCCGAAGGTTTTTGGGTCGCTGATCACGAAACTAAAGTCAGATTTGGAAAATTCAAAATGGCGAATCCTGTGAGGTATTGCAAAATCTAAAAATCTAAAAATGTTGAGTTTCAAGATAAATAATTAATAACGAATCTAAAGTCAGATTATACACGCCATATTGGGCCCGCCATATTACAGGAAAAATAGTGCACATAGGAATTTTGGGTAGCTGCTACATTTTAATGATGAATAATATTGATTCGAGCACAAATGATGGGAAGTTCAAAGGCTGACTTGCTGTCAGCCCAAATCCGCTTATTTTCAATCCATTACGACAATTGATGTGCGAGGAGCATATATAACGAACGAACAAATGAATAAAAAATAGATAAAATATATAAAATAAACAAAATAAATGAAACATAATGAAATAAATGGAATAAATGGAATAAATGGCATAAATAGAATAAATAGAATAAATAGAATAAATAGAATAAATAGAATAAATAGAATAAATAGAATCAATAGAATAAATAGAATAAATAGAATAAATAGAATAAATAGAATAAATAGAACAAATAGAATAAATAGAATAAATAGAATAAATGAAATAAATAGAATAAATGAAATAAATGAAATAAATGAAATAAATAAAATAAATGAAATCAATAAAATAAACGAAATAAATGAAGTAAATGAAATAAATAAAATAAATGAAATTGTATAAGATTGTGAGGGATGAGTAAGTAATGAGGGGTTAGGTGAGGAATACTGGGATCTGGGCAGCTAGTCTAAAGTGATAAGATTTTAGTTTATATTAAATATGAATAACACTGTTTATTCGTAACACTAAGTACACATTTAGTCAACTTTAATAAATATTTAATTGCTTGAATGTTGAGAAAAGCCAGTGATGCACTGAGACCCGCATGTGCTTTAAATGTAACACGGAAACTATAGAGAATATGGCTAAATTGTGCACTGAAACAGATGAGCGTGATTATTAAACAGTTTGGAATTAATTTGTAGAGATAATTTTAATTGAGAGGTGATGATGGGTGAGATTTTAGTTGATATAAGTTGCAGTAAATATTATAAGGAAAGCGTGACAGAAAACAACAACAACATGTCGGGGGGATAAAAAACAATTGGGGGATAAAAACAATTGGGGAGAGAGAGCGAGGTCCGAGGGTTTCGGTGCTGCAGCTGAGGCCCTGGCGGTCGGCGACGCACTCTCGAGAGCCCGAGATTTGAACAGAAATAAATGGAATAAATGGAATAAATGGAATAAATGGAATAAATGGAATAAATGGAATAAATGGAATAAATGGAATAAATGGAATAAATGAAATAAATGAAATAAATGGAATAAATGGAATAAATGAAATAATTAAAATGAGTAAATGAATAGATAAACAAAGCTCCACAGTTTCGTGGTTGAGCTTATAAAAAGTTGGTAAAAAGCTTGTCAAAGCCTGATGTTGCACGATAATCCTGAAATAATTGAAACTTTGAAATTAGTGCCAAGCATTCGTTGCGATTCGTGCGTGGATACGGACAGTCGAAAGCGAGACCGTTGATGGCGGTAAAATGCTACACGAAGTTCAACAGAGATCTGATAAGGGTGCCTTGCGTCGTTTCTGTTCCGAGGGGTTAAACCGACCCTGGATTCGAAGGACGACGCGTAAATCTCGAGCCGCGCATAACGGCGGAACGTGAGATGCCGCATAAAAAATACGACGACGCGTATTTTTTTTATTCCCCGTTATTCTCAACCGGAAAAATCCAAAATCGAGGGCTGCTCGAGCAACGACGGGAAAACCAGAGCGGAAGAAACGTTCCGTCGTCGACGATAAGATCATGGAAAACTTTGGAACGTGATCATTTTCGTCGCTGTTGATTGATGCCTCGTGAAAAATAAAGCGATTCCGAGGTTAATATCCATTTTCGACGCTGAGCGCGGGGTAAAAAATGTCTTCCGGGTTCGCGAGAGTTGTCGGAAATTCGACGACGATGATTATTCGGCGGTGTTGAGGTTCGTGAAAATTGAACAGATTTCCACGAAGTTGTTAGCCGGCGAAGACGAATCGCTGAAAGGCGACAATTTCCATCGGCGCAAAAGCTACGTGCTCTCGTATTTTATTCAAATTCCCCTGAAAATACTGCGCTTCGGAATATTTCGGAAATGTACGATGTCGTTCGTCAAGTTTAATCTGAATCAAACGAATGTCATCCCTCAATTTAATTGTTCGAACAACCGATCGATTTCGCGCAGCTTCGGCGGGGAACAAACCGGAGCAATAGATTTATGGATCCGGGAAACGGGGCCAGTCGAAATGGAAGATACGCCTTTCGGGAAAAACGGCACCGAAATACGATCGTTCGACGGTGACTCTTCATTTTTTCCAACTTAACAATTTCCAACGTCGCGTACTTCATGGTTTTGTTATTAATAAACGTGACGAGCTTGCGTTGCTTCGACCGTTTTCGTCATTTTTAACGGCACTCGAGAGAGAAAAATTGCTTGCAAAAATGTCCACCAGGCTGCTTGAAAAAAAACACTTCGTTTCCCCTCGTATTTTCGAATCGAGTTTCTCTCTACAGCGAGCAGATTTTTCCACCAAGTGGATTCGATATCAATAATTATCGCTGTGCAAAACCGAATAATTCTTTTTTATTTGCCTCGCCACTATCAATCGACACAAATCGTTTCTCAAGGTCCAAAATATCAGCAATTACTAATCAAGTTTCAGCAATTTTAGTGATCTTCAACTCGACTTTCGTTACGAATAGCGTTATTTTCAATGACGCTTTGACCTTGAAATCGATATCTCTTATTTATAATATTATAGAATTATAATAACATTGGTACGTGGGACACGCTTGCGATTTTTCTACAGATCGATGTGATGTGAACTCGATTCATTTCAACGTCGCAGGTTTTTTTCTTCTTGAATTGAATAATTCTTCCTCAAAATTTAGAGTATTTCATCACTCATCGTGAAAATCATTCGTCGTTATTGACACTTTGAATATTATGTCATATTACAAAAAGGTTATTCAGAAGCGACCGATATTGTGCCGATGATTCGTAGCATCTGCATCGTGAGGTGACGACAGAATGCGAGAATTACTCTTTCAATGTGCGATATCACTGTAACTCTAAGTGACGCACAGTCCGCGGAAATGGAAACGATTCCGGCCACTCATCCATTTCGATCATAAAGCCATACATATTTTTCAAATCTCTTCGAAATGTCTCACATTTTGACCTGGAGATGCGGAAGTTGTTTCTAGTTTTGTTATTTTTTTTTTTGATTTTCTCCATCTATTTTTAATTTTTTCAATGATTCTTACACCACAAAGGTGTGGGATTCGTTAAAGATTGTTATAATAGATTTATTATTATTTTTTTAGTGGCACTTTAGCCTCAGCTGTTAAGTCTGATGATACTAAACAGTAATGAATTATATCTCAATTAATCTTTCTCAGATTTGATGGTTTATCAAGGTCAAGGTGAGCTATCTCGTGTGAAAAAAAGCTTCAGCTCGAAATTGATGACATTTTAAAAAGATTCAATTTTTGAGCCCTCGCACTGTAAATCTAGGTGTTTTAATTGAAAACACGTTTGCGCTTTATTTTCAGATGTTTAGATGTTTTATTCGAAGAATCGTATCAAATAAAACGGTATAAGCGTTTTCTCACCAATCTTAGACGTTGAAATGTTTTATTTTAAAATATCCAAAGGGTTTTGATGGAAAACACGTTCTGGCCGTTTTGAATAAATTAAACGTTTCTAGTGTTTCATCCAAACGGAAAGTTTTGAAGATCTATCTCCACCGTTGAAATATCAAATCTTTTACACAATTAATATGAATTCAAATTGATTTCGTTAAAACGTAACGCGGTAAATTTGACGTGACGTTTGTTTTTTCAAAGTTGAAAACGTCGATTCACGAAGAAAATTGTATAATACCTACTTTTAGAATAATATTGCAATAGATGGAAATGTTTTTTCAGATAATTGCGTTGCGTATATATTTGTGTTGCATTCCCATGTTTCGTTGCATATTTATGCAAAGATATACACCTTATATAGACGTTGCGAAAGGAAATATGTTTAACCGTGTTTTGGACAACATTCCAATAATGTATTGTATATAATATATTCAAAACGCCTGAGACGTTTTAAATAAAACAACAAACCAGTATTTGGATATTTGAAACGCTTAAAAATATTTTAAGCATCGAGTATACAAATATATCAACACTAAAACGTTTTATATTAAAACATTCGATCGTGGCAAATTTAAATACTCAAATTTACAGTAATTAGCGGTGAATAGTCAGATATGATAACACAGGTCCGGGAAATGATTTTTTTATGGAGTTGTCTTACTGACGTGTTGATTTTTGCAGCAGTGGTCCTAAACGAAATCTCAAATTATGACTTTTTATCTGAATATTCCAAGAAAAAACTGTTTCCGCGCAGACTTGCGTCGTCGTATGAAAAAAGCTGATTTCCGATGTTTTTTATTCTTCGTTTTCGTTTTTTTCTTACGATGCGTGGCGTCAAGTTGACAGTTAAGTGTAAAGCTTCGTGGCAAATGCGATCGCGTGACTATAATCGTACATCAGAGACGATATACGTTGCGCGTGATAAAAAAGAAAAAACGATTAACGAAAAGTGTTAGCGTCGGGCTGGGGAATATCGCCGAGTTCATCCGTGATTCACCGCTTTCATGGGACGATACGAACTTCTATCGTCGTCAAAACCGTTTTCAGCCCGACAATATTCGTAGCCGATTCTAGCGACTCGCGCCATTCGAATGTTGCCAGATTTTACACATGTTTTTCATAAAATTCGAGATATTTCCGACGCAGAATCGTAATAAAAAAGAAGCCGGATGTGAAAGATTATCGGACGTGGCTCATTATCGTAAAATTTCGCCTCGTGGCTGCTGAACTCTGGGGAAAAAATAGTTTGCCATGGAAATGATTATGATGTACGATTGTCGTTTTTTTCTCTAACTCGATCGGTAAAGCTCACTAGATCAGAAATTTTGTGCAAAAATTCTCCACCCAATTTGTCGAAGCAATTATTAAATGATGGTTATTGCTATTGCGTTGAATATTCCAAATTAAAAATGCCAAAACAATTTGGAAAGGAGACGTTCAACAAAAATATCCTAGCACAGCGATGAAAACTTCTTCTCGTTGTTCTACGTCCTTCGCCATCTTAAGGGGTATTCTAGTCTAGAGGGCTGAATTTTTTTTTATAAATTCGATAAAAAAATATATCTTTCCCATCCATTTCTTATTACATATTTACTGATACTCTGAGAATACAGAAATTAGAAAAAAATTCAAAAATGGAAAAAATGGTGGGGTAGAAAAAGATGGTGCGTCCATCTTGATATAATTCCGACATTTCTAGTCAACTAAAAGACGAAATCGAAGGAGATTCTCGAATAGTAAGGATGTCGCTATAGCCTGAACCCGGAAAATTATGAAAAATCGCAAAATGGTGATTGTTTGAAAAAAGTCATTAGTTGGCCTTTTTTTTCAAAGTTTTGAGTTTTTTAAAGATATTGAGGGACAAAATTCTGACATAATCCTGATCCGGGCTATAGAGGGATACATAAAAGAGGTTCACACCAAATTTCAAGTAAATTGGTTTGGTAGAACTTGAGATACCGCGTCAAACGTGTGGGAAAAAGTAGTTTCGAGACAAATGCGTTTAAAGGTTTGAGCTGAGTTAGCGCGTCACTAAAACAGCTGTAACTCCGCGAATAAGTGAAAGTGTTGAAATTCCTTTTGAGAATATGTTCTCAAAGATCTAATCTTCTAAAACATGCACACAAAAAAAATCGATTTTTCCAAAATTCCAGACTAGAATATATCTCCTCAGTCACGTAAGAACATACTCTTCGACATCGCAGTCGTACTAATCGAATTGTCCTCGATGATGTGATGGTGAATTATTTTAATTTTTTTTCGCAAATCCAGCTGCCACTGAATCGAAAAAGCGATCCTCGATCGTGGTTTGCAACGGGAATATGCGACTAATAATGAAAATCCGATCTCTTTTCCCCGAACGAAGACACAAAATCTTACCTTTTCAATCCAAGAAATGCACAAATTTTCGACACGCGTTTTTGGCGCAGGACTTTAAAAGACTTCTCGTACCTCGGCGATTTTTGTGCAAATTTCAAACAAGAAGCAACGCGTTCGCGAGCGAAGAGCGAATACAAATTCGGATTTTTTCGTCTGCGAACGAACTTTTTTGGACGAACGATCGAGCGTGAATCGTCAATTGATTATGTCGAAGCACGCGAACGGCTTTTGGCAACTTTGCACTCACTGATCGACCTGATCAATCGGCTCTTCGGACTTTTGCGGCAGGGAAAAACCGAACTTGTTGAGCCCGTGTCGGTAGCGCGTCGCGACGCTACTGACGACGCCGTCGTACGCACGAGCTTCGAAAGCATCCCTCGACTCCCTCCTTCGCGAACCTCGCAGCGAACCTTCGGACCACTACAAAGCTAATTTCTCGCGGCGCAACTTGCCTCGAAGTTTCTTCAATAGGCTCCGCGATCGCCGTTGCATTCGGCAAGTGGCTGTTTATCAACGAACTCCCGACCACCGAGCGATGTCATAAAATTCCCAGCGATCGAAGCTCGCACTCTAAATTATAGTGTTTCAATTTGAAACGAGAGTTTTATCCCAAACCGTTTTAATGCTTGGATTCATACGCCCATTTTGAGACATTTGCAAGAGTCTCGAGCATTGAAACACTGGGCTCGTTTTATTTCAAACTTTCGAGCGTTATTTTCAGTTAAATAAAAATCTCTATCTTCAATTGGGAAAAATATTTTATCGCAGTTGAAGCGATTTGTTCTGTACCTAATTATTGGCAATTACAACGATATAGAAAATAATTGCAGAAAAAAAATCTTCAAGCCTGATTTGACTGTGATCACAATTTTCTAGTCATAGCCTAAGCAGTAACAACGTACGACCATTGAATCTGCGGACTCAGTATCACGTAAGTATGGAAATGTAATTGGAAATATATGGATAATTCACTAAAATTTAGCTTAAAATATTTAACGAGCACAGCAAACTGGATTTTGTTATTAAAACGCGAGTGTCAATAACTAGGCTCAATTTCTAAGATGAGATGCAGTTATTGACCCTCGAATTCTAGCCGACAGCAGACGAGGTTATGCGTTAAGTGACAAATCCATAGAATATTAAGAGAGTAATATTCATTGTCCTGTCGGATTATTTTCAACTATTGTTCAGAATTACAGTGATAAAATCACATTTGATATTTATTTTAAAAAGTGAAAAATTACATTTTCGATACTCAGTGCGCGAATTTGAAAGGACAGGAACTAGGTTACTGTCAGGGTCAGGAACTGCAAAACAGAGAAATCTGAGGGTCAGAAAATCGGTCTTTGAAGATCAATTTTTAAAACATTAATTTGAATTATTAATCAAAATGTTATTGATCAGAACAATGATATTCGAAGTCGATTTCGAATGCCCATTCTTAGACATTTGAAAAAATTCTCAAAAATCCAGTGAACGACACGAAACAGCCCCCGTTAAGGAAATCGTGAAGCGATTTTTTTCTTCCATTTTTTTCATCACTCTATTCGGAATGTTGAAATTTTCAGACCAAAAGTGAACGCAGGATCGAATCGTGAGCGCATCGTCGAATCGGTAGAACGAAGATTTTCAAGTATATTGGGTTAATTTTGGGTTGAAAAATGTCAAAAGAATTTTTTCAGATTTTACAAAATGGGCATTTGCAATCGGATTTAAATATTCATAGAAAATGAACGGCTGTTTGACAAAGTGGAAAAAATTTCAGGTTGCGTATTTACCGAGTAGAATGTTTGAAAGAAACATGAAATGATTTTGAGTTCCGCGGGGTGTAACACTGGTGGGGTTGTATGCAACGCAATTATTTGAAAAAACATTTCCATGTACTGCAATCATATTATAAAAGTAGGTATTATACAATTTTCTTCGTGAATCGACGTTTTCAACTTTGAAAAAACAAACGTCACGTCAAATTTACCGCGTTACGTTTTAACGAAATCAATTTGAATTCGTATTAATGGTGTAAAAGATTTGATATTTCAACGGTGGAGATAGATCTTCAAAACTTTCCGTTTGGATGAAACACTAGAAACGTTTAATTTATTCAAAACGGCCAGAACGTGTTTTCCATCAAAACCCTTTGGATATTTTAAAATAAAACATTTCAACGTCTAAGATTGGTGAGAAAACGCTTATACCGTTTTATTTGAAACTATTCTTCGAATAAAACATCTAAACATCTGAAAATAAAACGCGAACGTGTTTTCAATTGAAACACCTAGATTTACAGTGCGAGGGCTCAAAAATTGAATTTTTTAAAACTGTCATCAATTTCGAGCTGGAGCCTTTTTTCAAACGAGATAGCTCACCTTGACCTTGATAAACCATCAAATCTGAGAAAGATTAATTGAGATATAATTCATTACTGTTTAGTATCATCAGACTTAACAGCTGAGGCTAAAGTGCCACTAAAAAAATAATAATAAATCTAATATAACAATCTTTAACGAATCCCACAGCTTTGTGATGTAAGAATCATTGAAAAAATTAAAAATAGATGGAGAAAATCAAAAAAAAAATAACAAAACTAGAAACAACTTCCGCATCTCCAGGTCAAAATGTGAGACATTTCAAAAAGATTTGAAAAAAATGTATGGCTTTATAATCAAAATGGATGAGTGGCTGGAATTGTTTCCATTTTTGCCGACTGTGCGTCGCTTCGTCATCGATCAACTTTCACGCCGCGAGACTAAGACTTTCTCGTTAATGAAAGTTTTAATAAATAACGAAGCCGTATTCCTGTCTGCTCTGTAAAAATGGGCCGATTAACAAAGTTGTAAGCTCGTCACTATCGAAATTTTGTTAAAACATTCGTTGAAATTTCTACCATCGCAAAACGTTTCCGGAAAATTAGGGATTGATTCTTCGCTTTGCTGCGCAATCAGGAAAGCTTGATATTTCAATTCTACGAGATAGCCAATCACTTTTTGTTTTTCCATATAAGTAGCGTGCGAACGAACTTCTTTTCATTTTCTCCGGTTAAAACAAAGAAAAAAAATGTTTTTCCTATTTTGATGCAAATATTCTTATAGGAAATTCAATCCTCTATAAAAAAAAGCTCGGAAATATTTTTATCGTACTTCTCTTAACTATTTAATAAATAGTTTACAATTTGATATATTAAAAAAAAAATATATGCAATCACTGAAATTTTTGTTCCAGAAAGCTGAAAATTATTTGCGATTCCTAGAAATTTGATAAATTATTTATCAATCGACCCCCCAGTCGAAGAAGAGCACAATTCGATTTTAGTCGAAGAAGAGCAAAATTCAGATTCATTATAGGAAAGACACTGGATTTTTGTCGAAGAAAAGCACTCTAATCGCGGTTTTCGAGGTCGCATTATTGTTATAATTTTGGAGGCCTTTGGGACGATTTCTTTACATCAAGCAGGCTCACTTCCTGGGCTCTCATGCACCTGCACATATCTTGCATTTTCGGATGCACTTTTGCCTATGCACTTCAGTAAAAACGGTCAGAAACGTGCGAAATTCGGCAAGGTGGTAAATTGCCTGATTTTAATGCGTCAAAAAATTGTTTGACGCTCTACAAACTTACAGAGTCTACGTTGAGACGTGGGAGGAAAATTCACGAAAAAAAATCACCGAT
Source organism: Arge pagana (assembly GCA_963969455.1). Classification (NCBI taxonomy): domain Eukaryota; kingdom Metazoa; phylum Arthropoda; class Insecta; order Hymenoptera; family Argidae; genus Arge; species Arge pagana. The sequence goes on along the minus strand of OZ018311.1, from coordinate 14,958,869 downwards.
AAAGGACTTGGGACGGGCGAGCAGCAAACTCGATATGATTGGAGAAGCTTTGAAAACCATCGACCGCAGGATCAAGCGATGTTTGCCCTAATTTTCTCGTCTTGTTTACGTGAAAAATCGGGCGTGACGGATAAACGGCTCAACAGCTTTCAAGAACGATCGAGAGAACGTACGAAAATAAACAGTTTACTTTCTTAAAAACCATCAACGCCATTTACTTTGGCTAATTTCGAGGTCAACTGTTCTTGGCGTTCGGCATTGATAACACAAGCATAAGCCTCTCATTCTGTAATTTTTCATTCCCAAGCCAAAATATATACGGGGCCGTCCACGCCAAATCGGACAGGTGGCAAAAAATTCATTTTCAATTTGTCCAATTTTTCGATATTTTTTGTACCCTTAAAAAAACCGGCTAAATTTTGAGATTTTTTGATCACCGGTTCGAAAGACATCAAACTTCGGTTTTTTGACCACAACTATTCGAATGATGGACCTAATTTAATCTTTTTAATACTCACAATGTACTCTCGTTATGTACTTTTCGAAAATAAATACGAACATTTTTCACAAAATATTTTTATATGCGTTTTTTATCACATTTTACAACTTTTCAGCTGGGCCTGATCGTGGGATCTTTATAATCACCATTTTTTCCGATTATTAAAAATTTGAAAAACGTTTTTTCAATTTTCCAACGAGGCCTGTTACCAATGAGAAGACGTGCAAATTAATCGAAATAGGTAAAAGAAAAGTGCACGGTGTCAAAAATTGGGCATTCATCACGATTAACGGAGAAAACCAAATTTTTCAAATTTTCAAAAATTGAAAAAAATCAGTAGCTACAAAGATCCCTGGATCGAAGTGGGCTGAAAGGTTGGGAAATGGATATTGGTGCGCGACAAAAAAATGTCAAAATAATCAAAACATGTACCTACTTTCAAATTCAAAACTCAAAGATGACATACGAAAATATGTTGAAAAAATTGTTCATATCTTTTTTTAAAAGTATATAAAAAAAGAAATTTTTGAGAAAAAAAAATCTAATCTGGTCCATTGTTCAAAAAGTTATGGGCATAAAACCGAAATTTGATGTCCTTAGGGCAGGTGATCGAAAAAATCTTAAAGTTTACCTGAAAGGTTTTTTCAAAGGGTACAAGAAAATATAAACAAATTCCGGAAATCAAAAACAAAAATACTCCAAATTGTCGAGATTTGACGTGGAATGCTCCATATATAACTGCTTACGAAGTTCGTATTTGGACTGAAGTCTCTATACGAACCAATAAAGATGTGCCACATTTTCAACTTCTACTTGATTACTTTCGAAAAACTGCAATCAAATAACGAATCTTCACCTTTCGTGAATTGATAAGAAACAATTAAAGTTCGAATAAAGTATAATATTTTGTGACATTTTTTTTTTTACTGAACAACCCAGCCAAGAATATTTATGACTGCACATCGCGTATTCCTGAAGCGTGCCGACTTTTTCATGGATTCTCTTTCCACTCATTTACCGCGTTTTTGCGAATTGAGAGAGGCAAATTATGGTAATTTTTTGAAGACTTGCCTCCAAGATTGACGAAGGTCAGTTATACGGCCTGAGAGGTCTGTTCTGGTATGAAACTCGGCGTTGATTATCCCTACCTTCAGGCAAAAAAATAATCCCATTCGTTCGCAATGTAATTTGAGTATTGTTTCATTTTCATACGAACACATCCGATTCGCTTGCACGAATTCATTCAATCTGTAATATTGTACGATCGATAGAGTGTCCACCGATTTACATATCACCGCTAATCCGCATGTACACCGTAACATCCTGAGGCAACCGTGATTTATGTGACAACCAAATGTGTTCACAAATTTCCGAGAGAAAAATGTGCAAAATTACTCTTTTTTTTTTTTTTTTTTTTTTTAATTTGGCACCTATCGATAGCAATCGTTATACTCGTGATGCGATACTCGAAGTTTTTTTCCTGCAATGAATATCACATGTAGACTAGCGTGCTCGTTATTTGGGGTGAAAATTAATTTTCCCCTTTTCGTGCCCCAAATCCGTTTGAAATGCGTAAAAAGTAACGCTGTGAGTTTTGCAGATTCTACACAAAATATCTAACCCTCGACCACGGGCGTTGAAGTTCTCCATTTAAAATACATGGGGTTATTCTGCCTTTGCAGTCAATATTCTACTGTGGACCTAAATTTGCTTGTAAAATCGTGAAATTTTCAGCAACTAGTTCACAATCGAGTGGCTACACGGAAAAGAATTCCCAGAAAATATTAGAATTGACCGGTATAACCTGAAGTTTCGAAATGTGAAGTCGGGAGTGATACGAAAATTATCGCTGACTGCCACGAAGAAAAGTACCATAAATATACACAACTTAATATAATAATATAAGTTGCATAAGATAAACAACTTTTGTGCTCGTATTTCGAGTATTCGAGAAGAAAAAATTATTGTGCTGAATCCACTTTAGTTTAAAAAATGTAAATAATTTAAAATATGCAATTCACTTTAATTAAAAAAAAAATACAAAAAAATGTACCGACATCATTTTATTGTAAGTATCAGTAAAGATATATTCTGATACGAAACAAAGTAGGCGCGTGTAGTTTGCGAGATGTAATTTAGTTAAACGTTGCCTTCGGATCCTAAAATATCTATTAAGTAGAAGAAAATACGCAATTTTTTGGTATTACGAATCGCGATAAAATTGAAGCTGGTGGCTTTTTTCGCGAGAAACATTTTTTTTGTTGCTGTTTTTATTGGTGAAGACCGGATTTCGCGAATCTTTCGTGTCTTCAACGGTTTCACCAACGAGCTTTCATACTTTCGATTTTCGAAGGTCAGCAACTCGATGCTGGAATACATCGAGGTGGTAAAAAAAATTTAACGGAGCCTTACGGAGATGGACAGAGAAAACGGTTCGGATCTCGTTAATCGTTACAACAAAATGGGAGGCGGTAACATCACACCTCGATCCAATCCTTATCTCTGCTCATCGCACCGTAAAGTTGCTCGCAAGAGAGCGGCCCGCGGCAACGTGGTGCAAAATCGTAGGGGAGAGAAAGCGGCAAAGAAGAGTTACGCGACACGAAAATCCAGGTGAAATTGACAGAGACGAACGCGGCTTTCCGAAAACGTCGCAATTTAAGCTCAAACCTCGTAGAGTCGTAATGAATGGTTGATGGGTAAGATAAATATTGTCGCGGCTAGATTAACACGTCGCATGGGAAGTAGTAGCAGCAAATTTCTGGTCAGACGAGATACGAGAGGCATGCAGCGTTGCAGTTTCTGCGAGCAACAGCAACGATTCCAGCCACGCGTCAATTTTCATCGCATAGCCGTACTATTTTTTTTCAAATCTCTTTGAAATGTCATTTTTTTCACCTTTTTTTCTAGATTTTCTAAATTTATTTTTCGTCATCATTTTTGGCGATTTAGCGTCGGGGGTTAATTCTTCAAGTTTCGTCTTCCCAACATATCGCGAGCTGCTTATGGCTGGATCTGATAAAACTGGACAATAAAAAATTATGTCTTCGTTATATGCGATGGCTCGTCGAGGCTGCTGTCATTTGTCTGATGATAAAAAAATCGGTGACAATTTCATTGGTTTCCACACCTTTTGCTCAAAATTTATGACGTTTTGGAGAGACTTGAAAGAAGTTAGAAATAAATCAGCATCGTGATGAATGGAAAGAAAAAATGCGTTCCAATTATTTTTACCGCCATGATGATTTTTCTATAGCAGGAACATCTTCTCACGAAAGTCGGAACTAAACGAGAATATTGCGAGCGAATGGCTATTTTTCGAAGCTCATCGGTTTTCAAAATACAAGGCGATGTACGCGACTCTCCAATTTTATCTTGTCTCTGGCGCGTTTCACCCTCGAATGATTTCCGGCTGACAGCCAGAGAAATCGAATTCCTGAGGTTTCTCCGACTTGGATACATATGACGTTGTACCGGATAAGAGAAGCGTGCTCGATGCATCGCGCGACCAACGTATTTTCACGTTGATCGAACGACGTGACACGAGGAAATACAAAAATTAGCAAAACCACACGAAACTGAAAATTTTCTCCGCTACAAATATTTCATTTGGTTGATGCGCAGCGAAAGATCTACGATTTAGTTTCGTTCGCTCGTCTTGTGGAAACTGCAGGAAAAAGAACTCGAATTTTGATCTGTACCAGCGAGTTATTGAAAATAATAACAGAAATCACTAATTCCTCAGAAATTAATTTTTCCTGAATTTATAAGCCTATAAATTTACCACTCGGCGCTTATACAGGGTGAGAAAATAGTATGGAATCCCGCGAATAACTTGGAAAGAAGCCGTGTGCAGGTAAAGTGGTGAATACAAAATTTGTAGAATTTTTCCCTGGTTAGCCAACGTTGACCTTGAAAATGCCTTTGCCCATAACCTTCAAGGACGAATCAAGGTTAACGTAATTTAATTTTTCAACATCCACCTCGTCGTTTCTGGGTTAAGCTCGATGCAGTATTCACCGAATACCCAAATGAAAAGCCACATTTTATTATTTTGTACTTACCATTTCATCCGCAAATTGGGTTTTGCCAAGTTATTCAGGGGTTTACATATGTATGTATTTCTCTCGTTGATTGATCCCCTGGTCATTGCATGATTCCGGTCCATGACTGATTAGTCTTACTGATATTACGTAATAACTGAATATCGCGCGAGCTGCAAGGTATGTTATCAATGATTATGTGACATTATATAATGGCGTCGCAACGCCGATCCTGATCGGGCCGTTATCTTTATCGTAGTATAGTATCACTATACTTAGAAAATTTACGTTCGGTTCGATTGCGAAATGTTAATGCTGAATGTAAGCAATATAGATACGAATTTTTCTTCGGCTCCGTGATGCAACCAACTGTGTGGCCTGAGCGGGTCCATGCGATGGTGGTCTCCTTTGGCTCCTCTGTGATGTCAATCAATCAAGCGCCAATACGCGTACAACGTCTTATGGGCATCCAATGTTCGCTCGCTTGTATCCCAGGCCGCGACGATTCGTCCTCGGCAGTTGCGTGAGGATGTTGGAATTATGGCAGGAGACCCAAGTCCAATGTCCGCCTCGTTAATGTTATAATTTTGGAAGTTGTGAGGTTGTTACCCGAGCTACTGCCCAAGAGGAAACCAGTCTCGTGCACAAGATATTATTTTATTTTATTCCACAGAGAACGGTATTTGACCCGATAGCTTGTCAATTTGAGGTCTTTTCCCTACGGCATATGCCGGGCGTCTGCTAACCATCATATCCCTACCTCTCAGCTCACCTATTCCTCCCTCTTTCTCGCTATCCGCTGACATATTCGTTACAGTAGTATAGCCAAAAGTTTGCAGCTAATATATTCCACAACTCGCCTGCTCCCCTCGGTGGCTTCCCCCAGATCTTAAATGAAATGCTGTTTCACAAGGAAAATAATGGTTTTCGAGAATAAATGTCTAGGAATAAAAGTCTTTCACAATAATTAAAAAACGCAATTTTGCTCGAAACTTTTTTTTTCCAAAATACACGTTTTTTGCAATAAATTGGTAATAACGAATAGAAGAAGTGGGAAATTTGCAATTTTTCACCTCCCATAACGTCTATCGTAGAATCGATGGCACAAAACCGCAACCTCCTGTGTCATCGGGAAGGGGTCGCACATTTAAGTTACTCAATCAGTCGGTCAGTCGGTCATCGCTCTAGTATTGAAATAACCTCTGAAATTTGAATATAATTTTCGATGTACCATACATGGGCTTAAACGTGTAAAAGTTCACATTTTCTTCACGCAGCCGTATCTCTAGAACCGAGCAGGATAGCATATTGCTGTTCGATGAGAAGATAGCTTATCTGGCTGACAATAACATATCCAAAAATCGCGCAAATCGAAGATGTTGTTTTTGATATTTTTAATTTTGAAAAAAAGGCTTTTCCGACTTTTTCCCAAATATATCTATGAATTTCGGGCTTATTCGAAATCCGGCAAAAATCACGTGAAAGCTGCTTAAATTCGGGATAATTCGGGGCCAAACGACCGTCATTTGGAGGAAACCGAGAATTTTCTTGTTCGAAAAAACTTCAGCTGACCACAAAAGGCTGAAACAAAGTTTTTCGGAAGAAAGAAAAAACACGCGTCTCATGAAATTCAATGAAGATTAGGATCACGAAGTTTGCAGAAGACCGAAGACATGATTTCTTTTGCTGGTCGAATCCGTATGGATCGCGTACGCTACGCGTAGCAACCCTCCGCGCGCTACACAAGACCAAACCCCTGCCGTGGTACGGAGCTGCGCGCGAATTGCATAGAACGAATCTCTGAAGATTCGCATACCTTACAACGTATCGTCTGTCGCATTGTTGCTCGAAACTTACGGATTCTGAGAGCTTCGTAAATATGCTACGACGGTGTCTCGAGCGATACAATGGTGAAAAAATTCCGTTCATCCGTTCGCGAGATGTGCGTACTTTCACGAAGCTTTATCCAATACGCTATTCAAAGAACGAGCCACCGAGCGGCGGAATTCTTGTTGACAATAACAGAAACTACGAGTAAAAAGCTCTGCGAGCATCGCCTCTTCCCAAACGATAATAAAAATATAAACACCAACAACGGTCATCAAAGTCGTAACATCACTACGAATGATAATTCGCTCGGCGAATTCGAATAATTAGCCAATTTCGACGCAATAAAAAAAATTACGGTTGTATCCAGCTTTAAAAAAAAAGCTTTTATCGTATTTTCTTAGCTCAATTTCGGCTGTACAGCCATTTTTTCATCGAATGTTCACGAGGATTTATCTAATACGCTATTCGAAGAACGAGCCACCGAGCGGCGGAGTACTTGTTGACAATAACAGAAACTACGAGTAAAAAGCTCTGCGAGCATCGCGTCTTCCCAAGCGATAATAAAAATATAAACACCAACAACGGTCGTCAAAGTCGTAACATCACTACGAATGATAATTCGCTCGACGCAGTCGAATAATTAGCTAAGTTCGACGACGCAATAAAAAAAATTACGGTTGGATCCAGCTTAAAAAAAAGCTTCCATCGTATTTTTCAGCCCAATTTGGGCTGTACAGCCATTTTTTCATCGAATGTACGATGTGCAATATAAGTTTAGCCAGGGACAATCTCACGAGTTAATTTATACAATCTTTTATCGTTTTATCACGAACACTGATCAGCGAATTTTGGAATACGAACGTTACGACAAAAACCAAACACCTGTTCGATGGTTTTTTGTAAAATTTGAGATTCTAATGTTAGGCGATCGAAACCTGCGTTAATGCGGACTCGATAGAGTGAAGTCAACTTGACTGATGGGGTGAAATAAAATTTTGAATTCCAGCATCCGGTTCGCAGGATTTATACGCATGGGCGTCGTACGAGGATGCGGGATGGATTTTAAGAGCGATGTCCCAATTTATTTTTTCATCACTCTGTTCGATCTTCGCATCTTTCTTCGTTTTCTCGCACGCGAATTTCTCGTGCAGGCAAATAAGAGTCGTTAGATTAATCTTTCATTTTGTCTTTCGCCTTGATTTCTCGGCGCGATAGGAACGCGAGGAAAGAGGCGAGTAAATCTTTCACGATTTCACCGCTGTTCATCGACGTGATGGAAGACAAGAGAAAAAGGCAACGGAATAGATTCTCGCATAGATCATGTCTGTCGTAAAAAATAACAAGCTAGTAATAGCTGAGACAATATGTGCCATGAATTTGCTTCGCGGTTGACGTTTAACGATTTCAGGTCACGAACTGCGGAATTCCGAACGAGAATTGCTGTTATATTCGACTTTTGTCATCCCCCGACTCGATCTTCGTCGAAGACACGAACGTCGTTTCATTCCCTGATGAAAACGACTCCTTTTTTTTAACTTCCCGTTTCTCTGATTTCCGAGAAAATAGGCAGTTATTGTAATCACCCCGAGAACGGAAGGTCGGTTTTCACGGAATAGGGGAGACCGGGGCAAGACGGCCCACTTCAAAAATTGATCAAAAATTTTAAACAAAATTTAATTAAAATCCAGTTGTACAGTATTTGGTAATATGTTTGGAAAAAAATTAAAACACTCATTTTTTTTCTACAGAAGTGAACAAATTACTCGTATTATTTCAAAAAAGGTTATTTCGAGTAATATAAAAGTAAATACAGTTGTTAAAGAGAAAAATATAAACATTTATAACGCGGGAATTTTTTTTACAATTAAAAGAAAAATCATTTTTTTGGAGGGGGCCGTCTTGCCCCAAAAAAAAAAAAAATTCAGGAGCTTCACCAAAATTTTGGTGAATTGAGTTAAAGTTGGATGAGAGTAAATCGACTTGATGGTTAAAAGCCAGAAAGAATAATAATCGGCTTAGGTGAGCCGTCTTGCCCCGGTCTCCCCTATCCACGTTTCGAGGTCCAGAGAATCACTTCCGACTATTTTCATATGGACGTCTGTACGTACGTATGTCTGTCTGTATGCATGTACGTGATCGAATTTTTGTCCCGATGATATCTCGAGAACGAGTGCGCGGATTTTGATCAAATTGGGCGCAACGAGAATTGATTATCATATTTTGGCATTGATCGGAATAGTAGTTTTCCGATACTTTAAATAACGAAATTCCCAACAATAAAATAACTCATTTTCCACGAGACTACACGTAATTTCATTATTTCATTTTTCCAGCAACCAGCTTTCTAAACAGTTCCAAATTTCGACAGATCTTTTTTCAGATAAAATCTATCTAATCTACTTGGAACATTTTCATCGTGCTCGTTGTAATGTCCGAACATCTTCAAGGAGTTACACCACCCTGAGAATCAGAAACACGACTCAATTTTCATGATTTTTTTCGAGCTAAAATAATGAATGTTTTTTACTTCTGTTTTCGCGCAATTGCGATGCTACATTTCAGATTTTAAAACGTATTTTTTCAATGCAGGAATATCTATAATCGTCGGAGATATACGCCTCCGCGCGCATCAATATTGTTTTGCAACACTGCTCTGCGGAATCATAACGACCTCACGGTTCACCCGAAAAATATGCGATGAAAATACGTTCTTTGGTTGGTCAAATATATACATACTATATACAACTACTTATACATAATCAAATATATACATAATATATACAACTGCTCAGGAATTTTCCGAAAAAAATAAAACCGCAAATCGATTTCTTGAAAATCTCACGATTTGGTTGAGACAATTCTGACAGTTCTTCGTATTTGTTGGAAATCCAAAAAAAGTGGGAAGTAGGTAATTTCTGAAGGTTTTTTTTTTGGGTGGAGGGGGTGAAATGGGGTGAATTACTACGATTAGTCAAGTAGAGCAATTTTAATTGAATCGGCTAAAAATTGGTTAGCACATAGATTATACACGCACGCACATAAATAAGTGTCAGTATTTCAAAGTATTGATATTTAGCGCAGCTCCATATTGTCCTACCCTCGCTGGTATTTTCGGATCCAAAGAATATCCATTTTTCGAAAAAACGATCTTCAGTTATGTTGGCGTGCATCATATATAATCTATGCGCGAACCAATTTTCAGCTGAACCGATCGAACATCAAGCCACCTGGGCTATTTCTAGGCAATTTGCCCTATTTCACCTCCTTCCGCGCTTCGAAAATCACCGGAAGTAGCCTTTTTCCTTCTCCTTTGGGAACCCCCACGTTTTCTAGGAACAGTCGGGATTGGCTCGGCAAAATTCAAGGACTTTTAAATACCACCGCGGGCTCCTCTTAAACGATTTCATCGATTCAAGTCCGTAATTCGAACGTGAAATGGAACAGCGAGCCGGTTTTACGATCACCGACTTCCGTATTTTTTTCCAATCCGGAAGATGCTTCGTTCTTTGCCGATCAATTCCTCTCGTCGCCATAACTGATCGAAAGTCTGATTGCGGATGGAAGAAGAATTATTCGATGATTCTCTCCGTCATTAGCCCGACTTTTTATCCTTCGGTGTTTATCGGGAAGAGCTCTCTCGATTAGGAATTCAAATGAGCTGGAATTTCGTCACTTCAGATCTCATCGCAATTTGCGAATGGGCAAGAAAAACCAGATGCGGAAAAAACAGGTGGAGTGGGCGCCTCGTTGAAAAAATATTACGCTAACGACCCGAAGGCCGCGAGAGATAAATGCACGAGCGAGGAACGTCCTTATCGTCGCTTTAGCTTTCATCGAACCATCGTAGATCTATTCTCTCTCGTGCCACGAGGGAGACAGTGAAGATTTATCGGGAGACCATCGCGGAAAAGAAATATTTTCTCGATGTAGCACCGTCGTTTGAGCGTCAATTTTTTCAAATCGAGTTGACGAGTTCGAAACATTATTTCTTTCCACTTCTCACCCTCCCGCAAAAAATCCTCACCTCCTCTACGAGGTAGCTATTTTTCTTTTCGTTTCCTATTTATTCGACAAGGGAATTTTTGTTCATCGTTTAAATTCAAATTACGCGTAGTCGTTTTAATTTCTATGGGAGTCACCATTATACCGAGTGTCGGATTTTAATCATGTTATCAAAAATTATAGTGACCTCTACAAAACTTGCGGGATGCAGAGGGCGTCAAATAACGGTGACCTTGAATTTGATCTTGACAATGCTTATCAAGGTTACTTCAAGCTCGTGATTTTTTTAAAAAGAACTCCTATTTTCTTGCAGATTCGTATTTTTCGCGTGAAAACAAGTAACTTCTGTCCGAAGCAACTTTTTATTTGGGGCAACTCTAAATCGCGACGCCCAACGTCGAGACAATAAAAACTTTAGTAAACAGAACAAAATGACTGGTAACAGGATTCTAAAATTATCGTTGATTCAGCATTCTCCGCTAATGCTTCTCGTACAATGAAGAAACTCAATAAACAATGGAAGTCCGCGGTATTTCCGGACACCCGTAACGTGTTTTGATTGACTTGATGTCGTGGATCGCGATTCTTAATTTTCCTCACGCGAAAAATACGAGCTTGAAAACAAATAGGGGTTCTCATTTGAAAAAAGCACCATGACATTGAAATCACCTGGATAATTAGCGTCAAGGTCAAACTCAAGGTCATCGTTATTCGACCCTCTCTGCATCCTACAAGTTTTGCAGAGGTCGATTTTTGATACGGTGGTATCGGCGTGGATCGATTTATACGGGACACTCGGTATATTCTTAAAGCTGAAATTTCAAACTTACCGAAACTGTATAAAGAAACCTGAATTTTGCCGTATAAGCACTACATCTCACTGTACAGTGCGGTCGAAATTTTTGGTTGCTACGCTCCAAAATTTTAAAATCTAATTACACGGTTCAAAATATGCCTCGAAAAAAATTTGAAAATACAGTTTTCCATCGGAAATTTTCTGATTCTTCGAAAAGGAAGATGATTTTTTTTTCACTCGACATTTTGAGCGCGAAATTCGGAAAATGAAGCACAAAGTGTCAAATGGCATAACGCCATTGTACGAAAAAACAATGATTACCTATGCGTCAATGTGTCATCATTCTCGAAAACCTGACACAGATAAAACATGTGCTTGGTTTTTCTATTTTCAGAAGCACGGTATATTTGCAATTTGCATTTTGCCTCGAAAATACTTCCAAAACAGTCTTTGAGAGAAGCATGTTGCTGTCATTCGGTAACTCAAGGCGAGCAACCCTTCAATCCGCAAGCTTCGTTCGATTTCTGTGAAAACAATTCCAATTCTTTGTCCCTCGCTGTGAAAAAAAGTACGATACTATATTGCGTGACGCAGGGTGAAACAAGACGATTTCAGAAGAGGGTGAAGTTGCCTGTTTGAGGGAAGCGAGAGTTGCCATCACCCGAACTCTGAAATCGTCCTGCTTCACCCCGCGTCACACGCTATATTTTCCATATAATTTGCATCGAAAGTGCGAATTTTGATACGGATAGAATTTATCTGTCAGTCGAGTTGACGATGAGAATGACGACTATAAAGGTTTGAGATAAAAAGAGATACTCTGACATTTTCGAAAGCAGGGCTGCAACTTCATTTAGCGGGCAGAAAATCGGCGGTTTCTGCCCGAGGGAAGAAAACGATGCTTTTCTGCCCGCTCGATCGGCTTCTGCTTGGCAGCAGTCGCGTTCGCCTGCAATCTACTAATTTCGAGTGGCTCGACAGCCATTGAAACTCGCACTTTCGAAGCGGGTTACGCGAAAAATACGTAACGACGTGGAGGAGAATGACGAAACGAATTTCGCCATTCGAGGGTTGTAAATTTTCGGCGGTTGAGTTATTCAAAAAATCACGCCGGTATTCCCTGTTTGGCGAAATACGATTCGACGGATTCTCGTACCAGTAAAACTCGAGAAAGTTCGGAGCAACGAGTTGTAAAAAGACTAACATCGCTTCCCATCCGGTTGAATCCTATTGCCGAGTGTATCGACACCTGGCGAATATTTCGGTCAACTCGCAGACTTGCAAGCTCCACTGGGAGATTCGATACGAAGCGAGCAGCTGGTACCGTTAGTGGAGAAAAGCTCGATGGATATAGTCGCGCGAGGTATGAAGAAACGAAAGCTCAACGCCCTACCTTACCGACGAACATCGTCGAGCTTTTCGACCACGCTATGTTTATTGGCGTCCGCAACAACGCGTTGAAATACTGACATGAGGTAAAGATGTAGTCGAAAAAATGTCTCGGTATCAAGTTTTCCCCCTTAAAAATGGCCAAGTATCTTCGAGGGAGTGAAGCGAATCTCTCGAACTGTGACGAACTAAGCCTTACTGGCGAACAGCAGAGGAAAATCTTTATTTACACATGTCCAAAAGTTTAAAGGATTATTATTATTGAAAAGTGTAGGAGAGATAATTTCATTTTAAATAGTCTTCCGACTATTCAATTATTCGTGCCAAATTTGCGTACCCATTGAAGTTATCCAAATAGTGTCCTACACATTCGACGTACGTTCCGTTTACTGACCCATGCAATATACTTCTCATAAGTCTAAGCCACTTCACCTGCGCCGCAATGGGTATAAGCAAGTGTGTTTACTCAAAGTTTTGTGGAATTTAAGTATCCTAATCTGAAAATGCAATACATACTTGATTGATTATTTATTTTTTTCACTTGCTTCAAGTTTTTTCATCAAACAATTCAACTCCTTTCCTTTTGATTAGACATTTCAAGATGAGTGCTGACACTTCGTCGAATGTGCTGAGGACCAAATCGTTGTTGTGCCAAACAATTTTGCGCAAGAGGTGCATAAAAGAGTTCGCTAATTAGAATATCCATCTACAACTGAAGACATGGATATGATAAATGTATTCATTAATGCATTATGATAAAAGATAATCTATGCTGCTTGGACTTGTTCTGTTTATATTTTCTGCAAATAATATAATTAAATTAGAAAAATCAGTTGAGAACCTGCGATATTTTGTTTATCATAGATACTTACTTCAATTCAGCTGCAGCTGATTTGTATGTACTATATACAGGGTGTTAGAAAAATCTGGAAACGGTCAAATATCTCGAAAACGAAACGTTTCTCAGAAAAATGTTTCGGACCAATGTTGTAGCGTTTTAAAATTTCTATTCAATGATTATACTTGTCTGATCTTAAATAGAGGCGTCAAAGCGAGATCGAAACCATCATGATTTTTTCGAATAGAACATCCCATTCTTATGGCACAGTATTAAAGGTGGCAGCGAGACGTTTGCAAAACACTACCTAAGAACCTATTTGCGTAGAGAATTGTCTGAGTTATGGGCTGTAGAACTTACGGTGCTGCCAGAATCACTATTGTCCACGATGCACCGCGTGGAGGTTACATGTTTGGCACTGATGCTGGCGGCATGCCGCGGCACTGTAGGTTCTAAAGCTCATAACTCGGGCAATTTCCAACAGAAATAAATTTTCAAGTAGTGTTTTGGAAACGTCTCGCCGCCATCTTTAATGCTGTGCCATAAAAATGGGGTGTTCTATTTGAAAAAATCAGGTTGATTTCGATATTGCCTTGACGCTTCTACTCAAGGTCAAACGGGTATGATCATTGAATAAAACTCTACACCACGGTTCGAAACAATTTTCCGAGAACTGATAAGTTTTCGAGATATTTTACCGTTTCCAGAATTTCCCAACACGATTTTCTAACGCTTCCACCGCGGATAACGAAGTGGGGCCGTTGTCGCGCGTAAGGTATCCGAATTGGAAAGTTGGCTCGGGTAAGGCAAGAAGAATGAGTTTCTTGAAATACGTGTTTTTTTCTTCTTCTTGAAACAAGATTTTTTTTCTGTGTACTCATCGGATATTTAGTTTCGGCGACGATATGTATAATAAGGATGAGAAGAGACAGAGAAGTTCGTGAATCGGTTTGAAAATCGTGATGCAAACACTTGTATGACAAAATGCTACGAAGCTTCTAATTATTCTCGGGGTATCAGAGTTTCAGAAGCGACTACCCTCAGGATGTTGTCGCCCTCGTGATAATACAATTATTTTGATGGCGTGATTGTTCCCTTTGTTTCCCATCTCTGTGGGGCAGTCCATATTTCAAGCGGTAATAATGGTACGCGTATGCGGCTATTGTACAATAATAGACTTGCCACGTAGGACATAATACCGGCAGATTTCACTTCTATTTGGGGTCAACGATGTCGCTTCAATTTCACGAGATTGTCGATCTATCGGTTGCATCGCTCGAACGTCACTCGGAAATTACGCACCCCGAATGATATCTCGCGAAAAGCAATTTCGAGTGAAACACACGTGACCTCGAATGAGAGGTGGGAGTAATTAAAAAAACGAGAGGTGTCGTTGGAACACAGTTCCTCTCGCTGAATACAGCTGTATACAACTTCCAAAGTATGCGTTGCACGAAAAAATGCTACGTACAATAGTTACACGGTTCAAAATGGCGCACTACGAAGCGCATCAATTTTGTTAATAAATCGTTTTTCTTCTTATTTTTTCAAAAATAAGGCTTTTCGAAGACTTGAAGGACAACTTGTTTTTTTTCCTAAACAAAACGCTATATTTTTCTAGCAAAATATGGCAGAGAATCGAGTTCTGAGTAAAAAAGTATGAACCTTTATCCGCTCTAAACCGGATAGCTAGCTAGTAATTTCACTTTACCGCTTGAAAATTGTCTTCGCGTGATATCAAAGTGGGAATGCAACCTTATCACAGAGTTCCGGTTGACGGGACAGGGTTTACCAATGTTACAGGGAAATAACTGATACTGCACTTTTTTAAAAAAAGTGAGATTTTCACCGCAATGCAAATCTCGTTAATTTATTCTTTTTGCACAGGTTGTTACAACGACATATATACATATATTTGGATCCGTGACGTAGAGAGGATCTAGATGCACTACCTTCTGCCACCCCACTCTGTGGCCTGATGCGTGCGGAGGAACAATGAGAAGGGGGAAGGGATATCCTACCTCTGCATAACACTATCGCTGCTTAACAATCAACACCAGTGTTTACAACATCTATCATCATTAGCAATCTCCTACATGTTCGTAATCCAGTATCGAAGTTACCATCGGTGTTCGTGCGTGATTACCAGGCAGATGGAAGCCAGATTTATAATAGCGGAAAAATTAATAGGATTTCAGTTCGTAAAATCTGTGATAAGGTTGAATTTCCAATTTGCTATTATGTGAGAAAAATGTTCAAATAATAACCTGAAATTACTGGTAAGGTGCTAGGTTTAGGGCTGATGAAAGAAAATTCTTTTTTACTCAGAATTCGATTTGCTACCATACTTTGCTGTAGAGAATATAAGGTTTGAAAAAAAGTTTTTGTTCGAATCTTCGAAACTTCTCGTACCGTGGAAAAAATTGATACGCTACGTCGTGCACCCGTTTTGTCACCCCTCAATAGAATTTTTCCGTCGGTGTGTGCATAGGCATTGGCATACGCTTGTGAGCACGCGCATAACTGCACTGCACTTCGTGCATGGCTGTAGCGCACTATAGAAAAAGTGTCGTGACAGTGGAAGTCTCGCACATTTTTCACCAAGTGTCGGGAGTGTAACGTGCTGTGAGGAACTTTGTCCCAAGAAGGGGAAATCAGGAAGAGCGGGGTTGTAGAAGCATCGATCGACGTTTTCTGTTTGAAGTGCGAGAAATTAAACGAACAATGTTCGTGAAAATGACGTTACCCGTCCGAAGAAGTGACGTCTTCGAGTTGGGTCACTTCGTTCGGAAACTTTGATAACTTCGCCAACTTCTCTAGAATTGACATGGGACGGACAGCAGAATATTCTTCGCGCTGCAAACTTCATTATCAAACCGAAATGAAAATTTTCCCCAAAGTCACAATCGTACTCGAAATCGAACTACAAGCCGTCCGTGAAACCGAAATCAGTTCAACCTTCATTTTGCCCTCAGATCAGACGTGGCTGGAATAAACGCTGAATTTTTCGAAATGGAAATATATTTCTCGCGCTGATTCAAATCTTCCCACATTGATAGACAATGTTTACTCGTAGTTTCATCAGCTAGTTCCCAACTGGGCTCTACCTCGGATGTTAAAGTCATTCGGACACCACGAATTTCGAGTGTCTATTCGTAAAAACGTGCGCCATTTTTTTTTTTTTACAATTTACTCTTTCCTTCGCCATTTCGTTGAACAATGTCTGAATGTATGTCAAGGTGATACCTGTATCTTCTTGTTCCTGCAAGTGGTAAGTTGCGTGTCCTGGGTTTCACCAAGTAGTTCTACACACTTCTATACATTTCAAACTTACATTAGTTAAAGTTTTACTCTTATATATTTATTAATATCCCAATATTTTGAGAAAAGAAAATTTTATATTATTGAGATAAACTACAAGTACCAGGCTGAAATTGTCATTTTCGTGGTATGTCCATTTTCTATATTTTCGATCATTTTATTGGAGTTCAGAAATGTTGGAGGATTCGATACTTTCGTAAAACTAAATTCGAGAAAATCAAAAAATTTCATTTTATATTATACGAGATGCTAAGTGCCGTCTCACTCGTGTCATATTCTATATGAAACGGATAATAAAGCTTTATCAAAACATTCTGCGATCCCGTTTGTGACCAGTAAAGTCAGATTATACGAGCTTGAGCAATCAGTTTGACATAACGCTTAACGAATGACGTGAATCCCCAATCATATTGGCTGTGATAACAAATCTGATTGAACTGAGCCGAAAAGGCTCAGGTATGAGACATCGAGTAGGCTAACGAGCGAATAATTCAGCCGAATTCTCTTCATGGCAAAATAATAAGTCGATGTACATACAATATTTTAGACTCTTAAGGGGCACAACTAGTGTGACGGCCAAAAAAGGTGAATTCGTTTGAAGAAAAGTATTGCACCGAATATTTTAAAATTGTGCAAGTATATTTGGACATATTCGATGAATACAAATTAATTTTGTTGAATAAAGATATCAAATTTTCAGCGAGGTATCCGCCATGTCCTGAGACGTAAAAAAATCCTTCCACTGCTGCAGTGATTGCGGCCTTCACGGTGCCTGAAATCAAAAAAAAGCAAAAAATTTTAACAAACTAAAAATGGCAGATGATGGAAAAAAAATCAAAATTTCACTAAAAAATCTGCCCATTTTTGGGCTGGTAAAAATACATTTTTCATCCGATCATAAAACTGGAGGCTCATAATACGTGGAACGGTATACGAAATAAGCCGAAACAAACCGCGAAGCGTTCGGATTATTTGTGATCGAGTTACAGCGGCAGCAAATTTGAAGAAAGTGGTGATGAAAGTACTGATTTGATTGGCATAAATTAATTAGTATCATACCTGAGGTGAATCTGATATTTCAGGCCCATACAGGACACCTTCCTCTTCAAAATGCGACTGCTGGGCTGATGAATTTCAAGTCTCCATTTTAAAAAAAAATGTCAACGATCATCGGAAATAAGAAATTTTGCCATTGTAAACATTTGTTTCGATCGTTGTTACTATAATTGTTCCACTCTTCACACTTTTTCACCCAGCTTTGTCTTATTCTTTGCTGAAAACGCTGATGTTGCTGAGCATTTTACTGATATTCTAGAAATGTGCTGACCGCAATTTTCAAACAGCCTCGTTGCCCCATTCCGAGCAGCAATGAGTCCCAATTATTTTTTTGATTATTTCAATTCGGTTGCTAAATTTGCAGAAACTCGTGCTTAGTCAATATTTCCCGAGATACGAATACGCCGGGCTCGCGTGCTATATCGATTGAGACTCGTAGATAATCGTGACTGTGATAATTGTATTTTTCGCTCGACCATCCCGACGAAGCAAACTCCGATGGAGTGGAAGAACGGGACGAAAATATTGCTACGTCGTTTCTGAAATGTTCAAGTAGTTGGACGTGTCGTATCGCGTGTCAATACATATTTCTTGTCGATATATTAACGCGTGATAACGATATGCAAATAATAGTTTTCTCGCTTTCGGTAATCATCTGTTAATATTTTCGTGCAAGGGCTACGTCAAATATATTTTTTCCCCCGCGAAATCCACGATAACTGCCGGATTCGATGATCCAACTTCGCAAGTACTGACCAAATCGTCAATTATTTATGTTCGGAACCGCTCGAATTTTTTTTCCCTCGATGTATCGTCGACGCGAGGCGAATTGAACGGATTTGGAGCAGAGACTTCTCAGCATCGCTAGGACAATCACCTGTAAAAGTCACGTTGAGAGCTTTGAGTAGGCTGAATTTTTCATTTATCAGCACACCAACAGGGTCATTCGGCTCAAGCGTGCGCACTTAAGCATTCAAAGTTTTGTCACAATTGAACAATAAGGATCAAAGAAAAATGAAGTCGCGTATTCGATAAAGTATTCATTCGACTGATAATCGAATTTAGAAATAGCGTATGAAATCTTCACGAGTAAAGAAAAACCCGCGTCATTAGAAAAATGCGGAACGCGCACGCCTGACCCATATCGCGGGTAAGTGTGCGCGCTCGTGCGGGGTAAGTGTACGAATTTTTTTAATTAAAGTTATAAACGTCTCAACGGCAAATTATCTCGATCTCGTAAATATTTTTCGCCGAGGACTTATTGCTTTGGTAATCTGAAATGATTAGACGAAGTCACGTGAGAGACCAGATTAATAGGTAGTAAGAGATCGACTTATTAACATAGAATCACATCGAAATCAGTCGCATAAAAATTAACTCGAAATAAAATATAATATAACAGTTGATCGGTAGGAATTTTACGAGGAATCGTCTTGGCAGTGATCACACGCGCAAAAAAAACAAATTTTTCAGAACCAATTCGTCGCTACTTCACGTAAGAAGATGCGCGCGTGCGCGCACTCGCCCGGACGGACTTGTCTTACAAATACGTATATAACTTTACCGCGAACAACGTAACCGCAAAAGTTATGCTGGAAAATAAACCTCAATAAATTTGTGACACGGGAAAAAATCGTTTACCGTTGTGGCAATCCGCGGTACGGGGTAACAATCTTTGCCGTGATGGTAAAAGTTACTTTTGCAGTTCCCGACTCTTGTTGTATTGGAAAACAAAAAAAAAAACAGATTTTACGAGGTCGCTTTCCCTGGCGTAAACTAATTCCTCGCTAATATACCTTTGAATTGTGTGTGCATGTCAGGAGCCCCGCACTCCCCCTTCGGAAATCAAGGGGATGCGCACAGTCACCCCGAATGACTCTACATATCGGGGCCGATCTTTTCATATAATTGCTGCGTATTTGTTGGAACCGATGTGCCAGATCTCGAGCTCGTTGTTAACAGTTATTTCAGCCTATTGAATTTACGATAAGTAATGGAACCTCTGACAAGGATAATCTTGCTTCGTACGAACTTTCATTGTTGTATTGGAAAAACTAGTCAGCGAATTTTGAAATGCCAACATAATAGCTCGATCTGTTGTTCTAATATAACGTGATCCTATGAGAAAACACTTTTCTTAGACGTATTGCCATAGTCTGTCAGATTTGCACAAAAAATTTGTGGGTCTTTTATATTTCAGCTTGAATCATCAAAAACCAAAAATTCAACTTCTTCGTTACCCTCGACGCGCATCGGAGAAATTCCAAAATTTCTATGGCGACCAGATGTGTAGAGTTTTGCGATAAACGGACAAGCCAAATGCTACTCGACCAAATCAACCGAATCACGCTTCGCTTCGTCAATAAATAGATTGTCTCGTCGATTCAAATCTCGTACTGGCGCACGAAGTGCAAAAATAGACACCATTTCAGCCTTGCACCAATTTTCATCGCGTGTCTACAATTTCTATTTTGATCTCTTCGAAACTTCCTGAATTTTGACCTAGAGGAAACGAATAAATTTGTCACGATTTTTTTTCGATTCGCTCAAATACGAGTGATGTACGTTCAGCGACGTTCTGTTACTTTTCGAATGATTTCGTACTCCGAAGCGATTTATCGACGACTCGAGAAAGATTATTTTGTTTTCGAGAAAGTATTTAGTTTTTTACGAAAATCTACGTGGCCACTGCAATTGATTCAATTCTATGTATATTTTGAATCTCACAACTGCTGATGTAGAGGGAGCGAAAAAGGTGAATTTCAAATCTGAAAATATGTTAGCTCCTACATTCATATTGAACGTCCAACTATTGATGGGAGTGGAAGTAAGAAATACGAAAGAAATTAAAATTGGCCGACACAATAGTCCCAGCTTTATTGAAAACGTGAATACGTGAATTGAATACGTGAATTTGAAATCTACAGAACTCTTGTTTGGTTTTATGGATTTTTGATTTTTGGGTCAATGGGCTATTGGATTTATTGAGTCACGAATTATCAAATTCGATGGTTTGTTGAGGCTAATGCTTGAAAAAAAATCCTTGACAAATTTACTTCAAAACGCATGACGTTTCAAACGATTTAGAAAAATGTATTGGCTTAATGATTGAAATTGAGTCGTGGCCGGAATTGTTTCCATTTTTTTCTACCACCACCGCCGAGGAATTATTAAGCTTTTTCGTGTAACGTCCTTTTTTGGCACCTTAACCCTGTAACCTCGGGTCACTCGCGTCCGATGCTCAAAAAAGTACGCGAAAGTGTTCGTAAAAATCTAAAAATTTCATGTTACCTTAATGACTATCCTACTTCAAGAATCAACCGACATATTGCTGATTTTTGCATTTGTTCAAACAAAATATTTATCTCAACAAATAAAAAGGTGAGAAATCTTCTAGTTTTTCAAAAAATCGTAACTCTGGCAGAATTTAATATATTCCAAAAATTCGAACGCGAAATTAAAGCTCAAGCATAGTACTTTGGAGGAAAAATTAATAGAGGCACGCGTATATCATTGGGATGCTTCAATTTTGACCATCAAAATCACGTTTGTTGAAGCTACGTAAATAGGTTCAAATTACAGTAAAATACACATCTCATTCATTTTGAATCAATTTTATTTACGAAAATGACAAGAAATACAATTATTTGTTACTCAATTTCCAAAAAATGTAGAAGTAGGAATAAGTTATAGTAATATCGAGGCTAAATTATTGCGCACAGTGAAAAAACATAATTCGTGTCTGTGCTCTTCGCACGCAGGCATTCGGCACTTGGCACAGCGAAGCCATGTGAAAAATAAATTAGAATTCTCGTCACAATCACATGAACTTTGATTACGATAATAATGCAATTCACAATAACGAAAACACATCAAAACTTTAAATCAGAGCACGTGATTACTTGGAAGTTACGTTCGGAAACTGTAATATATTCATATTTATAGATAACTAAGATCAATTTAGCGGTACCTAATGGAAGAACGTACATTTTTAGTGGAAATAGACATACAAATTAAAATGAGTATTTCACTCACCTCCAATTTAAAATCAACGTAGCGTGGCGCTTGGGAGCTGGTAGCTCAGGAATATGCAATTTTTTCGGAATAGTTGCATCCCACCCCCTGTGAGCTACAGGGGACAGTCATTTTTGCCAGGACGCGAGTTACACAACACAACAGTTAAGGCAACGATGTAAGCATTTGTTTGGCGCTCTACAAAAGCGAACTCCAAATGAACTCGAAGTCCTGTTATATTGCTTCCGATTTTCATCTCGCGCACAACTGAAAGAGCCCATCAAAATATCATTCGGCCATTTCATTTCCCTGGTGAATTTGGTGAATGTCCCCAAATATTCACCAAACCCAAACAATTTTCTGCTCAGTTGAAATCGCGATGAAACAATTCCGAAAGCTCGAAGGGGATCAACAGGTGAGAACGACGCGTCGTTCTGGTTTTGACGACTCATCTGTGAGTTTCTATAGAGAATCCGCACGCGACAGACTCGAATAAAGCTTCAGCTTACAGAACTTTGCTGTAATGAATTTTGAGACAAATCGTCGCTGCAACTGTCTGCAAAACAAAACGCGCTTCCCACTTTTTTTTCATAGTTGAATGAACACATCAAGGCAAGGCAAGAAATGTCATGCTACCTTTTCCTAGAGTATCGTGAAAAATGTCAACATTACGGGTAAATAAATGCAGAACCGAAAAACAAATCCTGCAATAGCCGATTTTTTATGTTTAGATTATTTGCGAGTTTTTTTCTCACGGTCGTCAACTATTTTTTAATTTTTTTTTTGGTGTTCTTACCTCACCAAATGTTTGTGGCTGATGAGAAAAATATCCTCACCAGAAGAGGACACCGTAGGTCAACTTTAAGGGGTTGAAATTTTTATTTTAGCTTCCTATTTATTCAACATGGGAATTTTAATGTTCTCATCCAAGTTGAAATTACACGTAATCATTTTTGTGCAAATAACCATTGTACAGGGTGTATCGTCTGAGCGAGACTTACTCGACGCGAAACCGCCGTCCAATAGCCAATTAAAGTGCATAAGATTTTCGTTCACCGAAATTCTCACGAGACTAGAAGATACAACATAAAAAAAATGGCCACAGCGATTTAACGTGGCCTCGCGTCGATTAGGCCTCTCCCATTTTGGACACGCGAGACGGTACACCCTGTATATTCACAAGGCTGACTTCTCAAGCTTTGGAAAACCGTATACCGAGACCTGAATGTCATAATGAGAAGACTAGTTAAAACCATAACTTGATCACTACAGAGGAATGGTTGAAATAATTTCCTATTTGCATGATTCATTAAGAGTCTAATCGCAATTAGTTGTTCTAATTACTTAAAGCATGCAGTTGTTTTCAGCCACCCCAGTGAGCAGAGTAGTAAAGGGTTTTTAGATGTTGGATAAAAATGTTTTATTTTCTTTTTTCGTTTCGATAGTTTTTCCCTGAGAAATTTCCAAAAATTGGATTTCCCTTTTTTTGCAGTCAGCGGAATGTGAAATACCTTTTTAATTGTCGAATCGATGAATCTGATTGAAAAAAAAAATATGGTCGGCGAAATAATTGGAAGGCTCGGTGGTACGTTTTAGAGGCTGGGTGCGAAAAGTTATTAATCAAAGGAAAACAACGTCGGTGAAACGCGCAAAACGGCAGCTGTCTCGTCATTCGATCTTGTTGAATATATCTCCGCCATAAATTACACTTCAGGCTCGCCTGGTGTTTACAAAGACGGGGAGAGTGGATACAAACGCCACGGTACTTCGGCGGATAGCAGCAATTACAGGCGAACATCTCTGAAAATTTAACGATTGAAATATCATACCCCGCGGAAAACGATACTCAAAGTAACTTCAGCTGCAAAAAAAAAACGGGAGCGACGACGTTGTTTACTTTTTTGCTGGAAAATGGATTCGAATTAATATGTTGGGTATTGCGGAAGTTGGAGTATGCGCTCGTTGTAATTGTGCCCTGGAGCCTCTAAAGTTCGATTCGCGATTGTGCGCTGGAGTTTGGCACGTTTGAAGGGTACTGAATATATGTTTGGTTCCGAAGTTCAAACTTTTGACCTAATTTCGACAATGCTGTCGCGTTCCGAGGATCTTTAGTCACTTTACCAGACGGCTGATGCGTCGAGGATGGTTACCGATAATTGAATCCTAGTGAAATGGACTCGGACAATGAAAAAGACCGCAAAAATAACTCCAGCGAGATAATTCGACAAGAAAATATCCGCCGACCAAAAACCACGGAAACAAGAAAAAACGGTGGGAAAATAATTTCTGCGAAGTTTACCTGCAATGAAAAAAAAATGCTACGCACCCCCAAAACCCCTTTTCGCCTATGACCTTGAAATAATAACAATAATATTCAGGTCTTGTGATAAGTATTTCCGTCGAGAAAAATATTCTCTTCCTTGTTACAGATGACCAATGCTCGAAGGGGTGGTAAAAGTTTGGAGGGGTGGTTAACACAGTATTCTAAAAATACGTCAACTCGTTTGCTTTATTCTATCGACGAAAATATTTATTGTTCAATTTTCAAGTTGATATTCGAATCACTACAATGAAAATATTTGTAAAAAATGTGGTTTTTCCTGTGTAAATAATAGGTGCTGCAATACCCGTGGTTATAACAGTGTCTAGTAACTTCGAACTACGACGAAGAGCATTTTTCAGCTAGTTTCGTCGGGGAATATTAATTAGAAGCAGAGATGTGTCGAAAAAAGATTTTTTAGGAGTGAACTTTGAGGGTGGATTTCACCCTCTACAAAAATACGTGTATTTTTGATGCTCTACAACATAAATCAATGTTGGAGTGTTTTCTTGTTAGTAAAGGTCGAGTGAAATGTGAAAAGGAAAACGTTGCTATCCAAAAGTCAATTGATCTTTATTTCAAGTTGTCAATTATGCTTCGAAATTTCGATTCCTTGATTTTTTTCATAGATGATAAAACTGTATAATCGCGTCACCGGAAAGATGACTGGAGAACGCGTTTTCTTCCTACCAATGACGCGGAAGCTATTCAGATCCATAGAATTGGAAAGGCAATGGGTAGATTTTTACGTATACGACACGACTTTTCTGATGTCTTCTATTTTCACGATTGAATGGTTAATTTATCCGCGAAGGTTTCGTTAGTTTTTCTCGTCAATTGGAGAACTTTTGTGAGCGTGTGTATGGCACCCGTCAAGAATATATCGCCACTCGAGTCGAGCCCATATCTCAGACTTTTGGCGCTAATGACTTTCGTCGTTAGATTCATGAAAAGGATGTGTAAGAGCGATGACAGCATTAATCCACGAGCGAGAAGGCAGAATCGCGAAGACTCGAGGAGCGTTTATCTCGAGCGCGTTTATCACCGCGTGCATCGGGTAACAAACTCGGTGGATAGATTTGAAGGCCCGAATACCGCGACGAAGTAGCGAACTCTCGCTTCCCTATGCAAAAAACTGACAGACTTGAGACGCGCGAATGCAGAACGATGCGGCGTACATGTTCGAAAATCCCTCAACGCTACGAATATTTCAGCACGTTGCGGTTGGGAAATTTCACACGGGTCTGCGAATATGCTTGTTCGTACAGATTTTTTACCGAAGTGTTAATGCGCTACGCTTGGCGTGTGACTGACAAGGAAACCTTTCGAACCCGAACTCGCCGATTTCGATGATCTTGATATACGTTGGAGAACATCGAAAAATAAGAGACACGTATTTTGTTATATGTGCTCTTAAGCCTGTTTAGGGGGTGAAATCTACCCTCAAAGTTCACTCTCAAAAAGTCTTTTTTCGATATATCTCTGCTTCTAATTGGTATTCCGCGACGGAACCAATTGGAAAATGCTCTTTGCGGCGACGCCAAGCTACTAGACATTGTTATGGCGACGGGGGTTGCGACCCCTATTTTTTGTACTGGAAAAACCACATTTTTCGAAGATATTTTCGTTGTAGTGATTCGAATATTGACTTGAAAATTGAAAAATAAATATTCTGGGCGGTGAAATGGAGTAAATAAGTTGACGTATTCAAGGATTTCGCGTTAAGCACCCCCAAACACGGTTACTAGCCCTTCAGACATTGGTCATCTGCAATAATGAAGAAAATGTTTTTCTCAAGAGAAATACGAATAAGATATGAATTGAGATATCGAATATCTTATATTTAAAGTCATTTATCACGGGGCAATAATTTGATCATAAAATGGATCACCATGGTCAAGATAAACTATAATTCGCGAGTGACTTTTTAATCCATCAATTCGTCTTTTCGTCCGATAATTTGTTACGATACTGTTTATCGCCGATTATTCGTTTTGTAACTCATCGGTCGGGTATATATGTCGTGAAACTCCATGCTCGGGAATAAGTAAAGTGTTTTAGAAGCATCGAGTAAGTTTGTTCCTCCGGACTCCGGACTCAACAATGAGAATCAATCCTTTGACTGTTATACATTTATTATCCGCGTTTTTTCAAAATATTCAAATACAAGATAGAACGGCCAATCATAGAGAAATGGAGTTAGCAGAATCGATTAAAGATATACTGATAAGTGCCACAAATGATTTCAATGACGTAGATATGATTATTGAAGAGACATTACATTTTCAAGAACAGTACAAAGATCACGCAGCAAAAATAGTTGAAGATACAATACAGCATCATATCTTATTCGTATTTCTCTTGAGAAAAACATTTTCTTCATTATTGCCAATGACCAATGTCTGAAGGTGTAGTAACCGTGTTTGGGGGTGGTTAACGCGAAATCCTTGAATACGTCAACTTATTTACTCCATTTCACCGCCGAGAATATTTATTTTTCAATTTTCAAGTCAATATTCGAATCACTACAACGAAAATATCTTCGAAAAATGTGGTTTTTCCGGTAAAAAAAAATAAGCGTTGCAACCCCCGTGGCCATAACAATGTCTAGTAGCTTCGCGTCGCCGCAAAGAGTATTTTTCAATTGGTACCGTCGCGGAATACCAATTAGAAGCAGAGATATATCGAAAAAAGACTTTTTAAGAGTGAACTTTGAGGGTAGATTTCACCCCCTAAACAGGCTTAAGAGCACATATAACAAAATACGTGTCTCTTATTTTTCGATGTTCTACAACATATATCAAGATCATCGAAATCGGCGAGTTCCGGTTCGAAAGGTTTCCTTGTGAGTTTTTGAATTTAAATCACACGGCACGCTGGTTGGGAAGATATGGCTATGGCTATGCGCGTTCGCCAGACTTGACACCCCTAGACTTTTACTCACGGGGTTTCCTGAAAGGTGTAGTCGACGCGGTAGAGACAACGACTGAGGAGGACTCGAGATAACGCGCCACCAGAGCTTGCGAGCTTGCTTGCCAAACGAGGTTTCGGGATCTGCTCGTACGCAGATCGAAAAATCAGCGTCTAACTGTTTTGAGTGTTGTTTGTTTGTACGAAATAAATACAATAGCAAGTTGATGGAAATTATGTTTTTATTCGGTAATGTAACAAAAAATACCATTATTGGCCAAAGAACGAGCTTAACTCGTTGGTTTTCTTTTTGCATACAATGCATTTTTTCACCATTGCTTTTTTCATTTAATATTTTGAATATTAGGGATTAGGAACGCAACGACAAATTTGCGTGAGCGAAAAGCTCATGATTTTGAAATCATGGCACCGAATCAAGCGATTGTTTCTCTACCAGGCTCGTCGACGATCGAGAATTGACGACTTTCCAGAATTCAACTCTCGGTTCGAGTTTCGTTGAAGTTCTAATGAACGTGTCCTTAATCTTATTACGCGAAAATATTCATGGTAGGTTTACCCAAACGTTGGAATTCGGGTTTAATTTAATTCGGCGACTCTGGTTGAAGCATCAGTTAGTTACGCTCCATAATCGACAAAGGAAAAGTTAAGCCTAAAAATCGATCTCTCTCGTTTGTATTCGGACGCAGCTCGATCGCAAATATTCGCGGAATCGCAAGATGCGTCCGGCATTTGTTCGACGAACATAATTATAAATTCTCATCTCGTCTACAATAATTATTATCACTTTAATTATCGTTCCAATTCACGTATTGGTCGTGCCAAAAAATATTTCCACGTGTAACTGGAAACTACGCGGTAGACAAATTTCCGTCATTGCCTAGAGTATGAAATTTTGGGTGCAGAATATTCAACATTTCAGTGTGCTGAGTCAACACAATCGTGAGTATTGTTCTCGCAGTCCGTTTTTCAGCACGCAAAAATGTTATTTGATACGTTACGTCCGCGTAACTTTGGCAAATAGTTACTATTGTTCTTGCGCTTTACCCTATAAAAATTCGAAACCTAGGATCCCGTTTATCAAGCACCATCGAGTGCTTGCGTCAGAAGCGTATAAAACGCTTATCGAGCTGCGTTTTCCACGCATCGGGCAATATGGACAATATTTTTCCGTAACCTAGACCTACCCTCGCCATACGATTTTCCTCCCTTGTAAAAAATCATGGAGTGGGCATCGCTACTCCTTCTACAAAAATCTCGGCGGAGGGGTTTGATTCACGACCCTTGCTGGGTATAAATACGAGCTGAAAACCAGGCTAACTCGTCACTCTCTTCGCAGACTTCTTCTGGAAGATTGGCCGTTACTAGTTCCGCTGAATACTAACTTACTATATCACGAATCGTCATTCGCCTCAGAGACGTCTTCTCGAAGGTTGGCCTTCACTAAATCTTGAATTGCTGAATGCTAACTTACTAAATCTCGAGAGCAGAGAATATTCCAAGTTCCACTTTGAATTATTCTAAAATCAACTCTGAATCTTAACTTACTAAATCTTAAACGCGAAACATATTACAAGTTCCCTCTGCGAATTATCTCAAAACCAACTCTGAATCACGCAAGCTGGGGAATCTAGCCACGTGCCCAAGATTTTTCTCGTTGGACTCAATACTATTTCATTGTTGTGGTACACGATCTGCACTTGGCTAAAATACAAATTATATTATTCCAAATTCGTATCATCATCACTAAACCAACAACCTCCACTGAATCATCCCCAACCAATCCTTAAGCTGTATTTACACGGTGTTTTCGTGCGTGATTGCTAGCAGGGCACGCAGCGTGCTGTACGTTGTATCGTGCCCTGCTGGAAGCGCTGCATGATAGCTATTCAGACGAGGCACGCTGCGCAGCCTGCGCCGCTCCTAGAAGACGCAAAAATGAATTGATTTCGAAATGAATGCACCTTCGTCAAACAATCTTTTGAGGTTACGCCGGGACGTTCTCTGCTGACAGCAGTGGCAACTCGTTTCAGCGCGTCATTCCGTAAATATTCATTATGATAATTTTCGCTTTCTACAGCGTAAAGACATATCTCCTCGCGATATTTATCGATTAATACAGAAATCTGATCTCGCGACCAAGCACTTAAGGCAGCCGTGACTTCAATACAGAACAACAGAATTGCCGCAGCAAAATGTCAGCCAACCCACGTGTCGATTTGGTGCAATGCGATTGGCCAAGGAACGCAGCACGCTTGAAAGCCTGCTGGAAATATTGCACCGGATCAAACATCGAAACAATGCACACGAGCAGGCAACCTGGCCTGCTAATCTCGCTGTAACGTGCGCGGCAGCATGCTCACAGGCCGGTTCAACCGCCTGCCTGTTAGCAATCATGCTCGAAAACATGCTCCGTGTAAATAAAGCTTTACCAATTTTCGTGCCAGCATGAGTGACCTGCTCTGACGAACTGTTGCGCATACTGTATAAGAGTATTACCGAATCGTCGTAAACTCGAGTCCTAATTACTAGAAATAGCTAACCCGATTCCGGACTCATCGATTTCAGCATTTGAAAACACTTCCAATCTACGTATTACAACGATTCCTTCACGCATCCTATATTCGACTCGATCGTGCGTACCTAGGGAAATAACGTCAACGATAAGCCAGACCTCGGCCCCGGTGGAGAGGGCGGAAACGTCTTGCCCCAAAAGAGAGGTCATATAACAAAACCTGCGTAGAGGATTTCGAATGTTACTTTAAAATTGGTTTGCGTTAGTCTTAACACAGAGTTCGGACAACGGTGTTTGTTTTTATTCGGTCCCAGCGCGGATGAAACAACTGGTTCATCCAAGAGACTCGCGAAAAGCACTCGTCCTTCGCTTCCTATACTCCGCTTCTATAGAAGCAAAAATGTATTTTATTTCCAAACTTCGGAAGTACGAGTCATATTTTCCTTTCCGACACCGCGGGAAGCAATCTCTAAGAAGTGACAACGTTTTCAACGCTTTCATAAACTTCGAACGACAAAGTTTATCGTACGTCTGTTTAGACCAAGCAACTTCTTTGATATCTCCTAGAAGTGAGCAGATGAGGGCAGAAATGGAGGCAGAAGTTTGCGCAGTCGGATTAACCCATCTGATTGTAAGAGTTTCTACTCCAACTTCGTAGCACATCGGAGTCAAATTTCTTTACCTAATGCTCGCGGAAATTCGAGAGACAAATTAGACCCCTGAGAAGAACATCTCAAAATTTGGTTCAACAACATCGCGTTTGAAGATGACATGTCGTTTGAAAAACGTTCCAAGTCCACGCCCCTCGCGTAGTAGTCTGTACTTCTTCCCTAAATAATGCTTCTGTACATGAAAATTGTAATACTCGAGTACGAATGGTATTCGTTTTCCAATTACCAGCAGCTAGGCGAATTATTTTTGGTTCGCGGTGACTTTTTCATTATTACAAAAGTCGATGAATAGACGTAGTATTAATATTTTCCGGAGCTAACGCATAGAAAAACGAACATTTTTTTCAGAATTTTCAAACGCGTCGGAAAAATTAAGCGGCTGTGTCGAGGAAAAATACCTCGCGCCAGAGCTGACGCGTTAGAAATTTTACGAAAATTAAAATAGCACGACAAAATTGTGACCCGCCGTGAAACGTGCACCTGCGAACTAATCGTCACCGGTGTCTTGAAATTCGACGAGGTTAGCCGTAAAGTTAACTAGGATGCCGAAGTAATACACTTGGCGAGCGTAATGGATGATACTGCCGTACCGACGTACGATGTTCCATTCGTCTACCTCACTGGCATTGGCGTTTTGTCGAGAAGAGAAATAACCATACAGGTCGATGTTACGGTTCTTGTTCACAGCAGCTGCTTTTCGAATCTGCATCAAGCTCCTTGGTACCTCAAGCTTCCCGGATAATTGCTACATCTGCGGAGATATTTCAAGGTCACCGTCAACATTTTTGAAATAGGTGATCGACGAAGAGGGATCTCCAGGATTTGCGAGAGATTATCGCTCGATAATTGAAAAATAACTTGCTGTTATTCCAAGTTGGAGAGAAATCTTCATCCATCGAGATTTACCATATTTTCAGAGGGTGCACCACTTTAGAAGCCAAAGAATGAAGCAAATTTTGAGAGTTTTGTCAGTAACTAGAAATTCAGCAAACTAGTCTTTATTATGCAGGTATGGAAGACTGTTTACTAATTTTATCAGAGCTCTATTAAGCAAAATGGCGTCTTTTTTTCATAGTCGGTGACTATCTTTGAAATGGCAGCGGTTCAGATATGAAAAAAGACGCTGCTGAGAAAATGCGG
Organism: Arge pagana; assembly: GCA_963969455.1. Classification (NCBI taxonomy): domain Eukaryota; kingdom Metazoa; phylum Arthropoda; class Insecta; order Hymenoptera; family Argidae; genus Arge; species Arge pagana. The sequence continues at coordinate 14,927,507 of OZ018311.1, read as the reverse complement.
CAAAGCCGCCATTTTGTGTGGGAAAGCTCTGGCAAAATTTATAAACAGTGCTCGATACTCGTATAATAAAGACCTTTTTACCGAGTTTCGATCTGTTGTTTGGTTGCTTTGAAAAAAAATTCTATAGAGGCTGAGAAATTGATGGAGGTATAGAAAATGAAGTAGGTTGACCGAAGAGCGAACTCGTATCGGAATCATTTCGCTGGGGAATATTTTTGGAGAAGTTGTTTTGTAGACAAGCCGCGTCGGAGATGATAAAAAAGCCGAATACCACCGCTGAAGATGAAACTTGAGTGCTCCGCGGGGGCATAGTCGCCGAAGCCTGCGTCGATTCGCCAAGCTCGCGAAGATGGAGTCGCGGCCGATTATAATTCCAGCTTGGGGACCTTTCAAGTACACAGTTCCGACGCAGGAACCGAGTGAGACGGAGTTTTGGTGGAATATCACAATGTGTCGCGTGGGAGCAGCGGAGGATCCGCAGCCAAACGTCGCGAGACATCAAGCTTTCAACTTTGTACCGAAAAAAATCAAAAGTAGTTGACTCGTAGTATCGTTGGGTACCGCGACAATATAACGGGGCTTCCGCCAAGAGTGTTCCAAAATGGTTGGAAATCGCATAATAAATATTGCTGAGCTTTTAACAATAATAATAATAATTTTTCAATTTGTCGTGATAAAGCCACTTAAGGGGGTATTCTGGTCTGGAGCACTACTTTTTGGGTATTTTTCTAACTAGGATAAGAAAAAAATTACAAACATTTTTACCATCCATTTTTTTATACAATATTTATTGATTTTTAGAGTATATGAAAAAAAAAATTTTTAAAAAGTCAAAAATTCATCCAGTGACAAGCCGGTGAAGTGGAGGTTGCCAGTCAAACGGTGCTCCCTGGTTGACATGATTCCAACCCTTGTAGTGATCTAAATCGAACAAACAGAAAAAATTCTTAATCAGTAAAGATGTCGCTATATCTCGGACTATGGCCAAAAAAAAAGAAAATTCACAAAATGGCGTCCACTTGAAAAAAAAATTATTTTACCCCTGTTTTTCGACCTTTACGAATTTTTGAAAAATACTTCAAATTAAAATTTTTCAAAATCCATAGTCCAAGTGATAAAGAGATGTATAAAGAAGATTTTCACAAAATTTCAAAGGAATCGGTCGGATAGAACTTGAGATATCGTGTCAACCACCTCAACAAAAGGAGTTTTGAGAAAAACGCGTTTGAAGTTTGAGAAAGATTTCCAGTAGAATAACTGAGATAATAATATTTAATACTCACTTTGGATTAATCGGCGATCCCATATCCATACATTGGACCTTCTTCTTTCTCAAAATCGAGATTTTGTGAAGTTCTTTCTTCTAAACGAGCTGTTCTACCTGCTTTTAAAGCAGCAGAAGCTCGTAGTTCAGAGCGATTAATCCTCAGCTCGTTACGTCAAACAGCAAATGTGTGAGCTTCAGTACCAACAATGATGCCCATGAGTGCCATTATATTTAAAATCTTTAAATAGCCTTCATTAATAATAGCAACGGCTAAATAATTTGCAATTTCTATAGTTTGGGTTCCAGCGTGAATGTGCTTTGGAGCAAAAGTCCATATCAATGAATCGAGGGATTCATTATTATTTTGTGTTTCGGATCCTAAACATCGTTCTGATAAATCATCAGATGATAAGCTGGTATAAATGTCAAAAAAATAATTCATTTTTTCGATTTTCTAGACAAGAATACCCCCTTAAGGACACACACATCCCAGACCCAATTTTTCCAGCCCGTGATAGCGTCATTGCTCGTGCCCAATTCTCTACGTGCAAAGGACCCCGCAAGCTCGTTATGGACGAGTGGTTTCGGTTAATTTGGCTGAATTTCACATATGTTACGTGTCTCAGCGTCCTGAGCAACTGTCCCGATGGGCACAAAGTTCCAAACTGAAACCAGCGTAATTCAGTCAAATTAACCGAAACCTCTTTTCCATAAGGAGCTTCTGGGGTGTTCTCGTGGTTTTCCATGGTTTTTTTCGTTTTCCTCGCGAACCATCAACTTTACAGCAAGATTGTATTTGTTCTTTTTTGTAGAAAATTTAGTTTCCTACAAAAAAGATTCCACAAGCCCAAACCGTCGAGCAAGTAGTTTCGGTGATAAATTCAATTAAACGTATCCCATGATACTGACTTCATCGGTCCTTAGCTTGAAACCCGTTGGGGTTGGAACCTCGTGCCCATGGAGACATTTGTTCAGAACGCCGAGACACGTAACATATGTGAAATTCAGCCAAATTAACCAAAATCACTTTTCCATAAGGAGTGTGCGGGGACCTTTGTAGTTACATTTTTTCACACTTCTTCCAGCCTCGACCAACCTTTACTAAGCACAGTGATAATTATTATGCAATTTCCAACCATTTTTGAACACTTTTAGGGGGTTTCACAGGAAAGAACCCAAATAGTCGCGAATAAATTCAAATGTGCGAAGGAAAATTAGATTTCCAGAATATTAGATTAAGATTGGAATAAATCGGCTCTCTAGGTAAAAATCGACAAAATCGAATTCCGCTAATTACAGCATCGCAGTTACTTCTTCTTCAATGTACTATCAAAATTTGCGAAGACCAGTGAGGATTTCCATGCAAAATTCTGAAGCTACCCCCATTTTCGTGCGACGTGTGTTTTCGGAGATATTTGGTTGTGTCAACACGAAGGACAAAAAATAGCTGGTATACCCGCGAGATCCAAACTTTTTGTAAAGATAAACATTGGATCGACTAACTATAATACAACTGACCGTATTAGGAACAAGGCTTTGGAAGAAAAGTGTTGAATTTGTTCAATCATCTCTTATTAAATAAGTTCGAGAAAAACATCCAACGTTCAACCTAACCAGCCAATAATCTTTCACTTTCTACGTTCCATCTGTTTTTTGCTTCCAGATGTTGCTCACCCTGATGTTTTCTCTGAAGAAAAGGGAACTCGCATTCGCTGGTAAGTTTATCGCGAGGAAAAAACTTTCGTCGCAGTTGTCAAAGCTACGCGATACGATTCGAGGAAGGAGATGAAAAATGGGAAACAAATAAGGAATAAAAACTGTATGAACTGAGGAATATAAATATAAATTTTCGGCTGTTGAGGGTTAAAAGGAGACGTTATGAAAAGGCGGAAACGATTTTTTCATCTCTTCCTCTCGAATACGTCGTGGAATTTTCGCGCGAGCAGAGAGAAACGATATGGGAATAGCAAGGCAAAACATCTCTCCGACCGGAACTCGTCGCGTTGGAACAGTTCTTTCCCCGCTGAAAATGTATTTCGCCGGATAAATTTTGACTCCTGTCGACATCAGCTGCGGCAAATATTCTGGACTCCGATCTTTGCCGAGAGGAAAATATTTTCTTCTTCGTTGAGGAAATAGGCACGTATTTTTCGTTTGTTATCGGTTGACTATCTGACAATTTTCATTGATTTCTCTCATTTCTATTGATTTACCGACTTTTGGAAACTTTGACTATATTTATTTTTGTTTTCACCTGTTTACGTCACGAAATAAACTTTTTTTCCCTCAAAGTGACACGTTTTCTCAACTATGCTAGACTCAGGAGTGGAAGACAAAGAATTTTTTCTCTACCAAAATTCGAAAATTCATAAGTTGGCAACAAAAAAACGCCTCTCTGAAAATCTCAGGATCTCTCGACATTACTCAAAGGTACTGTAGAAAAAAAGTTGAGCCCAAAATTTTGTGTCGCCATACAATTTTGACGATTTTTAAAAATTGGAAATCCTGAAAAAATTTCATTTTTCAAATTTTGTTCCAAAATATATATTTTTTTAATAGCCCTAATTATCCCCTTTAAAACAAACCGAAGACCATTTCTGTACCTATAACAGTTTTCGAGATATTCAAAAAATAGAGTTGAAAAATGAAAAAATAGTAAAATTTGGAATTTTGAATAAGATTCGAGAAATTTTTTTCTAGTTATTTTTTTTTTTTGCAAATCTTTGTTTCATGATAAAAGAGGAATTTCTATCGATTTTGGTCCCGACTGAAAAGAGTCGATTCCAACTATGGTCGATTTGACATGGAATATCTAACAATTACATAGGATTGTGTACAATTCCAAATAATTTTATGATAATTTTATATAATTATATGAACCCAAATTTCTGAAGATAATGCTCTATACTTTTTTTCTCGGGTATTCAAATAATCCAATCGAGTTCTGCTCGCTGATACTAATTTTCATCAATTTTACCGTTGTTTTTTGATTTGTATCAATCTAATCGTCTCTTACGCGTCAATTTGTATCAATTCTCATGCACTTCCATTGTCGCCGAACACTTCCATTTTTGACTGATTTTCGGAATTCGTTACGCTCGATCTCATGAAATTTTCATCTAATCTCATTTATATGCATCGAATCTTTTCAAAGTCGAGCGATTCTGATTGATTCGAATCATCTGCCATCGATTTTCTTGAAATTTGATTTATTCTTATCGATGCTAATGAATTCCGAAGGGCTTCAGCTGAAGCCCTTTATTTACTCACGGCTTTTCGTCAATGATAACGAAAAATGAATCGAAGCTCATCGAGTTTCGTCCATTTCGATCGCCCCAGACGAACGTCTCAAAAATTTAAAAAGATACGAGAAAAAGTTGACTACAAAACTAGAAGCGTTTCCATGGGGACCGAATGTTTTAGTTTCGAGTAACTGATAGCGAGATCGAGGACTAACTCAAAGACGCTCAACAACAAAAAATCATGATTTAGAAAAAAAAATTATAGCTTGTTTTGCTGTTCGTCTGTGAATTAGTTTTTGCTCTCGCTGTTAATTGCTCAACGCCAAAACATTCGTAGCTTGCGTAAAATCTGAAATTCCTAGCGAAATCTCGGAAATGGCAACTGTATGTAGGGGAGACAGGGGCAAGACGGCCCCCCTGGGGCAAGAAGGCCCACCTCAAAAATTGAACAAAAATTTTTAAAAATTTTAAATTAAAATCCAGTTGTACAGTATTTGGTAATATGTTTGGAAAAAAATTAAAACACTCAATTTTTTTCTGCAGAAGTGAACAAATTACTCGTATTATATCAAAAAAGGTTATTTCGAGTAATATAAAAGTAAATACAGTTGTTAAAGAGAAAAATATAAACATTTATAACGCGGGAAATTTTTTTACAATTAAAAAAAAAAATCATGATTTTTCGGAGTGGGCCGTCTTGCCCCCAAAAAAATAATTTTTTTTCAGGAGCTTCACCAAAATTTGGTGAATTAAGTTGAAGTTGGACGAGAGTAAATCGACTTGATGGTTAAAAGCCACAAAGAATAATAATCGGCTTAGGTGGGCCGTCTTGCCCCGGTTTCCCCTATGTATTTACTTTTTTCTTGCGTCTTCTTTAGTTTTTGAGATATTCGTCTAGGGCGATTAAAATGGGCGACCCCGTACATCGATTGGCTTCGTTTCATTGCTTGATCATTTTTTTCGATACTGTCCATAAATTTCGTTCAATTTCATACAATTTCGTACATTTGGCGTCGATTCTAGCTGATTTTCTTTCGTTTCTCGCGAGTGATGTTTTTTACGAACAAGTTTTCAGAGGAATTCGCGTTAATTTTTATGGCCGCGTCGACGAACGTTCCGCTCGCATTTTTTACACTCTGGAGATTATCCGCAGGTACTTGAGGCTCGATCGTTTCCAAATATTTGAATAAGAGCGTCGAGCGAGCGAGGAGAATATGGGAAACGAGAGAAACAGGGAGCAGAGTGCGAAATAGTTTTTTGTGTCGCATTATGCTGAGAAGATTCGAATGACTCAACGACGTCATTTATCGCCACGGTGATTGGAGTGACGAGCGAAGAAAAAATCTGCCCGTATCTCCGTATTTACAGCATCGCGGAGAAATGAGGCGCGAAACGGAAGCTCGACGATGAGCGTCGAGCGACGAGAAGCTGAGGAGGCTGGCGGATGATCCACCGCTCAAATACGTTCTCCTCGCCCCTCCGTTCCGTCCTCGATCAAGATCTCGCCCACCCGAGATCAACGCTCGCAATAAACGGCGACGAGAAAAATATGATATCGCTATCATCTTCGAATCGTTCCTGCTCCAATCCCACTGATACAATACCTCGAGGACAAGAATAACATCGTCGCGAGACTTGCGGCTCACTCGTCCAAAAAAGTTACATCCAAAACTTCTAAAACCCCAACCAATCAATCATCAAAACGACATCGATGAAACTGAAAAACAGGCTCAAAAAATAATAAACCAGTCGAAAAAAAAATGGTAGACAGGCTCAAAAAGGACAAAAAACTTCGCGAGAATCAGAAAAATATGGAAATGAGAATCTAAAAAATATATAAATATTTTTTTCAACTTTTTATCAATGTCAACTTATGTTGTATTATTTCTCAAATTTGAAAATTTGAATATATCTGGTGAACCACACACCTTAGCAAAATATGCAATGAGACATTTTTTGTAGAAAATCTGATTTCCTACAAATTATTTCCGAACTTTTTTACTGTCACTCCAGCCATAACGCTGATAACAAAGAAAATATGACAATGTTCGTGGAAATTGTTCTTTCGAGGTTAACACCGACGAGACGCTTCGAGTTACAGAAAAATGTTGAGGAACACTTTCAAAGAATGTCTGATACACTACAGATTGCGACCAATCGCAATGAGCAATTATGAAACCGGACTGAGCTATAACAATTTTTTTAAAAAAGACCATGGTTTACATGTTATTTAAATGGGAAGAATTCAATGATCGAGAGCAAGTGCTTAAAATTGAAATTAACGGCTCAAATTTTGAGAGAATTCCTTTTTTTTCACGTGTCAGCAGAAAACAAAAAATGTTCGCTTCAAATTAAGCACCCTACAGTATGTACAAAATTTCCGAAATAAAATTCATCATTTTCTCGTAGTCGACGCCAAAAGCTAGGAATCGCAAGTTCCGTCGTATCTCTGGTGCTTTAATCGATTCAAACATGTTTTGTTGTCTGTTTTTTTCGTACCTTCAATGCGTTTCGATGTGTAGTTTTTTTTTTAACACGTCGAAACGAGGAAAAAGACAGTCGAAATAAAAATATCTGCGCCGGTCGGATTATCGGTTTTTGAATACTCTCAGTGAAGAATAAGGAGACTCTCGTGTCCTAAATCTCGCATGAGAATAATTGGTGCTGAGTTTCCGAGAAATTCACCGAGTTAAAGATATATTCTGAAAAATTGTCGACGCGCAGAGCTGTAACAAGTCTCAATAATGTGGAATTTGCAAACGCTACGTCGCGTTATTATCGACGCAGAAGACTCGACATCTGATTATTGCTTCGGAGCAGAGGGAGCCGCGACTCGACATCTTTCGCTTCCAATAAGAATATGAAAGCTCCTCGAAACGCGACGTGTTTCATTCTCCGTGGAAAACAGCGAGCGGTAGACCAGAGCCGAGGAATATGAAATTGACATTTTCATTCTCCTCCGACAAAAACAAGCCGAAATAACTTCGGCTGCGTCGAAAATGCGGAGCCAAGTCGAAGTCGATTTTTCCTGTTTACAGGAATATTTTGAAATGAAATCACCCGAAAACAACGTATGACAATGATTTCAATCAGGATCCTGTCAAATCACGAGCAATCTCTTCGACGCATTCGTATTTTCAGGTTCAAAATGAGCGAAGTTTTCAAATTGATCGATGGCGATTTTTTTTTCAACCAACTTCCAAACCAAAACAAAACAGGTTTTCAATTAATTCGGCTGTATTTTTTTTTACGTGTGTTCTTCGACTACTCGAAGGCGACTTCACCGTGTGACGTTCTCTTTTCTGATGAACGCCTCTGATATATTAACAAGAGGTTATAATGATTGCAATGAATATCAAACCGTCATGGATACTATTGTTTATTTTAATACGTGGCGAATATCAACGTGTTCATTCATTCTTCCATTCGTTCGGGGACAAAACATTTAAAATTATGACGACACAGGTTTGGTATTTTACGGATCGCTTTATGCCTCGCCCATCGATCCTCCACTGCCTTAGATCGCCGCGTAGATCGTCATTGGTTTGGTTTCATCGTGTGGTCGAGATGGTGGTCGACGTTGGCTGACATCCGCCTGGGTGTGAAACCTCCTTTTCTCAGCTCCAATGATTGGGCATCCTGAGTGGCGTGTCTCCGTGGTTCTCCCAGATCGTGGCGGATGGTCCGTTTATTGTGGGCGATTTTGTGTGTATCGACTGCGTGATGCTTGACCGCAGTATTCCCTTATCGTCAGACGGTTACGATTGTTGAAATAAAAACGTTTCAACAGAAGTGATCATATCAGGCGAGGGAGACGAACGTTCTCTCTGATTGACTAGGCGAGAGTGTCTCTTGGCGACCGGTTCCGAGCCACGTAGGAACCTTGGTATCTTCGACTTTGCGTGTGCGCAGCGTCTTTGTTGTCGCGCGGTATCACCGAACGCGACTTTTCGAAGGTACCCTATTTCCAAACCTGTGTTATGATTACACCGATGCCGGCAAGTGTATTAACATCGTTACAACCGATTTGGAAAATTCTTCTCTCGTCCGAAAGGGTATACCTTCCAGGTGGTCCCTCGCAAATTTGATCAACATCACTTCATTCGTTTCATGGACACTTAATCAAAACTATTTGAAAATGACTTGGCCAAAGAAAAACGAAATTCCACGATATCAAGGACGAAGCAATGCGCGGCCACAGCGCAACTCTGTGATTAGCTAAACAACTAGACGGCAAAAAATAAAATATTTTCAAACAAAACAAAAACCGCCTTCAAAAAAGCGTCATGGGAATAAAAAGCCAAAAATAATTGATTCCCTTTATTTAATATACGAAAACTATTTCAATACCCAACTAATTATGTACAATTTCCTAATTTTTAATGACCTTCTAAAGTTGGTGCCTCGGTCAGAGTTCGCTGCGCACGCCGCTGACCGAACAGACACGACTCGAGGCATTAAAAATGAGGAAATTGTGTATAATTAGCTCGGTATATTAATTAAGAGGAACCAAAATTATTTTTAGCTTTTTAGTCCCGCGGTGTTTTTTTGCAGGCGGTTTTCTCTTTTATTCGTAAATAGTTTTTGGTGTAGTGAATAAAGATACACCTGCGAAATTTGTACCGTAGGGGAGACCGGGGCAAGACGGCCCCCTGGGGCAAGAAGGCCCACCTCAAAAATTGACCAAAAATTTTTTAAAATTTTAAATTAAAATCCAGGTGTACAGTATTTGGTAATATGTTTGGAAAAAAATTAAAACACTCAATTTTTTTCTACAGAAGTGAACAAATTACTCGTATTATATCAAAAATGTTATTTCGAGTAATATAAAAGTAAATACAGTTATTAAAGAGAAAAATATAAACATTTATGACGCGGGAAATTTTTTTACAATTAAAAAAAAAACATTTTTTTCGGAGGGGGCCGTCTTGCCCAAAAAAAAAAAAATTTCAGGAGCTTCACCAAAATTTTGGTGAATTGAGTTAAAGTTGGACGAGAGTAAATCGACTTGATGGTTAAAAACCAAAAAGAATAATTATCGGCTTAGGTGGGCCGTCTTGCCCCGGTCTCCCCTATATTTATTCGCAGTTTCAGCATAATACAAAATTTTGTCTCGCGAATATCTTCGTTCTCGTTGCGATTTTGCGGGAACACGCGAGTTACTGCTACCGCTCTTTCCGATTGTCGAGCTTTTTTCGTTGCCCGCTGTGTTTGGAGGTTCCACTGATATCGCGACATTGCGACTGCGTCAGTCGGTTTCGTCGGCGGCGTGCCGCTCGGTTTCAGTTTGCAGCGTGCTTCCAGTTCATTCCCTCGCGTCAGCGAGCTTCTGCCTGAAATTCGGTTCTCGCGGCGAAAAAAGCGCGAACAACGCTCGAAATCGAAATACTTCCCAGCGCAGCCGAAATAATTCCCAAACTGTATTTTGCGTTGCCCATTTTCCCCCGAACTTCCATTCGATTCGTGGCGATCATCGTTGAAAAAAGTGATGTGCGGAGTGTCGATCGAAATGGAAATGCGATTGTTGCGCTCAAAAACTCGTCGCGTTGTTCGGCGTTTTTTCAAGCGATAAAAAAATACCAGTTTCGTCGGATTTCGCTGGAAACAACGATGCTGGAGCAGCTGATCAGTGCATTCGAAGGGTTGCGGAATTAATTCCGGAAAAGCAGAGTCGAGGTGAGCAAAAAAGTCGACGCGCGAGTTTTTTCGCTGCTACATTTCCAACTAATTTTTAGCCCCCGTTCGTCAGACGAAACGCAACTGCTTGAAAATCTACTCGAAACGTAATAAAAAAAGCTCTCGAAATTAATTTAGCCGGTTGTAAATGTTTTCTGCTTTCAGCGATAATTTCACCCCTCTCGAATCTGAAACTATCGACAGATCGAATAGTCGGTAATAAAAATCTGTAAAAAGCATTCGACGCTCGCGATAGTTTTGTTATACGATCTTTCGACGTCAAACGTGACGAACTCGCAGAATCATCGTCACTCGAAAAATCCATTTGCCTGATAGAATCAGAAAAAAAATTGCAAATTCCCGATTGAAAAATGTATTGTTTATGGCAGCAAGACCGATTCTCGTTCATCGATTTCGTCATGTTTTTACCAGTGTGGGAATAACATTTTGGAAATCTCGAATCGTCGAAGGAGATGGAATTTCCAAGGACTTTACTCGTATAACGAGAAAAGTCTCGACGGATTTCCAGGGATTAGCAACCCTTCCTGCCCCATACAAGTTGATCCTGCTTATTACCAACCTTATTTTCGTCATTCATCGAATATCCAAGAATCGTTACGTGGACTCGTCAAATTTTTCGAACGTCGTTCTCGGATGGGAAAACAATTTGGATTGAAAGAATATAAAATTCATGCCGGTGGAAATGAATGAGACTTGAAATTGAGTAGAAATTCGATCCGGAATACGAGAGATGGACGCGTTTTTTTCAATAGGTACACCGAACTTAAAATTAGTTTCGGGAAAAATTAGTTTCTAGTTTTCTAGACGGTCTAAATAAATTTGAAAAATGCTGCCAATTTATTGGCTACTTGATTTCTTCTGTTTGCGAGTTGACAATCGAGACCTTCGCCACGTTCGCCACGAAATTCGTATGAGTCACGTTTCGTCGCATTTGATACTTTGGTGAACAAATTCAAAATTCGACATCGCATTGTGTAAATTTATTTACATTTGTTTCCAAAATTTGTCTGATTTACTTTTTTTCTCATTCGAAAGAACGTAGAATGAAACATTGAAATATAACATTCTGAAAAGCTGGATTCTTTCGACTTCCAGGAACTATTTCGATCCAACAAAATTTCGTATCGAAGCCAAATCAAATTAGGAGGATCAAAAACTCAGTATGTAAAAATCAAGCAATAAGTGAACCGTTCACTCCGAAAACGACCTCACTCAAACATCGCAGTTCCGAGAAAAAGCGATTTAAAGATTCAACATTGTACTGCTGAACATTAAAAGTGGCCAATTGAATTTTTTTGGCCTCGTCGTGAACGTATACTATTAAATGATAAATTTACAGCTCAACATCTTTATCAAATATTTTTCAACAATTTTGGTTTATTTATACTCATACAGCTTCTCAAAAAAAAAATTGTTTGGTTTTTTATATTAATGAGCTGAATTGTTCATTTCTATAATGGCGATTATTGAAATGTGCAGGTATTTTTATTGTTATGAAACATCTTATAGTAGTTCGCAGAAAAAAAACGAACTAATTTATTTTGTATAGGCAATCGATTTATATATTGTTGATAAATATTTAATGAAGATATTATGCTATAAGTTCATAATGAGAGTACGTGTATACAGTGAACATAGACACGAGACTCTGCAGGCGGGAGTACGCGAGGCGCACAATTTTGAATACTCATAGTTTACTCTCAAAAATTGATCAACCGTTATGCAATTTTGTAAACAGATACTTTGGGCTAGTGACTACGTATTAACAAGTTTCGTCCGAAAAACGACCTGGGTAGACTTCGGTAACGCAATGATCTGCAAAATGTGTGTAACGCAAAAAATGAATGAGACAAGGATTGTGGAATTACGTCTATGCGGTAAGTTGCCAAATTATTTGGAAACGTACACAGATTTGTGTATTTTCTAATTTCACTTTTTTTTTTTTTTTTTTTTTTTTTTTTTTTTTTTTTTTTTTTTTTTTTTTTTTTTTTTTTTTTAGCGATAATAAAACAATAATTCCCACGAGCTCAGCTGTTTATGTTCTATTAAAATATGCGGAAGAAATTGAAATTTGCATATTGATTTCTGTTATAAAAATACGCAAAGCTGATTTATCAAGAAACGAGATTTACTTGTTGATTATTTTTGCCCGAATAACTTTCAGAAAGCAATCTTAGCTATTTTGGCAAACAAGCCAGACCACCAGTGCTGCTGCTTATCAGAATCGAAAATAAGGATACCAGCATCAGTACTACGTAAACGAATTGGATGGAAACCAATTTGCTAGCTCCAATGATTAATTTGAACTCTAAAATACAAAAATCTGTGTACCGTCCTTGATAATTCGGCAACTTACTGCCAGTGATAGCTGCGTGTAAGCAGAAAGAATGAAAAAAAAACGAATTGATCAACAACAAAAATATGAACATAAAATGACGATACGAGCGAAATAATGAAAAAATTAAACGATAATCATGACGTTTTTGTTGTTGATGCGCGAATTTGAATAGGTTTGCTGATTAATGCGATCGGTTTGAAGTGCGAGCCGCGAAGAGCGGAGGCTACCATCTGAAATTCGACGAATAAATCACCTCGGACGAACAGCTTCGATGGGATTCTCGCGAAACATCTGGATTCACTTGCGTCCAAAAGTTTAACGAGGTCAGAAATACTTTCGCCGGAGTGCGCATGTATGTACGTAGGTACGCATGTTTATCACGTGGCGTGTTCAAATTTATGGATATTTTCAAGTCCGGTGAAACGACGTCGGCAGCTCCTATCAAATGATCGATCAGCGGCTAGCATTACGAATCGCGAAATTGCAACGCTTTAAACTTCGATCAGCAGCTGATGACAATCAGATAATGGACTCGGTGATTTCGTTTTTCTTTTCGTTTTTCTTTTCGTTTCTCTTTTCGTTTCTCCTCGCCGCTTGATTTTATGGGGCGATGAGAAGAATTCTGTAATGTCATTTGTGATACCTTGCGCGGGGAAATATTTGGACAAATTATCATCGGGCGTAAGGGCGATGATTCGCGTCTCCAACGAACTCGTTCGCCCAGTTTACCGAAATTTTGTCCAAACGGTTCGAATTATCGGAATTAAAATGCGCGCGTGTCGGGAGAATTCTATTTTCAAAAGCTGCTCGAAATCGTGAAATGAAATTGATCGTTTCACAGATTACATCCGGTTGTTTTATTATAAGACGTATATTTTTACCGCGTGAGATCTGTTTTCGAAGAAAGGCGTTTCCGGCCTCCGCGTCCAACTCGGATTCGTCCTCGACTGAAAATATATCGAGGGAATCCTCCTACTGAGAAAATGCCGGGCGAAGTGATTAGTGATAAATCAACGATTTATAGAATTCGGTGTCGCGGGCGAACGTGGCTTTTATGCTTGGAAAATATTACGAAAATATCGCGGGGAGCGACGAGCATTGCGATGGACGTGATAATCATCGAAAGGAAATGACGGGGAAAATCCGCGAAACGTGTTGATGCTGATTCGGGAACTTGATTGAAATTCGAGTCACAATCTGGTCGTTAGGTACGAATAAATCGACGCAATAGCTGCTGGATTTCTCGCGAATATAAGGTAAATTCATGATCCGTTTTAAATCAGGGATTCCGCGTAATCGCTCGAGAAACGGGTGATTTTTATTATTATTACTCCTGCTGGACCATAAAGAATATACGAATTGCCTTGAATAAATCACGGACGTATGCGCAAAGGGCGGAGAACTCTTCGGTTTTCCAGATCTACAACATTAGTTAACAGTCCACGAAATTGTCTCGGCGATCGCACCCTCGTTGCGCGCGCTGCTAAAATAATTCCCAACTAACCGTTGAAGACTCGACGCTGATAGCATCCATTTTTTGAAAAGATTCCGAAATTGTTCAAATTTCATCATTACATTCCTCTCAGCAGATTACTAGATACCCGTTAAAAATTCTGGACGAACAATTGATTAGACGAACATACAGGGTGAAACCTTTAACTCTGTCAACACGTCACGGGTATGTTGGGGCTGCTCAGACAAGCATTTTCAGGTAACACGCTTATGGTCGCAAACTCCTCCTAACGGCTGTGGAGGGCTTTGAAGATTTTTTTTTCTGGTACCCAGGGGTTGCTCGTAGGGAAATGAATCAGAGGTGATTACTCGCGTCTCATTGTGCGGGAGTACCTCGACGAGAAGTACCCAGGTAGATGGATTGGAAGAGGTGGGCCCATTGCATGGCCTGCTAGATCCCCGGATCTGAATCCCGTGGATTTTTATTTTTGGGGCAGAATGAAAGATCTGGTGTACCCCGAAAACGGTAGACCTGTAGCCACGGAGATGGATTTGGTGGCAAGGATTATGGCTGCAAGCGATGTCGTTCGAGACGAGCTCGCTAGAATACCCGAGGAAATGACCAGACGTTCCACGGAGTGTCTTCTCCAAGGTGGCGGACACTTTGAACATCGACTGTGAAAGATCAGTTTTATAATGTGAAATTTCCGTACCACAAGAATTGTTTTTGTTAGTTTTTTCATTGTTATAAAAGTTCTTCAAAGTTTATCATTTTGTTGATATCACGTAACAAATTTGTAAATCGATCACGCCTGAATGAAACGTTGGGTTGCGAGTAATCACCTCTGATTCATTTCCCTACGAGCAACCCCTGGGTACCAGAAAAAAAAATCTTCAAAGTCCTCCACAGCCGTTAGGAGGAGTTTCCGACCATAAGCGTGCTACCTGAAAATGCTTGTCTAAGCAGCCCCAACATACCCGTGACGTGTTGACAGTGTTAAAGAATTCACCCTGTATACGGGGTGTTCCATCTTAATCTGTCCAGGCGATTACGTCGAAACTCGTTGCTAGGTAGAGGAAACAAAAACTAGCAAAAATTGTAGGATCCAGAGGGGCAAAGAATATTTCGTAGTTTGAGTTGATTTCAAGGTCAACTCTGTTTTTTCGCACATGAATCCATATTTTTTCCACGACATCAAATTCCTCGCCAGAAAACATGTAAGTTTTGGCTGAATCATTTTTACGGAATTGTAAAACGAAAAATGCGAGGTGTTCCATTTTCCGAGAAATTATCGCGGCATAATTGCCAAGTAGAGGAGAGCAATTCGAATAAAAGTTGTAGGATTGAGAGGGCAAAACAATATTCCGCAGTTTTGGTCGACCTTGGTCGAAAGCTTCAAGGTCGAATTAAGGTCAACTGCGTTTTTCCAAACAGGAACCCATATTTTTGATGATGGTATTAAATTTGTCAGAAGAAAACTCGTGTGTTTGGTCTGAAACGTTTTTATCTGAAACGAAAATTGAATGTTTGTATCGATTGTTCGAAAGCGCCGCCTGTTTCTTCGACGCAGCATCGAATTCTCATTTCGAAAGCCTTTACAGTTTGCCGAAGCACCGCTATCACATGCCACGCGGATTGTAATTGTTCCTAATTGGCATTTCTATTCCTAGAATAATCCCCACCGAATACGCCACGTGAATCTACAACGCATTTAGAAATTAGATACGTATCGTGGAGGATTTTAGTTCTAGGTAAAACCGACTCAGACAAAACTATGCGAGGAATTCGATCCCGTCGTGAAAATATAGGTTTCCATTTGACAAAACAAAGTTGATTCTGATCCGACCCCGAAGCCATCGACCAAGATCAACGAACAACGCGGAATATCGTTGCTACCTCGAAATCGTACAACTTCTGGTCGAATTATTTTCCTGAACCCGGAAATGACGTCGAAATAATCGCCTGGAAAGATTAACATGAAACACCCTGTACATATTCGACATCTCCTTCTTCGAGGATAATTAATTGCTGTACAATGAAGCGATGAAAAAATAGATTAGCCGGCAATTTCATCAATCTCCTCTTTTGTTTTTCATGAATATTATTTATTATATATTTAACATTTTTTCTTCAACCGATTTCATCTTCCAGTTCCTTCGCATAAGCTCACCGTTTTTCGACCTCAAAGCTCCGCGTACTCGTGTATTTTTTCGCGCTGATCGCGAACAAGATCGTTAAAACTGGCGCAACTTTGATTTTCAAGGTCAAAACTCGCAAAAAATTGATTTTCAAGAGGTTTTTCCATGTTATTTCAAAAAATAATAATCATGGAGAAAAATGTTTCGTACAAAAGTTTTAGATTATTAAAAAGTACATATTTTATGTATCCGACATTTTTTTGTGCAAGGTCATTTTTTTCGAGGAAAATGGGATTTTTCCTCCAAAGCCACTAAATGCAGTTTTTAATTACATGGAAATGAAATAAATTTGTCAAAACTCCATTAGTTTCGATATTGTCTACTCACGCACTTTACCACGGGAAGATTGGAGTTTTCCGCACGAGGAAAAAATCAGTGTCGCGCACTCGTGTCGAAGTGTACTATTCAAACTCTACTGGTTGAGTATGGTATCTTCAAGCTCTGGTAGTGGGGTATGATATTTTATCGAATCACAGATTTTTTTGACGAACTGGCTTCGAAGTGGGAAAAATGTGGTATTATCCGTTTTTTACGTAAAAAACGGATAATAGTATTCTAAACAAAAAATATACGAAACCTAAGATGTGCAGTTTTTTATAATCTACAACTTTTGTATAAAACGTTCTTCTTCATGATTATTATTTTCCGAAATAACATTGAAAAACCTCTTAAAAATCAGTTTTTTCCCAATTTTTTCGAATTTTGACCTGGAAAATCATATTTCCGTTAATTTTAATTACCATATTCGTGATTAGCGCATCAAAATACACAAGGACACGGAGTTTCGAGGAGAAAAGCGCTAAGTGCTGTTTGGAACTTTGTCTCAAGATTTCCTTACCGCATATTTATTCACATTTTGAGCACGGCTTACAAATTTTTCAGCCCGAAATCGTTGCCCATTCTTGAAGCTCGCGCTTTTGCGGCTTCGATATTTGGACGAGCTCGAATAGGCCTATCGGGAAATCACTTCGCCCACGTATTCTACGCTATATTTGGATGCAATTCACGCGAAAAAATTGGTTTTTCGAACTAGTCACGCGAGATGATATGTTCGATGATGCTGTCAATATTCCGAGCCGATTATTTTACCCACTTGGTACACGTTGTTCCCTTCGCGACGAGGAATAGCGTTTGAGTACCAAAGGAGCACAACTGCCAGCAAGGGTAAACATTTCTTCTCCCGAGCTGACGTTACCGAGCTCTGGTTTACATTATCGCGTGTTGGAATAATGTTCTATTCACTCGGCCGTATTCGCAAGTTATTATCTTGGCCATCAGCAATTTATTGGTCGGCGAGTATAATTAGATTCGCGTTAACCTGTTAGACGTTTCATTGGCTCCATCGTCGACCAGCAATTCGAAGAAGTTCTCAACAAACAGATTCGATGTAAGATCAACTTTGAATGTATCCGAAATTCGCATTCACGCCGTACAACAGAAAGAAAATTGGCGACAATCACGAACGATCTCCTTTCCATACAAATACGTTCAAGTTGTAGAATAGTAAAATGCAAGGGATGACAGGTAAATATTATATCTTGGCACAGCACGTGAGATTAGCGAGACGAAGCTCTAATCAATGCGTACGTAGTTTCCACACCTTAGAAATAGAGCAGCAATCGTACGATCATCTCATGAAATTCCTTAGAGTTGATTAAAATTATGAATATTTTAATGAGATTCATGAAATTTATTAGAACCGCTCGAGCAGGCAGAGGCTCGCGGCTCCTACGCGTTCGAATATGAAGACTGCTCCCGGAGAAACCAAGTATATTTCGTTGTTTCTCGTTTTTCAACATTTATCGCGTATTTTTATCCTCCGAACTCGGAAAGCGCGTTGAAGATTCGGGTCCAGCCGAATCGTGACGGCTAAAACATAGTTAATCGAGGTTTGAAATTGTCGTGTGTCTGTTTGATCCGAGAACAACATCCATTTTTGGAAATGGACGCATTTTGTTGTGTGGATCATCTAGCACTGCGGTTCTACTTCGCAACGATCGAGAACTCGATTGACGAGACGAGTCGAAACTTCTGAAATACCAAAATACAGGGTGAGACAGCACCTTAAATACCTCGGTCATCATCGACGTCGCAAAAAACGTTCGCGACAAAAGTTGCACGGCGCGAAAGGGGTCATCGAATGCGACCATTTTTTCGGGGAGGTGCTGACGCACGGTGAAGTTCATCTCCACTTTTTTTTAATGGAATGGGGCATTTTTTCAACCATGTTGTAGAGCACCTTGAGCCGCATAAAAAGTGTTGGGGGGTCGAGGACGTTTGAGGTCGTTCAAGGTCAGTGCCGACGATATAAATCTGAATATCTCGAGTTACTACCACTCGATTTTCATTTAGCGGGGACGTTGAAGGATAAAGCTCATCAAGATAAGCCCACCACGCCGGAGAACATGCGAGAACGCATCATCAATGCGCGTAACAGCATCACTCCGCAAAGCACTCTACGATGGAAGCAGTGTCTGACTGCCCGACTGCCAAAATGTTTCGAGGCTGGTGGAGGCCATTTTGAGCATCTGTTGAAATAGAATATTTTTTTAACATCAATGTTTGATATTAATATCAGTATTAGAAAATTTAGCACGAATTTAATATTAATTTGATATCTCAAATACCAAATATTTGGTACAGATATTCAGATTTACATCGACGATACAGACCAAGAATGACCTTGACCCCCAATGCTTTTAGATGCGCTACAAGGTGGCTGAAAAAAATTAACCATTCCGTTCAAAAAAGTGGAGGTTACCTTCGCTGTGCCTCCATCGAAATAAAAAAAAATGGCCATTCGCACTGTACAACTTTTGACTCGAACATTTTTTCGTGAGCGACGAATGATGAATTGGAATAAATCATTCTAGAATTAGATCGGTGAACAGAGATGAAAGATTCACATTCGAGTACCAAAAAACGTCATTAGGGGGCTGATTTCTAGATGCCTATTACGAATTCAGCTTTGATATCATATCGGGGCTTTTTCCTTCACACGATTCCCTTAATATTTGTCGGAACCGATGGGCAACATTGCGAGCTTCTTCCACGATACAACGTCTGTAGATAACGATTCTCTCGGGCTATCAAATATGCGGTATGAAACGTAACTTTTACCAGCAGGGATAACGTTACTACTTGATTCGTGTCATGTTGAATCATTAAAATAATACAGGTCGCTGAAATATTTATTGTATAAAGATGAATACACCACGTTACATTTAGCAGCTACAAGTGACAGTATGTCTGCAAAAAGTCTGTGATTACTCGTAAAATCCAACATTTCAACTTTTTTCAATTATTTTAGTGAAATGAAAATAAAATAACACGTCTGGGTCAATATAAACAAATGCGACGCATCAACAAATAAACACATAAGTAAATCTTTTTTGACTTAGATCAGAAAGAGATGAATACTATATCTTCGATCGCCGGTAACTTCAACATTCATTCACACGTGTTACACAAAGGACACTCAATTTCTTTCAGATTTGGAAATTGACATTTCTGTCTCTGGTCTACTTATTGATTTTTGCCAATTTTCCAAAATTCGATCAAAAAATGAATTTTTTCAGTTTGTAATCACTGATGAAAAAAATTTGAGTACAATATTTTTTCTGTGAGATATTCCCAGCTTTTCAATGGAAATATTTCCAGTCCAATTCATCTTCGGGAAATCATTGAAGAACGCGACAAAACATTCGAAAACCGTTTTTGGTGGTGGGGCTATAATCTTAGGCTGCCAAAAATATTTTTTTCAGATTCCTCGCGGCGTTATACCTGCTACGTGAAATTTTTAGACTGGGTTAGGCTACATTTCTCGTTTAAAACCAAAAATTACAGAAACAAAAATAGAATCGAGTGATTTTTTAAATAAATTTTGGTTCCAAACGAAAACTATCGGCTACTCCGGTCTAAAAACTTTGCCTCGTAAGCAACACATCCCAAGGAATCCGTAAACAATATTTGTGACAGCCTCGACTCATTGGCTCGCCACAAAAAACGGCTTTTGAATATCTTTTCCCGGTTTTCAATGCTTGAGTCACGATGAATTGGGTTTGGAAATATTTCTATTGAAAAGCTGCGAATTTTTCCGCAAAAAATATTGTGCCCGAAATTTTTGTATCAGCGATTACATGCTGAAAGATGCATTTTTCAATCAAATTTCGAAAACTTGCCAAAAAATCAGTAAGTAGACCAGAGACAGACATGTCAATTAACAAATGTGAAAGAAATTGAGTGTCCTAGATGCGACACGTGCAAAGGAAAGTCGAAGTCACAAGGCGATCGAAGACTACGAAGTCCACAAGTGTGTCGGGTTTCGGAAGAATGACCCACATGCTACTTGTTATGGGGATGTTAAGATCAGTTATATAAAATAACCCTCGCACAATGAACATGGAAGCAGGATTCATAAGTAGGTTAACATGTGCTGGGATTCGTAAAATATCAGAAAGTAATACGATAATTTTAGTATTAATTTCATATTAAGTATTTAAGAATTGGAACGTACTTACAAAAGTGAAACAAACAAAAATGGCGACGTGATTTGTTGAGATGGAGTTAATTTCTGGAACGAGCAAATCAGAATATGTATGTTTTACACAGGAGTAATAAAAAAACGTATCGCAGACAGTTGAATAACGGTACATCAGATTACCAGGGTTCGAGATCACAAGTAAGATCCACAGGATTATCGGATCGAGGAATCTTTCGAGGCTCCAGATTAGCGGATCGATTCTCGTCGTGTTGATATTCGCATCGAGAAATGTTCCAGCTCTGCAAACAGTTTCTAAATACTCGTCTGCGAGGTGGAATTCCAAACAGCCGAAGCAATTACCCGCGGGTATTAATATTCATCGAAAATTCGAGTGGAGATTTAAATCGAGAAATCATCTCATCTCGACATTATTATTACGTGTGGATTCTCACGACTCGATATCGTTAGCAGATGAAGCCTCGCAAGTCGATGTTATCGGTACCCGCGCAAATTATCAAGTTTGTTGCGTAGACTTAGTGGAATAGGGTTGAGAGGTTCGGAGTCGCAGGGGCTGCTCTACTTATTTGACTCGGGGAGTTTTGGCAGCAGATCCGTAATTGATGCGATAGCACACGTCGCATTTATGGCTAGTTAATACTCTATCACGGGTCACGTCAAAGCGTGCGGAAACAGCAACGGTGTGCGATATTTTATCGAATAATTTTCAAACTCCACTCCTCTGACGATTCTGAATAACCGCGACCCTGGTAAGCCTTCCATAATTTTGCTTACAACTTTACTTTACTTCGCTTTCTCACTTTAGCTGATTCCAATATTGCCTACATTTACGAAGGTCGTTAACAAACCGGTGCATATAAGGCGAGCTGCATAATTCTCAAGCTAAAGGCCGGTTTACACGCTCGAGACATTCGCGCAAACGAGCTTGCGCAAGCCAGTTTGCAGAAACAAACCGAATACAATATTTCCGCAGATTGGTTTGCACAATTGTCAAGTGAAGAACCCCAAAAATAATCTCAGTTGCGTTCAAAACGGAACATCCTGAGGAAGAAATAATACTTCCTCCAACGGCTGCAGTAGGCATTGTGGAGGAAAAGGACTCGAAGACTGAAAAGAAAAAATGGCGTGAACCATGGTTGCTCCAGAGAGCGAGACGTAACCTCTCCGTCGATAACAGTAGGACACTCACACAGTAGCGCAATTACAAATGAGAGCAAAAATATATTTTTTTAAATACTTGGTGTTTAACCCGTTCTGCGAATAAAGGGGATATAATCAGTCAAGGAAAAAGAAGAAGAAGACCAGTGGGTTGGAGCTTGAGGTGATGGTAGGTTATCATTCGCTGAGGCTTGAGCTTGCTCACACGCTCATGAGTCCAGTCAATATGTCCAAAAATTTGCTGTGAAATACCAAAAATTCTGGTCAGCTTTGTTTTTATTGGTGGTGGAGGTAGTATGAATTTAAAATGGCGGTCAATGAGTGCAGTGGCGTATATTCGTAATATTGAATTTTATGAAAAAAATGGTTTTTCTTGAGAATACCTCGGCCATTTCGAAGTTTAACGAAAAGTTGTTGGAACCAAATTTGTAGAAAATTAAATTTGCTACAACTTTGTTCTCCACAACTTTTCTTGTCAGATCGAAATTGACTTGCACAAGCCAGTTTGCGCAAATGGCTTGAGCGTGTAAACCGGCCTTAACAGTGTTCTGCTACGGAGCGCGATTAGATACACTGTCCGAGGTGAAGGAAATGATTAGAAATGCGCATATTACGCCGACTGATGATACCCAGCTCCGATAATGTTACTCGCAATCAGGCGACGGCGAAACCAATAAAAATACATCATACAACTCGTTTTTCATTCCTAAATGGGAGATCCCAATCAACGATAATGCGATCTGTATGCATTTTAGGAAAATGCATTTCTCGTTGAATATCCACGTACAAGCGAATAGAACTAATATGACGGATACGAGAAAAACGGCGAAATTTCACCAGTGGAATGTAATGATGGTCACCGCAAAGTATAACGTGTCCCAACTTTGGCGATAGATTGATCAACAATAAATTTTGTTGGTTAACTCGTTGAAATGAAGTTGAAACATAACATAACAATTTCATATCATTGGTTCAATAATATAGACTAGTTGACCCAAAAGACGTTGTCCTGTCTTTACTATGAATATTGAATTCAAAATCGTATCTATATATCTATCTATCTCTATCACTATCCATTTATATATCTATCTATCTATATATCTATATAAATAAATCGATTAATTTATTTTTTGAAGTACGCCAACTGTCAAAAAGCTGACAGTTATGTCAAACGCCATAAGATCGCCTCAGAAAAGTTAATATGGTCGTTAAGTTTTCTTAAATCTTCTCATGTTCCGCGCAACTTTCCTAATTTTTCTTCTATAAGAACTTTCTCCTGACAATAACGCGAACACAACGAGAAGAGATTTAGCGAAATTGGTCCCGCGGTTCACGCGTGACCAAGGGAAATAGGGATTCATTTTTATTAGCGTGTATCAGAAGCTTAAACTAGCGCCAAAACAAAATGACTTGAATTAGTCATTTTTCACGTCTCTGATTGCGCCTCACTCTTCAAGTTTGTGGTTCGAGTTTTCACTTTTGAATTGCTATTGCTAAGTGGATCGATGAAGCCTACTTAGTAAACAATTTTCCATCATTGTGTAGAGTGTAAAAGTTGTTGCATAGAATATGTAACATCTTAGTGTGTTGATCCAACAAAATCGTTGATATTGTTCTCACAGTCCATTTTACAGCACGCAAAAATGTTATTTGATGCTGTAGCGACACTTTTCAAATGTTACTCCCACTTCGGTTTTATCACTTTTAACATAGAGTTGCGTTACTTTGACAAATACTTTACTTCGATAGCGATAACATCACTACGCACGAAGTGTATTTCGAGATGCACTTGTTTCGAGAAATAGAATTTCTCGAGGATCGTGGCAATCATTGATTTTCAACGTTGTGAAAATAAAGGGAAGAAATTACGTGCCAGGTCGACGCAACAGAACTGGAGTAGACGAGAAACGTAGGCTGGAGACTGTTTGATTAGCGTGTAGATGTGGTTAATTGCGGAAATGAGATGGCTAATGTCCCACAATATTGCGGACAATGACATGTTATGCGCAGATTATCTTCAAAGAGGCTCCATGATCAGGCTAACGAAGCTTACCTCGCATACCCAGAGGCGTCTACGTTTTCGCGTTACTATCTGTATCCTATGACCCAACTCGCACGTTATCAGAGCTACTCGAGCACCCCAGTTGAAGCAAGCGATAGGATGAAAAGGATCGCATTACCCTTGATTTATTAACCGCACCTTCGAATTTATGCAACAGCAACGAGATCGCGCTGTGACCATGAATCCATTAAAGCACTGTTGCGGAATTAATTGGGCTTACCGATCGTTCATAGCTTACGTCACCTACGCGAAGAGAGAAAAAAAAAGTAGAAAGTACTCTTCGGCACGGTGAAATTGTTCAATGAATGTATTCTGGCAATTAATAATGCCCTAAGCAGCACGATGCTATTTTCAGTTCTAATAATTTTCACTCCCTTGGCTGGTGAAAATTGATGTGCGAGCGATATACAGGGTGAGGCAAACGTACCGGAAGGGGTCCAAAATTCTGCTGGAATACAGTTTCGGAAAACACAGCCCAGACAAATCCCCAGGCTATCCGTTTGGGACCTTGCATACGACCTTGATGATGACCCTCGAGGTGATATCAAGGTCAAGATCATTTTATTGAATAGGAACCCTAATTTTTATCACGGTTTCGTATTTTTCAGACAATAATGCGTATTTTTTTTGTCGTATAAAGTGTCGCGTGAAATGTTAGGTTGGATTGTTCGGGTAGGGTTGGGTAGTTTTTAATTTTTTAATTTGTTAATTTTTTATTTCATAAGCCGGTGCCCGTGACTTCGTCTGCGCTGAATTTCAGCTACTTCGAGTAGCTCGTTTTCTTCTCCAAGGTACTATCAATGTTTATACCAACATTCATCAAAATTGGTTCCGCGGTTGAGTCGTGAAGGCGTAACAGACAGAGAGAGTTACTTTGAGAGACCCTTGTTCTATGTATATTGCGTAACGTATGTAAATTGAAACTAAGTATTTCTGATGATGATCTCACCGCTAGGTATTATAAACGCTATAGTTTGTGAGGATAGATGTGCCGATGTATATTTGATAAGAGTATTTATTTTGATTCAAAGATTGATTTGTTACTACCAAACGTGCAATTTATTTCTACAACATAATCAATTTTTATCGTATTTATGGTGCACTATTTTGGCGATAATGGCTTACACATAAAAGATAGATACGCGCTATCGCGGGCTTTTTTGTAGGACTATTTGAGATAAACATTTCCATTTACGTTATATACCTGTGACTCTCACGGTTTATGAACCGCGCGCCGAAATAGCGCTCAGATAGTCGGATTGTTTTCGACTTACTTGACACTTATCGTTATAATTTGGCCAATTAACTCCATATCGTCATAAATTATAGCCTATATATTATTCTGATGTACAAACAATAATACTGTAGACTGTCGTCAAAGTTCTTTCGGTCATTTTTTCGTGAACGACTGACAAATATACATCCATTCATACATGCATACAAACTTCCACGTTTGGAATAGTAAGTAGGATATCAACAATTCTTTCGCGCCCAAATTGTATGGTTTCGAGGGGGTCAGATAATGGTGGTGTTGCCGTTGACCTTGAGCCCAAATTCCAAGGCCAACTCGAAGTAAACTTCGATTTCTTGAATGGAAACTTCCATTTCTCATTAACCAGACGAAAACACGCGAGTTTTAGCTGACACTTTTTTTGATTACTGCTAGATAGTGCTATAATGAAGAAGGCGATTTTTTTTGCAGATCTGATAATTCATACGGCTTTTCATGTATTGAGAAGATACTGCATTTAGCATAATCAAGAAACAACGACGTGGACGTTGAAAAATTAAAGTTGAGCTTAATTTGACTGTGAAATTCAGGTTCAAGGTCAATGTCAAGGTCACCATTGTTTGACCCCTTCGTAGCCTTACAATTTTCGTGCGAATGATTTGGCGATATTTTGAATCATTTTTTCGGATCTTATTACTGATTCTGTGCGGTATTCCAAATTTCTGGGCGCAAATGTATCCATTTATAACGATGATGCGTTGCATGACGTAGCTGTACTCGTGACACAGAAAAAAATGGATGTGAAGCAGTTATCTTTTTTGTTCTTTGCTTTTACCGGCATTGTTTCTAGGTTGGAATAAAACTCATAAAGTGATAAAATCGATAAAAGCAAACGCGTCCACAAAATCGTAGGAGAAAAAAATTAGCCTAAAATTGTCGTATTCGAGATTTTCATCCGGTTGTTATCGCAATTGACCCATTTTTTCAAAGGTCTTCGATATTTTTCGAACGTGATTTCCGCGATCCGCTCGACATATTTTTGTTCTTTTTTCTTTTCAGCCCGGTTTCGAGATTTCGAATCGATAAGATTTTTATAAACCATCGAATTTATCCAAATTCCTTTCATTTATCTCGCCCTTGCAACAAGGTATTTTCGGACACCGAGGCAGTGCGCGAGCTCAGTGACTAATCACGATCGAATACCCAAATTATTCGAATGAAAATCAGTCGAGCAACATATTTCACGACCAATACACTCCCTTTAATAGAACGCACATTATCATAATTATACACGCCGCGTCTGAATTTATAGTGGATAATCACAGTTATTTCTGAGAATAAATTTCGTCGAGCAGTTATTCGTGAACTTTTTCGTCCGATCATTTGTTAATTGGATCAAAATTAACACAATCTCAGATCGTTAAAAAGGATAAGATAAATGTACTTGGCAAACCTCACAGTAAGCGGACAGAATGATGAGAATAAGGGATTGTCGAAAAACCGTCTGACCACAAATGTAGAAGATAAAACAAGATCGTGAACACGCATAGTCACTACCACGGTCAAGAAAATTTTTTAATCCCAAGTCCTATCATTTCAAAAGTTTCTCCCCTGAATGAAAAAAATTCTCCCCAAAGGCCAGCTCGATATTTTAATTCCACGAGGCACTCAATCATTTTTTATTCTTCCATATAAATAGCATGTGAAAAAAAAATTGGTTCGTTATCTCCGGTTAAAAATAGGAGAAAATCTTTTTTTCCTATTTTAATACACATGTTCATATAGAAAATGCAATTCTCTACAAAAAAGCTCTGAAATAGATTTATCGTAATTCTAATGGGCAAGAAGTTATCAGGCTTTGAATACTCGCCACTAATTGTAAGTGAATTCTAAGGAAGATATATACAAAGCAACGGTTCCTAGTAATTGACATAATTTCTAGATAATTTATCGAATTTCTATGAATCTGAAATGATTTTCAGCTTTCTGAGAAAAAAATTTGGTGATCGCGAATATTTATCAGTGCATGTATTGAATTATAGACTATTTATCAAAAATTGGTCTGTAACTATCCTCCTCAAAATCTTCGTACTTGCAATTATTCAAAGCTTGATCACGTTTTACCCATAAAGATTACGATAAATCTATTTCGGAGTTTTTATTGCAGAGAATCGAATTTCCTATAAGAAAACGTGCATCGAATGAGAAGAAACCAAATTTCTTAGTTTCAACCGGAGCGAACGAAAAAAAAAATTTGTTCACGTGCTATTTAGATGGAAAATCAGAAAATGATCGAGCCTCTCGTAGAATTGAAATATGAAGTTGTCCATTTGGAAGAATGGTCTTTTTACCTTGGAGAAACTTCGGAGGTGATAGGAAAAAAACTTTTTTTTTTTACCACTCCAATGGAAACTGTGTATTTTATTTTTCTCAGCTACGTAGTTTGACGCGTTGTTTTCGAGGGAACTTTTCTGTCCTTGAAATTGCCTCGGCACATACGTCGACTTGATACAGAGATGTTCAATTGAAACGATGTTCGTCAATTGCGATAACGACGCGATTGCGAAAGGGAAGAACGATGGCAAGCGATATTAAAATTTCGGCAAGGAAATACCACGCGCGCGTCTATCTCCTAAGCTTAGTGGAGGAAGTGAGAAGAACGACGAACGAGCCTCGTTCGTTGTCCGATTGACGTTTTGTTCCGTGGAAATGTAATTAAACGAGAAAACGACGTGGTACTTACCAGTCGACGAAGGCGCACGAAGATTTCGAGCGATGCTTTGGAAATCACTTTCTGAACTGAGATCCCACGAAACGACTCTTACTGTTATTAGATGGTATCACGTTTGTCAAATAAACCTAATTGCTACGGATAATATTTAACGAACGTCATTTACTTGCATACTGCATTCGCGACGCTTTTGCCGCTCTCGCTACCGTGCTCGCCACGTTCGCAAACGTACGAACGGTTTGCTTATTGCAATGCCACGGCAAACAAATTCACGAGTGCCAAGCAAGCACCTGGTATTCTGAAGTGGCACTGCGCGACGAGCGCACAGTGGGTATGTATGTATACCAGCACCGCGCTTGCAGCTAAAGGAACGCATACCGGACGACCAGAAATTTGATTGTAAAACGACTCCTTCCCACACGAGGATTCCAAATAGTGCGTTATTCTAGGAATGCGCGTCTACCTTCTGCGAACCCGTTTTTCTGCCCAATGTGATTTCAACCGTACAATTGTGATCAATTTCATGACGTAGACGCAACTTTTCCGCGAACTATTTAAAGTCTACGCGACTAATGACACTGGTCTGCAATCAGATCCTTCTTGAAAATACGTATACTCGGCTCTACTCGGTAAAAAAACGCAACCTGAATTTTGTCCAATTTTTTTTATTCAATCATCCATTTGTTACGAACATTTGAAGTCGATTGTCAATGCCTATTATTAGAAATCTGAAAAATTTCTCAAAAATCCAGCGACTGCCACGAAACACGTCCTGTTGAGGAAAACGTGGGTCGAATTTTTCTTTCTATTCTTTTGCCGCGTAATTCGGAATTTTTAAATTTTTAAACACAAAATTGAATTATTTCATCACTACTCATTTCTTGTAAGTATTTCGACATTGAAAAATTGCGTTGATTTCCGAATTAAATAGCGGATATTCGTAATGTACGTGAAAGTGAAATGAAACATTTTGTGCTAAGTCAGAAGTGATTCGAATAGGGACTCTTTCTATAATTCCTCGATGATCTATAGATAACGAAACTCGATGCAGTCTCTTGGTATGATAGTAGATGATTTTTACTAACTAGAGTGGTGCATCATCGACTTGGTGAAACCGAACATTTATAAGTAAATCGAACCTCATTTGACGCCTACGATTATGATCCTGTGTTAATTTTGGATTTAAAATTCCGAATTGAGTGATAGAAAAATGGAAAAAAAATTCGGCTCCCTTTTTTTCAACGTGTTTTGTGTCATTCACTGGATTTTAGAGATTTTTTTGAGATTTCAAAAAACGGGCATTGGCGATCAACTTCAAATATTTATAGAAAATGAATGGCTGGTTAAGAAAATTCAGGTCGCCTTTTTTACCCAGTGGAATGTTAGAAAAAAACATGAGATGATTTTAAGATGGTCGGGGTTTAACACTGGTCGAGTTGTCACGGAACGTTCCATATACGTATATCACAAACATGAAGATTTTAATACACCGAATCTATATCTGCTTCACATCTTTGGCTATCAGATATATATTTTATGATATGAATTTTTTTTTTTTCATACTTGAATTTGAAATTTCGAATTTTTTTGTTTTGTTTTTGCTTTTATATAACTTCAATTTTTTCAAATAATATCCATACATGCAAACTCAATTCAAGCTGATAAAAAGGGAAAGACAAATATCACTTGAAGGTTTTTCATACTTCATTTTTAAACTTGTCTATAAAAAACAAACTGCAAACAAAATACACGTGTTACATATTTTCTATTACTATACTCCGATTCTAGAGCATTTGTAGAGATTTGTAGCCTTTTGTATCCATATTTGTATTCATACTCGATATGTCTGCTGCCTGTTTTCCTCGGTTTTCCAACACCACCGAATCTTAACTCTTGAGGCACACGATGTTGGAGTAAATAAAAACCGTAGTAATACAAATATTTTTTAATCTAAGGAAATGCAAACAAACATTCACTTTGCTTATTCAACGTGAATCATTACTCAAAATAAGAAAAAAAAAATTATCTTCTGATTTTATGTCTTGAATATCATTTTTAGCCAGAAATTTCATCTTCCTCATGTTTGCCATATTGAATCTGGCGGACGAAGCACTCTCATCAGTAATTATTATCAACAACGATTGCCGAACATATATTTGAGAAACAGTCTTCTCGCAAAATTGTTTTCTCGTTGAATCCAATTCGAATTTCATCACACAATTTCTGCAAATATTATTCACGAATGGTAGAGAAAATTGTTGTTATTCCCGTTCTTGGTATCGGTCGAGCAATTGTTTGTCTAATTAGTGCGAGTATACGCAAAATTTTCAGTATTTTTACACAGCTCTTATCATTTTTTTTCTTCCTGTTTTTTTTTTTGGTTCGCTGTCGTGCGGTTCTAATTCCGGTACGCAGTTCAAGATTCTTCTCCCAGCAACACGATTTCAAGCGAGTTTTCTCCAGGACATTGAAGCCTCGCCGAAGATACTCGCACAGGCCAGCTAGCTAGTTAGCGTCGGAGTATCAATTTTCGCGTTAAACGATACTTGGAGCGGAATGAGGAGCAGCGTTTAAACAATATGATCTTCTCTGCTCTTCGAATACATCTACATCTTATCTGCATTTTCAACATGCTCGACTGACTCTGCCTGCCGGAAAACCGAGCCGAGCTTTTGAGGAAAAGATCCAGACGGTAAACGAGTGACTCGCCGTTTCGAAAATAATTACCTTAATAGCCAATTAGCAAGATCATCTCTGGTTCCTGCTTCCGGTAAGTAAGTAAACAACAAGTCGAGCGTATCGGCAGCTCACGGGCTCGAAAAAACAAATACAAACTGTGATAAGTCCATCTCAGTCCCAGTGACAATCGGCATCTGCATCCGAGCTTGTTGGATGCAAGAAAAAAAAAGAAAACAAGTTGTTCTCCAATCTCGCATTGTTTACCGTGGAGCAAGTAGTGTCTCAATTATGGAACTAAAATCACCCAGATTTTCCCACTTCACATCGAATAAAAATATACGAGCCGCGGCGAGTTGGTGAGACGTAGATCCTCGCGAATATCAACTCGTAATAGGTATTCGAGATACGGTGCTTCGAAGTTAATAAGATGTACATTTTTACGACTGACGATAATTCGCAAAAGTCGAGGTTTTAAATTTCTTATCTACGCTAAACACGGAATATGAAATGTAGATTAACGCGAGTCGACGCTGATGAGGATGAACATTTTGCATTTCGCAGGGAAAAGTCTTCACCGAATCGATTTTACGTCCGATACATGAATAATAGTCGCAAAACTACGCGTCACTCTGATGCAACTGAATACAGTTTTCCCTAGGCTACCTTAAGGGATCGTCACGGTGTAAAATTTGAAAACATCGATCTTTCTCCCTTCATTATCCGATAGTATAAACTGTTAGGCACGTTTTGTCAAATTTTCAGACCGAAATTCGAATTATTTCGAATTTTTCTGTCCCCATGGAAGCTTTTTTTTTTAAAGCTTCCTACTTTTTTCTACGAAAAATTGTCGTACGAAAGGCTAAATTTGCGACTTTTTTCAAACCACCGCTTTGTCAAATTTAACTTTAAAGAAAATTCCATGGGGACCTAGCGGTTTTTAGACAGATTAATAATCATTTTGGAATTTTTGTCGCAGATGAAATTTGCGGCTACCATTTTAAGGACCATGGAACGATGATTTTTTTACGCGACTTTTACAAAAAATAACGATAGTGAGAAATACTTACAGAAACTTACGAAAAATCCTTTTTCATTCTTCAACGGTGTTTCCATTTGGGGGGAAAAATCAGTGCGATCAGCTCATCGTATCTACCTAAAAAAAATTGCGCAAATTGTCTATTTTTCGGGCGGTCACATTGTGGGGATCCCTCAATCCGTTGACCCTATGAAGCACGGTGGGATTATGGAATCCCATTTTTTCCAAAACCATTTTCCGAGTAGTTGGTAGTTGTCATTGGATTTCGTGGAATACCCCGTATACTTTTTTAAATCTTGGTCGAATAAAGTTCAAACATAGTATAATAACTTCGTTTCATTTTTTTTACGACACAAATTGAACCACTGCAAAAAATATTTATTTCAAAAATTCCTGACTAAGGAATAGTCAGAAAATCGAAAAACAATACTATTTTCAATAAGTATTTTTCTTCCAGGGACCTCACCCATAATCTCGGAAGCAGAGTAGCTCTGATTCTAACTGAATTCCAGTCCAATCGTGAATTCGCGAGAATTTAAATTCCTCGCATCGACAGAAATGTGAATATCGAACGTCGAGTTCTTCGAGTTGAAATTCTCAGAATGAAGAATTTTTAGTTCGACATTGTTAAACGCGAGACTCGAATTCGCAGCACGTAGACATCGAGTTTCTCCGCTGCTTACTTACTTAGTTAGGCGTTCCTCTCGAAGGCTAATTAATTCCCCCTTATACGGAACCAGATCAACTCTGTGCACCACTCCTTGCGTTTCTGCACGTCACAAATTTCCAACCCTCGACTATTCATCTCCTCGCCAAGTTATTATACGCTGCATGCTTTTATTCCTGAAAATACGCGAGAAACCCTTCGCATTATCGATCAACGAGTATCTCGATTGAAACCCGTCACATGCAGTCATTCCTTCACTTCTTCATTCTCGCGCGACGCAATCGTCACGTACGAATCGAATCGACGAATACAATCGAATAACCTGACCTGCTTTATCGTCACAGGTTGAAAAACTTCGCCAAATTGCACGAAAAATTTCACTCATCGCCGAAAAAAGACTTAAAAAGAAAACAAAATGACCATGCGTGTGAGCAATTATTTTTTTCTCTCGTCGTTCGATGACTTGAACAAGTTAAGGTCAAGGTCACGGTCAAGGTCATCGTCGAAGGTCAAATTTTCCCCTCTTTCCATTTCCGGTGTCGAAAGCGGAGGTTCCGATTAGCAAAAATTAACGTCACCTTGAAATGACCTCGAAGGTCAAAATCAAGGTCATGGTTAACACGTTGACTGCAGTGCTGTTTTTTGCCCTGCAATTAAAAAAATCGAAAACGTGTTTCTAAAAATCTGAAAAATTTCGTGGTTCGGGTTTAAGGCGTCTACTTCACGGTACAATTTTGCAATATAAGGTTTTTCAAGATTCATAATCATATAATTCATAATAATCATGGAAACTCGTGGAAAGAACCATTTTTCTTTAGAAATTCATAACTCAACAAAAAATGAATGAAACAGAACGCGCCAAAAAGGAAATTGAAGAGTAAGAATCTACATTTCGATAAAAAAATATAGCAAACATTTTTTATCGAATGAAAACAGTCAATTTTCCACATGAAATCATACATTCCTTCTGGTATGTAAATGTAGGCAGTTTTGATTAAAATATACACATTTTTCAATGCGAAATTATTTATTTATCGATGGAAGCGTAAATAACAGTGTTACAATTACAATGATGTTTGGTGACAAGTCGTGTAGAGGCTATTGCGATGCTCGTCGCGCACTGCTAGCTGGTACTTTCTGCAACAGTGCAGTATTTTGTGGTTACGAAATAACAAATTCCAAAATTCCAATGGTGATTCTCCTTGACACTCGCGTTTCAATGCTGGAAGATGTACCGTAAGAGCAGATCTTCTATCACGACTTCCAGGTGCATCTTTGTGCTCCTTATGCTCATTTTTCCTCGTATATCTATTTCCAGCCTGTTTTTACTCGGTTTTCCGGCTTCCCGTCACTCTCTTCTTCTACCTCTTCGGCCGATTCATTGGTACAACTTGATTCTAATAACGACTCGTTATTGCGTACGAAATCATCGTCTGCTTCGCTTTCATCCGCCACAAAGACCACAGGATCAGGCGAACAAAGACCTCGGGCCACAGGTTTTGCACTACTTCTGGTCATTACTCGATGTAAAATTCCATGCACAGAAACATCATAGGTTTTTATTTGAATAATACAAAGTACAATCCTCTCCTCAGGAGCCCAAAAAACGAAAAATAATAAACTTACCTGACGTAGCGATGTACATAGAAATATGTCAAAATGTACACGTTATGTGGAGGGGGCTCCAAAGCTGAACTTTCACTGCTCGGTATGGCGGAATCGGGAAGACAGGGGAATCGTAGCTCTACCAAGCTGTTCCGTCAATGAGTACAATTTTTTACGTGGAGGTTGCCGCCCGTCCGCTTGCTGTGTTCGGCAATGGTAAGGATTCCAAATTTCGGCCTGGGTCGAACCGAGCCCCCCTACAGTTAGCGTCCGATGTTCCCCTCGGAACCCTATAACCTTTACCCGAAAAGTTTTTTCCTCGAGTAAATTTCCCCATCCTCGAATTACTTGGTCGCCGGGATACAACTTCACATTTCCGATCGGTTAATTACTCTCTTGTTGACCGAACGAGAACTCGATGCTCGCGAACCACCCAGAAATCGTTCTCTGATGATCCGCCGACTTATTTTTCCAATTCCGTTTTCGCTTGGCTCGCTCCTTTTCTCGTCGCCGTTTCTCTTCGCGCGTAACATAGACAGCAGAGGGCTTTCGATAACAGATACGCGTGATCCTTGCGGAATGGCTGTCATCAGTTTGAGAGAATAAATTGATAATAATCCAGTCGTCGGTTAACGCGAGAGCTCGAGGTTGGAAAAAAGGGGATGATATTTCAAGCCGGGTTGATGGTATAATAAAGCATAACCATCCTCTCTGACTCGAGCTTTCTCGTCCCGGTTACCGTGATTTTTTTTTTAATAAATATTATAAGATTTGCTTCTTTCTATCTTGGAGGAGAAACCTTAAGTGAGTTCGAGATTATAAAATAGTTCGACGAGGATAATCACGATCGAGTGCACGTAACAGTGCTTCAATTGAGAAAGCTCGGTGAAATATTCTATTTTAAAAATCCAAACTAAACGATCCAAAATAATTACAGACAACCGAGAAAACTATTCGTAGTTTTCTTATAATTTTGGATAAACGACCTACACGTCAATGTGCTTTATTGATTGTCCGTGACGGTATTATCTTTACGTAGAAAAATAAATTAAGATTTGCCTAGCTCATTTTATTTGCTCCAAATTCTAAATGATTATAAATATTTGCATCGTATTTTTTACATATTTTTTTGTGTAAATTCAAGAATTTAAAAAATTGCGCGTAAACGAGGCCTAGAATTTCCAAAAATTGATTTTTCTATCAAGTTGATTGTTCAGAAGTGTTTGGAGAATATAGTGCTAAATTTTTTCAGGATATTGACGATATTTCAGAAATTGAAAGTAAACGTTGATCCTATTTTTATCCTGCAACAAATCGCGAAAAGAAAATAGGGAGGAAGAGGACGAGATGAAGATAAACTTCCGGGTGATTCGGTCAATTCGGAATTTTCTAAATTTTTTCTGGTCCCATTTTCTTGATTTTTATTATTCAGTCAAATAAAAAAGTTAAAATCCACCACGTCACGAAGGTCCATTTTTTGAGAGGGATCTTATTTAGTGTCGTTTTCAACACTTTTCAATTTGAACAAAAATGTTTTTGCATGTACGAGATTTAGCATAAACCTGAAAAGTTTAAACATAGTTGTTCGTTATGTCGACCTTTGAGGGAAATCCTAAAAATACCTTACATTTTCGAACGCTATGCCACCGGATCCGGTTGATCGGCTCAAATACGTCTATTTGGATCTGGCCGACGGAAAAAAAATCATATTTGGTTAACTAAAAGGCTTCTACGCGATGGGCTATGAGCTTATTCGGTTATCCCCCCAGATTTGTTTCCTCACAATCAGTCCAAAGTTCCACATTGCTGCGTTCCTCGGCAAACAAACGCTTGATCAACCCTCCTTTCGCATCTCGGTATCGGCCTTTCTCTCCAATCTCCTCATTCGATGAACCATCCGATCGCGATGACAAAAATCGTACGATGATGAAAAAATAATAAATCATTTATTATTTAAAGAAAGGACTGCCTATTATCCATTTATTATCCCGGAAGCAAATCGTATGCAAACGCGTAAGATTTTCCCATTGCTGGAAAAAACGAATGAACTTTGATCGAATTAAAGTTGCAGAGTTGAAAACACGCAAACTGATTCTTCGTTCCGCGTCAAAAACTTTGCACTTTTTTCTCAAAATGGGCGTCTGCGGGTACGAAATTCGCTATTCTACTCATCGGAATGCCGAATAAACCGGTAATGTTTTTGGGGCGCAGGGTTAATTTCGAAAAAAAATCGATCATTGGCCATTATCAAAACTGCTTTTGAAATAGAAGAGGAATATTAATTATCATGGGTCCACTATCAACTTGGTGTTAAAATTTGTAAAATAAACGAAAGTTTAAAATAGAAAATCATGAAAAAAAATTGAAGAGCACATACAGTTTTGAAAACCAGATTAAAACTGACAAAGTCGAAAAAGTATGTGAGAAAACAAAAGTTTCAACCACAAAAAATCTGAGTTTCGACCATTTCGAAGAAGTTAGCAGGGAAAATCTAAAAAAAAGCGTTTTTTGGACCGGTGATTAAAAAATGTCAAACTTCACCGAAAATAGTTTTTAGATGGGTACTTAAAAATATAAAAAATTAAGGAAATAAAAATCTCAAATTATTCAAACTGTCCGATTTCCCTTGGAACGCGCCATATCTGATTGCAAAAACCTACCCAGATTTGGATTCGTTTCAAAAACTATATTTATTCCGATACCTGGAGATGGGCTATTTTTACCAAAAAAAAACCCAACATGCGAAATAGAAATGTTGATTGAAAAATTATGCTTCAATTCGGAAAATACAACAAAAAACTCGTTTGCATCGTCTGAAATGGCAAAAATATCACCATTTTTCTGTTGCCGTGTCTCAATACACTTGAGGCGCATTTGCGCAAGGGTGCAAGCGTCAAATATTCGGGCAGTGCACCTTTTGTGCCCCTTCGAGCAGCTTTCGACAGCCATATTGAAAATTTGAATTCTCGGTCAAATCCATTGGTCGATCGATTTTTTCATAACACAGAAATCGCTCTCTTCAGAATGTGGAATACTTGAAAGTGTATACTTGATTAAAGCAGCCCAACTGTAACAGGTAGTTGAAGGCGAATGCGCCACGAAGGGTAATGCGCGAGGGTACGCGAAACGCATTCATACGCGGCAAGTATACAGGTTGAATCCTTTAACTCTGTCAACACGTCACGGGTATATTGGGGCTGCTCAGACAAGCATTTTCAGGTAGCACACTTATGGTCGGAAACTCCTCCTAACGGCTGTGGAGGGCTTTGAAGATTTTTTTTTCTGGTACCCAGGGGTTGCTCGTAGGGAAATGAATCAGAGATGATTACTCGCGTCTCATTGTGCGGGAGTACCTCGACGAGAAGTACCCAGGTAGATGGATTGGAAGAGGTGGCCCCATTGCATGGCCTGCTAGATCCCCGGATCTGAATCCCTTGGATTTTTATTTTTGGGGCAGAATGAAAGATCTGGTGTACCCCGAAAACGGTAGACCTGTAGCCACGGAGATGGATTTGGTGGCAAGGATTATGGCTGCAAGCGATGTCGTTCGAGACGAGCTCGCTAGAATACCCGAGGAAATGACCAGACGTTCCACGGAGTGTCTTCTCCAAGGTGGCGGACACTTTGAACATCGACTGTGAAAGATCAGTTTTATAATGTGAAATTTCCGTACCACAAGAATTGTTTTTGTTAGTTTTTTCATTGTTATGAAAGTTCTTCAAAGTTTATCATTTTGTTGATATCACGTAACAAATTTGTAAATCGATCACGCCTGAATGAAACGTTGGGTCGCGAGTAATCACTTCTGATTCATTTCCCTACGAGCAATCCCTGGGTACCAGAAAAAAAATCTTCAAAGTCCTCCACAGCCGTTAGGAGGAGTTTCCGACCATAAGTGTGTTACCTGAAAATGCTTGTCTGAGCAGCCCCAACATACCCGTGACGCGTTGACAGAATTAAAGGATTCACCCTGTATAAACGTTGGCTAACACACTCCGAACTACAGCTGCCCGAGTATCTTCTCTCCTCGCCTGTAAAACTCAGAAATTCGAAAAACTTGCACCGACCGAAACCATGGACGTTTTCGTCTTTTTGAATCGCTTTTAAGTGTTTCCAGAAAGGGGGGTAGCGGGCTGCGTTCATTTTTCCTCCCCGAGATACGGGGGAGGGGTCAATTTCGAAGGACGATGTCGTCCATGCTGGGCGACGCGTGGTCAATTATTGCGCTATCCGATTTTTTTTAAACTTCTACTTTCAGAGAACTTGCGATTGACGAGCGTATTCGAGTCGAGTGCAGCGTAGTTTCTGAAAACTGACCAGGAAGCACAATATTCGAACGAAGTTAGAAACTTCGTCGCGTTCGACTATCAACACGGACTTAGTTAGCTGCGTTTGGATAAAGTCGAGTTGGATTTATTTCAGTCTACGACGGTGAGTAGTTTTTCAAAGGCTGAACG
This sequence comes from Arge pagana, assembly GCA_963969455.1. Classification (NCBI taxonomy): domain Eukaryota; kingdom Metazoa; phylum Arthropoda; class Insecta; order Hymenoptera; family Argidae; genus Arge; species Arge pagana. The sequence goes on along the minus strand of OZ018311.1, from coordinate 14,889,185 downwards.
AACGCGATTCTTTTGACGATAGTCGCAATCAGACCTCCTACAGCTTTTTAATTCCGTTTCAAGTTGTCTAATCACTTCGGAGCTCTCAAATACTTTACGGTGCGGTACTCTCGAGTAGTTATTCGCAATTCCGTTTTACTTCGCGCTTCGCTGCAGTTTTTTGCAATTTCGAGGATCTGATCCGGTTGAATCTGCGCAATCAGCACGGAAGTATCGAGTTGATTACGAAGTTATGTCGGAATTAGTTCGAGAGCCGTATTTCCTCGATGAGATAACTCGAGGTAATTTCGAAATGGACCGACATTTTTCAGTCCCAAATTTGAGTAAAACAGCAATAACAACTACCACACCATCATATATACCAATATCTTTGAGAAAGTGGCATCCAACATTTTTAAAAACCTAACGAATCAGCGAAACGATAATGAGAAAGCTGAAAAACAGGCTCAAAAAATAATAAACAAGGCGAAAGAACCAGAAAAATCTGGTAAGCAAGCTTAGAAAAGACAAAAGAGTGGGAACAATTATGAAAAAGGTGGACAAAAACTAGAAAAAGGCGAAAAACGTGGAAGAAATTAGAAAATTCTGGGGGAAAAAAATAAAACAAAAAATTAGTAAACAAAAACATATGAGTATTTCTGAACAGTTTCGTGTCACTGTTGTAGAGGGGGGGGATTGTTATAATTACGAAAAATAGACCCTGGGGAGTGATCTGCAGGTGAGGGGTAAAATTGATTTTCTGATAACTCTCTCAAAGCATTTTGCTGCGACCCCATTTTTCTCGGATTCCCACGTTTTTCTCGATTTTTCCCAAAGTCACGTTCTCCGAGTTAGATCGTTGTTCGTCATTCGGATCATCCCGTCGATTGTCCGGTAGAATTCGGTAAAGTGGAAGCGATTCAAAATTAGGGCTGAAAAAGCGTCGCGAGAATTTGTCAAGCTCGGTGTAAGCTTTCGGCGGGGCAGACTGCGAAATTATGCTTGAATCGCGAGCTGAAAAAATGGACGGGGAAACTGAGCGAGGTAATTTGCGGCGACCTTTTAATTACGGTACACGGAAAAGATGACGATACTTGGAACTGACAGATAGAATTTTAATAACAAACGCGACGATAAATCAACTTTATGGAGCGCGAACGACGATTCTTCGGGGCTCGCGTAGCAGAAAAAAATTAGTAACGTCGAGAATTAACCTCGCCCGCGGAAAAGTGTTGGTTCACGGTTTATCGATTAGTCGGCAAAGATTTTGGAATTGTTTCTGCTAATACAAATTTTACCAGGCCTTAAATCAAATATCCAACGACACAGAAAAATCAAAAAAAAAGCTCAAAATTTCGACACATTTGGCCGTCGCAAGCTCGTGAGCTTCCCGATGTATACGGGGCATTTCATGCCGAACCGACCACTTTTGAACCAGACACTTTTTGATTTGACCAACATTTTGTCACGTTACTATGTTCAACCAAAAACGTTCTCGTAATTTTTTTTCAAATTTTTGTGCCCCATGGAAAAAACTTTTTTTTTTGCAATCACTCATAGCTTGACTTTTGTTTCTTGAAACGTTTGTGTTTGAATTAGCTTCAGAAAGAAAAAAACAACGCAAATACAAGCCAAATCTTCCATGAAATTTCTTAGCTTTTTGGAATAAATCATCAATTTTACAAGGTTCGCCATTTTAATTTTTTTTCTGGTCCCCTGGATGAAAATGTTGATTTACCCAGTAATTAACGCCACCAAAGCCAGAGTGGTGCGATGTTGCTTTTGATTTTAAAATTTTTTTCATTAAAGAGATTTCTTTCATCTTTTTGCAATATATCTTTGCTTTTATGATAGATTCAGCTTGAATAAATATAGCTGTGATATTTTCCACTTTATTCGTAAGCTTTCGCGTCATAATAGTAATTATAAGAACAATGTTAGATTGCGGGGATTTAAAAAAAAAATCTTTGATACAGAGAAAAAAAATAGAAAACTAAGTCGGCTCATTCTGGTTTGGTGGCATTAATTTCCGAATAGATCAAAGTTTTTACAGAGAATGGCAGAAAAAAATTGAAAATGGCAAACGTTGAGAAATTGATTTTTCTTTTTTAAAAAACTGAAACGTTTCATAGAAGATTTGATTTGATATCTTTGTTGTATTTTTATATATGAAGCTCGTTAAAAAACGAACATTATACAAAAAGTCCCACTCGATTAATTTCTAAAAAAGCTCTGACTATTTGAAGAAAAAGATGCCGCTTTTTTCTGGTTGAGCGAAAAAATTTGAAAAAATTCACAAAAAAGTTTTTTGGCGCGCATAAGAACATAAAAAAAATACTGCGTACATAGTTCGTCGTATAACTAGAGTTGGTCATTTTCAGAAAATATTCTCAATCATTCTCCGATTCTTGGGCTCAAAAATGCCTCCTTTTCGTGTCAGCGCGTTCAACCGGTGCAATGATCCGTAGAAGTTTCGAAACACGGTTTAATTTGACGCGAATAAGACGAGCGTTGTTATTTCATGAGGTCGAAAAAAGTTGCGGATTAAACTCGGAACGAATTTATCGCTTTCCTCGTAACTTTTCTCATTTCCATCAATTTTTTATCCCGAAATCTTCGGATTCGCCAATTTATTCGTTTTCTCGCCGAAATAAACTCAATTTCCAACTCGACCGTCGAAAGCGGATATTGAAAAAATTAAGCCTTTTGCGGCTTCGCGAGAATTTGCTCGAGAGAAATAAATTGCAAAGGATGTTTCCAGAATGAATAATGTGAGAGGCAACGATGACGCGAACGGGGAAAATTAACGTCGGATCAAAGACGAACGCCGTGGGAATATTTCTGTTCAAACATTTTTTTTTCACCTAATCTCATCAAACCCCGGTCTGAGAATGGAATTCGTCTCGCGATTGGGAAATTCCGAGTCCAGTATCCGACGCTGAGCTTCCAGAAATTTCTCATGTAAATAGCTTTCGATACGGAGGACGAGATTTCGAGCATGATTTTCGCGCGGAATCGGTTCCACATTTTTTTCCAAAGTTTCGTCTCCGAACAAAGCGGCGAAGAGGTCGAGTTCGTCGATGATCTGCTATTACAAAGATTTTGCGATTCCTCGAAGCAGATCAAAAATATCAGACGACGAAAGCTCCGACACTCAATTTCTGCGGATATCGAACGAACAGATTTATGAAGAAAACGAGAAACCAGTCCAAAGAAAAGAGACCAAAATATTTACTCCCGATTATAATATACATATAACTTAAAAAATAAATAACTAGGCAGGCGACCGTAATAGTTGATTACACCGGCACACAAAAAAAAATTAAGTGGAATGTGCATTTGACCGGACCTACCTACGGGTACGTATTTTGGTCCGCTGAATCCGAATTCGAGGTCAGTTTGACCCCTACACCCTCGAAATTTCGAGAAAACTTCAAAAAATCGTAAAAATGATGAAAATTGGCAGTTTTAATGATAAAAAAATGTTTTGGAACTAAACTAAGCGTGATTTTCATGTATTTCGATCCGCTGAATATGAATCGAAACTTTATTGAGACCACGAGCCATTTTAAATGTGAAAAAATCACACAAAACTCTTGAAAATTCCGAAAAAATATAGTTTTCATGATAAAAAAACTTCTTCTGGTCCAATTCAGATAAAATGTTATAAGTTCACGTTGAAATAATATCTATTACTATTGTAGAATACGCGCGGTGGACAGTAATCTAAGATGTATGTACATACAAGTTGACGAGCGAGACAGTACGATGCAAGACGCTGTGACGATCAGAGGAATGAATAGAAACATCATATCTCTCGATTCACTTGCGCGTATTCCTCTGTGTCTTTTGACTACACGTTATCATCACATCCTACACTATGAAATAGGATATATATATATATATATATATATATATATATATATATATATATATATATATATATGAAACGGATTACCTTTAATATTTATTAACGATCACGTGTTGAGTGAAGTTGCGATTTTTCGTCAATTGTTTGGCGACGAAGCCGGCATGCCACCTTGGTGACCTTGAGCCAGACGCGGAAGATTCGCGTAGTGAATTGTGATATTTCCCGATTGCCCTGGGATTACTTGGCGAAATGACTCTGGATGAGATCAGCGTAAGGAAGTTTCGGGTTCGCTAAATTGGGTGTTATGTGGCCTTTGGGAAAGAACTAGTAAATAATGGTAAATCCCCGCGCTTCGATCGGCTCGGAAGTTCGAAGATCGAGACGACTTTTGGTGCGCCGTAAAATGTTAGGGCGATGGCACGCGAATCGTAGTGATTTGGCGGCGAACCATCGTCAATAAGAGATCAGAACTTCCCCCTTGATTCGCAGAAATATACTGCTCCGCAAAAACGTATGGCCATGGACTTCGTGGCACCCGATGCGGATTTCAGATTTACTTGCAGCACCGGGAAATTCACGAGTTTTGTGTGAAATAAAAAAACATCTCCGCGCAACAGTTCTGAGTAATCCATCTGCGCAGGAATGTTTCGTGCATTTTGAATCGTATGCAACGACAGCTGGCGATTTTTTCGCACGATTCTAACTTCGTTACGAGGTTGATATAAGTCTTCTTGCGAACGTGTTGTCGCCGCATTGGAAATGTGCATTTGCATAATTCAACGAGCTGCGATTGCGCGAAGAGTCGAGGAAAGAAATCTCGAGGGTGCTAAGGTCACGGCGCATACCGTGAAAAATAATGCTTTTCTTGCATAAAATTGAACTGAGTATAGTGCGAGTCACGCGGAATGAATAAAAATATCGAGAAAACCCAAATATTTCTTCCAAAGCCGGAATATTTATGGAAAAGTGGGGTTGTTCGCTGTTTTTATGACTGGCGACGCATTTAAAAAAAAAACAGTTTTTTTTCAAGCCCTGAACGGATTTTTTAATTTTCTCGAGCAAATACCCCTTTCTAATAATTCTGTAATTGATTTTTTTTTCGACCGAAAAGCGACCGACTTAAACGATTTTCTTTTTAAACCTCAACGGCTGAAGTTCCAAAAAGCGCGAGCCTCTGAGCTCAATTTTTGAGCGAAGCTTCATTTCAGCTCAAAAATAAAAATCCTGAAAAGATTTTTCCTTTCCCTCAAAGTTTTTCTGTTTTTTTTACTATATCTTTGAAAGTATCGATTTTGGAGAGAAATTTTTCGGATAAAAACTGAAGCTCTTGAAAAGTTCTTAAAGAAACGTCGTACACTTTTCAAACGTAAAAGCAAACTTCAGCTGACAATTTGAATTAATTTAAATTCTGCTTGTAATTGTGGTGTGGTTGGTGTGATATGGTGTGGCGTGAAGTAGTGTGGTGTGGTATAAAGTAGTGTGGTGTGAGCTGAAAAAAGACTTGACTAATAAGATAAATCTTTTTTACGAAAATAGAATGCTTATTCCATATTTTGAATTGAAACACTTATACATCAAATAACTAGCTAAAATTTTGCACTTACGTTGAAAAAGTGTATCACCTTTCTTGTAGAATTTTTCAAGAGCTTATTTATTGCCTGGAAATTTTTTCTCCAGACTGAATATTTTCGGGAACGTCTATTCCCTATTTTAGATGGAACCAGATATTCGCCACATCACCAGCTGAAACTTTGCATCTACGTTGAAAAAGAGTACCATCATTCACGTCGAACTTTTTGAGGGCCTTAGCTTTTGTTGAAAACATTTTCCTGGTAAATGAATATTTTCCAAGAAAATAAAACGTTTGTTCCCTATTTTGGATAAAAACTTATATTTTTCAAATTACCAGCTGAAATGTTGCATTTACGTTAGAAAAGTATGGAAGCTTTTTTATAGAACTTTTTAAGAGCTTTATTTTTTATTTGAAACACTTTTCTCCAAAATCAGTGCTTTCCAAGATACAGTGAAAAACAGGAAATACTTTGAGGGAGGCTGGGGTTTTCTCACTAAAGATCCTTTTCAGGGTTTTTATCTTCGATTTAAAACGAAGCTTCGCTCAAAAATTGAGCCCAGTCGGAGGTTGGCGCTTTTCGGAACTTCATCCCCCCCAACTTGAGCTACAAGGTTGACGGAGAGAAAATAATGTTCTTTCAAAGTGTGCGGCGTTAGGAATAGGAAATGTATCATCGTTATCGTCGCTTCGTTGTTGAGGGACGGAAAAATTTGCGAGGAGGGTGGGTTCAATGGTCTCATTTCGAGCCGATGGTTGGTTCGAACGGCTCGACGAGTCCGGGAAGAAATAAGTAAAAACGAAACGACGTCGAATGGCGTGGTAAAAAATATTGGAGAAATATATCACGACCAGCGCGACAAAATCGCGTCGTTGCCTAGAAAAATATTAATGGAGAGCAAGCAGCGTAGAATAGAGGTAGAGCATGTCTTCGAATAAATTTTCGACCGGCGACACAGGCGAGGTGAAAATATCACGTCTTCCATTTCATATTCCATTTTTTCCATTTCACCCGACAACATTTATTTCTCGCCACGTTCTCTTCGCGCTGTAATACTTGTCAGACCTAACAATTTTGATCTTCACGCTCCGCGTTTCCGCGTTCTCATTTCATTTCCATATCCACGGCGACAAAAGTTTGCCCAGAGCTGGGACGACCTCGCGACCCCCCGAGGAATCGCGAGATAAACAAATATGACGATTACGTAACTCGGACGAATTGCGGGTCGTATCGGGACAAATACGCCGAGACGATCGAAGATACAACTGTCAATTAAAATCACAGATTCACATTCTAGTTTGCGACCGAATCAACGAATGAGATCGACAGATTTACTGACAAAATAATAATTTATTGAATTGAAAAATCCTTCGATGATAATATTGAAACGTGAACTAAGGCAGAACCAAGTGAAGTAAAAATAGATTGAATCTCCGAAATAAATAAATTATAAATAACATCGATTTAGTTGCAATCAATTGATCATCATCGTTATCGAATACTCGAAGCTTTCTATATAATAAATAAAAATAAATAGTAAAAGAATTCATCGAAATCTCTATTCAATTTCGTTCGCGTACGAATTATTCGCACCTATATCCGAGCTGCTTGCAACCCAGCCGAGTGGAGTCATCACCCTTATTCGAATTTGATACCAAGGAGGTAAGACGCGCATCAACAAATACTAGCGGTCACTCGCCAGCTGACTCGGGAACGATAAGATAGGTGATCACCCTATCGCGACGCTGGCTCAGAAGGTCGTTCGTCGTAACATCAACCCATATACCAATTGTTATAGTTCCCCCTTTATACTAGCCCAATCCCAGGTAACTGCACTAGGCGTAGCCCGAAACAGCGCAAAACTGTCGTCTCTTCTTAAATCGGATTTGACTTCGTGAAGTATTGGGTATCTTCAATAACGAGATTCGACGTCACACTTCGTGTTGGATGGACACTCTGTGCTTTTTCTTGGATAACGCCGAAGTTACACGTCTACTAACACTTTTCATTTCGCCACTTTTTTTTATCGAAAAAATTTCAAGTTGCATTATGTGACAAATTCCCGATTTTTCAGAGACATCGAAAAAGTGGGGGGCTGGATTGAGGAAGAATGCCTCGTGCACTGATCGCAAGTACACGTGGGAAGTTCCAATGAACGATCGAATCATGCTTCTACCGAATATAAAAACAGCGTGGACTTGGGTGATATCGATGCAAAACGCTCCGAGTCGTACTTACAATTTTTTTTTCTGCAAGTTCACCGGCTCAGTTCCTTAGTTTTCGGTGACTCATGGTATAGAAGAAAAGCAGGATGAAAATGATATATCGCGAAGACTTATCTTTGATAACGAGATTCGACGTCGCGCGATGCGTATCGACGGCTGTTTCTCGTGGAAGTTCGAACCACGCGCGCACACTCGCACCACGAGTGTGGCCCTCGCCGCATCCTCCACGCTACGAAGAGTAGCGCCCAGACATCGTGTAGCAGAAACAGCGAGGAAACGCTATCCTCGAAAGACGAGACCGTTGAGCCGTTACAAGTACGACAAAACGCCCAAAATTTATGCCTCTGAACCAGCATACCCCCTTGAAATATTGCTTGTAAGCTATTCTCCACGATTCGCAGTGCCAAAATTGCTCGCCCGAGTTTTCTAAGCTCGATAAGAATGACACCGCAATTTAAAGAAGAAGATCTGAAAAGATTTGAACAAAAGATCTGTGATATTAGACCAGTATTTCTCATCGCTACTGAACGGATGTTGCCAATTCTCTTAGTCAAGTTGTCGTTCGTGCGATAAATAAAAAATATTTGCCTAAATTCGCGTTCTCGCTTGTACTAACGATTTTTATTGCAGGGTAGGAATGTAGTTCCTGAAAATTGGTCAGCTACGATAAACTACCTACAGGCGATGTTTCTAGCCGAGGATCATCAAAATCGGTGGAAAATTTAGCACGTGCGCAGATTTTTATCCGAAAATCCATTTTTTTCAATAAAAAATGCTTATCGCTAAAAAAGCAAATATATCACTACGATTAGTTTTCTCCTCGTATTCTGCAATATAAAAATGAATCGTTCTCATTTATAATATGGAACGTCGCGCCGATTTGACGCGTGACTCTCGGATCGACGCGTCGACGTGGAACCAATTTTTTAACAAGTGAAAAGTTTGACCTGTTGGAAAAATTGGTGGAATGAGAACGCTATCATTCCTCGTACGCCAACTCTCGTTATCCGTTCAGCCGAGTAATTCGACTATAGAGGTCAAGCTTGAAAAGGCTCGGGATTATAAATTTTTACGTCATTAATAATCGCTGATACGGTCACCGGACCTCGATCAATTTGCACCCTTCGCGACGAGTAATTTATCCCTCGCCTCTGACTCTCGTCGTAGATGCGTGCAAAAAAGGAAACTGTGAAGTCGAGAAGTGCAAAGAAATTCGACGGAAAACGAGACTGACAATTCGTCGGATCCATTCGCAAATCACGAAAGATACCAAAAATATTCCGATTTTCCTATTCACACCACGGAATTATTAACATGACACGTTCGCGACGAGGGGTCGTTCGTAAAACGTGACGCTCTGCCTGAAAAAACGTATCCCTCCGTCGTCCAAGTTTCGATAAAACATTCGCCAAGTTTCTTCTACTCGTGTCTTTTTTTTCCTTCGATCGCACGCGCCACGGAAAAATGGCTACATAGTCAAACGATCGAATTTCTAAATAAGAAAACAGCTTTTATCGCATCTCATTGACATGCGACGGCACTTTCGTTATGGAACGATCAATTTCGCTGTGAAAAAATGACAGGCGACTCGCGGTATCGGAAAACTCGGGGGAAAAGTACCTGGCGCAGTGCGCACTTCTATAATCCGTTGTATCGGACTGAAAATGCGGGGATCAGAATTTTTTTAAAAAATATTCTGGTGACAAATAGAAAAACGCGAATCTGTTGATACGCAGTTGTTTCGGAAATGTGAAAACTCTCGAGCGGATCCGTCCAAAAATAAAATACCTCCCGCATTTGTTCAATCGTGGACTAAAAATGTGACGTCAAATCGAAGAAATGTTCGACGCGGGTTTTGACTCGCGAAATAAATTCCACTTTGTCTTCCCACAAAGGTAAATCGTAGCACGTGTACGCTAGGCTGTTTCATTTTTAGGCAATATTTTTCATGTCCCATCTGAAGATCTGATGATTTATTGAAAAAAGAATATCCCCGCTGGAAATTTGTTGTCAAGCAAACTGGGGGCCTCACTCTTTCAGAAATTCCTTTTTCCATTTAAACAACACGGGGAATTTTTCTCCGGTTTCAACTCGATTTTTCGGTATTCACAAAATGTTTGTGGAAAAAATGAGTATACAGCTTTTGTAGGGCATTGAATTTGCTACAAAGAAGCTTTTCGGAGGATACGCTGTCCAAACGACAGTTTTTGAGTCGTAAAGCTGGAAGGGTGAATGTTAATAATAATTGACAACAAATTTTCTTAAAATAGACGAAATCAAAAACAGCGCCACAGTGCTATAAAATGGAACTAGAAAAAGTTTGATAATCAAAATATGCGCGAAAATTTGAATTTCACTTCATTGGTATTATGATTTCCTAGTAACTATTGAATAATAGTAGTAGTTTCTAAAATTAACAATTTCATAGCTTGATAGCGTCGATTGTGAGATAATATTTAATGTAAGATCAAAAAATTCCAATTTAAAGCTCTACAACTCAAACATTGTTGGCCAGACAACCTTTGCTCAGAGATACCTTGTAGTAGCAAATTCAATGCCCTACAAAAGCTGTACACCCATTTTTTTTCCAAAAATGTTTCGAGTACCGAAAAATTGGGATGAAACAAAAAAAAATTGCCATGTGTTATATATATGGGAAATAAAATTTTTGAAAGAGTGAGGCCTCAAATTTACTTGACAGTTTTTTTTCATCGGGAATATTTTTTTTCGCAATAAATTATCAGATTTTCAGATAGGCTAAAAAAATGTTGCCCAAAATTAAAACACCCTAGACTGGTTCACAGACTGTGAGTAGAAGACAAAATTTAATACTCGAAAGTGCGTGAAATTCGATGGAGAGTTCTTGAGTTTCGTATAAATTGTTTTAGTTGGTCATCGATAGTTTCTTTGTTATTAGATGATACTTCGAGTTCCTATGGTAGGTAAAACAAATTCATTTTTGCAATTGGAGACGTTTTTTACCCTTTTTTCGGAATTTTTTGTCGTGGCGAACTACATGAGCACATATTTATTCGCATTTCGAGCAAACTTCACAATTTTTCCAGCCCGAAATCATCGCTCTTTGTTGAAGTACAAGTTAACTTGGCTACTCGTTCGCCCAAAACGTCACTTTCTGTTACCCCAATTCCGGGCGTCTCGCTGATCCGAAACGAAAAGTTCCAACGGCATTTTAATCTGTGTAGTATGAGCTCGTTTTGGAACTATGATTACCAAAAAATATTGAACAGTTAATTTTTGGCAACTTGCTGAACTCTTTCGTCAATTTTGGTATTCGTTTCGTGACTTGTTCGGCACGAGAAAAAAATGGCCCGATGAAGGACAATTATTTCAGGTTGTTGCGTGTCTCCACGCGTACCGAATGAGTGCAGCTAATTTCCTAGGAAGTCACGGTCAGTCAATTTGGTCACGACGGCTAGCTTCGCGAATTGTCACAGAACTAGGTATTCGAGGCGCGTGGTCGTGTAGCTCCGCACTCGATTATTATGTATATCGCGAGTCGTTTCGTGCGCCAAATAGAACCCGACGCGCGAGAGTCGCTAATAGCTTCGCGTGGAGATGCAATCGGTATTTGCTCCCGCGTCGATATCCCCTTCGATGACGCCAATAGAAATACGTACTGCATCGCGTTGGCTCCTTCTGCGATTCGGCAGGATTCCTGACGCATTTTCCCTCAAATGTTTGCTCAGCGACGTTTTCGAATCGACAGATGATCTCGCCGGTGAATTTGGTCTCGTTATGATTGGTGGATTAACGACTCGGTTGATCATTTCGACCAACAGCAATTTCCCTACCAAATCTAACAGACCTGATTCAGACGTGGAAATTGCTATTTGGCGACTATGAAAACAGCGGGTTGCCACTCGATGTAAAATGATAGGGAGCTTACTCGACGCATCGGCGTTGAAGCAATACCAACGCAATTGACTTTAGCAGTCAAATCTCCAAATCCACGTAGATATTTTTAGTTTTCCACGATATTGGGCGGGAGCCATGTTTCCTTGTAGCGCACTTTCTTGTAGAACTGCTCTGTCTAACTACTTTGCTATTATCTGTTTCCTATAATGTTTATCACAATCAGTAACAATAAAAATCTCTCGCACCTCACTTACCTCTACAATTGGTGTGATTGTTTTTTTTTGCGGTCGTGTTAAAATCCCTGGCGGCTTTGCGAGGACTCGAATCACCCTTACCACTCAATTTCGGTTCTCAATCATTCGTTGTTGTCGTGGTATTGCTACTAAGCTGATAGTCAAGTAAGAAAGTAGAGGAAGCAAGAAGTGGCAACCTGCTGTACGAGAATGAGAAATTCCCAACGTCTGTAACGAGATATCGACGGCAGTATGGAAGAAACGTGACATCTCAAATTATGAAATAAGAAGGTGACATCTCGACTGAGGACAAATTTTTCATTGCTACGACACTGGGATTTCGGGTGCATGAATCACACGAAGCATTTCCCCCCGAGATTTATCTATATTTATGTACGAGAATCATCTGAATGATACATCAATTTCTGTACGAAATGATATTTGTGTATGCAAATCATACGAATGAGATCAATTTTTTTACGAAATGATATTAACACAGAATGGTCGACGATTCTGTTATGATATCATTTCATATGGAAATTGATGTATCAGTCGTATGATTTTCGTACTTAAATATGTAAAAAATCCTTCGTGTAATTCATGCACCCGAAATTCCAGTGTCGGATCAATGAAAAATTCGTCCTCGCTCGAGATGCTGCGTTCTTCTCTCACAATTTGAGATGTCACGTTACATTACTTCGTTATATTATAATCTCGATGATTATCACGACCTCATCGTGACACGTGCAGCTATCTACACAGTAAAAAAAATTCCGTCGTTGTGCAAAGTGTAAAACTTTTTGCGTAGCATATTTAACATTTTAGTGTGTTGATTCAACACAATCGTTAGTATTGTCCTCACAGTTCGTTATTCAACGCACAAAAATATTATTCGATGGTGAGGTAACGATGTTTAAATGTTACCCTACCATTGGTTTTTGTACCTTCTAACACGGTGTCGTACTCTCGATGTAGAACTCTGTTCCCGTATCGCTACTCGCGGGGTGCGTTGAGATAACGCGAATTTTGCGCGAAAAAAAGTCGTTACCGCAAATTTTTGTTTTAAACGTGACGGGCATTTTTTTACCGTGCGCAAAGCGGTCTGTAACTTTCGAAAGCAATAGGACTGCTCCTTATCCCTTGCGCTGGATAGATATCCTTCGTTACGGTCGAGCTTTCCGCTGGATCAATGCTGTCCATTTTCCGCTCGTCTCTTTCACCGCCGGTGAATGACGGAGAGCCATAACTGTAATATCTCTATGCGGATAACAGAAGTGCAGAATACGAGAGATTGGATTTTTCTATAATAAAATATCATTTTCCCTCCGAGACGGAGGTCCCTCCGTTTTATCATCCTCTTCTGGACACGACTACGATATCTTCGGTCCCTTATTTTTATCGTGGGTCTTACACATTTGGCCCGCGGGAAACACTTTTTTGTGTATAAAAAATCACGATTTGGGCTTTGTTTAGAAAATACAGGACTTTTCACGAAATCTTCGTTATTAATCGATTTGAGGTGGCTTCGTCGTTTGGTATCGTAGCAAATGAAGGGCACCACAAGGACACGCGTGTCTTGAATGATTATTACCGGTTCATTTCATAGGTATAGTTATCACAGCCATACCTAAGTAGAACAGTGAAAAGTCGTACGAAATGTGCCAGAAAAAGTATTTGTAGACATGTATAAGTTTTATTTCCATGGCAGAAAGAAACAACTTTCGTATTTTTCGTAATTTCACTTTTCTCGTAAATTTCTCAAAATTAGAGTCGTCGACGCTGTTTTCTCGGAACTAAAATATTCTTTGAAATGAATGCTATTAATGTAAATTTTATTTTCCACGGTCTGTAGTCTAATTCCGGAGCTGGAGTCGATTTTGTAATTTTGTTCGTACCAGTTTGCTCTGCTTATTGCGATCTTTGTATTATTTCTTGAGCTTGTTTTTCAATTTTGTCACCATTGTTTCGATGATATTGAATCTTTTATTTTATTTTTGTTATGCTATCACTTGTTTGCAGAGTTTTAGATTTCGTGAAGGACCACCTTTATAAACATTCATCTTTTGGTTAAACTTCTTCGATAAAAGATTATCTCGCATTCGTCACGTCGAGTGACAATTTCGACGATTTCACGTGATTGTGCGAAATTTCAATCGGATTTATGATCGATAGAACGATGCGACGCGCTCGTCGAACGAAGAAAAAACGAAAAATATACGAATGGAATTATTGCCGCAAAATTTTCACACAAAAAAGTAACGAACGAAATCGCATTTGCGTAAGAGGATTTGCATCGAGAGGATTACATGCATCTTTTCTACAGCTCGGACATAAATATCGTCGCTCTGTAAACCTGTATTTTCAGCGAATGGAATTGTATCGTTTTAGTTCAACTTTTTCCGCAATGGCTGAGGAAAATACGCTAAACAATGGAAACAGAATAATCTAGTTCACCGGCTCAGCGATGTGGATGTAACGTAATGTACTTGTCACTCGTATCAGCGATGACTTGCGAAGTATCCAAATATTTCGGCGAACAATCTTGTCGAGTATTTGATGCGGTCACAAGGGCATAAAATCAGCTACGAACTGTTCAAACGTGGCGAGAAAAATTACCAGCGATCCGTTTATTGTTAGTCACAGCTTAGAAAATTGCACGAGAAACTTGGAGAACGTCGCCCAGATGGAATCAACGTTGACATGTAATGTTTATCGTTACTCGTTTCGCACATTGTAAACTGCAATGCACAAAATACAGTCGACAGAATCCTGCGCCGTACACGCGGGGTCTACCAGACCCCAGCGATTTCCGACTGCTTGTTATGCGAAAACTATTCATTCGATTTGAATAAAACAAACGCGAAAGCGTAGATTGAACTATCTACAACGCGGTAGCGTTACAATTTTTCACATAAAAAAATAATTAAGCTTTTCAAAAATTCGCGAAAACGAGTAAAGTCGTGAGAAAGCGTGTTTTTTTTCTCCAAAAAGGCACAAAGTCGTTGTTTTGTAAAAACAAAAATACTGTGAACACGTGGTATTTTCATTAAAAAAATGAGTGCAAATTGGAGTTTTCAAAAAAGGTATTTATTTGAAAGTACGAACACGAGACATTTTCGAGTGAGACTCGAATGATCTTTATTTCATACATATTATAAGATATCGAAAAAAGGGGTATTATATGTAATGAATATTCATCAATTATGAAGATACAGCACTGTCAAGCGTTAGTTCATAATTGTAACATTCAATCGACTCCCCACAGTCAAGACAGAGTGCAAATCTACGCTACTCGCATATTGGCCAACTACAGAATGCTCATAGCTGTCTGGTTTTTCTGTCTCTATTTCTACAGCATATTCTGCGTCGTGTTTTTCGATCAAATAATTATTTTTCATTCGGTGGTGTCGATACATAGAACTCCAGCAACGCCATTCGTTACCTAAAAAATTGTGCTTACCTCAATTACGACGAAATACATATATCAAGGAACCGAAGAAAAAAATGAGCATTTGCCAAACAATAAGTGACAATCAACTGAACTGGCGAAAAAATGTTCAAAAACAATTGATTTTTCCCCGCCGCTTTGAGACAATCCATACATTCTCGTATCAGCTACAAGAAGGTACGAACTCACGACTTCGACCTTTTCGTAGGTTTGTCGATCGTCTCGACTCTTTTATTCCTACTTGTCAGCTTTGTTCGCAAAAAAGTGGTCCTGCGAATTCTCGGTATTCCGTTAGCCTCCTTCTCGATATCTTTCAACGACAATCCCACGGCTCAGGAAGGAACGTAAATTTCAGCTACTCGAAATTCATGGCTGCGAGGAAAATGTCAAACCATTTCCCGCAGACCCTGGAGAATGAGCGTCGAATTCGCAGCCCTCCTCTCAAGTGAGAAATATTAACTTTGATACAGTTCGATTTCACCATCGATTTTCACGTGATATATTTTATGGTGAGCCACAAGAACGACTATTTTTTTCTCCGATTACCATTAAAATATTGTTCGAAATGACGGAGAAAAAATTCTGTCAGAGTTTGAGCTCTCAATATCAATCTCAAAATCTATCTGTCAGCGAATTCCATTTCCCATTCCAATTACACGAGAAAAATTATTTTTAGTTTCGGAATGTTATTAACCAATTCAGGATCAGCGTGTCAGGAATACGTATTGATGTAGGAAATTGAGCGATCTCTTCTGACTTTTTCTCAATTCTACCGGTTCAAAAGTTATTTCTGGTTAAAAATTGGTTCCTATTTGAAAAAACCAAGATGTCCTCGAAATGATCTCGAAAAAAACCTTCGAGGTCGAAGTCAAGGTCATCATAATGTGTCACCCTCAAAGCCGAGTGTATTTCGTTTGAAACATTTTTGGCAAGGCGCCTAGTTTTTGAGAAATTTTGGTGCGAAAGTTGAACCGGAACACCCTGTATATAGTTGAACGAGAGGGATGGAATTCTTGCGGTTCGAATACGAGCAACGTATATGAGTGGGTACGAGCAACGGCAGTCTACGTCGGACGGGTGGATTATTCGACGAAGATAGAATTGTGCTCCACAGCATCTCGGCGCTTGCAGACATTTATTCAGCCCGAGCGAACGCGACTTTTCTTATGGGTTTTTTTTCCTATGTTTCCTTTTTTTTTGCCATTTCACTTATCGAGAGTATGACGATAACTCTCGCGCGTACGTGAGATTTACCAGACGGCGGACAGGAATCGGTACGAGGAAAATTCCCACGAGTATATTTATTCGATCCCGATATAAATATTTTCTGACGCTCTCGAAGTGTTAAGGGTAGCCAGAGGCTTGAAGAAGGACTATTTTAAATAATTTTTCTCTCGGCAGTAATCTAATTTATTTTATAAAAAAAATTATAAACATTTATTATGTTATTTTTCAACTTTGTACCACCAAAATCGGCACCAAAAAATGTTTTATGGATCAAATTGTCGCCATCTTGCTTGGGCTCCCTCACGCTTTGCTAACGTTCTACTGGTTCATCATTTTAAGATCAATGGAACAAAAAGAATCATCAGTTCGATAGTTAATCTTATAAACAATTAACTAGGACGGTTTTCCCTGATAATTTTGTTTATTCAAAAAACGCCATTTTGTTTATTTAAAAAAGAACTTTGATCAGACACTAGATCGACTATTAAACTTATGGTTTTTTATTGTCTCATTGATTTTAGCTGATCCAGCGAAATGATATGACGATCACCTCAGAACATGAATAGTGGTACGAGGTTTGTTTCATAATAGCGCAGTGTGTATCTAGGGCGGAAAATAGGCGATTACAGCGAGAGTTTGTTGCAGCCCGTGCCGAGGCAACCCGAGCGGCCCGAGGCGAGCCGAGGGACGTTGAGGGTGCCGAACTTCTGAGCCCGACACGAGCTCACCGTCACTAACGTCGTTGCTTTAACGAAAAAGTTCGGAATTCTGATTATACGTTAATTCGACGAAAATAGCACTTCTCCGCCCCAGGACTTTATTTTCCGCTCTAGAGCTGTACTTTTCACCCTAGGGCTGTACTTTCTGCCCCAGAGCGTAAAAGAGCCACTTTCCGCCCGCGAAATATGCAGGCAAAAGCGTTCTTTCGGTGCAGGTAGGACGAAAAATAAAGTAAATTACTTTCAGAAGAAATTACGTAAAATTGTAATTTTTTTTTTTTTTTTTTTGACCACCCTCAACCCGTGAAGCGGTTTTCCTTCCCGCTTTTCTCATAATACTCGTGACTGTTTCCGTGAACGCTGATCTGTCGTACTTTCTCTGCTACGACCAGCTTATCAGCACTAACGAGTTATCACCTATTTCACGTTTTGGTTCTTTCACATATTACACTTCGTTGACCCTACACCCAAATTTCGTTCTCCACCCTTTTTCCTCAATTGATTTTCCAATATAACAGTTTTTCGAACTTCCATTTGATAACCGATGTCTCATTAATTCTAAATTAATTTTCGAACCCTTCAAACTCGTTGGCCGACAGTTGAAATAAAAGCTCCGTCCCATGGGGTGAGTTTTATCATTATTTCCGCGAAGAATGTCGTTCGTTTCTTTTAGGCTATACGTTTTCATTTTGTCATTCGCAATTAATACACGGGCCAAATATATATGTTGATATATTAATATTATACTATATACAGGCTCGTCGTTGAAAAAGCTCGTCGTTGATAGTTCTTCCGTGGTGTTTATTTTTCCTCGAGTAATATGCAGCGCGTCGCGACGTACTGGGCCAAAAGGAATCGTATGAAATTAAATTTGCATCGTATCGTTGTCATCGCTATGCATCGCAGACGCAACCGTCACGTACGTCGCCGAAACGTATTTGCGCGTTCCCCAGCGGGACGGCAAAAATCCTCTCCTGGAAATACGTGTATCTCGAGAGCATAGCTTTCGAGACAGCGACAAAAGGGAATTTCCTCTATCAGGCGGCTAAGTAAGCTCAACGCTGTTTTCGTAAGCGTGGATCTCGAAGATGGCTGAGAACGACGAAGAACACTTATTGTCAGAGCACAGTGCTTATCCTATGGAAACTCAGCCCGTTCAAGAACGTTCACAAATTAGTTGAAGAATGTTAAATTCTAGGCTCGGAGCTGCGAACCGAAATTTCAACCCCGTAGCCATTCCTTCGTCTTTGTTGAATCTACACGAAAACAATTTTTTCTCGCCCTGATTACAACTCACAGCAGATCAAAGGCGATGGGAAAAAATGCAATTTGTTGCTAACATCTCGTATCCCGTGGTATTCGCCAGAATTGTTTGACTGCCAAGAAGCTTTCGTCATTTCCTTCACGGAACTGCGTCAGTCAAATATCCAAGCTTTTTCATCCCTTGAATCTTCAACGAACACGCAACACATTTGATTTCCACATTCCGCGTCAGACTCGAGAAAATCTTTCAGGGAAATTCATCTGGTATCAAATCAGTCAGAAGAAACACTATTGCGACTAGCATTGTCGGTTCAGTAAGCTTGGCAGCGCCAGCAGCCAATCACCGAGCTGTGTGTTAAAGAAAGACACTGATGACCGCACCAGTAAAGCTCGAGTCCATTTCGCGCCGCAGTTACGTATGGCCTATTTTTCGGGAACTGTTTCTGAAAGTATTGAATTTGGTGTTTTCAACGGACGCCATTGTTGCATCTGGGAGAAAATGAAATTCCATCACGAAAAGTTCTCTTCCACTTTTTGATCCGATGCATATTTAATTAATAATTAATTGGAACAAGCAGTCAATCAGGTTGGCGCTACGGCGCCAAGACAGGGCGGAGGGGAAGTAGGCCAGTCAACGGGGAACTTAACCTTGCACTATTTTAAGAAGTCGATTTTTTTATCTGCTGTAGTATCACTTACTGAGTATAAAATCACAAAAATCGAACAAATTGTGCCTCGGCGTCACGCGCCATCTTGAAAAAACGTTATCGGCTGATATCTCGGTAACTATGCACTTGAGGCCAAAAATTATCAGAACCATTATTGTAGAAAACAAAATTCCCCATTTTTTATTTCAGATAATGTTTTTCATAAAATTTATCGTTTGCGATTTGTGGCTCATTCAACGAACAGCTTTTTCTCTTTCAGTCGATAACTCTTCTAATAATCGATTAAACAACGAAATGCTTGAAACAATTTTGAAAGATCAATCAATTTACTGTAACTTGTACTCGATACTTTTTCTTCTAATATTCATACCTTCAGAACTATAACGCGTTAATTGTCATAATGCGCCTTCTCCGGGAGGGTGACGGCGCGGCGCGCGAAGGCGCCGTCTCGGTAAACCTCTGGCTAATAGTGCACCAAACACAAGAGTGCCAAACTCCCCGCTGACTGTACTAAAGTGACGAGTGACTGCGAAAGTAAGACGCACGCATTAGCACGGCCACACACTACTACGACGGCCACATTAGTACTCGCGCGCGTTTGCGCACGCATACTCTGGTAAATTCACGCACTGCCACGTGCACATATTAGCACACGCACGCATTGAATAATACTTTTTACAAAATGTTCCCATTATTCTACTAACCCTTCGTGGTCACCCTGGGTGGAATCCACCCTACGATCAATTTTCGCCCTAAATATTTGGTATTAATAGGTATCAATCGACACTTCAGTCGCCCAATGTGCTACTATTTTTTCCCCAAAATATCAAACTTAAGGAGCATATTTTCCAAATTTCACGTCAACGTTTCAAAAAATGAGGAAGTTATGTTTTTTTTAGTAAAAGGGTGTGATTTTTGCGCTTTTACCGCCTTGTGATTTTTTCTTCATATCTTATCACGTGTTTTCTCGTACTGGAATCGTTCATACGTTAACTAGAATGCTGAAAGGGGATTTTGGAAGCGGAAATGGTCCGATACTTTTATTGCAACAATTTTTTTTCAATGCGTATCATTTGATAGCGTGACCACAAAGGGTTGAAATGAAAATAAAATGACAGGCCTGTGTCAATAAAATAAATAAGTACAACGTATCATTCGACTTGGACTAGAGAAAGATGGATATATTTTAGTTGTATAGGGATATCAAGGACAGTTGAATAAATTACCGCAGTCATGCTTGAATTCATCAAATATCAAAAAATAATTTTTCTACGTATTATTTTCATATAGAATAATTTAAAAACGTTACCTACTTGTAAAAGTGAAATATAAAAAAATTGTACCGTGATACGTTAAATTGGAGTTGATGAGTGGAATGAGCTAGTCAAAATCTGGATATTTAAAAAACTTGATTGTCACAGATCTGTGCGATAATTACAGAATATTGAATTGTTGTATATTAAATTATTTTCTATGAATACGTAAAAATTGAAATCCTTGGAGGAGTTCCAAAATCCTTGAGAATACGAATTCTGATGCAAATTTTGGACTCGTTCGAAGGTTTGCCGTAGGATCGGGATTATTTCAGGCGAACTCCGATTTCTTTTCTACTTGTGTCATCTCAACGCCCAAAGAATGTTCATAGACCGGAGAATTTTCGCTCATCAGTTCGAAGACCATGCGAAGGAGTGACGTTAACATTGAGTCGAATGGAAAAACGGATCCTTATTTTTACGGATCGAAGGACGAAAGGTTTTCGAATACCTAAGACAGTACACTGAGAGAAATTCCAGGTTAGGCCAACTAGTCTGAACGTAGTTGAAATCATCCTTGACTTGTTTATCTAGTCAGAATTGTAAAAGCTAGTTTAGTTGAAGTACCGTGAAAAAGTAATTGTGGTAGTTACTTTTTCACGCTGTTGCAACTTTTTCATCAGGTTACAGCTTCCAGATTTCAGAAGCTCAAAGATGAGATATACGAATGACTTTCAGCTCTCATTAATATTTTTAACAACTCGAATCAAACACGGTGCAGTAACGTTCAGATCTAGTTACCGCTACCAGATTTCTCACGTTGCAGTAGCCAAACGAAAAAAATCCTCTTCAACTATAAACGACAGTTGTAGTAACTTCGACATTTTTAGAGTCTCATATTGGGAGTAAAGATTGTGATTTCGCGTCTCGAACGGTACTCTTAGATGGTGTTTCGGCACGCGCGCCGAGACGAGAAAATGCCGATGTCGAGACTCACTTCGAGCAATTGAACGTTGATATGCCAGCTTGGTTAAAAATTTTGAATCAGCGAGGCGTTTCTTGTTCTCGGATTTGACAGGCGAGCTAAAATCTCGACGTAGCTTCTTTTAAAATAACTTCAACCATATTTTTTTGGTATGGTATCGAAATTACATAGCCAGGGATAATTTAAACTACGTTATCTAGTCATTGATACCAGAAAGCTCAATTCGGTTACAGTAACTACACTCACAGGTTACTTTTCCCAGAAATCTAGTCGCAGTAAGTAGAAAAAGTAGTTCAAAGTGCTTTTCTCGAATAACTTTTTTTTCTAGTTACCCTGACTAGGTACCATTTCTCATCAGGATGTGATGAAGATCGAAAGAATTCTAGATTTGAAGAATTTATCGGGAGTTTTCCTTGACCCACGAAGTATCATTCTCGCGTTCGCAGCTCGAATCGTTGAAAAAAGATTAGAAATAAATAATAATACATAAAGAAATAAATAAATAATAAGAAATAAATAATAAGAAATAATAAGAAATAAATAAAGAAATAATATGTTGGAGGAAAATCGACGACGAGGGAGAAAATTGACTGGATTATTGGAAATTTGGAAATGATAGGGGAGTCAAAGTAAGAGTAAGAGAAACTTCATTTTATACGTCGCACGCGTCAAGTGAAATGAAAATAAATCTCGGGTTGCTTGTCGTGTTTTTTTTGTTTTGTTTTTTTTGTTGTTGAATTTTTTCAGAGGTACTCCACGAAAATGAATATACACGAGATGCTCAATTGTACGTCGGATTCTAGGGAGCACAGCGATTGATTAAATTTATCCAACCCTCGGAAAGAATTGATGAAGAGGAATTTCATTTCCTAGCAGTCGAATCCGATTAACGGGATATCGCTCTTTGCCCCTAGTTTCACGAACACTATTGCTTCCAGAATTTCTCGCGGCGCAACGGTAGAGAAAAGAGAGCACGGTTTACCTTGTCCGAGATGAAAATAAATACTTACTACGATTCGCGGCATTCTTATCGCAAAGGAAATCATTAGTTTACCCGAAGGAATTCCGTGTACCTAATGTATTCAAATTTTGCTTCAGGATACCATCGAGTTAAGAATGTCGGATTTTCTAAGCCAGGAGATCGGAAACATTTTTTCTTAGAACGTTTTCCAACTTTTGACTAACGTTGATCGTGACCTATGGGGCATTCCACGCCAAATCGGACGGTTTGAATAATTTGAATTTTAGTTTTCCTTCGTTTTTTTGATATTTTTAGGTACCCATCAAAAAACTGTTTCTGGTAAAGTTTGACATTTTTTTGATCATCGGTTTGAAAGACGACCTTTTTCGGTTTTCCGAATGCAAAGGACTCGGCACTGATCTCAGGGAAATTGGGTTTCAGCGAAATTGTCTGAACTGTTGATATGTTGTAGCTCTCATCATCCTGATCAAAAGTCTCGGTGGGCACAACCCTCGGGATTGCGTTTTCCCAGCACTGGAGGGCACGAAAATACCTAGATTGTATCACAAATGACGTAAAGCTGGTTCAAAAAAAGGAGTAAGAAATTCAGATCAACTGGACATCGCTGTGTACGGGAGATCGGGGCAATACGGACCCCCCGGGGCACGTCGGACCCTCTTGTTTTGGTCTATCTCGAACAAAATTCATACTTAGTTTGCGATAATTCAACAACAAAAATCCTGGGCACGGGGGACCCCTAAAAAAAATGGTGATCGTGCCTCACGCAAAAAAGCGCTGAGCTTTTTGGCTAGCTAAATGACGGGCTCTTTAAACGTCGATCCTACCTTTGTTAGGTGGTTATGAAATCATATGCCATAGTTCAGTCAATATGTAATTTTATTCTTGAAAAAATTCCGGTCAGCTTTCTTTTTTATTCGTTGGGGGTTTCACTGGTACTTTAAATTAAAAATGGCGACACCTCGGCCATTTCGAATTTCAACAAAAAGTTGTAAGGACCAAATTTGTAGAAAATTTAATTTTCTACAACTTTGTTTCCTACAACTTTTCTTCCAAGATCGATATCACGCCAACGGCGAAGAAAAAGAGAACCGTCCAACTACTTTATCGTGGAACATTCGACAACTGACAAGTGCCTATGTGACATGAAATTCCGACTATTTTTCTTAAAAAAATATCGATCTGAGAAGAAAAGTTGTAGAAAACAAAGTTGTAGAAAATTGAATTTTCTACAAGTTTGGCTCGAACAACTTTTCCTTAAAATTCGAAATGGCCGAGGTATTTGAGAAAAACCATTTTTTTGCATAAAATTCGAAATAGCGAATATACGCAACTGCACGATTTACTCGCCATTTTGAATTTACACTACCAGTGATCCCCTCGCAACGTTATTTCAGAGCAAATATTTGGACGTGTCGAGTGGACTAATAATGTATAGTTATAAAACGGACAGCATACGATTATTATGACGATGAAATGTTATTTTGTTTTTTTCTTCGCCCAGCAGTTATGCTACTGCAGCATCGGTAAGCGGGATCGATTGTTGATTTGTCTCGCTGAAAAGGAGATCTTTCATCTGGGTCTCTCCGAAAGTTATCAGGTGAAACCTCGCGTTGCGCACTCTCGCGCGTCCGCTCTCATCCCCCAGTCTGCTCATTGCTCGAAGGTGATTGGACTCGCGCTTTTGTCGAAGTTCACATCGAAGAATGGAACGAGAAGTAATCCAAAGGGAGAAAAAAAGCTAGACGTCAAAAGGTCGATTCGTACGTCGACTGAGTTATTGACCCGCAAGTTATTATTCAACAATAATGTTCTCGTTTGATTCCGATGGACGCAATTTATCAATGAGAACGTGTTATTTTCCTCGCGTTACGCGTGGATTTCCAGCGCCAAGTCACACGAAGAGGCGCGATCACTGCGCGCGGTGATGTGAATTGATGATACTTGGGAATTCCATATCTCTTTCGACTCATGCAAATGCGCACTTGTCGAATATGTCAGCAAGTCTGACGTTCGGAATGATGGATATTTCTCATAGAAATACCTCGATATACTCCACTGCGAATTCCGCAAAACGGAGAAATACGTCAGACAGACGTGTCCCTCGTACCGCGCGTGTTCCGGAACTCCACTCGCGTCTAACAATGCACCGGAAGCTATACGTACGCAACAGTATTATTACGAGGAATACTTTTGAAATATTCTTCGCTGGTATAGTATGCCGGCAACCGGTTATCCTAGCAAAGGTTTTCATATCCCGGAAATTTTCGCAATTTCTATGAAATATTTTATAACCGGTGGACTCGTGTAATATGCGATAAATCTACAACAAGCTTATGAACTTAAGTCGTATCCTCAGTCTCTGGATAGACCAATATTTCACCTGAAATAATTATTAAAATCTAAACGTGGTTTTTACCGGGAAATCGTCGATTCCTGGTCATTATTAAAAATATACGAAGGTAGAGCAATTTGAATTTGTATAAAATGTAACCAAATTCGAGTGAACCACCGGCTCAGGCCTCACGTCTCGATGCATAATCTGTTTTCAATATTTTGTTAATAACAACCGGGAATTGATCATTTTGCAGTTAAAAACCATATTTATACAGGGTGTCCGATTTTAATCTGTTCGGACCAATATATCACCGATTGGTGACCTTGAAACGACCTTGAACGCCATTTTTCAAAGTTAAAACAAGGGCAAACTCATTTTTTTAAATGGCAACCTCTATTTTTTTATTACATGTTCGTATTTTAAGTGAAAACCTTCGCACTTTTACGGGAAATATTTCTTGGAAAATACTTTGCTTCTTCGCTGGACGGCGCTGCCAGGTTGACTTTTTCCAACTTCAGACGTTCGGATACTCGACGAGTACGCAATATCTGGAGAAATGTACCGAAAGAAGGTTTGGAGGTTAGGAGGGGGACGAAACATGGCGACTTCGTCGGTGACCTTGAACCAAAAATTCGACACACTGGATATGAAAACACTGGTTAAGATAATCGATTGATCCACCGTTATCTCAATAGTTGACGAGAGAATTTTCTCCTGTGTTCTACGGGACGCAGAAATATTGGAAGCAAGATTACGCCGTCGAGCAGGAAATTTTTTCACCGCTTCGTCACCGATTCAGCATCTGGGTGTATAAAAATTGAAGTGAATGCCAGAATTTAATATGCTCGATCAAAAATTTTTATAATTCCTGACAAAAGAATCAAATGAAACTCCTTTGATACACCCAAAAAATAGAGAAAATCGTGCTACTCGACGAGAAACGTCGAATGTAACAAACGTTGCGGTGGAAATCCCCGAAAAATGTTTATATTCAGCGAACTATGATAAAAATGGTCGAGAAACTTTTGGTAAATATTTGTCAACATTTTTTCTAAATGCTTCAACCCAGTTATAATTTTATTCCGGTGCAGTTTTTTTGTTATGTCGTTGTAGTTTTTTAAATGGCAAGCGATTTTTGATGAGGGTAATTCAACCATAGTTTATAAAAGGGCATATCGCTAGCGGATCGTGAATTGCGACTGTTCTAATCTCGGAAAATTGTCACTGTCTGCTGTTGTATGTAATAGACTGTTTCGTTGTACACCTAACGTTTGTGAAATATTCTGAGAGACCCGGCGGAATACTGATATCATTCCTTGTCGCGTAGAATCTGTGTTTCTTACGCCATTCACCGTCACAGTTACGTGTAAATTTCCAACAAGTATAATCCTTTCAGAAGTGTTCCGAGTCTCGAGAGAGTCAAGTATTTTCAAGTGCTTCTTTCAATTAACTTTTCAAGACTTTCGCAGTTTATACGTCCGCAAAGCAGAAGTCCTATACGGAAATCTCTCGGTATGTACTCGACAGGTGGGGAAGAACTTTTACCCAAATTAGCGTGCCAAGTTCGCCAACTTCTTCCATCCGAAGTTCTCGAGAGATCACTCATCTTTTTCAAACACGCGACATACACTGGGTTGCCATATTATTAGCGAGAGTACACAGATCTTTGTATTTTCTAGTTTCACTAGTTTTTACGTTCTTCGTTTTTTTGTGTGTGCAAATAATTGA
The DNA here is from genome assembly GCA_963969455.1 of Arge pagana. Lineage (NCBI taxonomy): Eukaryota > Metazoa > Arthropoda > Insecta > Hymenoptera > Argidae > Arge > Arge pagana. The sequence continues at coordinate 14,862,822 of OZ018311.1, read as the reverse complement.
TAACAGATTTTATTGGTATTTTGCAAACTATTTGTTTCTCCTAAAAACAAGGGATTGAAGTTTTATTTGAAGTCTGTGACAAACATACGCGAAACTTATTTATTAAAAAATGAAATTCACTTGTTGAACATTCCAAAAAACGATTTCGAAATATTCGTTCAAAATTCGGCCTTGTGAGGCGTTTTTTCTCAATCCATTCACCTATTTTTCCCGATGTCACTGAAAATGATGAAAAAAAACGTATACTTTTCTACGTGTTAGAAGGAACATCTGTGATTTATTTTGGATTTTCAGGTGCGTCGACGCCAAAGTTACGTCTATTAAGAAATTTTCTAAGATTTCATGTAGCAACTACGATAAATTTGCGTTGGACAATTATAGAAAGTTGTAGATTTCTTGTGCAAATGTAAAAAATAACAAATTTAATCAAAATAAAAATCTGATTTGAATGGTCTGAATAATAAAATAAGCTACAAATGATTTCGACACTTTATTTTTCTTGAAAAAATTGGAGGTCAAATTCTATGGTAGATAGAAGTTTTTCACTTGAACATGAGAGAGTTGGGCGAGAGTATGCTTCGAAGGAAATAATTTTTTTTTCTCAACTTTTTATCTATGTCAAATTTTTGTGTAAATCCTTGATACTTTCTGACTCCCAAAGAATTTCTTACATTTTCTGCTTAGTCATTATAGGATTATAAAACCAACAACTATTTTTATCGTCTCAATATTACTAAATATTACTGAATACTACTGCATAAAAAACTTTGAAAAAATTGTTGCGAAGGCAAAAAGTGTCGAGGATGTATAAAAAAAATTGACTTCGATTTGACAGGTTGGAAAAAAGATCCGTTACGATTCATTTTCTCTGCGGCTTACTCTGATCCCACTCTCATGTTTAACCGAAAACCTTCTATTTGTCACAGGATTTAACCCGAATTTTTTTCGAGGAAAAAAAATGTCGGAGTAAAAAGTATTAGTAGATATGTAACTTCGGCGTCGAAGCTCCAAAAAATCCAACGAAAAAAAACCGCAGCGAGATCATCCAACGCGTAGACGGGTATAAAAAGTTTCAGAATTTTTGAAGATATGGAAAAAATCAGGAATTCTTTTTATACCCCACATGCGATGATTTTCCATCCTTGAACTACGAAATCTTTCGAATTTTTCGACTACGAAGAGTAGTTTAAATAAATCCATTCGCGTATTTTTGTTGGGGTGGCACCGCGAGGTGAAATGTGGGCGAACCACGTTTCACGGCAAAGCCGTCGCAGGTCGGAAATAAAACACGATTCTTTGGACTGTTCTCAAGTTAGGTCAAGTCGAGGAGATTTCGCCTCTCATTCTTTATTTCCCGACCCTTTTCCATCAGAAAGCTGCGCCGTAAATATTTCCACAGCGGCCGAAAGTCACGCGTGAAAGGTGGACGAAGACTGAATAAAAAGAAGCCTTATTCGCTCAGCGTCTCGTGACTCGTGCCGAGAAACGCTTTGAATACTCGCGTAATTCCGATGCTTGCCTTTTCGATCGGTTTTCCATTTATTTGTATGCCGACACGCGCGAACAATGACACACCCTGCATTTGGCGAAAGCAGAAGAATCGGGAAAAAAGGTCCGAATCGCGGAAAGTCTTAATGACACTCAGCAGTTCGTAGGAACGAAAATTAAAAGCTTTTGTCATCCGATTTCACGATTCGCTACGCTCGGGCAATCGGAAAATCAATTATCATCCTCCCTCCGAATTGAATCTATCCTTCGTGGCGCCTGGAGACCCGGTCAAAGAATTATCCTCTTCTTAATTGCATTTCGATCAATTTAGTGGCCCGGATAAAAATCCTTCCGTCTTCTCGAAATTTCCAGCATATTTTTTTTCCCTCACGCACGTCGATACCTCTCAATCCCCCGCTTCCATTGAATTCGCCTACCCTCGGGATAATTACCATCAGACTTATTCTTTTGCTATCTAAATCTTCTGACCATTTCCAATTCTTGAGAGCATTTTCTGCGAGTATTTTCTAGACTATCTATACCGACAAATTCGTACCAAAAAACCTGATGAAATTGGCGTGGGTCATCTTCAGGCGATATTTTTTGTTGTTGGTCCTACCCGAAAATCTGTTAATTCATTTTTGGACAAATATATTTCCACTGGAAAAACAATTTGAAGTGCAAAATAAAACAATCTTATACGCATAGTTTCAGTGTTTTTCGGCTACCTGGTACTCTTTGATGTATCAGTACGTAATATTTAACGGTAATATGGACCCACATGCGTGTCAGTCCAGCCAGTGTACAGATAAAATGTCTAAACCGGTTTTCGTACTACCAACAAGGTTACAAATTTAAGTGGAGAAAAAATAGCGACCTGCAATTGATAAAGAGCGTTTCAATTTGCCATCGAATTCAAATTTGTAGGAAAATTACTTGGGAAAAAAAGTAAACACTTTCGGAAGCAGAATCTATTCGACGGAGGTAACAAATTTTTCGATGGCTCCAACGAATAAAAGCAGCAAACCGAAAACTGCCACGAATAAAAGAGCCATACACATTTTTTAATGAAAAACGACTATTGCATTCACATTTTAAATATGCAATATAAAAAAAATTATTATGCTAAATAATAATTAATATATTCGTCAATTTAAGGCATATACAATTTAACTTTTGTTTTCAAAAATGAATAATTTGTTTACAGTATTATATTTTGTTATAAAAAAAAATGTGGTTAAAGATTAAAATGAATCATTTGTTAGTGATACCTGCTATTAGGATATCTCTTTAGTAGTCTTAGCCGTTGAGTAGGCATTTAATAATAATTAGCATAAATATTTATTGGGTAAGGGAAAATACAAAAAATTTTTTGGTGTTAGAATTCGTGATAGAATTTTGTTGTCACTTTCATTCGAGGTGAAAATGTATCGATGCTATTATTTGTTCGAGCCGTTGATATTACGTGACTTTTGTAAACAAAAAACAATTGAAGTGCAATGAATATTTAAAAAATTGAAAAAAAGATTTTACGGAATTCTGGAATCGTTTCAAATTCTTTATCGCGTTTTTCGCAGATTATTGTGGATTTTTATTTATTGAGGGAATAGAGATTTCGGGTGAGGCGAGTCCGAGGTAATCGACGCGTAATGAACGTTGAGCAGCGAATGGCTTGTTTTTCGAGAAAATAGAAAATTTAAATGTTGTTCTTCCACCACGTCTCATTTTTAACCGGCTGTCTCACGTCCCTGGAAAATTAATGGTACGCCCAGTGAGGCGTGACATTCTGGCCAGGGAAACACTCGCCAGGTTGGGTTCGTCGCGAGAAAAATTGCGAGCTCGTTTTTCTCGAACGGATCGCGAAGGGATTTCTTTCAGTTGCCGAGTGAACAAATCTGATCTCGACTTATCGCCACATTCGAGTGGGTATCGTTTGTCATTCCTCGCCATTTCATTCTCCGTTCATAGACTCGAAAGCTCGCAAACGGCAGTTCCAAATATGAGCTTTTGCGATTCTTGCAAATTCTCAATTTTCTGTAGACTCGAATTAAACCCGAAATAAATTGAGTTGACGGAACGTCGGGAGCAATGCGTTGCCAAAACTCCAGTTATCGATGCAACGTTATTTTGCTGGAGTTCTGCTTATCGGAAATAGAAAAACCAAGAGGCGTTTTAATCTGCGAAGTTTGAACTGCGGTTATCAAAAAATATTGAGAAGTTAATTTTTAACAACTTGTTAAACTCGTATCCTCAATGTTGGTGCTTTTTTTGTAGCGCGGCTACACGAGTAACGACTAAGTTCACCAAATTTCATAGGATCCGTTCGACAAATCTCGACATATCGCCTCTACCGATCTGAGAAAAACGGTTTTGGGAAAAACGAGTTTAAAGCCGTTATCCCATGTAAAAGTTTTGTTTGAGAATTTTTTTTTTGGCGAACTAAATGAAGATACTACGACGAAATTGTTACCACGTACACATATACGTGTTATTACACAAAAATGCGTTCAATAAACTGTTTAGTTCGAATCCTTTTTCCAATCATGTGCATTCTGTTCAAAGATCAACTTAAAAAAAATCTCCTTGGCCCCGAAACTTATAAGCTCTCGCTACAAAATGCTCACCTTACGACTGTTCTGTGATTTTCGAGATACTCGGATTTGAAAAAAATGTCACATTCTACCGGCATTAGCGTTATGCAAGAACTAGCAGCTGGAGCTAGTGGCTCCAACCGCGAGGCCCTATTCGAAAACACTCGAAGGGCTATTTACTTGGAAATCAACGAAAAACATTATTCTGATTTCTAATGTGTCTTTTACTTCACATTGTTGGAGATTTTCAAAGAATTCCACTGATTTTTAGTGATTTCGAGTTTGATAGGATTGCGTAAAATAAATTTCGTTTAAACAAATTAAGGGCGATACTTTTTCCTTCAAAATGAGCTTTTTTTAGTTTTTTTTTCCAATAATGAGGTCGTTTTCTACGGTCTCTCAAGGCTTTTATGACATCTATCTTTAAAAAATTGATCAACTTTGTGAGAAAAAATTGGAAATTAAAAATAGACGTCAAAGGGCGATCCAGTAGCTATAATTTCCTCGTCTTCGAAATTGAGAGAAGAAATTCGTTTCCCCCCCGTATATGATCTCAAAGTTGACATTTCCTTCCGAGAAAGTGGCACAAGTCCCCTTGAAGGGCCCAAACTCGAAAACAAAATGGCGTGGGGGAATTAAAAAAAACTAGACAACTTAGCTACTCATTTTCAAACAACGTTTTTTTGGTTACCAGGATTGCGGCGCTGATATTTGAACACCTACACTACATTTGGATGCAATTTGTGCAACAACAAAAATCGATGCTTTGAAGCGGTCACACGGATTAATCGATAGCTTAGCGGGAGAGACGTTAAAGAAATAGAAGAAGAAAGTGCATGTGCTGCTGGTAATATCCAACGTCGCCGAGAAATTCAGAAATCTCGAAGGATCAATAAAGTGACCGCGTGAATTTCTTGTCCAGTCTACTCTTGGAGCTGGAGGATAACTCGAGAATCTTCGTTCCCCTTTATCGAACAGCTTTTTCAGCTTCTGGTTAGCTGCCCCGGGTTTAAGCGATTCAACGATGATGAAGAGAAAACACAAGCTGCTCTCTCGGAATCCGAACGAATCGCATGGATGTAAGAGCGTGAAAATAGATGAAATTTGACACTCCTATCTATATTTGTGATAATAATCCAGTTTTCTCTCACGCGGTTCTACAACGAAACAGTAATGAATTCTGCAAAGCCATCTGCTGCTCAGAAACAAGACCACTGGTACAGTGAATCTCCTCAGTTATGGAGTTACAGGACTCTTGGGTAGCAGAAAAGTAGGTGTCCTTTGGGGAGCTGTTTGCAAACAACTGTAACTACTGACTGATGGTCGGTGAATAGATACCATTTCATACCCACGAGTTCTTTGTTTTCTTCGGGTTTTCCAAATTTGTTTATTCTTGTAACTCGACAAGTACTTAAGAAAGTATCCTGATCTAGAGGCATGAATCTTAGATATTATTTCAAGTGCTATAAGAACGGGACAAACAATATTTTCACCATCCATTATTTTGCAAGATATTTATTAATATTGAAAGGATACATAAAAAGGGAAAAAATGAAAAATTGGAAAAGAGATAGACTGATGAAGTGGGGGTTCCCAAAAAAATGATGCGATCTATTTGACATGATTGTAACCCTCCTAGTAAGCTGAAATCAAAGAATCAAACAGTTCTTTCTCAAATACCATGTTTTCAAAATGGACTAAAAAGTATAAAATAATTTTTCATGCCCCTACGGTTTTGAGAGAGAATTGTTAGTGGCTACGGATATATTTGTAATACTTGGAGAGAAAAACGTGGAGCGCAGATAGTAAACAATACGAGTAGACAATCCGGAAGAATTTACAGCTAATTTTAGTAAATTGGAAATGGGATTCGCTGCAATTTATTTACTCCTTAACGATCATGGATTGCCTATGAAAATGAGTACCAAACGTAACGTTTTACCGTATGGAACCAAACTATAGGGAACTACTCGCGAAACTACCGACAAAAGTGTCAAAAATATATTGAGAGAATATGGAGGAACTATGGAGAAACTAGTGGGGATCTACTAGAAAAACCATCGAGAACTATTTCGAGAACTATTAAACGAACTATTGATCATTAACATAGGACTCTCTCAGTAGTAAATTGAACCTCTTTCCTGGTGAAAGTACTCGCTCAAACCGCGACTTGCTCAATAGTTCGACCAGTAGTGCTGTCCATAGTCGCCACGAATAGTGCTGCTCGATAGTCTCCACAAGTAGTACTACTAACAGTTTCTCAATGTACTACCCAATGTAGTGAATATCTTAAATGGCTAATGACAACAATCAAAAGTTTCCACGAGAGTGATTTAATGATACCTGCTCACTACCGAATGGATCACTGGAACCAATAGTGAACGTATTCAGTGGTTCATATTGAGTCAATAGTTTTATCCTTCACTGCTGAATGAATGACTGGAACCAATAGTGAACGTCTTCAGTAGTGCAAATTGAATCAATAGTTTTATCCTTCGCAATTGAAAGGATCACTGGAACCAATAGTGAACGTTTTCAAATTGAGTAGTAGTTTTATTCTTCACTACTGGCAAGATTACTGGAATCATTAATAAACGTCTTCAGTATTTCCTAGTGACTACACAATTCCAATAGTTACGCCATAGTCACTACTGACTGAACTATTGAATATCCACTTGAAGTATCAGAAATTTGGAAGAGCTGATTTGAGAGAGCCTCAATAGTTTTTTTCGGTACCAGTTAGGTCACTCTAGATCCAACTTTTAACATTTAGTTTTTATTTTTCTATTGTTTAAACCGTTATTTTTATGTCTTGCAACCACAACGATTTATCATTCTGTTTGGTAACACAATACATGTATGATTTCAAAACTCGACTCAATATTTTGCAAAGCCGTTACTCGCGTAATGAAGAAAATCTTCGGCGAGTCTGACGTCAGATATTCGGTCGCGTGTATCCTCTGCTTTGCAACGAAATTATACGAAGCGATAACCACCGGTTCCCGCAAGCCCGAGATGCGATAGCTCGCAGGTTCGAGGACATTTGTATTTCAGGATCGTTCCGTAGCTGCTTCACAACATCGTTCCGCATCCGCACCCAAAGCTCGCTCGATCCTCGCCTCGTTAGAAAAAAACTAGAGCTCCCACGTAAAACGGAAGGCACTTCGTTCGATGAAAATTACTTCAAAGACTCTGATTCGAGAAAAATCTATTGGATCACTTTCTTGGATCGGGGTTCTTACCGCTGGTTTTGGAGGGCAACAGCGACTCGGGTTTTACGGAGCGGAATTATTTTTATAGCCCGGGGAGGATCTCGTGGTCGGAAATATGAGCTCCCACTCCAACAGCGGAGTGGAGCTATCTATGGAGCTATCTATGGAGCCTCGTAACGTTTTATAAATCCTTTCGTCCCCGGAGAAGGATACTTTACACGTACTTTACATCTCATACATGGTTCAATCCCAGGCGGCTTTCATTCGCTGACAAATCTCTCGCGTCCTCCTTCACAGATAAAATACACACGTTTGTTTGCTTTTCATGAAGATACGAGCGGGTGTAAATTGGGCGAACGAGACCAGTCCACTGATCCGCGGTGCCGAGTTCACTAAACTAGGAAAAGGGCGTCCAATTTACATTCTAGGGAAGAGAATGGGATTAGCGGACTTTGCTCGGTCGCCCAATTTACACGAAAGCTCGATAATTCTCGCCCAATTTGCCATCGCCAGAAAATATCATCCATCGACGTTCGACGAGGACACGAATTACAAAAGTTATTCGCATCGTTATCGTCCGATAGTCGCAAGGGCGTGTTCGAACTCTCTAAGGGCCTAATTTTCTGTAACGGATCTCAACTAATTCGGATCCCTTGGGTATTGGCGCTCCTCGATTTGGAATCGACTCGTCGCTGATACATATTAATGAAGCTTCTGGCCACGGTACCGACGACGTTTCATGATGCGAATCCCATCGAAGCTTTAGACAATTGTATAATTAGGAACGATCGTCGCAGGTCAAAATGCGATCGTTCCTTGCTCGTTGCCTGACTCTCACCCTCCCCGGTCTAATCAATTATTCTCAAAGACGAAAGTGCTCACGGGTGAACAGTTGGACTAAAGTTGATGAGCCAATAAACTGTTGGAGCGGTAAGATGTAAGCTTATAACGGGTTTGTCAGCGATAGCGAGCTGATCAATATTTTTTCTCCCTTTTCTGAAGCAGATCTACGTCATTTGCGATACAATTTAGGTATTTGCTTATCCTCTAGCGGTAAAAATACGCATTTCCGAGGGCTTGATGAGGATGAGGATGATGAGGGCTTCAACATATCAAAAATTCAGACTATTTCGCTAAAACGCAATTTCCATAAGATTAGTGCGAACTCCTTTGACGGGCATTTTTCACTGTGCATACAAAGACTGACAACGTTGAGAGCGATGCGACTAGCAGCGGATTTGCAGTATGTTGCCAAATTATTAGGAACAGTACACAGTTATACGTGACTTCGAGTTCAAATTGATCAGTGCGCTAACAAATTGGTTTTCATCAAATTTGTTCACGTAGTATCGATGTTGGTAGGATTATTATTGATTTTAATAAATGGCAGCTCTTATTAAACCAACTGAGATTGCTTCTCAATTAGTGTTATTTACTTATTATTCGTTCAAAATATCTGTCGTAGCTAAAAGAATAATTTGAAGTCGTTTTTTGGAAGTTATTCGGTCAAAAATAATCAACAAGTGAGTTTTATCTCTCAACAAATTGGTTTTGCGTATTTTTATAACAGAACTCCAAATTCAAATTTCAATTTGCTGTTTATTTTTTGAGAATAAATAAATAGCTCAGCTCTCGTAAATTATTGTCTCATTATCTCGATTAGATGCTCCTTTGTGTGAAAAATCGCAATTAAACATTTTACCAATTATTTGCCAGAGAAAAAACTGGTTAAACTAGCCAATACGAAAATCTGTGTACCGTCCCTGAGAATTTGACGAACTAGTATATACTTGTTAAGAGAAAAACGTCGATCTCGATTAAAAAAAATTACTTTCAAATTGCGAAGTTTACTTAGCCTGAGTCAGAGTCCTGCGAATGGAAATAGCGCCGAGCTTATGGATGCTATTTTTCACGATTTTGTCCCGTACAAATACCTCTCCGCATACTTATACCAATTCTATGATGATCGATCACACGAAAATAAATCGATTTTGCAAATACTCAAAATTTTGGGCATCCATTAATTTTTTTTTTCAACCACCAAAAACATATTTTAGTGGTAACTCGATGGCTCGAGAAACTGTCCCAATACGCACCATTGAATATTCTGATATTACGTGCCCTCGTCGCTTCGGGCTCAAATGGCATGGCGTAGTGTGGGAGAAGTTGTTCCTCTCGCGTGTCCCCCTGGTCGGTGTGGAACGGTACGGTTCCACGGTAGATAATTAGACTGTATTCACTGCCGTGTAAGGATACAGCATTTCCCCACGCAGAGTCGGTAACACGATTTAATTGGTTATCTAATTGTCCATGTACATCAAGAGGGCACGGAAACGGAGCGCTCCAGTAATACCCACCTACGAGTTGAGGGGACCCGGTAGTCTGGAATTTCCAAAAAATCGACGCTTTTTCTTTGCCTAGGCCGAAAGTATAGTCTTTCGAGAATATACTGTTAAAGGGTTGAGCCGGTTAAATATATGAAACCTTCCCCAGGCGTGGTTTCCGTGTTCTTACCTTGTAAATTATGGTTCTTTGACAAAGGGGTTCTTACACCAAATTTCAAACTCCTTCTCGCAAGAATAAGCAAGCTGTGGGGGTCCCAACCCTAAACTCCAATATTCGTTATCTTGGAAACTACCTCAGATATCTCGATGAAATTTTAACTGTATGTAGTCAATTATAAGATTGATATGGTATAATTTTTTCAGATTTTTTTCCATTATAAAATGGTGAGAAAACGAGATGCTTAATTTTTGGCCGTGTTTCATTATACTTACCCTCGGAGTGATACCAAGAGAAAAGAATTCCCAAGTAGCAATTTTAAAAAAATACTTCAAGCTCGAATAGGTGAGACATTTTCGAGGAAAATAAAAATCAATATGATTTATTCGAAATAAAACATATTTTGACGCATCCATTCAAGTATATATCGTACAAATTAACCCAATCATCCTCACTGTTTTACTCAATGGTGATAGTTAGACCGGTTTCATCAAATACGTGGGTTAATATTTCGTCTGACTTTTTAGTTTTTCATTTATAACTGCTATATCTATTTAATAATAATTGCTTGCTATTTTACTCCCATTAGTACAGTCACGAGTGTATCTTTTAATACCCTTGTACGTGCATTCGCAATAACCAATGGAATGGATCTGAAAAAATTATATTACATCAAGTTAATGACCATATAAAGTTAAAAATTTATTGAGATATCTCAAACAGTTTTCAAGGTAACGAATATTTGAGCTTAGGGTTGCAACCCCCATATCTCCCTTATTCTTGAGAGAAAGGGTTGGAAACTCAGTGACGGGGTTAGAAATAAGTGCAGGAATATGCACTCATAAGTGGATAAATATACAGTTATAAGTATATACTGATTATTAATTTTCCTGATTTTTGTTTTCCGGGTGAATAGAAGACTCTAAATCCATCACACCGCTCAACTCCATGTTTTGGAGGGGAACTTATTCAGCGCTATTCTTAACATATTTAATAAAAAGAAATCAATTTAGCAAAGAAAGTTTTCGCATGCAGTATGAGTGTTACAATATACCTGGAAATTTCAAAAATCGTTGTTCATTTTTTGAATCTTCCGAAATCCAGATCTGTGTTGCTCGCTACTAATCGCTCGAAGCTCGTTCAAAGCCTATCGGTATATTTTATACTGCAAATTTCACGCGGTCGTTTTATGGGATATCGTTTTATAAAACATGTAAAGTGCGCAGAGCATTGATTCGATTCGAATTACTGTGATTATTCTTCTCATCCAAATTTCGACCAATAGAATTGCACCATGGAATCAATTTCTTGCCTCTTGTAAGCAGAGATACTCGCGCTTCGTGCTCGTGATTTTTTGACTTGAAAAACTTGACTTCTTCGTTTGTTTGCTATGAGACTATCGGAAAATACGCAATAATTTTGAAGCTCTTGCGTGAAAATAATATCAAGCTGTCAGAATTTGTGGATGAGTTTTATCGAACTGTTTCGTACCAAGATTTGGATTTTTGACTCGATTAGAAATAAATTGACGAGAGTGCGGCCGCGAAACTGATCAAGAATCTACTGGCTTTACAGCTTTAAGATCTATACTCTCTCTTGGAAAATTTTCGCCGTCCCTAAATTTGATTAATGGACTTGCTCATAATTAGCTTATTCGGAGGTACGACGAACAAACTTCAGTTGATCCACTACCAACTAAGTTTCGAACTCTTTCTTTTCCGACGACGTTTGACTTTTACAATTTTTCAAATGATATATTATTCTCATCCTGCTTTTCTTTTATCCTACGACTCACCGAAAACTGAAGAACTAAACCGGTGAACTTACCGAAAAATAAATTGTAAGTAGGTACGACTCGGAGCATTTTGCATCGATATTACCCAAGTCCACGCTATTTTTATATTCGGTAGAAGCATGATTCGATCGTTCATTTGAACTTTCCACGTGTACATGCGATCAGTGCACGAGGCATTCTTCCTCAATCCAGCCCCCCACTTTTTCGATGTCTCTGAAAAATCGGGAATTTGTCACATAATGCGACTTGAAATTTTTTCGATAGAAAAAAAGTGGCGAAATGAAAAGTGTTAGTAGACATGTAACTTCGGCGTTATCCAAGAAAAAGCACAGAGTGTCCATCCAACACGTAGTGTGACGTCGAATCTCGTTATTGAAGATACCCAATACTTCACGAAGTCAAATCCGATTTAAGAAGAGACGACAGTTTTGCGCTGTTTCGGGCTACGCCTAGTGCAATAACCTGGGATTGGGCTAGTATAAAGGGGGAACTATAACAATTGGTATATGGGTTGATGTTACGACGAACGACTTTCTGAGCCAGCGTCGCGATAGGGTGATCACCTATCTTATCGTTCCCGAGTCAGCTGGCGAGTGACCGCTAGTATTTGTTGAGGCGCGTCTTACCTCCTTGGTATCAAATTCGAACGAGGGTGATGACTCCACTCGGCTGGGCTGCAAGCAGCTCGGATATAGGTGCGAATAATTCGTACGCGAACGAAATTGAATAGAGATTTCGATGAATTCTTTTACTATTTATTTTTATTTATTATATAGAAAGCTTCGAGTATTCGATAACGATGATGATCAATTGATTGCAACTAAATCGATGTTATTTATAATTTATTTATTTCGGAGATTCAATCTATTTTTACTTCACTTGGTTCTGCCTTAGTTCACGTTTCAATATTATCATCGAAGGATTCTTCAATTCAATGAATTATTATTTTGTAAGTAAATCGGTCGATCTCATTCATTGATTCGGTCGCAAACTAGAATGCGAATCTGTGATTTTAATTGACAGTTGTGCCTTCGACATCCAAGTGAGACGCGAACAATCTTCACTTAAGATTAATTATACGATTACTTTCTGTTAAAACAAACAACAATGAAAATATGTCTATCGGACTCTCGTGAATTTTTGTCCAACGAAGATAATTTTGAATTGTGATTGGTTATTGGCTTAAGAGAGGGAACTTATCAATGACCCTTCGTACGCATTTTTCATCGATTTTTTGACAAGGAAGCCAAGCAGTTCGAATTCGATTAGTCCATTGTTTTAAAAGTAGTCTGAGCAATTATAAATAGAATTCATTAGAGAATCGGAAACCACGAGTCGCTTGATATCTATTGTTAGTCTTTCGTGATGCAGAATTGCCTTTCAGAATTCAGAATCTATTGTAATATTTGATAATTATTCCGTAACGATTTTTGAAATGAGTTATTGGATGAAATCGACGTCGTTGCGACTTGACACGTGGAGGAGGATAAATTTGTTTCAGAATTTGCGAGATATCGGAAAAGATATGCGGCTGGATTGAGGAGGAATGCCTCGTATATGAGAATATCTAACAGAACGATGGCGCATAAATTTATTATCTCGGTTGTATATTATTCGTTGATTATTTGTACGCGAACTATTCGTGTCTCTAGGAAAGTTTCGATGATGTAGATCGTGGATTCTGTCGAGCCAACAATGCATAAATAAATTTTGGCAATCGGAGTTTTATCAGTGGCGTTTTTTCGTGGCATGATAAATCGAATTCCGCTATAAATTCTCCTTGTCTGATCCAACGTCGACTCGAAAATAATAACTGTGAATAATATTCTCCCACGTGGGAATAATAGCCGTAGGCAAAGATCGGCGGACACTCGGATACGATGTGAATAAATAATAAATAATAGACGAAGCGGATGAAAATACCAACGAGGGTCAATCAGACACGGAAGTAAAATTGAAGACATCCTGAGATCTTCGTTGTCTTACGAAATTCTAAGTTAAGAAGTATTCCGAGGCCAGTTTCTAGTAGGTATATTTCTTTCGTGAATGTATGTTAACGCAGGTCTGCGAGATAATTTATTCATAAAGATCCCGACGAGGAATTTTCATAGGGACAACCCTATACGGCATGACGACGTTTTCAGGTGAACCCGAAATAGGGAATGCCTCTCAGGGCCCTGGTAAAGATAGTATTAGGGCAACCTGCGATGGTAGTACCGATAACGTCCTTATCACGTTTCAACAGGGTTATCACATGTCGGTTTTGAATAAAGTATTGATGTAAGGTCCCAACAATGGATATTTAGTGATACATAGGTGAACATCCAAACCTTTGGCTTCGCAACAAGAAATAGGTATCCGAATACATTTTCGACAGATACTGCTATAATAAGTGGATCTCGTGAGATTGTTCTTTCATTGTAGATCTGTTCTTATTATTTCATTCGGAATTTGTTTATTTTTATTCGGAACTTGATTTTTCATTTGAGTTTGCTGTGCGATATTTTGTTTTGAAATTAAACAATACCTCAACATTGTATCTTACAATTGTATCTTACCTATTTGTGGACTGGAGGAAGTGGGGATGAAAACTTGATACATATACTTGATATATATATATATATATATATATATATATATATATATATATATATATATATATATATATATATATATATATATATATATATATATATATAGAATAAGAGAGAGAATCGATGCACGCATAAAATGTTGAAAGCCAGGCCAAGCCAAGTTATAACTCGATTGCGAGCAAGAAAACATCGTGCCCTTCGCGGTTTATCGGCAAAAAACAATCACTTATCAATTGAAATGGCTGATTGTCACTGTGTGTGGTAGTGTGTGGGTGTGCTAATGCGTGCGTGTGCAAACGTGTGCGAGTGCAAACGTGTGCGACTACTAATGTGTGCGTGTGCAACGTGCGCGAGTGCAAACGTGTGCGAGTGCAAACGTGTACGAGTGCAAACGTGTGCGAGTCCAAACGTGTGCGAGTGCTAATGTTTGCGTGTGCAAATGTGTGCGAATGCTAATGAGTGCGTGTGGTAGTATGTGGGTTTGCTAATGTGGGCGTGTGGTAGTGCGTGGGTGTGTTAATGTGGGCGAGTGATAATGTGTCGTGTGCTTATTGATGCCAGTGCAAATGTGTGCGAATGCTTATGAGTGCGTGTGGTAGTATGTGAGTTTCCTAATGTGAGCGTGCGGTGGTATATGGGTGTGCTAAAGTGTGCGTGTGCAAACGTGTGCGAGTGCTAATGAGTGCGTGTGGTAGTGTGTGGGTTCGCTAATGTGGGTGTGTGCAGTGCGTGGGTGTATTAATGTGGGCGTGTGATAATGTGTGTTATGCTAATTGATGCGTGTGCAAACGTGTGCGAGTGCTAATGCGTGCGTGCTACTCTCACAGTCACTCGTCACTTCCGCTCCATCTTGGCTTGCCGCTGTACCGCGCACCTGCTTGGCTAGTTATTTTAATTAATAGCTAACTATTCATGCTTCCGCTCAAAAATGGAAGAGAACTTTTCGTTTCAAAATTTTATTTTCTCCCAGATGCAACATTATACCTGTATAATTCCGTAACTGTGTTTACTTTGAATTATGTTCGGTCACCACGTATAAATCAATATGCATTCGACACATGAAATAATTTTAAGCTGCAGTGTGCAGACTTATGTGGTCGGCCACACAATGATTAAATAATTTCAAAACGCTACGTGGTACTTGCGTAAGCGAAAAAAATTGCGACGTGACGTGTTAAAATGGAGTTAATATTTGGACCGAGTACCTCAAAATCCCCACGTTCCGTGCGAGAATGTTTGAAAAACTTGTTCGTCGCAGTCCTGTGTAATTATTCGGTGCTCGGTGAATATATCATCCAACATCTACCTATCGAGATATTCCACCTGATTGCGAACGCGTTGCAATCGAGGTACGCGCATAGCTGTTCGCGTCGCTTGGTTCTTCGAGTGGAAATATTGAAGATTGCGAATCGATTTCGCGGATAAATAAATAAATAAGCCTCGAAATCTGAGCTTCGATCTCGCTGATTTTATTTCGCAGACGCAGCGAATCGCGCGGCATCCCATCATATTCTAAATCTACCTGTGCATACATACATATACGCGAACGTGCAATTCCGAAGATGACTGGCGCGAAATTCGTCGGCAGATTGTAAATATGCGCGGATGTCTTTCGCGCCACAGCCGTGAGCGAACATAAATTTCCCTCTCGAAATCCGGCGAGTAAGTATCGAATCTATATCACTCGCAGCGAGAAATTGCCACCGCCCGGTAGACGATAGAATCGTCCAATTACGTTCGTAAATAAATTACAATTAGTACCACGGCTTTACGTCTCGGCAAATCCGCGGAAGGTCACGCGATGCTGGTGGTCCTCGCTCAGGTGTCACATTTTGTTTGAGAGAAAGATAATTAAAATGGCACGAATTTATGATAGTATAAGAAGCTTACTGTCTTATGCATCCAACCATCCCTCAAATTCAAGTTACGGCCACGAATCCTTTCTCCATCAACCCAAAATCTTCAAACAGATTTTTCTCCCACGAACATCATCAGGAAGCTCCAGGTGGAAAAATATAAAAATGGCGACTTCATATAATTTGCAGAATAACAAAAATGATCGTGGCGATTGATAGCTTTGCAAATTGGATATTTTACTCGTGCATTTTTGGTCCGAGCAGCACTTTTCCAAAATTTGGCTAACGACTCGCGCGCATTCGAGGCTCTGAAATAATCTTCATAGTTGTTCGGGCAGCTCGCACTTATTTGGCATGCAAGAACGTCGAAATTTCGCGTAGAGACAGCCGTTGGTTAATTTATAGGGTTAATTTGCTCGAGGAGCAAGAAGCTGCTGCTCGAAGGGTTGCACTTGACGCCAGGAAGAGATGCCGTAGCGTTGAATAAAAAACTTAAACGCATTGTTCTTTCTCTCGCCAATTTCTTTCTCGATATCAGCAATTATTCATAAGACTCCCGACTCTTTACCGTCAGGACGCTTTTGCGTCTGAATATTTATTATTAGAACGGCAAAACCAGTCGAACGTGAGATCTTGATTAGCTGAACAGTTATAGTTCACACGAGAGCGGCATTTATTTATATATTAATATTTGCAAGAAACGTAATTCATTCGGCTGATGGAGTAGAATTTTTTCAAGACTTGGCTGCATTATGTTTATGGTTTCTTTATGCGATAGTTGAAATTCACGGGAACTCTAGTTAACAGAATACTTGTTCAGCCAGACTAAGATCGATTGGATGTATTTTTCATCCTTTACAAATTTTGTAGGATCAGTTGGCAAATTTAAGTTTAATTTTAATTACAAAAATCTGAAGAATTGTGATAATGAGAAACTCTAGGAACCACGATTTTGAAAATTGGCTTGAATTCTCGCTCAAATTACGTAGGAAATGTATTTGGATTAAGCAATCACAGAACTAATAATTTTTTTTTTTCCATGGACAAAATTCCTTTTAATATTTATTAACGATCATTTTTACGTAAATTTATGATCTCGCTAGATTCTTCGTTGGCGAAGCCGATTCTCGAGCTTGGTGATTTTGAGCCACCTTCTTTTCGGCTTGCTGAACAGGAATGAAAGCCATAGAATTTCATCTGCTTGAAATCCTGAAACTGGCATCACATGCTTCTGTCTGTACTGCTCTGCATTTTTTATCTCGAACCTTAATATTTAATACGGTGATTATAGACACTCGAAAAAGTCGTTTTAAATCCGAATTACCGGTAAAAAACGAACTTTTTTTTTATTGGGCGAAATGACGTTTTTTGAGGGGGTTCTTGCAGCAATAAATAACACAGCTCCCCTCGATTACAGTTTTTGTGTCTAGACTGCAGAATTCGCTTTTCAGAGGGAACAAAAATACTCTTAACATTTCAAGATCGTATGCATCACTCAAGCGAACGCGCGCGCGATTTACTCGTTAGAAATTCATCGAATTTTGTACACGTTCTCGCTAATTCTCGGAGCGCTGTGGAAAATCGGAAAAAAGTGCGAACCTCCAGTGGATCGTTGTCTACTTTTCACCGTTTTCTCTGATCTCTCTCAGCGAAGCTCGACGCGTCGAGAAGAATACTTCGAGTTAAAGCACTTTTCCCCGTGTCGCGGCAAGAAGTTGTAATAAATGATATCAGACGGGGTATTTGGAGGAACGACACGACAAGCAGGGGTGAACGTTAAAGTGGCGGTACGATGGGAAGGGTGAGAAAAAACGTTCGCGGATAAAGTTCACGGCGGTGAGAAAATTGAAAGCGAAACTTGGCATCCCGTTCGAAGTCGAAGGTTCCGTTGGCGTGACAGAGGGCGGCTCGCGCTCCGCAAATATCATTCGTTTACAAATTCACGATTGGCGTTTTTTCTCGACTCGTTCGGGTCGAACGAACGAGCGATGCGTACGGAAGCTAATCGAAGCTTTGGAATGAACTTTTTTCACACTTCCTGGTTCCTCTTTCAAATTTCAGCGAGAAGTTGTCCGGAACGTTTGTGACCTTCGGGTCCAGCGACCCGCGCGTTTCGATGGCGTAGTCCGCGAGGTTTGATTGTCCATTTTATTCAAACAAAGCTGTCAGCTTTCGTTATCCCCAAATCCGTAATCTTGGCGATGCTTGCGATGCTCTCCACGAGAAAAAATCTCCTCCGACCATACAAAGAACTCATTTCGCTTCGTACAAAGCATCTCTCGTTCAAATATCCCAGCTTGCTTTCTTCTCACGAGCTTGCAGAAAGAAAAATTCGAACAGCTATGTGTCCACGCCGATTTTTTCAAACATCTCCTACGCTTTGGGTCAATTTGACCCTGTCGACTTGTTGACCGTCGATAATTTTGGAACCACTGAAACTTTTCACTCAGAAAAAGGACCCGCACCAAATGCGTTGGAAAATTGTGCGAGGTGAAATCGCTTCAAAATTGGAAAATAGGTAGATGAAATGAATGAAATCTGAACCAAAAAAGTTGTATGACGTAAAGAATTTATTAGGAGTCGAGGATCGATCCGGACTGGTCTCACTCGAGACTCTATAATATGTTCGTAATATCGATGTTCGTATAAAACACCGACATATATATATTTTTACGCTCTTCTCGAGCTGAAAAACGTTTGTGCAACCGGGGCACGACTTTTTTCACTCTTCTCGAGCAGGAAAAAATGGTGCATCTGAGGCCCGCGAAGCAGTCGCGGAGTTACGTATACGTACATTTGTATGACATTGTTTTATACAAACAAAGATATTATATACACATCATAGACTTGATTGAGCTTAGTTCAAATCGATCCTTGACCCCTAATAACTCCTTTCAACGAGCATTGAACTCTTTACATGATACCACTTTTCCAGTTCAGAATCATTTCATCTATGTACCTATTCCTCAAATTTGAAGCGATTTCACTTCACACAGTTTTTCAATGTATTTGGTGCGGGGTCCTTAAGTTGTATAGTTCGAATAATGTTGAAAGCTTTTTTTGAGCATTAGAATTGTCTTGAAAATTTTTACTAAATTTTCTTAGAAAGAAATAAATTTTTAGAAAAAAAATCTTAACTTTTTAGTTTTTAGTACCGTTTTTGTCTAACGCGTAAATGCTATTTTCTGCCCGAAACGATGATAGGGTCATAATGACCCATTCTGTGCGCGAAAGGTTAAGCGCGAAAAACACGATCATTTTTTTCGGATAGTGATTTCTAGAATTGAATAAAAATAGCAAATAATTTGTTTCCCATGATAGAGGTCAGTTGATTGAACAATTTTGACAAGATGTATCAGAATGTATTACCTATTATTCACATTTATATTGAATATATCTCGAGAAATTAAAATTTTATGGAAGATCAGAATTTCCGTTGCTTCTGGAAACTCATTGGCGAGAGGAAAGCCTTGTTCCGAAAGTTGTTTTTTCAAGCACGCTTTTGTATAGTTAAAAAATGCTTTAACAAATTCGAGCCTCGAGGACTGTATGAATTCAAATTACTGTCGAGATATCCGAAAAACGTTCTCGACAATTCTCATCATTTCGAAATATTTTGCGAATAAACAACCAAATATTTTCACGATGCCGAAAGTTATTTGAAAAATATTTTGAAAGATACACCTACCGAGTGTTTATTATTATTACTAGAAAACATTCGCGAGCTATTTCAATCGCTCTTTTTTACCCACCGAATTTCGATACATTCTATTCAACGATATCACTTTGGCACCGTTATAGGCGTCATTATTGAAACTACGAATATTTTATATTGGGAACGTGCTTCGGGAGGGATTGAAAGAGGACCGAACTCGAGCGAACTGTTATCGATATTGTCGAATATTTTGGAAATTTGCGTCGTGGTTGTGATGTTATACCGATATATATATTTGCGGGGCGTCGAAAGCTCGCGGAGCCGGTAGAACCGACTCATTGTCAGTTTTACGCACCGCTTGGCTTTGTGATTGATAGATACGATATAGTAGCTCGGGATATACCGCTCGCTTCTTATCGCGATCTCGCTTCCGATTGACTTGATCTCACTTACCCATTCCCCGCGCAACGTCAGGTTCGTGACACGAGAACGGGAAAAGCTCCGACGCTGGAAAAGCCGTCCGAATATATGCAATTTCGAACGAGCATGTCGAACGCGACGCGATGTAATTGAATACATATGAAAATCCGCGGCGCTACTACAATTCTGATATTTTACCCGCAAAAATATGATTATGCACGGGGCATTCCACGCCGACACGACGAGCCTTAAACCGCGACCATCTCAAAATCGTTTCGTGTTTTTTTCTACCACTCTACTCGGTAAAAAGCGTGACCCGAATTTAATTCAAATTTTTTTCTCCAACCATACGGTTTTTATAAATATTTGAGGTCGATTGCGAATACCCATTTACGATTTGATCCTGTGTTAATCTTGAGTTTAGGAATTTCGGAATTCCAAATTGAGTGTTAAAAAAATAGAACAAAAATTCGCCCCGCATTTTCTTTAACGGGGGATGTTTCGTGTCGTTTACTGGATTTTTGAGAATTGTTTCAGATTTTTAAAAATAGGCGTTCGCAATCGACTTCAAATATTTATAAAAAATGAATGGTCGAATAAAAAAATTTGAGAAAATTCAGGCTGCGTTTTTTACCGAGTAGAATATCAGAGAAAAAAACATGACACGATTTTGAGATGGTCGAGGCTCAACGCTGGTCGAGTTAGCGTGGAATGCCCCATGTATACGAATGTATTCTCCGTTGGAAGAATTGTACAACCGAAAAGCTTTAATGAAAGTTATATTCAGCCCTTTTGTGTCGATCGATGAGCGTTGGGAAACCATTTTCGTGCGTGTTCCCACCAATTGCCTCCCGATTACCGACTCTGATTAATGAAATAGCCAACAGAATTATCACCGAACGCCACGATGCAAGTCGTCGATCTGCCACAATTTCCGGCCGAACTTTGTTCCGTATTTCAGCGCTATCTGTGGAAGTCACTCACATGTTCGAGGATCGAATGGAACGGGAGTGGACTACAGTTATTTGAAAAACGAATTTGGAACCGGATGAATTGTATCTCCTTTGGAAATCGTATCAGAAATATTTACACCCCGTCCGAAAATGATACTGTACTTACCCATCAACCGTGGTAAACTGCATCCATATAAATACCAGTCGTATGCGGAGTAAGATTTTTTATACAGCTCTTTTGCTGAAGTGTTAACGTTTGTCCTCATGATCGTAAGCGTGATCTGAAACTATGTAGGTATGGAAGTAATACACCACGTCATATTTAGTAGATAGAAGTGATAGTCTGTGATTACTCAAATAAAATGATGCATTCTAGGTTTTTTCACGATTATTTTATTAATATAAAATAACAGGTCTGTGTCGATAAACAGGGTGTGCAATAACTATTAGCAGTTTGAATAACTTCGAAACTATAAGGTTAACGGTAATATTTGCTGAAATTAAATTGCACGGTACGAAGTGGGCCATCCAATGATGCCAAAGTACGCTACGTGCAGCTTTGAAATCCCAACTAAGAAGCCCATTTTTTATTATGTATGTATGTATGTATATATTTACGGCCTCCCCGAAGGGTTACCGGCACTTCCTTTTACAGTATTTTCCATTCTTATTCCTACTCTTATACCTACTTCTACGCACATCGCCTCTCGCTCGCCGCTTATCGCACCTCGCCTCTCGTCGCTCGCCCGTCTCTCTTTACCATTACCTTCTCTTCCTCTCTCCTTATCCTAGTCTCTTAACCTAGTTAGCCTAGTTACGCATTCTCATTCCTACTCCCTCCTCTCCGACTTCCGTTTCCGTTTCATTCATCCCATTCCACTTCTGCCATACCACCCTCTTTCTTTCCTTCGTTTCTCCATCTCTTTCATCCATTCCTCTCCCTTGCCTGCTCCGTCCAAAATCTCTCTCACCCTCTCTGCTACTCCTTTCTCCTCCTCTTCCTCTGCCTCCCTACAGCACACCTCTAGCGTGTGACCCCACGTCTCCTCTTCTATCCCGCACAATCTACACCTCCTGTCCTCTTCCTCTTCCCAGTACCTGCCCTCTCTCATCTCATTTCCCAGTCTGTACCTCGCTACTCTTCTCTTCCTTTCCTCGCTCCACTTTCCTCCTAGGTACTCCGGGACTCCTTCTACTCTTATCTCTTTGTACCACCTGTTGTACCTCGATCCTTGTATCTCCTCCATCCTTTCCCCTTCCTGCTGTCTCCTGTCCTCTTTCTCTACCTCTTCCCAGTTCTCTCTTTCCCTGCTTCTCCCTTCCTGTCCGAACTTGTCCCTAAATCTTCTCCTCTCCTCTTCCCATTTGGATTTCCTTTCCTCCCCTCTCCTCTCCCTCTCTTCTACCTCCTCCAGGCACTCTCTCGCTATTTCGCTCCCTTTTCCACTTCTCAGCTTCTCTTCGTAATTCCATGCTCTCTTCGCCGCCCTTGTCCTGATCTTGTCTCTCTTCACTTCCTCCCTCACCATATATCCCGGCGTTCCCCAATCCACTCCTAACGTCCATCTGATATATCTCTCCTGCACCCCCTCTATCTCCTTTCTTTCCTCCCAACCCCATATTTCTGCTCCGTAACTCATCACCGTCCACACCAGCGTGTCGAAGAGCCACATCCTTCTCTTCCAATCCTTCCCAAATTTCCTCTTTCCTATTCCCCAAGCCTGCCTCATCACTGCTCCTGCCTTCCTTACCCTTTCCCTTAAGTGCGCTTCTTGCCCTCCGTTTTTCCTGAACACATATCCTAAGTATCTAAATTCCTTCACCTCCTCTATTTTCCTCCCTCTCCATCTCCAGTCTATCTCCTTACTCCTTCCCCCTCCTTTCCTGAACCTTATCAGCTTGGTCTTCGCCACGTTCACTTCCAGCTTCTTCCTATCCCAGTATTCTTCCATTCTCCTTATCATACTTTTCATCTCCTCTTCCCCTTTTGCCAGCACCACCACGTCGTCCGCATATGCTAACGTGCATATCCTCCTCCCTCTCACTTCTACCCCTCCCCATCTCCCTCTCCTCATCTCCTCTTCCAAGTCAGCCGTTAGCAGGTTGAAAAGCAGCGGACTCAATGGGCATCCCTGCCTCACTCCCCTTGCCGTCCAGAAACCCTCTCCCAACTCCCCCCCTGCTCTCACTCTGCTTATCGTTTCCCTCAGTACTTCCTCCACCCTTTCCCTTAATCCCTTCCTGACCCCTCTCTCCTCCATCGCTTGAAGCAACACCTTCCTGTCCACCGAGTCAAACGCCGCTTTCAGGTCTACGAAGAGCGCTACCAATTTCCCATTTTTTATTATAAATTCGGATTCCCCACAAAAAATACGTCACTTTTATTTAAATTTTTTGCGACTCGTGATAAATGGCCCTGTAATTGCCAAAAATTCCGGTATCCGAAAGTTCCAATATCGTGGCTAGATCGTTCCCCAGACCTAACACCTGTAGACCTTTTTCTATGGGAAACATTGGGGGATAAAGTGTACAAAGAAGCACCAACTACACGTAACGACATGCAACAAAGAATTATTATAGCCTATGCATAAATAAGTTCTGACGCTGTAAAACTTGCGAGTCGATCAATCGGAAAAAGATACCAATGTTGCATTGATATGGATGGTCGTCGTTTCGAACACTTGCCATAAACGTAGTAATTTTATTTACTACCAAAACTGTAAGTATTACCACCTGTCTGTACCGCCAGATTTTTTCGCGATCACCGCGCCATCTGTGGCGAATTGCAAAAATCCGAATCCGAATCTACGATAAAAAATAGGGATTCCCATTTAAGATTTCAAAGTTGCCCCGCCAGTACCCCAGTCCAAGGGGTACTTTGGCATCAAAGTACCGTGTAATTTTATTTCAGCAAATATTACTGTGAACCTTATAGTTGCGAAGTCATCTAAGGTGCTAACAGTTATCGGGACACTCTGTATACAAGTATAACCTATTTTTGATAAAAAAAAATGGGATGTCGGAGAAAGTTGAATAAATCAACCCTTGCGAAGTGAACACGAAAGTACCTCGTGCTTAAGCTTATAAACTATTTAAAAAAATGTGATTATCTTTGTATTATTTTCATATTAAATATTTCTGATTTAATTAAAATTATCAAATTATTAAGATGCTAAAATGGAATTTATGCTTGGACCGAACAAGTCGAATTCCGGACGTTCCATGGGAGGGTATTCAAGAAAACTTTTTCATCGCAGAACCGTGCGATCCTCTGGGTTGGAGGTAGACAATTACGCTCTGTCCGAGTATAGTTTCGAGTTTACCGATGATACATTGATAGCAAAACCTTTCGCGAGCTATGCTCTAGAAGCGATGAGAATAATGGGTGTCGAAAGCAGCAAGCTTACAGCACAAACAGCCACCGCATTCCATTTCTACGTCTCTGTGTATCAATTAAACCCTTTTCAATGGAACGCAAAATCGAACTGTTCGATGCGACGTTGATTAAATTCCATCGACGAGGATATCGGATATTTCGCAACAATATGGACTCGTCTGTGACGCGTTGACACCGAGATTCTTCGAGATTTCACGAAATCGTTCTATTGTTTTTGGTTTCGCTTTTGCTCGGTGGTATTCGGATCGTGAATCCTCGGTTGTTCGAGCTTCGGTGTCGCATGATGGGGAGCTGATACGAGAATAGAGAGACGTTACAATTCAATGGCGGAAATGAGACGGGAAATCTCTTTACAGGTACACCGCGTTGGCTAATTCTATCACCACCCTCGCGCACTAGTGATTTCCCGCACATTAGAGATCATTCTGCTCGTGGCAACGTTTCCAGCGGAGCTCTCTAACGTTTTAGCCTTTAGTGACATTTCCACATCGCACTTAAGCTGCTACGAGTTGTCACTCCGATGATACTGCCTCGTAGTTCCCCAACACGAAACTTTACCACACGTCGCGCATTTTAACGACTCGAAAAAATAACCGAAGAAAAACAGACCAATCTCGTTAAATTGGTCTGAATTTACCCGCACGATGAGAAAACTCGACGAGAAGTGTCTCCGCAAGATGTAACGAATAGCTGCGTCAAAAAGTCACCGAAAAACGTTCAAATTCAGGAAACTATGATAGAAATGGTCTAGAAACTTTGGGTAAATATTGGTCTACATACTGTTGAAATTTTTTTAACGACTTGAAATTTTATCCTATTTCCTTTTTTCTTATCGAAGTATTTCCTGTCCCGCTATTTCTGGCTAGCCCCGTGAGAATCGATGTCAAAATACAGATTTAACAATAATTACGACTTCATAATTGTGCAGTTAATTGGATTGGAATTTCGCAGACCGGATTGTTGTCGACAACATTTTTGGTATACAGACAAATTCTGAATTTAAAACTCACCGATTTTAGTGATTTTTACGCATGTTGTTGAGAAGGACATCGAGGGGGTGGAATCCACCCTCAAAATTCACTTCTCAAAAGTATTTTTTCTATATATCTCCGTTTCTAATTGATATTTTGCGACCACACTTTGAAAATACTCTTTCTGGTAATGCGAAGTTACCAGCCATTGTTATGACCATGTGGATTGCAACCCCTATTTTATATAGCGGGGAAACCACATTTTTCGCAAATATTTTCTGAGTAAGAATTATAGTTTGAACTTGAAAAATAAAAAAGTACTGATTATTATCGAGTATAAAATAAAATACTTGAAGTGAGAAAATTATTATTTCGCGTAAGATCATCTCGAGTTCACGCTCACTACCGATAAATACGATTATTCAAGTGAAACGAGAAGAATATTCTATTTCGAATTGATATAAAATGGGCAGGAGTATATTATTTTTGATGTATCGCAAAGATACTTGAACAGTTAATTAGTACATCTTCAATCGTGTTGATTTACTAAACTGCTGTTTAATATTTTCTTTGAAAAACATTTATCTAAAATCACCATAAATGTATTAATAGTCAACCGAGAAATCGTTTCGTCGCGAAATATCAATTAGCAGCAGAGATATATCAAAAAAAAATATTGAGGGGTGATTTTTCTCACCCCCTTCATTATTCGCTATGATAGATGACGATAAAAACTTTGTAACTGATAACAATTCAACTCTAGTGACGAGTTTTTCTGTTGAGAAGAATATTTTCATCATTGTTACACATGACCAATGCCTGAGGGAACAGTAATAGTACATTGTGTATCTAGGACGGAAAATGGGCGAGCCGTGGGACGTTGAGGGTGTCGAGGCCACAAGCTGTAATCGCTTTCCGCCCATAGTGCACGCGATACTTTTTGTCCGAACTGCACCGAAAGATAGCTTTTGAGTGCATACAATTATGCAGACGTGAATATAAATATTAAACTTTAATACTATAATAATCCTTTAATAATTAAAGGATTAAAAACGTGGAATGGCGGTGTGAGGGAAAGCGTGAGACGTATCTCCGAGCTCGGCTTAGAGAGGTTTCCTTGTAATATATTCGTCAAATGGTAACAAATCAAACGAAAATTTATCCAATGTTCCTGGAACGTCGTTACGTACCTCACTTACAATATAAACGAAAAACTGGTTTATCAATTAAAAAAAATGTGTGTTCGTGTCAGTTTTCAGTTTGGTGTTTTTATTCATCTTATCGCAATTTTGATCTGGCGCTCTTATTCGTCTGTATTCGAAAATCGGTGCTATTATTTGTTAGGATCGTCGTTTTCGAAAGCCCACAGTGCTGCAAGAACAACGACAATGTGGAACCAGTATTCAGGCTATCAAAGCCCTAGCACGTAATTCAATTTGATCGGCTGATGGTCCATTACAAATTGTAAATTCCAACGGAATTATACAGATACGGAGAAGCATTAATCACCAGTCAGACGTAGCGCGTTGCTCTAATCCGTCGGATTCGTGTTACCGTTCAGTCGTTGTCAATATCATTGACAATGAGCCAATATTTGGCAAAGCATGTGCTGAGCTTCGTTCGCCAATCCAATGACACGTCACGTTATATCGAATTTCGTATGGAAATAATTCGATACAAGTGACACGAGCGACCCGAAGTATTTATTACTTGGTACATTTTCCGCTGCTCGAGTCTCTCCCTTCTGTCATTACCGATCTCACATCATCTCGAAAGCAGGAATAGGCGCGTCGTCTAATCATTGTCAACGTCGTGGTGTCGCGTCTTGAAATATAGAGCAGCTAGTTTTAATCTCATTTCGGCTTTCATAGCCTGCTGCTCGCTAAGTACACGATACATAAATTTTCCGTCGTTTTGTAAAGAATAAAAATTTGTGTGCAGAATACTTAACATTTTAGTGTGTTGTTCTCACAGTTCGTTTTTCGACTCACAAAAATTTTACTTGATACTAAAGTAAAACTTTTTAAATGTTACTCTAACATTACTTTGTGTTATTTTCAACACAGAGCCGTGTTACTTCATCAGTACACACCAAGTGTATTGAAATAACCCTTATTTTGTGTGAAAAAAAAGTCGTTAACACAAATTTTTGTGTCAACTTTAAGGATAAACTTTTTCCTGTGCAGGTGAATATTAGCGTGTCCGTTATTTGCAAAATTGATTATTTTCCTCACGACGCCCTCTAAACTCTTAGTTTATCATCTAAACAAAATAACAGATTATCATAAGCCCTATATTCATAATAACTCCTGCCCCAAAGACGTACAATTCCAATCTAAATTACATGGGATTTCGCCATCTTTTATAATTATTTTTTTCTCTCTTGAACATGTCATTTCACAGTAATGAAAAATTCATATTCTGTTAAGGAATTGAACGCTCTACAAAAAAGGTCTCTTGAGATTTTTCGATAAATTTATTCTTTCGCAAGTTATGCAAAGTTGAAGTTGACCTCTAGGTATACTCCTAAATTTTTGTACTTGTACAGCAAAATCATGGTTATTTTGATGAAATTCAGTTGTTTATTCCAATTAAAATATATAATTCTGATCGTGTTGAAGCAAACAATTTCGAAACGTGGAAAAAAATTCACTGCATGACACAGGTAGTTAATTCTAGTTTTTACCATTTTTATGATTTTAACTATTTATAACACTTAATAAACTAATTTCTATCGAGTTCTGTAAACTTTTGTACTTTCCATAAAATGTTTTTCCAATTGACCTCACGATTTGGAATTCACTCGTACAAACATTCTTGCATACTCTAACGCATTTAGTAACGCATTTTGTCCGAAGAAAGTATTAATATTTTAGCTAGAGGCGAAGATGAAAAACAATTTTTTATATTCAGGCGAGTATAAGAAAAATATCAAAAGTAACTGAAGAATGTTTAACGAAATAAATCACGCATACTCTTGTGGTATAAATTTCCTTCGACTTGACAACTGTTTGATTTTTTACAATTTTTTATCTTGAGACCATCAACATTATAAAATGTTTGAAATAAACGACTAAATTTTATCAAAATAACCATAATTCTGCTGGAAAGGACAAAAGTTCAAGAACATATCTACAGGTCAACTTCAACTTTGAATAACTTTTAGAGGAGTAAGTTTATCGAAAAACGTTAAGAGATCTTTTTTGTAGAACGTTCGATTTTCTATAAGAATATATATTTTTCATTACTCTGAAATATTATGTCCAAGAGAGAAAAAAATAATTGTAAAAGGTGGCAAAATCCCATGTAATTTAGATTGGAAACGTATCTTCTTTGGGGCAAGGTTTATTATGAATATTAAGGGCTTTCGATGGTCTGATATTTTTTGTTAGACGACAAACTAAAAATTAAGAGGGCATTGCAAGAAAAATGATCAATTTTGTAAATAACGGACGCGCTAGTAAATATTTTGGCGTCGGGCGGAGAGTTGAAAGAGCGCGTTCCACATCCAGGGCATTCGACATTCAAGAAAAAGGCTTTTTTCCAGAGAATATTTTCACGACGTTTGCGAAATAGCATTTCTTAGCTGTCTCATATCCACAGCTTCGTTCTTCCCAGCTCCATTCGACATCCTTCAAGCTCTCGAGTTTTTCAGCAGTGGCTGGAGAAGACGAAGTTGGAGTCGGAGGGGGCTGACGAAGTTGCGGGCAGAAGGGGCGAGTTCAAAGTGCGGGGCTCGAACATTCTCGCGGCAATTTGTAGAGAGAAGATGCCGATGGAAAAGGTCGAGGAACGTTTTACTTCCTCCACCCGAGCGGCTCGCGTGTGTAATTTACGCGTTATAATTAACGTCAGTTATAGTCGAGGGTGAAAGAATCGATGCGCAGACTCGGGGGGGGGGGGGGGGGGGGGATGTCGAGCGTCTCGTAATATAATCTAAAGAGAATGATCGCTTATCTGGGTGCGGACATGCGCGTCGATTATGGATTCCGAAAACGCGAGTAACGAAACAAGCTGGCGGCATCTTCCTCGTGAACCGCCGACAATGAGACGATCCGCGCAGCTCTGACTTATAATCACAAATCGAGAAGCTAGCCGTCGAAACGGGCTAATTTTCAATAATTAATTACGGAAAAACTAAAAATGCCCTGCTGACAATTT
This sequence comes from Arge pagana, assembly GCA_963969455.1. Classification (NCBI taxonomy): domain Eukaryota; kingdom Metazoa; phylum Arthropoda; class Insecta; order Hymenoptera; family Argidae; genus Arge; species Arge pagana. Next base: position 14,833,227 of record OZ018311.1, on the reverse strand, counting down.
TTTATACGATGTCATGTACACGTTAAAGAGTGCGTTCAACATTTTTTGTCGAACAAAATTAACCATTGAATGGGATACATCTCCTCGCGCGTTTCGCTGATATCCAAAACGATGTACACGATATCTCGAGCTGTAATCAATGGATCGACTTGAAATTTGGTACACATATTCAAAGGAACTGTACTTTTCGGCGGACGAGAGATTTTATCGTTTTTATTTCTTGTTCAATAATTATTCATGAAAATAACAAGGTTTTTTTTTAGCCGAAAATTTCGAAAAAAGGCAGGAGACGTGACTCATCCAATTGGCAACTTTTTTGGACCAAAATTTTTTGAGCGTACTCTCCAACGTGTGCACATCTTATAAAAAAATGATCAACATTGCATTGGCAGTTTTTCGTAATTAATTATTGAAAATTAGCGTGTTTCGACGCTCGTCGCAGCAAGCTAACCCCTTAAGCTATTAAAGCTCAGGAAAAAACTGGCCTGGATAGCATCGAACTTACCGTGCCATTCATGGGCAAATGAAAAAGAATACACGTATTTTTTATTTTGTAATTTGCAATTGTTAATGAAAAATTATTCGAACAAATTAGGATAAAAGTTGTTATTTTGAATAAACAATTGCAACCAATTGATTCTACGGTAAAAATTATGACGACAATCGAATCCTTAAATATTTTCCATGTTTCGCAAGTTCAATTGTTAATAACCGTCTTACACTGACAAATTGAACTTTGACACAAGAAGTGTCACGTATGTTTCCGTCATAACTTTTTCCGTAGAATGGATCGGTGTAATCAGTTCCTCGAGATAACAACTTTCGTCGTGATCTAGTTAAGTAATTTTTTATTAACAATTGCAAATGACGAAATAAAAAATAGGTATTTTTTTTTACATTCCCTTATGAATGGCATAGTTTGTCTATGCTATGTTGCTTCTCAGATAATGCCTGAAATACTGTTCGAGTTATTTTCCGTAATAACTGGATGTTATCGACAAATTCTGATTCTCAACATTTTCGGAATTTGACATTCGTTGAAAAAAATGAATAATTGGGTGAAAATTCGGCAGTCTCCGTTGCTCGCGACACGCCCAGGCCAAATATTCTGAAACTTCTTCAACTGCGGAACCAATTTTTTGTCCCATCCAAAAATCAATGCACCGCAAATCAAAGTCATCCGCAGAGTCTGCAAATGCGAACCCTCGTTGAGGCTCGCATGGAGGGTGGAAAATCCTATAAAATTCCACGGAACCATCCGTGGCGTCTTTCACAAAGAAATTTCACGGGATTAATTGGCATAGTTCTGAAAATTGAATAATTCTGGCAACTTTTGAATTCCGAAAGAAGGAAACAGCTCGCGAAAATAACATTGGTGAGTTGAGTAATGATGAGTTGTCGGGCAATTGCATAACATTTTTATTATTCTTTCACTAAAAATTCATAAATATTTGAAAAATGACGACATCAAATTACATGGAGAGACACGGATCGATAAGCACGTAAAATACCATTAGTAGCCCATTTTTCAACTTTCTCGCTTGTCATTTGATTGAACCGAAAGTTTCGAGAGCGAATCAATTTGTTCTCATTGAACTCACCTATTTTAACGAACACTGTCGGCGAATCAGGAAAATGAATTAAATTCCTCTTTCGGATTTACCTATATTTTAGTGCAAAAATGTATCCATTGGTCGAAATCAGATGCTTATATAGCTTCATCCAGATTCGTTTAGATTAGAAAACAGTTGACGCACAGAAAAAATTCAATTACAAGGATTCTGCCAGGATCGGAGTAGGATTTAAAAATAACAATGACAATATTGTAATCAACGATAGAGAAGAGCGAGGCTAAAAGTTCCGTTTTTTGATCAACTTCAGAATTTGTTAATGAACCTTGGCTTTAGCATTAATATTGCAATATTAAAATTGAAGTATAGTTGAAAAATAGTTATTAACTTTAGGTACCTTTAACGAGAACGTATGTATAGAAATGAGAAAATTCAGGTACGTTTTTTTCACTATTTTCAAATCCACTTCACAACCGAGATTCATCATTTATCAAAGCTTAACGTTTCCCACACTGTTTCAATGAGAACAACTCGTTATTGTAGGGGAAAAACATGCTAAGAAATGATATTTCACTGTTAGAAAAAGAAAAGGATGTGGCCCAACTCTGACTACACGAGTGACCCAACTCTAACAACAATCGTGTTTTTTGATCGCAACTCCCTACAGCTGGAGAGGTTGAGGAATCAAAATTTCCTTTTAGAAACTTGTTAATGATCGAACATACAATGTTATTATATACTTACTTCAATTTTGGCATGGTTTTTTGCGAGTTATGGGCACTTTTTTTCGAATAGTACAGTACAGCCAACACTATCAAAAACAATACGAGGGCCTGACACTTTTTGGAAATAATTTCTGCGACTGTCAATGCTTTAGAAAGTTAGCCGTCATCGAGACAAACAGTTCTATGCATTCGCACCGATGGCAGCATTTGTCATGTACCAAATACAGTGGTGGCCCAACTCTGACAGTGGCCCAACTCTGACGACTTTCCCCTACTTAAAAGTAATTTCGTTTCAGTTATAAATGTGTGTAAGACCCCTGTTCTCAGGAAGATATCGCACCTCACGCTACACCACAGATAGACATTTTTGCCATATCTGAATCTACGTTTATGACCGTTAAAAATATTCGTCATTAATTTATTTTTCTGTCACGAATGTCAGGTTAAAAAACATATGTAAAACCTCTGCTCTCACGAACATGTTTGCACCTCGCATTACATCTTGAATTGATCCCACGTTATCAACTCCACGTCTGTAATCTTGCAATTACCTTCTGTAATCATAATTTAAGCACTGTCTGTAAATTCAAATCTTAGGCATGAACTCATCATTATTCCGCACGCTTGAAAATGGTCACCCATGGAGTGCGCAGAAACGTCGCCAATAAATTTTTTTCCACAAAACTTGATCGACATCCCAAGAAACCTCAAATTTATATTGTTGATTAAATAGATCGGGGCAAGGATAGAATACCGAATGAAACTGAACAATATTCTTCGACAATTATGTCATGCGTTTAATTTTGATAGTAGCATTACTCTTGGAAAATACAACTAAGATGAATGGGTGTGGCATAATTTGAACTTTGGGTACGACGACCAAAGTTTCGATGTCGCAAACAAATGTTCGGTACTATTAGCTTGGGGAAGAGCAGCTAATCGTGAATGAAAAGGGAACCAATCCTTTGGATCGGGGACAAAAATTATTTTTGTACCACAACTAAGTGCAGTATAACCGGAGCACTTTGGTTACCACATCGCAATTTATTCTCTCCGCGCATCGGCGTGTTCAGCGCCTCTACAATATTCCGATGCGTGGGAAACATTTTTGATGGTTGTACGTTTTAGTCTTCGTCTCGTTAACCTCTCGCTCCAATGTACACTCGAGTAAGCTGAAATGCTCATCACGGAATTGCTCTGAATAATTCGCGAGCACTGGCTGTTTTCTCCCACGAAAGTAATAATGTGGAGGCGCAAGTTCTTCGGAGAGCCTTCGAGAGTTGACTCTTGGGATCCGAATGTTCCGCGTTAACGCGAGTCGGTCTTTCCTCTTTCTCGTCAGAAACTATGTGGGTTGCGGGTCGTTTTATCTCCAAATAACTTTTCGCACGTGTGCCGTGCTTTTTAGGACCTCCGGTGGCCGGCTGCCGCAATCGGGGAAAAAGTACTCGCGTTGCTCTCCTGGGTACACGTGTTGGAACCCAAATCCGCGTCGCATCCCATAAACTACCCGTAATATCGGAGGTAGCTGGCTCCGAAATGCACGAACGTCCGACTATCCCCAAAGCCTATCTTGATTTTCGCGTAAATGTGTTCGGTGAAAAAATAAACACGCTCCGAACTGACGTTCCGATGAGATGAAGGAGACCCCGTTTCAATTCACATCAGCGCAACATCTCGTTCGCAAACGTGCATAAATAAACGATTGGCTCGTACTCTGGATTTTTCGTACGCTCGAGTTTCGTACTCGGAATAGCTTATCGCTGCTAAAAGCTCCGCTACCTCTACGAGAAAATGAAATTATACGTCCATCGATCAACGAGCGCTAGTAGCTTAAAAATGTCGTTAAATGGATACGCCAGCGGTACAATTTGCGTCCATTTTTTAGCCGTGCGATTCGTCGGCTACGTGTGGTCGGGAAGAGTGAAAAAGTTTGCTCAACGTGCCGACAAAATCGGACTGGCGGGATATCTTCGTCTTGGCCTCACTTTACAGAATATTATATCTGCTTCTACGTAAAAAAAACTTCCAAGAAAAAAGGCATTCTTATGTAAATATTTTTTTTTTCCACAAATATGCTCATTGAATATTTATTTAAAAATAATCTATTTTTTTTTATTGAACCACTAGCTTCATATTTATCGTATCGAAACTCAACCCACTATATGTACAAGAATCCGAGTTTTGTTTCAAACCACTGATATTTTTCGAGGGGTTGGATCATGACCATGATTTATCAGAAGTCGTAGCCCACTTTGACTCCAAAAGTTTCACGAAGCACAATGTTCCTATTGGTTTTTTTTATACATACTTAATGTTCTGTACATACATACATACATAATGAATACGTACATTCATATTCTCGTTTTATATCAATATTACTTCTCCATCATTGGGGAATACAATTTTATTAAGACGTAGAAAGAGAGAAAATATAAACACAATTTTTTCGCATGCAATCTAACGTTTTCATCGGAAAATATCACTATTTATAATAATAAGTACATACACGCAGATACTTTTAGCAAAACTTCATTTCTTATGCATAAGAATGTTTATCTCTGTATCTATGTACCTATTATTGGTAATATTTTTTAATAAAAACGTTGGATCGCATACGAAAAAATTCTGTTTCGAAGAAAATAAAAAACCTAGTCGCACAGAATTCATTTTATTACGAAAGCAATAGAGAAATAAACATATATTTCGGTTATTGAACGAAAATCATTATTCAAAATGAGAAAAAAAATATTTCAATAAGTCATTTCCGTTTCGATGACTGTAATATCGTCTTCAGACGGCAATGTTCGCCTCTTTACGTTTGCCGTATTGAATCTGAGGGGCAAAAAGCTTCTCACGAGCAGCAAGTAATAAATGTATAATTTGACAACAAGAAAAAAAATATTTCAAAGCGTTTCCAATTTATTTTCATTATTTTTAATAACTCGCATAGTGGAATACGGTCACAAGACTTCGAGGAATTATGTTTAGATCGACAGGTGAAAATTGCGATCGTAAACGGCGATACTGAGAGAAGAATCGACGCGGTTTTTTCGAGAATAGTTACTCGCACTTCACGGGATAATATTTCCGATCCTCGCGATTCCGCGAATTCGAAGTTTCTCGCTACCATATTAGAAAATACGCCTCACCAGGATAATTTTAAGGCGATGATATCGCGTGTATAATTTACAATGTTATCGCAGATATTTCCATGATACTTTCTCATTATTATCTACACACAAAACTTCATAATTAGAAAACTTCGGTGTAAGCGTCTTTGATACGCGACCCGTTTCGAGGGTCGTTACCTATACAAAATTCAAGCATTAATTGGAATGAGAAGGTCGAATCAAATATTAGAAAATTTCGAACAACGCGACGCTGTCGTCCGCGCAGCGATATTATTCCGATATCCACGAGCATCGTTGATCTCTGGGATTCGATATAAATATGTGCACGCATCGTCACACTTTCATTGAAAGGTGTCACGTTTTGTCGCAGCGAGCTTCGCCCTACCATGACAATTTTCAGCGTCGCATTCTTTCATCGTATCTCGAGTAATCCTAAAGACCGCGAGGGGAGCCGAAATAAATAAATTTTACAGTTACATATTGACTCATAAAAATATTTTTATTAGGAATTATCGAATATTGAATAAATAAATTTTTTACTTATTTAATTGCATATTTATTTTTTCAATTTCAAGTTACAATTAGTTTATTTCAATTAATTACGTACATGTTAGGGTAATTCTTTCAGATTTTCAAATTAACATTTCTGTGTCTCGTCTACTTTTTGACTTTTGGCTTTTTTCAAAATTTGATTGAAAAAAGCATTCTTCGTTATGCAATCGCTGATGAAAAATTTCAGGAACAATTTCTTATACGTGAAAAATTGTCAGCCTTTCAATGGAAATATTTCCGAACTACTTCATCTTCGGAAAAGCAGTGAAAAACGCGAAAAAACATTCGAAAGGCGTTTTTTGTGGTGAGCCCCTAATTTTAGGCTGCCAAAAATATTCTTTTCGGATTTCTCGCGGTGTTTTACTCGCGAGGTGAAGTTTTTAGACTGTAGTACGCGATAGTTGTCGTTTAAAACCAAAAATTATTCAAAAAATCCCCCGATTTTATTTTTGTTTTTGTAATTGAACGAAAAATACAGCATACCTGAAGTCTGAAAATTTCACCTGGCAAAAAATATTTTTGGCAGCCTAAGATTATCGGCTCACCACAAAAAACGGTTTTTGAACGTTTTTTCGCGTTTTTGCAACGCTTTCCCGAAGATGCATTGGAGTGGAAATATTTCCATTGGAAGGCTGAGAATTTTTCACGCAAAAAATCTTGTACCCAAGATTTTTTTTTATCAGCGATTACATGCTAAAAAATTAATTTTCAATCAAATTTTGACAAATTGCCAAAAATCAACGAGTAGACTAGAGTCAATTAAAAAATATGAAAAAAATTGAGTGTCCTTCGTGTGATTTACGTAAACAAGTTCCAAGTTACGAAGATGAATGACCAGTTGAGGAGAATTTATATTTATTTATTGACCTATATAACGTGATGGTTTTTAGATCATATTTTTTTTGTTACTGTTGCGGAAGAATTTCCGGTGTAATTCGGAAAACGTTTTTTTAACTCTATTCAATATGAAATTTCAACACTCAATTGTTTGGGAATTGTTTTTATTTTTATTTTTTCGAAAACGACAAACAACAATTTTGGTAATATTAAAACGTGCAGTTTAAAAGTGCGAGCTATTTGTGAAAGCCACCATGTTGCATCGGTTCTGTAGTCGAACTGGCCAATTACTGGACAAAAACTCGATTTAATTTGTACTGTTTACAAAGAGGTTACACAATTATGTACTTGCTCCGAAACAAAAATAAATCTACAAACGAATCCAGTCTGATGCTTCGAGTCAATTATGACGTAATTTAAATGAAAGCAGACCTTCCAATGGTGATTTCACTCGGGATGGTACGAAAATGTGTACCAGAATTCGTATACGCTTTCTTCTTCTTCAATTTAATCAGAAACGTGCCACCAGATGAAATCGCGAATGTTTGAAGCGACCCGTAAGGCTGACATTTCTTAATTAGGCGATGAAAGCTCGTCTCATGATTACTTTTCTTCGATTAATCTGTCAACGTTGTGAGCGAAATAGGAACGAATATTGCGAAAAGTAAACCCAAAGCCCTTTCAAGTGAAAAGATCGCGACGAAACGTGGCATGAATTTGTGTGAGGTGAAAAAAGTCCTGCGAATAACAATAGACTTGTTGTTATCTCCGCAATGTGCTTACAATTTCAACGAGCTCATTCCTTCATCTCGTCGGAGAGTGTGCGAGAAAACAGGGAAACGAAGAATGTAAGGTTAGGATTTAACAGAGGAAACTGTTCAGGATGCCAGATTTCATGGTGCGGAATTGCGACGATCTTAGCCGTATGTATGTATAAGATACGAGAAGAACTGACATTAACGGCGGTGGTGACACACCTCGCGAAGCCAACTCGGTTCTTTTCGCTCGACAAAAATGGTCGAAGGTCTGCTGCCCAGTTGGCTTCCCTACCTCAAGGGAGAACCCAGGTATCCAGTTCAGATGTCGAAGGATCCTGGTCACAAGGTCACGTGAGAGTACAACGGAGACACGTTGACCAATCACCCCATCGATACACCCTAGTAGCCGTCGTTGTAGCCACGATGTACTATCCAATCGTGATCAGAAAGCGTCGGACAGAATTCGGCAATCGAACCGAGAAACAATACTTGACGCCAGTTCTGTGACTGGTATGGCAGCAACAGGGTTGCAAATAATTTGTTGCCCTACCTGCAACGAAAGTAGGGGAGATATTATTATTCTTTGTGGCTTTTAACCATCAAGTCGATTTACTCTCGTTCAACTTTAGCTCAATTCACCAAAATTTTGGTGAAGCTCCTGAGAATTTTTTTTGGGCAAGACGGCCCCCTCCGAAAAAAAATGATTTTTTTTTTATTTGTAAAAAAATTCCCGCGCTATAAATGTTTATATTTTTCTCTTTAACAACTGTATTTACTTTTATATTACTCGAAATAACCTTTTTTGATATAATACGAGTAATTGGTTCACTTCTGTAGAAAAAAATTGAGTGTTTTAATTTTTTTCCAAACATATTACCAAATACTGTACAACTGGATTTTAATTTAAAATTTTTAAAAATTTTTGGTTAATTTTTGAGGTGGGCCTTCTTGCCCCACGGGGGCCGTCTTGCCCCGGTCTCCCCTACGCTTTTTCGAGCTTATTTTACGAGCGCAAAGTGGCTGTTTTACGCACTGGAGCGGAAAGTACAGCCCTAGGGCGGAAAACTGCTGTTTTCAGCGTCGAACGCAATGGCGGAATTTCCCCGGAAATCGAGATTTACACTTGCAACTACCCCGCCGAAGTTAAAAAAAAATCGCTGCCGCTAATTATTTCCAGGTTGAGCTATCTCGACTGGGCGAACAGCTATAACGATAGAAAATTCAAGTTTGTAGACAAAATACATGAACTGTCTACAGCTTGCACACGAGTAAAATTACGATTGAGGTAGACTACACTTATTTTACAATCACAGTCATCGATTCGGTCGGCTAAATCACTTGTGCTGAGTTTTTTCCAACGAACTTTTTCCACGTTTCGATATTCCATGACAAAGTGGGCAGCTGGAGGAACATTTCCTGCAAAGAATGGTAAACCACGTCGTTTTGAAGGCTGTTTTTAAAAGAGACAATTATAACTGTGCTGCGAAACTGTACCGCTGCCGAGACTTCCGATGGTCGATTTTGAACCCTCGTTAGTTTTAGAAACCAAGGAGTTGAGATATAATATAATAACGAGCCTCGAAGATAATATTGCGAAGTGGTGAAGAAGGTTAGGAAATTAATCAAGGCCTTGCCAAGGCTCGAGTAGATTACCAAGCTCCGCATAATATTCCATTTGACGAGTTTCGCTACGAAATTCCGGGGAGCACGCGGCCTTTTTGCATTCTAATTAAGCGGAAGAGTAAAAACGAGACGGGATTATTCCAAGGCTACTGATACGAGAGGAAAAGTACGCCAGTCGGCCGAAGGCCTCGTAAAAAGCTAGAAAATTCGGACAGCGTAAAGTAATTCTCCGAGAAGAGCCTTCTACTCTCCTGGAATGGGGTAAAAAATCACTTCTTACTGCGTCAAATTTCGCTCGACTGCTACTGCTAAAAAATGCACGGGAGAATAATAAATTGCAGCAAATTGGTGATTGAAAATTTTATCGTACAGCTCATTCGAGTTTTTGTGCTTTCCATTCGGCTTTCGCAGAAGCACGACAAATTCGGTAACAGAAGTGAATGACCGAACGTTTCTGCAAAGGAGTTCGGACTATTATTGTAATAATAATAAGCCAACACGAGGCACAAAAAGTTGGCATTTGCTGGGTTCGAGAGTAGAAGGATGCTCGAGTGGTAAATTTTGTTTCGCTCGAATCCCTTTTTTTGGAATACGTCAAAAACCGGAGGGATACCATTCGATGCGTCAGCACTTTGTGAAATGCCCATAAAACGCATCTCCTAACGATCCGACGAGGTGCGACTAAAAAATGAAGAGATCTGCATTATCCCTAAATGCGAACTCCTTGGCAGTTTTTTACACAGGTTAGCCACGCCCCTGCTTGACGTGATAATAAAACAAGAGTTTCAACGAGCCCGAAGCGAATGCAATTCGCATGCAAATGTAATTTTCTTCTTTGAAAAGTACAGATTTGAATATCAACTTGGTAAGTCTCAATTTTGGTCGCTTGGCAGGTTCCTCGATTTTTTAGAACCTGAGAAGCATCGTTACGCTAGTTTTTCTCACGATGTGCCAAAGCCGACGGATAGTATGCCAGGTGAATGGCTGTCGCGTCGACATGTTTGAGAAGTCAGTGTTAAGCCCGTGTCAAAGCTTCGAAGCAGAGAAACTTGTTATTTTCTCATGAAGAGAAAATCGTTCGGTACTTTCACGCTTCATTCGATTTTCTGCCATTGAGAGTCTGTCGCCGCGTAATGCGAGGTTGAGCTTGGTACGCGACGTACTCTGAAAGGAAGCACCGTGAAAAAGACTATCACGGCCTATTTCCTTTCAAATGTCATCTTACATTCCATCTAGTCGTGATATATGTGGGACATTTCGGACAATTCGAAAAATGTTCAGTTATGATTTCCTCGATTTTGTTCACATTTTTTTGTACCCTTCGAAAAAATCTTCCACATAAATGTTGAGGTTTTTTTGATCACCCGTTCAAAATATATCAAACTTTGTTTTTTTTCCCATGGCTTTTTGAGTAATAGACCAAATTGAATCTCCTTGCTCGCTAAAATTGAAATAGTTAAAATCCCACTATTTGAAATAGTGACTCCTGAATTCACTACAGAAATAGTGTAATGAAGCGCCCTTCACTGTCGGAATAGTGAATTCCACACGGTTTTGATTATTATTATTGCTATTATTATTATTATTACTTCTGTAGATCTGTCCATCGAGTTCCTATCGAACGCACAAATAATTGATCATCTATCTCAGGTAAGGTTACTTTATTATTTTATTCACATTTCGATTAATTTACGGTAAATTACTTCTTGCACGCTATTGTTATTTTCAATCATTTTCGATAACATTAGACCGCAATGCAGCTAACCATGAATGAGGGTTACGTTTTGTTGACATCAATTTTGTAATACTGTTTTTTTATTAAATTTATCATTGGCTTGTAAGAAATTTGGTAATCACTCCTGTTATTTGAGAATCCATTTATGTTGATAATATTGTTAGTTGTTGATAAAAAGTTAATAACAACTGCGACAAATAAACAGAAAGTTTGACAAAAAGAGGTCTTTCTTTCAAGTCCGAACCTTAGGTTGACCGAACACCGTCCCTTCCCGCAATCCAAGCTCGCGAGCTCGGTACATATATCCCCGACCAATAACGCTATTTACATATATCCACCATAGTGCGACATCAGACGTAGTTAGATGGGAACACTACAATATATATTGACATTAGATTGTTTGAAATGTCAGAACAAAATTCAACGAAATTGTTAAACAATAGTAAGTAGAAATGAACTTGGGTTCTTTATTTCCAACTTACGTTGATATCCGGTTTATTAATACATTATTCTGCCGAGCAAATATCCCGAATACTTGCATTATATTGAAGCAACAATAATTTCAGTACTTATGGCATTACAAGTGATCACACTACGGTGTTTCACACAATGAAACTCGGTCGGAGCCGAGACGGGAGATGCCAGTAATAATATATTTTAGGAACTTGACAGTTGAGATCAACGACATACGTACTACGATTAGTAATTAAAATTTTCTTATTACAATTAGAATCTTATTTTTTCTACACACCAATGTAAAAATGTCACTACTCCATTACGTGATTTAATCACTCTTTCAGACTTGGTGACTATTTGAATAAGTGACTTGTTCCCTATTTTAATGAGTGAATATTCACTATTTAGTAGTGGTATACTTTTAATTATTTTAAATAGTGATTATTCACTACTGAATAGTGACTTTTGACTCATTAAAATTTAGCGAGCGCATTCAAAATGTTCGTCTTTTTATGTACTTTTCACTTAAAAATACGAAAAATTTGTTGAAAATATTTTATACGGAATTTTCAAGTTTAAAATTTGGAATCGATCTTTTGAAAGAGAGTGCCTACTTTGATTTTTTGAAACCAGTGAAATACGGCTGACTCAATTGAATTTCCACTAATTATTGGAATTTTAACCGAATTGAACTTGATGTTCAATTCGAACAATTGAAAATATTGAAAAATTTAATTCGAAAAGCGATCGAGTCAGCGAGGTCATATTGACGTCAAGGCGGATGTCGAAAATGGATGGTGAAATGTATGTGATGGATGCTGAATCATGAATGTCTGATACATTTGATTCCTATCAGAATCCCGACCGGAGCCGGGAACACCGCTCATTTTAACGAGACTGTCTCGTTGGATGTCACCGTCCCGTTGTCGGTTCACGCCTCGCCCGACTCGACGTTCTGCTTACTACTGCTCTCTGCCCGCGGGGTGCCGTTGACTGCTCATCGATACTGCTTGAACCACTTTTCAGTGGAACAAACGAGTCCGCGCCAACTTCTGTTTCGTATGTTTCGTTCCTCCGTTTCTCCCCACGCAAAAAAAAAAAAACAATCGTGGTCTAAATTCTGCTTACAGATAAAATCTACATTCGATACGCGATCCGCTAAGGACGTTTTTGACAAATTACAAAAACACTATCAAACGTTCGAAATTTTTTTTTTAAGTTAACGAAACGAAAATTTCGGTTGTTTCTCTAAATAATAGCTTCGCGTGCCATTTTTCGTCGGACTTTTCATTTGCTTGCAGAAAAATTGACGACAATTCTTGAACTGACCTTGAAAATGAACAGGTTACGCGAATTTTCATTAATTTTTTCTAAAAACTCGTCTTCTCTTACGAGCCTATTTCAATTTACTTTTTATCACGCGTGCGATGGTGAAAATTTGCGCGAAATATTCTTCTCGTTATTGCAACGAGTTTGCAGACCAGTTTTTTTTTTTTGAGATAGTGAAAAGCTCACGACAATCCGTATTTCCCATTTCTAGCGGATTATATTTATGCACTCCGGATTTGCCGGGAATTACGCGAAGCTACTGTAGCACACGGAGAAAACTAGCTGGTCTTAGCCAAACAGCTTACCGCTTTTTTGCGTGAAGCACGATCGCCTATTTAAAAAAAAAATTGTTTTATTTTGTTTTATGCAAGAAAAATATGATGGTATTATATCGATATTATAGGGCTATAGTACAAAGTGGTACGGTTATTCTCGCCTTTTGTGATAGAAAAGGACTACTCTGCTGAAATAGAAATAGAAAATAGAAATTATTCTGATGTGGAAATAAAAAAATAATGATGATATGGTTTTTCCAATGACACCAATAAGTAAAATATATTATTATTAGTAAATGAAGTATTGCTCGCCTATATTTTTTTCAATAAAAAGGTCAATGTGTTTTTAATAATATAGAAATAATATCTATGTTAACAAAGGTACAATTCCTTTGTTGAAATAAAACCGATTCCAATAAAAACAAAGGTAAAATTCCAATGTTACGTACGCTATTATTAACCTGGTATGTATCTATATATCTATGCAACGGAATCTTTGAACGTGATTTTCACCCGCTTCAAATTTAAACAGTTTGTCCCATTATCCTTGTCAGGACCCTCAGGATTAGCGCTTTCCTTTCGGAGAGGAAGCCTGAGAAACGGCTACCACATCCAAGGAAGGCTGCAGGCCTCGTACTGAGAATATTACGAAATAAAATCCAAATAAGATATTTCTGCGAAATTCGACCCTGAAGAATTAAAAAGTCGATGACAGTTTAAAAAACTAAAAAAACACGCTTTTATAATAGATTGAACTGAAAAATTGAAAATGAATTTTAGTTAAAAAACACTAAAAAATACGATTTAATGGTTAACCGAACTAGAAAGTAAAAAATAAATTTCAATATACGAATAAAGTGATTTACGAGAAAATGATTACCATTGTAAAAAAGCGTGAACTTCTGGATATCAATTGTCATAATATCTTACTATTTCTATTTCGAAAGGCAGAGTTAGTTTAAAAATGTAGTACAAAGCACCCCACGCTTTTTGTACAACGCTATCAATTTTCTCGTTAATCGCTTTGTTCTTATATTGAATTTTTTTTTTTTGGGTTTTAGTTCGGTTTAGCATTAAGGCGTGTTTTTCATTTTTTTTTTAATTACATAGAAAAAATTGCTGTGTACCATGGGAATTCTACCTATATAACATAGGAATCATTCTGTGTTAACATGGGGATTTTCCCTACGTGAAAATCGGAACGATAGCTAGTTTTTTTTCTCCGGGTACATTTGCTCCGCTCGTATGGTTGCTCCTTCTCGTTAGTGTTCGTATCTCTTATCTTGACGAACGAGCGGTAATACGTTGCCATAGATTACAGACGCCGAGTGCGGTGATCTAATCAACCGGTAAATTCTCAGAACGCGAAAACACGGCTATGAACCAAAGCACAGCTGTCCGACTTTCCGGGAAATCACAAGGGACGATCGTGATTATGAAATGAAAGCCGCCGCGATCCTCCCCCGGAGGCACATCGAGTTTTCACTCGATTTTCATAAAAAAAATATACGGGTCACATACACACATATACGTGCATACATCAAGAGACGAATATTTGATAAGTATCTTATGAGTCGTAGTAATTATTGTAGAATATAATAGTAGTGGCACGTTTGACGTGAATTTCGCTTATTACCGCGACAGCGGATTGTCGAGATCGTCGCGGCTACGCCGTGGTCAAATATAACACAATAATTAATAATAAAATATTCTACTTGATACAACGTTTAATTGATTACATGAAAAATGTCCCATAATATAATTAGTCGTGGACCGAAATTATGCAAGACCGCGAGATCAATCAATGAAAGAAATACGCAGACCAATAATAAGGGGGGGAAAACGCCTTGTTTCATAAGATGTTAGTATAATGGTTCAAGACTATGTCACCAAATCCTGTGAATATAATTTTAAGTATTTCTCATTTTATACGACATCAGTGAAGACCATATCCGGTGCTGCTGTTAATTTTATTCAGTTTGGTTTTGGACCTCGTACTGTAAGGAACTATTTCGAAAACGAATAAGTGTAAAAATGAGTTCGTATCCTAAAAGAGATAAAAGTGAAACACCTCGGTGAGCACGCGCCCATAAATTAAGATTGTGTGAACTAATTGGTAAGTTACTACGAGCATTGAATTTTCTGTGACTAAACTTTGACCGCGTTTTTTTGGAAACTATTTTTCGCATCGCCAAAATCACCTCACGTAATTAATGGACTTCCCATTTGCTACTTTCACCGGGCACGTCAATCGTGGTCCAGATATCACTGGGTTCGCTCGGTAGATTAATCAGGCAAATTCAGGTGTCCGAGTTACGAATTGGCGATAAATTAGGTTTCTCGCGTCACGCGGTGTGTTTCGGTCGCATGCACGGCAGCAAGATGCCGAGTCTCGGTTTTCTCCCGAGCAACCAGGTTCGGCGTCGACCGCGTGACGTATCGGTACACGTAAGAGTAGTAGGGACCGCGCGTCAATTTCAATTTATATAAGGGCCTGTTACATTCTCCGACCCTTTCGACGCAATCCGGAGACGCAAAGAGCAGGAAAGTCGTCGCAACTAAATCGCGAATCCATCATTCCTTCGACGCGCCAGGCGCCGAGCTATAAAATATGCAAAGACATGGTACGGAAAATTACAACGTAAAATGCGCCGCGCGATTGGGCTCCGTAAATTATTATTCATCGCGGGCTTAAAATTCGGAGATTGTTGACCATTCGTCGCGAACCTTTTCGGGATTTATTCATATCCAAATTATTCGTTCATTCTTCTCACTTCTCCGTTTAAGCGGATTTCCGTTTCCCTCGCGTAGTACGCGATATTTAAACCTCGCGCGATAGAATAAAGCATGGGTCAAAAAATAAGAGAGACGAGCGAATAAGGATGTGAAATGGAACAAATAAGGGGCAATAAATAAGCCATGATAGCAAGGATTTTTCTCGGATGAACAACCGAAGTCGTCTGATTGCTTCCTGCAGAGGATAAAACTGATCGCATTTTCTCTGCTCCGCGTAAAGCTTTCTTCGCCTACCTGAAAAGCCTTTCCAAAAATAACAGGCAATCTGTGTGGATGTCACGTGTTCGGACGCGTGACCGGAGATAAATTTCTGTCGATGCCGAATTGTCTTCAGTCGACAAAGTTCGCGGCTCACGTATCAGCAAAAAAGATGCGTTAGCTTTATCTGCAATTAAATAATCGTTACCGATTTTTTCATTACCGAATCCAGTCTTATCGACTGTTGCTACCTCATTGTTAATTCTCCTAGCATGATTATGGTTTTTTAAAATATACTCGAATAGACTTCCAAGTGAATGATGGCTGTGGCAAGTTACGATTATCGAAGGAGTGAAAAAAATTGGGTTGCCAATTTATTACTGGAAAATGACACAGATCTGCGAAGTAATTTGCTTATGGTTATGTTTTATTAAAATATTAACGTTTGTAACAATGGTCCTGGAGGTTATAGACTTTAATTTTTTTGCGTGATAATAATATTAATAATTATTACAAATATAATCATTATTATTACGAAAACAATTATTATTCTATTATTTTTTTGTGTTCAAAAACGTTTTAAAATTTGGTAACAAGAAATTGTTACAAGAAATCTCGATGGCTGTAACTATAGCAGCAAACTATTCAAACAGAGTAATCTCAACTAATCCTGAACCCTCGTAAATAACTAAGTAATATTGATTTGAGTGGCATTGCATTCGAGTTTGTCGTTATTTCAAGATACTTTTGACTATTGCTTGAAAGTCACATTTAGGTACTGAAGCACTCATATAAGCATGTTGTTGGGGGCCACTTACAATTAGAGTTATAAAAATGAGTCCATTTAAGCAAATGAATAAAGTTAAATAGTTAGTTAATCTTTAATTGAATATTGCTTACGATTACTCGACAGAATTCGACGTCGCAAAAATAGTATATGCGAATCGCTAAAAATTGTGCTTACCACAGCAGACGAAATAATTACCGTGAATACCCGAGAAAAGTTGAATACACGGCTAGAAAAGACTGTTAATATTACTAAATTCCGGGCGTAGTTACTGTTACTGAAACACAAATGCTCGCTGCACCCCGATTATGGTTACCTCGACGAAAAAAACTGTTACGGCTACTGTAAAATTTTGACTGTGTCAAAAATGTTGTTTTTACACATTGAATTTCTCCCAGCGTGGTCGACGTAGTTTTCATTCGATTTTTAAACTTTCTTACGTGTTTTGATATCAATCATATATTCAAGAATAAGAATCGACGTGAAATAATTGGCGATCATTGATGATTTGTACGAAACAAATAAACGAACGTTGAAAATTATGGCTAAGTCAGTATCTGGCGGGTTTTGGGGTCGCTGATCACAAATCTGCACTAAAAATTAAAAAATTGGCGGCCTAAGAATGTAAAAAGTCGTTTGACGAGAATGAGAGTTGGTATTCGGGGTTGCTGAAACGAATATGCACTGAGAATTCTAACATTCAAAATTGAATCCGCCATTTTGAATGTTAGAAAGTCGAGTGCGTGTTCGCACGTCTGCGCTCAATTAGCTCGCACATTTTTTTTTAATTCGATTAGAGAGATCGGATATATCCTACTTGTTATAGGAGTTGGTTGAATAAATTAACATAGACAGACGAATAAGTTAAGCCTTGTACGTGCAACATGAAAGTTATACTCACATTGATGAGACGTTAAAAAATAATACGATCATTTTGTTGTTATTTTCATGTCAAATATTTCAGAAACGGTACTTACTTGTGAGAGTGTAACAAACAAAATTGTGATGTCTCATATTGAAATGGAGTTCATATTGGGAATGAGCAAGTCAAAATCCATACGCTCCATGTGAGAGTATTGAGAAGACTTTCTAATCGCGAGGCTGTGTAATTGGTCGAGGTTGGGAAAATTAGACGGGTAAAAATATGCAACAGTACTGTCGTTGTGTTTCAGATGGAATGGCTTGACGCGAATTACACGAGAAACGTGACACTGGCGTCAGACTATGGAAATGACGAGGACGAAGAAAATCAGTACGTACCGTACGATCAGCGCCCGGAGACGTACATCGTTCCCGTCGTCTTTCTCCTTATTCTGGTGGTCGGCGTCGCTGGAAATGGAACTCTGGTGTTGACCCTCCTTCGACACGCCAACATGCGCAACGTTCCCAATACCTACGTCCTGTCCCTGGCGCTCGGTGATCTTTTGGTAAGTCTCGAATGGAAGTTCAATCCTCCGACGAGAATGAGTTCAAAAACAACTGTTTTACTTGCGAACAGCAAAATGGCGACAAAGAAGTTTTTCCATAGCCCAAATTCATCGTCGACCTATCGATCGAGGAGACAAGTTATCCTCGAGTTATCATCACAGTGCGTCCGCCCGAGAAATAGACGATTTTCGCGAATTCTTTTTTTTAGGTAGATACGATAAGCTGATGGGTCTGATTTTTTTTTCACAAATGAAAGCACCATTGAAGAATAAAAAATGATTTTTTGTAAATTTCTGCATTAATTTTTTCACGCTCTTTTTATTTTTTTGGAAAATTCGCGTAAAAAAATCGTCGTCCGTGGTCGCTAAGATGGTGGCCGCAAATTTCATCCGAGACAAAAATTACAAAATGATTATTAATCTGCATACAAACCGCTACGTCCCCATGGAAGTTTTTTTTTAAAGTCAAGTTTGACAAAACGGCGGTGGTTTGAAAAAAAAAGTCGCAAAGTTAGCCTTATTTTCGACATTTTTTCGTAGAACAAAGTACGAAGATTAAAAAAAAAAAAACTTCCATGGGGACATGAAGAATCACGCGAAAAATGTGCCGTGCAAATTTCAAACGGATAGCTTAAAAACTCTTCCTGTGAGAGTGGGTACGATTTAAAAAACACTATTCGCAGATAAACGCTAAGAAAGGCTGTCGCGACCGAAATAATTCGAACGTCGGTCTGAAAATTTGACAGAATGTGCATAACCGTTTACACTATCGGATAATGAGAGATTTTTTTTTTAATTGTACACTGTGATGATCTCCTGAGAGTGCTTTTATTCGAGGAAGAAATGTTGTGTTGCTTTTATTCGCGAAGAAGGTCGTTTTCGGTTTATACATTTGTGCCGAGTTTGTGTGTGCCATTGTCCGTTGTGGGCATTGATATCTTTGGTAATAAAACTGTTTACTCGATTGCTCTTACTTTTTCCGGCAGGTTATCGTCACCTGCGTCCCTTTCACGTCGCTCGTTTACACCGTAGAATCGTGGCCATGGGGGTTGGCTGTTTGCAAATTATCAGAATGCGCCAAGGACATATCAATAGGCGTCTCGGTGTTCACGCTGACAGCTCTCTCCGCGGAAAGGTGAGTACTAAAATCGTGACAAAGCGGAAAATAGGTTTTTAATCGCATTCGAATCGATATTCTTTTTTTTGCCGCGAAGATCGTCGGCGTCGTCTTGTAAATATAACTTGATGGTGAGCTTGCAAATACGATCTCAAACCGAGGTAATTCAGTCAGGTTGAGTAAGCGCTAAAAGCCATCCGATGTAAAATGCAATAAGAGAGAAAAATTGTAGGCGGAAAAAATGAAGATGACCAAAAGAAGCTTCTAAAATTTCATCAACGCTTCTCTCTTTAAGGAAAAGAAAAAAGTGAAGCGAGAGATGAAATTGCCGTTTCAGCGGAATATTTCTCGCCTTTGGTCACGAGTATAAGTATTAGGCAAAAATAAAATTCTCCCCAAAGGCCAGCTTTTAAGAAACTGAAATAATTTCTAGCTTTCTGGAAAAAAGCTTTATCGCTTGCTAATATTTATTTATACATTTATTAAATTATACACTATTTATTAAATTATCAAACAGCTGCGAGTATTCACAGCCAGATAACTTTTCACCCATTAGGATTACGATAAAACTATTGCAGAGCTTTTTTGTGAAGAATTAAATTTCCTCGAAGAATATGAGCATCAAGGTGGAGAAACAAATTTCCTAGTTTTAACCGAAGAAACCGAAAAAAAATGTCACGTGGTATTTATTTAGATCGAAAAACAGAAAATGATCGAGCGTCTCGTAGAAATGGAATATCAAGCTGGCCATTGGGGAGACTTTTTTTTACCTTGAAGAAACTTTTGGGATGGTGGGTAAAAACTTTTTTTGAGACCACTCGAATATGTGCGTATAATGTAGAAGCCGTTTCTTTGCCCAACAAGCACTAAACATCCGTTTTCAACCGGAAAAAACGAAGAACGATAAATCCGTTGCTTCGAGCAAACGGAACCGAAGCGGATGGTCGAAAGACAAGAATCGTAGGAAAACAGGAGTAAATTTTTTGCCGGAAACCGTAATGGGGGGAATCGTCGTCGTCGAGAGAGGAATTTGCCAAATGCTCGGGGCGTTTCGTTTCGACATATTCCAGGACATCTACTGCCTAGAAATTCGGCAACGTTCCAAACAACCAACTCGGAAACATTTCCATCTAAATATAAATGTACGATTTCTCATACCAAGCGATTCCCAAAGACCGGAATTTGCCACGGTCGGATCGAGAAGCAGAAAACGCGGTGAATGTACTCTTGGGAATCAATTTTACCAAATTGACCGAACGCGCATCAAACACGGGTGATAATAAAAATGAGAGGTTCGCTGTATACAGGGTGAGCCATTTTAATCCGTGCATCTCCGAAAGTTGGCGCTTTTCGAAGAAATTGTCCGGACAAAACTTATTTGATTCAGAGGGGAACATGCAACAGCAATGCTTATTAGGTGATTCGAAAATACGAATTTCGCTATAAAAAATAGGTATTTCCATTTGAAAGAACAAATCTGACCTTGAATAACCTTGAATTCGTCCACGTAATGCAAAATAAGCACTGCTGCTGCACGTCTCTTTCTGAATCAAATGAGTTTTGTCCGAACAATTTTTCTGTATAGAAAAATTCCTGGGTGGATAGATGAAAATTGCTCACCCTGTATTATGGATTGAATAACAAGCACAACGAAGAATAAATTAACAATGCGTGAGAGTAATTAAATTAAAAAAAAAAAAACAATAACAGGAATTTGAAAATAGTGAAGAGAGGTTCGGTTGTTCGTTGTTTGTTCTTCGATGTTCGATCGATTTTTTTTTATTCGTCATTTGTATTTTTACTTAATTTTTTAATGCATTTGAAATCCCTGCCATTTTTATATTATATATGATAATTGTAATATTATTATAACTAGATATAATATTTTTGTATATAATAATTAACGGATCGGACATTGAATGAACAAACGACGAACCGCGGAACTAGCAAAAAATTTTACCGCGCCATTTTAAAACAGTTCGTCTATGCTGCGCTAGTATACCTATACATAGACATTAGTGTGTTTCATTTTTGGGCGATATTTTTTTTATTGTTCCTACCTGAAAATCTGATATTTTTTTTCTTCAATATATTATTTCTGCTGGAAGAAAAATTCTAAGTAAATTAGAGAATTCGATTTCCCATATAAATAACATAGGAAAAAGTTGTTTTCCGTTTCAGCTCAATTTTCCAGTATTCAAACGATTTTGTGGAAAAAGTAAGTGTACATATTTGCAGGGCATTAAATTTGTTACCAAAAAGTTCGTCCGAGCAACGCTGTCCGACCAACAGTTTTGGAGTTATAAAGCTGGCTAGGTGAATATTAATAATAATTGCCAAAACAATGTCTTTAACTTGGATTTTTTCTTGAAATAGACATCGTCAAAAATAGCGCCACGGTGCTGAAAATAGAACTAGAAAAACGGCGAAAATTAAGATACGAGCGAAAATTTGAATTTTAGTTCAATGACATTATGATTTAATAGTAATTATCGGTTGAACTTTAGCTTCATTTACTAGATACAAGAAGTATTTTCTGAAATTACCAATTCAATAGCTTCATGGTAAGATAATATTTAATGTGAAGAATAAAGAAAATGTGTTGTCAATTATTATTAAAATTCACCATTCCAGCTTTACATCTCAAAAACCATTGGTCGGGCTGTCTTTTCTCAGAGGAACGTTCTCGTAGCAAATTCAATGCCCTACCCAAACTGGATACTAATTTCTTCCACAAAAATTGTCTGAATACTAAAAAATCGATTCAAAGTCGCAAAAAAAATTCTCTGCGAACATATTTTTTCTGTGCATAAATTATCAGATTTTCTGATAGCAAAAGTGTTGTGACGGCCTAGGTCTTACTCACTTTCCGGCCGAGCTGTCATTTGCCAAGTGTATGGAGCATACAGTGCGATAAAGAACTTTGTTCCGATGGCGATTCCTGAGAAAAATGAAACTTTAATCAGTTTTGGATGATACTGAAAATTCGTAGGAACAAAAATCGTTCTGATGGCATCGACGTTACCGGAAGAAACGACAAAGATTAATGGAAATATCTCGGACATCGCCGGCTCAATCATTTATTACAGTTTCCTCCGCTACCAAGAAAATTCCGGGTTTCCGTGTTTCCGACATTTTTTTCTCTTGTTTTCACCAATCGTTAGCCATCTTCATATTTCCTATATTTCCCAACGTCATCCGAGCCTCTTGGGGATCTTGGCGGGAAAACGCGTCACTCTTAAGGATTTAACAAATGTTTCAGGTATTGCGCCATCGTTAATCCCATCGGCAGACACATGGCAGGTCTAAGCGCGAAACCGCTGACTATCCTGACGGCCACTCTGATTTGGGTTCTTGCCAGCATCCTCGCGATGCCCGCAGCCCTTTACTCCTCCGTCCTGAGTATCTCGTTGCAGAAGAACCACAGTATCCTGGTTTGCAGCCCTTTTCCCGAAGAATTCGGTAAGCCAAGTTAAATACTCGAGAGTCGAGACTCTTCGAGCTCACACGAACGACTCAGAGGGCTGGAAAAGTTGTAAGTCAAGAGCGAAGGAACGCGCAGACGACGAGGCTCGAGTATCACTCGGTCCCGCGTGACCTTCGAGACGTCTGAGACTTCATTGATCCAGAGTAAACTGGAAGTTTCTCTTCCATTTACCTCGAATTTCAACTATCCTCTCGTCCTTTGTCCTTCGTTTACTCGATAATCATTTCGCAAACCTTCGAGCCGCGCACGAATGAATCACGCTGATGTTTTCCATCCCAGACGATGGTTAAGACTTTCTGGTTTTTTATTCGAAACCTACCAGCAAATTCGCAAGGGTCTGCTCTTTGCATTTCAAATTGACCTCATCTCAAAACTTCGTCCTTCTCTCTTTTTACGCTTCGCTAACTGTTCGGAAAAATTTACCCCGGAGCTGTACGTGTCAGGAATATAATTTCAACTAATTTACAAAACTGTGGCAAACTCGCGTGACGAACATTACGATCCGATATTAAACTTTCAACGCGAAGAGATCCGAATCAACGCAACATTTTACACTTCGCCTTTAACCCGATACATCTCAATATCTCGAATGGTTAACCAAAATGTTTCAGATACAAGTTGCGAGGTTTCGTACGATTGTCAAGGTCAACCGTGATTTTTCAAATAAAGTCCCCATTTTTCATTGCTTTTCCGTTTTTCACCATAAAAATACGTTTGTTTTGCTGGACATTTTTTTTAGATAATGTAGGGGAGACCGGGGTACTGCCATCCCCCCGGGACACAGCGGACTCCCTCAAAAATGTACACAGACTCTCTGAGAAATTTGTTAAAAAAATTATTTTTCCCAAATTTATTTATAATTTTTGCTACGTTCCGATGTACACAGCGAGCACTGGGCAGGACGCTTTTTCTTCTTCTATCCCTTCTGGCTAGAAGGAGAAGAGTACTGCCCAGTGCTCGCAGTGTCTATCGGAACATACCCTTTACTTGACATCCTTTTCTGGCAGCTATTTTAAATTCAAAATTCAGGGTGCCGCACTCCATTCATCTCTCTAAACAACAGCATGTTAACTATGAGCACTATCATGGCCGCTGCACTATTCTATCAAATAGCGTCTGCTCCATAGATCTGTCTGCTTAGTTGCTGGTGTTGTCATCTGTGTCATTATTTGTTTTTTTTTTTAGTAGCCAGTTACGGAGCAGACGTTGTTTGATATCGTGCATATCTCTATGTCATCTAGATTTCTCATGGGTATCTCTATGTTCGATATACCCACGTATACGCAAATGTAATAGAGTTAGTGAGGTGGCTATGGCGTTCCCACAGCTACTCTGCTGCCGTGTAGCAGGGAAAATAGAGTGCGGCACGCCTAATTCAGAATACTTTTTACTAGTGCTCAAACATAAATATGGCACACTGAATGGACTTCTTTTTGTTGTTATAAAAGTGGAGAGCGCAGTTATTTAAAATATATATCTACATATTTGAGGAGGGTCCGTCGTGACTCGGGGGTCCGGTGTGCCCCAGATTTTTGTTGTTGAATTTTCGCAAACCAAATATGAATTTGTTCAAGATAGACCAAAACAACTTGTACTCAGCGGTTACAAACTACAAAAAATCATTTAACGGCCCAAGGGCCCGGCGCGCTCCGGTCTCCCCGATAATGTTCCCTCGCTACAGAAGGTTCTAAGCGTTAACTTGCCCAGGGGTAATATCTTCAATATTGCGCAAGATATCGACAAAACTTTCACACGAAGATAGAAACACGTGTGTTTTGTCTGAATTTTTTGTTGATTACCGCTAGATGCCGCTGTGATGACAGAGTCTGGACAATCACTTCGTCATCAAACTGAGAAAACTTGCGAGTTTCTATCTGGCTCGTAAGAAATAGAGGTTTTCGTGTGAAAAATCAGAGTCGACCTCGATTTGACCTTGAAGGTTACTTTTCGAAATATTTAGATGTCTCGAGATAAAAACTCAACCTGCATATTGAATTCATCGCGAGTGTCGATTTGTCTCTGGCCGACTTCTATCCACCTCGATTGTTATGACAGATGAGCAGTAAAATATTTGAATGCCAAAGTTAATTTTTTATAGCACGGAGATCGGAAAATAGCTCACGGGGCAAGCTTGAAATTTGCAAATCGAATGTCCATCTGCAGATACGATTAAAAACGAGACATGTTCGAAGAACTGTTAAGCGTGAGTTATTTCTAAATAACGAGTGATATTTTTTTTTGGGCTAATTTTTGATTCTGTAAAAAGACGAGAAATGTCCAGCGGAGATAAGTCGGCCATTGTGAGACAGTTAAAAAACACAGCGACTATATTTAACCGACTGAATGTTGGACGGTTATTGGATTAAATTAGATCAGCCGACTGAATTAGATTCGTCGGCCGAATCGGTTTCGAGCGATGAAATCGGCTTGGCCGGCTGATTAACCGAGTCACGCTCAACAGCCATTGACATTTGTGTGAAAATAATTCGACAGGCGAAAAATACAACAAAGCGATCGTGCTTTTCAAATTTCTCGTCTACTACGCCATCCCCCTGTGTATCATCGCCGGTTTTTACCTGGGCATGGCGCGTCATTTGGAATTGTCGACGAGAAATATCATCGGCGAACTGCCGGGAGCTCCGCATCAAAGCGGACAGATACGAGCGCGAAAAAAGGTGAGGTGGATGAAAATAATTATCTACATATAAATCCGGGGGGCGGAAACGTGAAACGCGGAGAAAATACCGAGGATGTTGGCGGCATGCTAGTGATTTTTTTGGCAGCGAAGGAAATCGTCGAGACGCGAGAGGAGGGAAGGGTCGTGATTGGAAATGGAAATCCTTCGCGGTGTCGCGAGTCGGATTTGTTTTTCAGGCGCGAATGATATTTATTCGCTGAATAAAAACAGACATTACAGCAGCGATGGTGGATATCATCATAGAGTCTACGGTCTTAGCTTACATTTCTCATCCTCCGAATCCGCAAACAACGGGTCTCGAAAGCTTGATCCACGTTCCATGCTTGAACGCCTCTCGTTTTTCTCTTACGACGTATCACATCACTCGCGAGCGAAGAGGAGGGCGACGAAAATAAATCAGGCGACGGACTGTTTGCTGGACCATATCACGGGGTAACCAGACACTGACCATCGCAAAAGTGCAGGGAACATCCGAGGCAAATCGATATTTCTTTATTAGGTACCGCGGCAATCTCGATTTCAAGGTCAACATTGGCGAACGCAGCTGAGATTCGAGGATCGTTTTGTTGTCTCGCCGATACTTTTCGATCGAGTATCGCATCTGTGGTAACTTGGACTCAAAATCCAATTGAAATGAGAGTACCTACTTAATCGCCTTCGACCTTGGAATAGGATTTACAAAAATTAATCGCATTAGACGGAACCGTCGTTTTCGGTTGAATCGAGATGCCTGTTTGCGACGAGTGAGGGTAAATCCGTACCAGTGAAAATCGGTCCCACTAAGGAATTTGTGAAAATCCGTCCCATCTATAGTTTGCCGTAACAATGAATACTGGCTACTTGCTACCTGCCCCATGAGTCACAGCACAACCAGCGATGCGCAGTTTTTCAGTTTTTCACTTTGTATTAAATGTTTATAATATAATAAATTAATAAAGCGATTTCCATCACACTTTATCCAGGCTTTGATCCGGAATTTCCGTAACAAAATCATAACCTCGATTATGCAGATTACCTAACTCCTCGGTATATATTGTAGGGATCGAAGTATCTTCCTCTCGCGCTCTCTTCCTCGCTCGGGCTAGAGTCCTCTGTACTTCCAGGCGGCTATCATCCGGAGTTCCACACCGATGTTCTTTTGAAGCAAGTATGTTGGAGTCTTTGGTCTTAAGTATACCACGACACTTCGTCGATTGTTGTTTTGAACAGCGCCAAACAACAGTTCGGTCTACATTTCTTCTTTTTACGACATACGAATATCCTTCAAAGTGAGCACATGCCTTACCGTGGCTGGTCGTTGTCACTTCCATACCGAACAAGTAATATATACACGCAAAGAGCTCGCGAACTAAACACTAGTGAAGTTAGAACAGCAATGAGGGTGGTAGAGAGAAAGCTGGTAGGGGTTGACTAGGAGGAATTCCCAAAGCATTGTTCAAAGGGCATTGGCTCGGGGAGGCTCGGGGCCAGGTACTAGTAGGTATTCCCAAAAGAACTCGCCCTGGCTGTTCTCAGAAATTCCGCCGTGGGACTGATTTTCAGTGGGACTGATTTTCAGTGGTACGGATTTACAGGACACCGTTTGCGACGCCGTCGCACATAGGGGTATTGCGGGCATATAGAAATATCAGGTGTGTGGCATAAGCCTAGGCGTATTATTATATAGACAGAACAACGTTGAGTTCCCATAGTCTCGTCTACGGAGCGTCCCAAAAGTCCGGGAACAGTCAAATATCTCGGCAAGAAATCACCAAATCAGAAAACGAAAAAATAGGGGTTAAATATTTTTGAAAGAAGTATTTAACTGTTCCAAACTCTACTCCCCACGCTTTTACGAGTACAATGCCATCTACGCCAGATACGAAAATTATTTCTGATAAATATTACGTATTTTTTTCAAGAAGATTCCGAATCTGAAACAAAATGGATGGTCACATCGAAAAATAAAAGTTACTTCACCCCTGCCCTCAGGGGTGGGAGTGGGGGATAGGAGTTGGTACAGTTGATTACTGCTTTAAAAAATATTTGACCCCTATTTTTTAGCTTTTCGGTGCGACGTTTCCAATCCAAAATATCCGACAGTATCGGGATTTCCATTTTTTAAGAATACAGCGCCACCTACGGCGAATAGAACAACATGTTTGGAACAAAAGTAACGTGATTTTTCATTAAGAATTCAAATCTGCGGGAAAAAATGGGAAGACCCATTCGAGAAAAAAAGTTACCACCGCTCCCGCTCTCAGAGGTGGAGGTGGAGGGTAGGACTTCTTCCAAAAATATTTCACCCTTATTCTTTGGTTCTCTGATTCGATATTTTCTTTCCGATATATTTGACTGTTCGGGACTTTTGGGAAATGCTTAGGCATATTGTTATGTGCCTATGCATATAATATGCCCGGCATATAGAAAATAACGCCAACTTACATGTTCTAGACCCACGATTATTGTTGCCATCGTCCAGTATTTTTGCCATTTATTAAGGACGCAGGGGTGAAATTTTTTTATTTATGTATATTTGTATATTTATTACATATATATATATAATATATATATATATATATATATATATATATATATATATATATATATATACGTATATTTAAATATATATGTATATTTATTACACATATATATATACATATATATATGTATATAGATATTATATAGAATACATCAATATGTAAATCATAAAACATTAATATATAATTATTCAGTAATTAATTTGCAATAAAATACATGTTGCGCTGAGTTTTTCACACAATGTACTTCCCGACTAATTGATATGACCTTCGCGTAGTTCCATAACCTGAATCGCATCAATTAAGCAACATAAATAATTCTGGCCAGCTACATCGGCGAAATACCCCTACGTGCGTCGCTTCGATTTATCGTTGGATCTTAGACGTTCACTTTTCGTAGTTTGCCGGTGGAAAAATCTCACGCACGAACGGATATCATTGTTATTCTGATGGATTTTTTGTGCACTTTGGACGAATACGTGATCGAAGCTCGTAAAATATTTATGAGAATTTACGAGAATTCCAATGGTGTCCACCCATCTGTAATATCCTGCCGACACGGTGTACAACGTTCGAATACCGTGCGTAGCTTTGAGCTAAAAAATGTTGGATGGGTGAGGCGGAAAATGAAAAACAAACAGACGGTACGGATATGTTTATTTATTTTTGAAGATAATACATCGGTTCCGTGAATCGGTAGTGATACAATTGAACGGGATGGTCGGAATAAGGGTATAACTCGAAAAACGTGGGAAAGTAAGATAAAATCAGGTTGCCGCAAAATACCTTGAGAGGAGTGTCACGTGCGGTAAATCTGAGTAGCTTGAAATTAATTAAAAAATCGACTGCTTATTGAAAAATGTAAGAAAGCAACGTAATTCGGATTTTCAAAAATTACGCTGCCCACGTAATGAAAATGGTGACAGGTGAAAAATATTTCATCTTCAACTTCGAATTGTAATGATATTTCTGTTTTGAAAAAATTCTGGGCTTACGTGAATCGGCGGAGTAAGTTCCGAGAAAATTTGCGCGCCGAATCGAAGCGATTTCGAGAAAAAAAGGGCACGAAAATTCGTCAAGAAAATCGAATGACTGCGAGTGCAACGAGCAAAAATTGTTTCGACTCTGGCCGGTGCTATTTTGGTTTTGGGGGAAAGATCGCCGTTGCTGTTTAGTGCAGATGCCTAAGCTTTTCGGCATTTGACAGATTTTGGGATTAACAGGTGGGAAAGATGGTGATCGCTTTCGTGATCATCTTCATCGTGTGCTTTCTGCCGTACCACACGTTTATGCTGTGGTTTCATTTCTACCCGTTTGCTCAAGAGGTCTTCGACAACTTTTGGCACACATTTCGCATCATCGGATTTTGCCTGAGCTTTATCAACAGCTGCATCAATCCGATCGCTCTCTACTGCGTGAGCGATACTTTCCGAAAAAGGTGAGTGTGTTCCTGAGAAATATAACCTCAGAGAAATATATTCAATTTAAGGAGGTCACCTAGTAGAAAAAGCGAGAACCAAGGATATCAATAGGGGCACCGGGGCAAAATGAGACTGCGGGGTAGAATGAGACTCCGGGGCAAAATGGAACAAGGAGTAAAATAAGACCCCGGCGCAAAATGAGACAATTAAACCTGCCCACCAATACGAGGGGTTTCATTTTACTCCGGAGTCTCATTTTGCCCCGGTCTCCCCTATTAAGAGCGTTGAGTTTCACGCCGGTGGCCATTTTTTCGACGTACGAAATAGCGAGAAAAATGACGATGAAAATTCTCTCATTAACATAGGTTCTTATAGGACAGAATCGAAGTAGTAATCAAAAACTATAATCGAAATGATACACTTCAAATATTTTTGGAGATGTAAATCAAAAAAATGGTATCTACACAATCTTCAAAGTTGCAGCTTATATTGTAGTGCTTTTTACTTAGATAATAATTAAAAATGAATAGAAATTATATGTTTATGAAAAACTTGGCATCACTGCACTCCTCCAGCAGAAAATGACGCTCGGTGTTTACCGGCGGCAATTTTGGAAAGCTGGAGTTCCATAAATGATATTTGATATTTGATATTTGGATAACTATGATTGTTTTAATAATAGCTTTCTCAATGGAAGCTATATTTACTTTTCTTTTTTTTTTGTGGATGAGGCATTGCACCAACCGACGGATGCAGCATGTGTCGTATGTTTTGTTCACGATTCTGCACAAATAGTGCCACGATGCTAACTTTCGCCTGCGTATCGATAACGGCGGTCGCTATCTGAAATACACACACAACTAAAAATCTTTTTAAGCTCTGTGAACTACAAATTAGTACCTACGTATCGAGTTAACGAACTCGTAAGGAGCGAAGCTATCAAAAGAAATTATTTCCTCTCAAGATTCTCGTGTTTAGAAGATACGATCCTCTGTAAGTTGTAAATTCGTTTGATGTTGTGGAATCAATTCCAACGTGAAAATATCTTCAAACATCGATATTTCTCATATCGATTTACGATTTCTTAGGCGAAATACCAGTATCCGTGTTATTTCTGGCGTTTCCCTCGACCCAGATATCTGCGAGAGGCACTTTGTAATCTAGACATTGCTCGTGTCTGACAAAAGACGCCTTTGCTTTGACCTTATTGGCCCCAAGGCTTATGCGTTGTCTACGCATATTACCGATAAACCTTAGCTGAAGTACGATAACAAAGCACGTTATTCGTAACCCTAATCGAACCCTTCAAAATCATACGTGGCTTATCCATGGTCGAAGGAATTTTCAGTCCGAAATTAATCCGCCTCATTGTCTCGTCCCAACGAGATGATAGAAAATCTCATTGATTCGCTGAATACTGTATTTTTTGTTCCACCGTTATGGTCATGTTTCCTTGTGGATTCAAAACGCGGCGAATGTCCCTCCGAGTTGGATAGAATAACGGGCTGAGGGAACGAAAAAAGTTTTGTGTTCTGAAAATCAAACCTTACTTTCTTCAAATCTTCTGTAATTTTCCCGCCGAACACGAATCAGTGTGGTCAGAATTGGGGGTTGCTGGGCAAACTTTTGAGAAAAGTCACAAAAACTGATAAAAATCGTGATCTAGTAATTTTGGCTACATGGTATGAAA
Source organism: Arge pagana (assembly GCA_963969455.1). Lineage (NCBI taxonomy): Eukaryota > Metazoa > Arthropoda > Insecta > Hymenoptera > Argidae > Arge > Arge pagana. The sequence goes on along the minus strand of OZ018311.1, from coordinate 14,802,092 downwards.
AAAAATCTTCTAATCAGGAGCGATCAAGAAAAACGTAATGTTTGCGCTTCAAAAAGGTGTGCACTACATTTTTGGATGACACTGACGATGCTAATTACAGAATCATTGTGACAACTATGATACAAAACTTTGAAAATTTGGGTTTTCTAACGAATTAAAAATTGTGCTTTCTCCATTCATTTTTTATTATTATGGGTTTTCTCAAAAGTTTGCCCAGTAACCTCCACCTCTGACTCCAGATTCGTGTTCAGCGGGACAAATACACAAGAAAAATAAAGTCAATCCCCCGTAAACGCAACTCTTTTTTGCGAGTCTATTTAATCGTTATGAATTATGGTAAATTAGAAATTGAACGTCGAGTAATGCTTGAACAAGTGAATACTGTAAAACCAGGTTAATTTTTGTAGCATGTTATTGTACGCAAAAACGAATAATAGTAAGCGCTCATTCAAGGTCGTTTTCAGATAGTTCACACCTTTCGCTTTCAGACTGTAATACCAAAAATGTACTTGTTACACGTGTTTTATTTTCAACAAATTTTTTATTTTATCTTGGGCTAAAGCAGACCTTTAGTTCGGATAATTTTCTAGTTTTTAGAAAAATTGAATTGCAGGTAAATAAATATCACGAACTTTGTTTAATCATTTGTTGAGATTGAAATTTGTTAACAAAATAAGTGTTACAAACAGAAGTGAAAAAAGAACTGAACATCGAACGACTTTAAATGATAATTGAATGGGCGTGATAATGAATGGAAATTGTATTTAATAGGAATTAAATGCGACGTGGTTGGTTAAACAAATGCGAAAAAAAATGGTGGAATTTCCGTTGTTTTATGACTTGTGTTCGTTTTTCAGGTTCAACGAGTATCTTTGCTGCTGCGTTCCGTCGACGGGTCACGGTCGGGGAAGCGGTGGCCGTTTCCCACGAACTCGAGGAGAGGCTGGTACCCTTTGCGAAACGAGTTTCAATTCGACCTACCGACGTCACACCCAGGAGTTGAACTCGACGGTATTGTTCAGCCTGGAAAATGGCCAGAAGCCAGCCTGAGGACGTCCGAGGCTGCTGCGCCTTCGACCATATCCCAAGGTCACGTCGAACGTGGAAAATAAATTGAAGCGCGCGAGTCAGCCGACATTTTGAAACTGAAAGGTACTTGAGTAATCGATCACCGAAGTTTTCCCTCGCGACGAGATGAGTATTCCTATCGCTGCGCCAATAACATCCGAGCATGGTGCAACATGCGTTGAGAAATTAATTCGAGGAAATTGAGCGCGATTGATCAACCGCGAATCATCATGACGTAAAAACAAATGCCTACACGGAAAGAGATTTTCAGTAATAATTATTGTCGAAATCCCAGGAACCGATGCAAAAAGTTGCGAAAAGGCTCGTTTATTTTTATTGAAGCCCAACTGTGAAAATTAATGGTCACGAAAAACTAACTAGATATTTGTATAAATGTTTTTCCTATTTTAGCATAAAAAATTGACAGGAAAAATAGAATTAAAAACTTACCAAGGGGGTCGCGTCGTGAAAAAGGTTGAAAAAAAATTGGTCTATAGTGAGAAATAGTGAATGAATCAAAATGAATCGATTTCGTCGTATTCTTCCGAAAATGACGTCAAATAAGTGTCAATTATATCATTACCGAAATTTGATTTTGATCAGCATCTATTTTTGCCAAAACTTAACAAATTAAGAAGTCTGGACCAAGATTGTTTCAAAGAGTTGAGTAATCATAACGAGCCCTTCGGAAGATGAGCCCTTATTTTATATTATAAAAATGCTTTCCATGTTCAGTGATGAGAATATTGTTGATGATGATAATTTGAAAGTAATTGTTCAAGTTTTAATTGATATGGTATTTGATTATCACGAGCAGCCCTGCCAAAAATGTAGATTCACAGGTTTTATGACAGACCACGGTGAAATATGTTAGTACGAGCTTTAAAAATTTCGTTTGTTGCCAAAAAACGATAAAGTTATGTCAGGATGTCCTACTATGCTAATTTTTTGTATCCAATTCAACGGCAAAATCTAATGAAAATTTCTGTCAGTGTAGACTCATTTTACATCCATTTTCGTATTTTCTCTACGCGATTGAATGAAATTGACAACGACGATTCGTTTGTGATAATGATAAGACATAAAATCAAACAAACGTCACTATTTATTGTTACGTGGTGAACTCGATGGAATGAATGAATTTGATAGCAATGATTTGAGAGATAATAATTATCACTAATTATCAAAGTAAAGTTTCCAATCCTCGTGTCTCTATTTTCCTACGAAGCTACTGGAATAATAATTTTCATTTTCAAGAAATTACTTTGTTGAATAAACATCAGTTTTATGAGACGAACATTTCTTTCTCACAACAATTTTATAACAATCTTGTTCGAGGGGTAACACCACCCTGAGAGGCTCAAATAAACCTCAATTTTGCATGGTTTTTCTGGAGCTCAAATAATGCATGGATCTTATTGCTGTTTTTACACAATTTTAATACAACATTTCAGCTTTCCAAACGTATTTTTACAACATAAGAATACCGATAATTGTCGGAGATATAATCTGAAAATCTCAGATTGGTGTAAACCCTTAAAATTTTTCAAACGATTTATAGATTTGCTTCACTCTCTTGTCTAATGTTTCGTTAAAAAACTATATTTTGTACGTAATATCTACAATGTACTCGACTCGCTGGTAGCAAGATGTTGAACATACAATCGTCGGTTCCATTTCGTGTTTCACGCGATAACGAAAGAATCGTTGATTTTTCTATCAAAAACGATTTTAGAATTTGTTGAAACTACAAATAACTTCCAACAATAATCATTTAATTTCGAGTCAAGCAAACCGAGAGGCGTTTCGACACACCATTTGAAAAAATCTAGTCGAAATAATAATTATTTTACGAGATATTTGCATTGAAAGTGACATAAATCGGTAAATTGTGAAAAAAAAACCGAATCGCAGCAGAAATGTTTTTTGTAAATACGTTTCTACGGTTATTTACTCCTTCTGGGACGGAGAACCGATTCCTGGAAAAATTCCCGTAGGAGAAAGAAGCATCGAGGATTGAGAATGAAATTTTGTGGAAACTTCCGTCTTCTGAGGAGACGAAATGTCACGAAACTTGTCGTAAATGTAACTCCAGGAAACATATCTGTTTATGCGATTAACGAGTGACTGCAACGTTGATTTCTGGTAGAAATTATACCCACGATTCGTGAGTGTATTTTCAATTTTGTAAAATACCGGTGAACCTGAGATTAAGGGGGGGGGGGGGGGTAAGGTTAATTCGCTACAAAAACACCTATTATTGATAATTTTTTTGTCGATACTGTTCATATCTATTCATTTCTATGATTACTATATTATAAAGTGACATTCTAAGAATATTCTGTGGAATTTTCATCAATTTTTATGAAGAAATGAGTCGCTGACAGCGATTCTCCTACGACGTCTCAGAAAAAGTGTCCATTGCGGTGACACCCGTAACTCGTCACTGGATTATCTGATATGAAAAAACCGAATTGAATTTATTAGTTGATAAGTTTCTTCAGGTAACCCTGTCGAGTTTTTATTTTTTTTTATCAACTTTTCAATTTTTCACAGAGCTTAGAAGTCAAAACACCGGTTTTTCATCATAAACGTCAGACATTCTGTTATTTGAATATATGTTAAAATTGAAAAAAAAAAAACTCGACAGCGTTACGTCGCGATTTATGTAAAGAAAGCTTGTGCGAAATTTTAAAATAATCGGTGCAGTAGATTTTAAGTAAGAGAAGTCACTGACTCTGGAAAAGCTAAGTGTGAGAAAAACGCGGTTAAAGTTTCAAAGATTTTTACGCCACAGAATGGATGCTTTTTTTTCATAAACTTAAACTGAATCGTCGATCCCGGCTCCATAAAGCGATGGGCTTTCAGACAAGATGTCCAACGCATCTTTTCGCTGTTGTCGACGTCGAATCCTGCCTTATTTGCTTTCTTTAGCAGCTTCTTGCTCCGCTCGGCTACGCGCGGGCGAAAATTACAACACGAGACTTACAGCTCCACATCTCTGTTAGTTTAATTCCAATCGACTTCAAATTCTCACAGAATATTCTCAACATGTTGTACATTAATGAAAAAATATAATAAAAAAAATGTAAAAGAAAAAAAAATACCTTACTCCCCCCTTAAAAGTCGTCTAAGATTTGTTCTAGGAAGAGAAAGTGTTTCGATACGTAATTAACGACGAGATCTAGATGTTATCGCAATCCCTATTCGTAATTAGTAAGTGTAACTAGTAGTAATTTCTCCGCTCGGTAAATCTTCTCGATCGATGCACGCGATCGAGAACGGAAACCGTTTATCGATTTTTCGTCAACCGAAAAATGTGAAACGAATTTTATGCCATCGCTCAGAATCACCGACGTCGCATCTCGATTCCACGAGTATATTTTGCGTACATCTCACGTGTACAGTTCGACGAGAATTCCATCGATATTCGAATATAAACGATGTAATTTCGAGTCTATTGTACAGAATATATAATTCATTCGGATTTAACAATTATTAAAAATATCGTCCGTGTGTGAATTTCTGGTCGTTGGTACATTCCAGGCCTAGTAAAAATGTGAGGGGAGACGCGCATGCTACTTCGGGCACGTGGAAGTGTCACGAGAGTACGATTAAATGAAAATCGCGAGAAGACGCGATTTATCAATAAATTGTGAATTTTATCTAGAAAAAAAAACACGATCGTCTCATTCACCACGATTCTGTCTTATCTACTTATTCGTTCCAAACTTTAATAAGTTTATCTATCATATTTTTTTATTTAGCTGCTCACTGTTATTTTTTATTTACAACTCACTTTCAGTAAAAATTGTTATTTGCTTTTAATCTGTCTCACATACGCGAAACTTCACAACTCATTGCGTGAATTTCATCGTATTCGCAATTTATCTGCGAATACGTTTTTATTCCCAGGTTTTTATGAGAAGATTCCCTTTTTTTGTGAATAATCCCAATGTTTTCAGTGAATTTATTTGAACAAACAGGAAAATTGGTGAATACAACTGTATTCGTATTCACGAATACGAACGCAAAGAAATTCGTAGTCACGCTTGTGAATGCGTATTTATTGGTATTCGTATTCGCAAAGACGTGAAGTGTGAATAAATTCGTATTCATATTTATAGATAGAATTATGCCCAACTCTGACCTGTCGGAAGAAACACGCGGCTTTCGTGTAATTTCGTGTAATTTCAACTAGCCAGTCGGACGTCGATGACGAACTTGTAGGGCCGACTCTATGTGTACGCATATCGTCCGTCGCGGATTCGTGATACCGCGTGAAGCGGGTGTCGTCCATCGCTTTGCGACAAATCAGCCGCGAATAATTTGACGGAAATTCTCGTATGTCGAGCTGTTGGACAGCCGACACCCATCGCTATTCGTTTATTAATCTGGATCGCGCTCGACCAAATAACCGGATCGGTGAAAATTAGGCTAGGAGAAAAATGGAAGAAAAAAACTCGCTACCAATTTTTTTCAACTTATCTCCAAATTCAAATCCAATCGAAAATATATCTCTCCTCGGCATGAGAAAATCGCGACGCGATTTCCCAATTCACCGCATTAGAAATTGATCTAACTCAAAATTTTGCATTTTCCGGGTAAAAAAACAAGTCAAAATTACAAAAACCGCCAAGAAAATTTATTTTCAACCTCATTTCATTATTAAGTGATAAAACTACCCAGGTAAAAGATAAACGTGATATTTTTTAATTAATGGTTTGATTTTACTAGATACTAGAATTTTGCGTACATCAGATAATTTTTGTTCGAGTTCTTTCAATTCCCTGTAGGATATTTCTCAATTCTCAACCGTATTAAGCCACTCGGGTTTGAAATTACTTGTACGGAATTGTACTTGTCGAGAGTCTTGCTCCTTTCTGGTTTTGGTTCGCGAATCATCGTCGACTAGCACAGCCTTGAAGAATGTACTGATCGTAGGCTGGAGCTATCGGATTCAAAAATAAGTTCAAAAAGACCCTACCCGATTATTTTTTCATTTTGAATAAAAAAAATTGTCGAAACGAATTATAAAAAAATTAGGAAATTGAACAAAAAGCATGCAGCACTCGATTCTAAAGAGAAATTGGTGATAAAAAGCTCCCTGACATCTTTTTTGTAAGAGATCATTTTGCCAGTGTAAAATGGACATAAACAGCGCGATAGGAAGTGATATAGGTACATCGTGAGTCCGGCACGAGTTTAGGCTATTCAACTTCAAATAAACTATTGAATTCACGGGAAATCCAAAAAAATTAAATCATTCTAGTTTTCCTACTGTAATTATCAATTATTTGAACAAAATTATTTAAACAATTTCTGACGTTTCATGACGATTTATAAAATAAAAATATCTCGTCGACTTAGAATTCACGAATCGATAGGAGCTAAGCTTTTATCAAGGTCTCCTTCGCATAGCGACCACGGCAACTCGTAGACGACGAACAATCTATCAATCACCAGATTCGCTGCGAGGTCGACATCAACTCGTGGTAGAGTTCAGCGTTGACGAGGAAAATGAAAATACCGGGAAAAGGGAGAAAGACCCAACGAGGTAATTACGAACCACATGGACACCACCAACAGAAGAATGCCAGTTGATATTTTCAGAAATCCGTCACGAGACAAAATATCTATCTTTCGCGTCTCGTCCAGCATCTTGTGGAGCTCCTTACCCCTACACAACGACTGCTCTGACAGATAATCATACCGAAAAACTCGCCACGAGTAAAAACACCAAACCGAAAACTACCCCGAATAAAAGCAACGTACACATTTTCTATTGACCAAGAATTTTCGTGTTTATATTTTAAGTCTGTGATAATAAAAAATTATTGTATTGTAAAAAGTACTATTATGTTATGTTTCGAGAGGGAAGAAAATTGAATCATTTTACTGTAAGTATTAGTGAAGATATATTTCATCGAGGCATTCCATGTCAAGTGCACGAGTTTTGGACCCGATCCTCTTCGACCTCGCTCCTTATTTATACGTGGCCAGTACGTACGGTTCAAATTCAAACTTTTTGCTGCTGAAATTTCTGTTTTTTTACACACTTTTGAGAAAAAAATACAAAAAAATTATCCGAAGTATTTTCATATACGGTTTTTGAGTTTGTAAGTTTTAATCTCGTTTTTGAAACCGTATGTACTCTTCAATTTTTTCGATGATTTTTTATTTCAAACTTCCGTTCGTGCTACAAATTTTTAAGACCAAGTTGATAGTGGGTCTACGATAATTACTACTTTTTTCCTTTTTAAGTCGTACAAACTCAAAATGCGCAAGTGAAAATAGTTTGAATAATTTTTTTGCAAACCCGAGAAAAAGCATCTTTCAAGCCGATGAGCAGAAATTGGTCCAACTTCACCAGAAAGGGTTTTTGGATGGGTAACTGGAAATATAAAAAGATAAAGAAATCCAAAATTCAAGTTATTCGAACCGTTTGATTTGGCGTGGAATGGCCCGTATATTAATTAATAAAATAATACTCTCACCGTCGTAACGTCACACGACGTTAATAAGATTATTGATGAATGAAGCTCATCCGAGATTATTTCCTGTTACGAAGTAGCGAAGCACATTCGTAATTTTAGCGCGAAAGGCGCGCCGTCATCGGGTCAACTCAACGTGCAGCGGTGTGACGTTATCTGCAGCCAACAGGCGTATCAACTTTGTGTCACCTGGTTGATCACGCACGTCGTTCTATCTCGTGGAGTTAAAAGCAAATAGAGGAAGAGCCTTCCATGCATGGTATCACAACCAGCAGTTCGGCGAGATTGACAATTTTTTTATACGTCGGTGTGGAAAGAAAAACGAATCGAGAATTTCCCACGCAAACGTTATAATTTGTAAAGATTTAGTAATTTCCTAAATTTAGAAGGGCAATTCGATTTTGATTCGAAAAAAAATGAGAAACAGATATTTGTAAGCGTGTGCTTCATAGGCATTACAAAAATTACACATTACATCCGAGACGGAGAATGGGGAGCGCATCTGAAGTATATACAGGCTGGTCCATTTTAATCGCCCCGGACGAAAAACTCGGAAACTAAAAAAGATACAGGAAAAAGTTGGATACAAAACTGGAAGAGTTTCGAGATGAAAAGATGATGACGATATGTACTGACTCCCGGATTTTGCGATTTCCGAAATTTCGCTAGGAACTTCGGATTTTAGATAGGGAAGGACTGTTTTGTTCCGAGCAACTGATTGCGAGATGAAAAACTAATTCAAAGACGAACAGCCCAAAAACTTGAAATTTTATTTTTAATTTTGAAAAAGATATATTTTTTTTTAATTAATTCTTTTTTTCTGATACATTTTTTAATTTATTATCGATCAAAACGAAAAAGATCTTTGCAGCCTTGCAACACTACTTTTTCATGGTGCGAGTGCAAGCAACACAGATTAATGACACACACACGGGTAACATAGTGATCGTTGTTTCAAGTTTTACTGAACAAATTGCTGCTATGAAAAACTAAACTAGCACTGCAATTATGTATTGACGCCCAAAATACTGTAAAAAAATATATTTTTCTCTTCAAATTATGATTTTTTTTGCTGCTCGTCTCTGAACGAGTCTTCGATCCCGCCAACAGTTGCTCGAAGCCAAAACATTGTTTCCCTATCTAAAATCCGAAGTTCCTAGCGAAATCTCGGGAATGACAGGATCCGGAAATCAACGAGTACCGTCGACATCTTTCCTCCGCGAAACCCTTCAAGTTTTGTATCAAACTTTTTCTTGTATCTTCTTTAGTTTCCGAGATCTTCGTTTGGGGCGATTAAAATGGACCACCCTGTATATATAATTGCAAGGATTATTTATAATTGTACACAACTATAATAATAATTATTATATTTATAATAATAATAACAGTAATTTATGTATAATTTATACGTATTATTATTGTTGTTATTATTATGTAGTACGTAATAATAATTGTATATAAATGGTGCATAAATTGTGTATGAATTTTCGGGTATCTAAACAAGTGCATATCTGATGTGTGTACCTTGGTATACCGTGAGTTTTAGGACCATTTAAAATATGTAATATTCGTATTGGGACATTCTCAGGCCCGCGGGGTGATCTGGGTATGGTGAAAAATGTGATTTGTCAAATATATAAATGATCGATCGCATTGCGTATAGTATATAGCCGCTGGCGAGCCGCGTGAATATATTCGCCTCGCGCAATATCTGCCTTCCATAAAGATCGCGCCTCCGGCCTACGGAGGCATTATGCTGCGAATCGATAAAGATTCAAATATTCCAATCGTCATATTCAACGTGCGAATTTCAATTCTAAATAAAGCGAAACAGTCGTCGCGCCGAATAAGATCACTGTCGACGCGACGAGCCGTTTTATCCACGTTTACAAATTCGTCTTGATCGAGTCGCGTTTCTCCGATTATTTTCATAATCGAGCCGAACATTTCGCGGGAAATTTTCATGTTCCATCCTATAATGGCTTATTTATACTTTAGCACGAAATTTCCCGAATAATTTGGGAGATCCAACGAAAAAGATAACCAGGCGACCGGATTATCTGTTATTATACGTTGAATAAAACTCGCGAACCGCGAATCCCAATTATACAATCAATGTCCATTTTTTCTTAAGATGAATTTCTAATCGATTTCCAACGCAACGATAATCTCTACAATTTTTAAATCCCACTAATTGAAACAGGAATTCAGCGTTAAACAAGAAAAAAATCTGATCGAACCTCAAAAAACAAACGACGAATAACCGAACTAGCAAAAAATTTGGCCTAAAAATCCATTTTTTGACACCATTTTTAGAAAGTTCGTCTATACTGCGGTAATACACCTCGTAAGCGTTTTTTTTTTTTTTTTTTTGAAAAAGAGTGTCGCTGTTATACAATCGCGGTTTGAAATAACGATTAACAGGACAGGACTCGTGGGCGTGACAGTCAATCATGTTGAGGTTCCAAGTATTTTAATAAAATGACGACGTTTTGACCGCCCATGATCGGCCATTTTCAAGCAATTGCAAGTTGATACGCAGTAATATAAGAATAACGTAGTTTTTATAACATTATTTCAAATAGAACTAAGTACCTAGAAAGTTCAAGGCCTGAAGTTACAAATATAGCAAACTCTGTATAGTTGCAGCTATAAAATGCAACTACACAGCACCCCTTCCTACAGCTCTCCGGACGGATCTACCATGGTAGCGAATGATTTCTCTGGCAATAATGCCTTCCAGCATTTGGCTACCGTGACAGGTGAGTCTTCGTCCTATGCTTCTCTCGCCCAAAAAATCACATCATTTATACGGACGGATCTCGATTGAGCAATCACTGAAACATTATTTTCTTGGGCATTCAAAATGGATGATAGAAGTAGACACCTGTATTTCTTCTTCATAGTTGCTATAATCCCCTGATCCACTGGTCGAATCAGGGAAGTCACGTTTGGTGGCAAAAATAATATCGTGGAACCATCGACATTCAAAGCTTCAGGTGTCGGATGTGATGGAGCATTATCTAATAAGATCACTACAGCGTTAAGGTAAGTCTTGTTCCTGAAGAAATATCGATACGCGGAAGAATTTTTTTTATAAATATGTCCCGACGCATCCATGCGCTTGCTTGATGTGTATAGTACCCGGGAAGATCGTCTTTCGAGATATTCTTCAACGTTCTAGGTTTGGAAAGTAACTCCATCATCGGGAGTCGAATACGAAATCACATCGAAGAGGCCAAATAATATAATGTGGTGGACGCAAATAATACTGGCGTCTAATGATAGGCTATCCCACTCGGTTTTACCACATTTACTACAATACATGCCACAGAATGGAAGTAAAACTACGGAAACGAACGGACTGGTGCGAAATAAGCAAAGTTTTTCGAATATTCCAACGGCATAGCATACATTTGGAGAGAATGTTCGTGGGTAAATCAGTCATGCTGTAGAAAAGTAGGCCAAGACAATTTATTTTGATGAAAGTGGCGACGTTTCGTCCTTTCCATGGTGGGTCATTTTCGAGCCAAATTTGGCCCCAGAGACGAGCTTGAGGTGTTAGCAGGGAGGCACTCGGTGGCGAAGAGAGGCGACCCACCATGGAAAGGTCGAAACGTCGCCACTTTCATCAAAATAAATTATCTTGGCTTACTTTTCTGCAACACGAGATCTACCCAACATCATTCTCCCCAAATTTAATCATCGGACAACGGTCAAAAATTTACCCCAAATATAGGAATAACGTACATCAAATATGATTAGGCACTAAATATGTAGTACCGAAAGGTGCACCATCCAACATAATCACGTTTTCAAATGAATCAAATTTTTTGAATCACTACTCAAAATCTATTCGTGGTAAGTTGTCACGAATGATGACTCTGAACCTGGGGGGTGCACAGTCAAATTTCGGCCTCGCTTCGGAACTTTAGCTTTGGCTAAAGCTTTTCCAAACTATAATTAATTTTGACTCGTGTCTATCGTCTATCGAGTTGTTTGATAGCTGCGAAAAGAGAAAAAGTTGTCTGGAGATTTTTTTCGAAGGACAATCGTGTCGAGACGAATAGATACAGGCGAGAAAATGTTTTAACATCGCGTCAGTCTGTGACCTTGGCGAGGTGAACGAGTATCGATATGAATTGACAGAAGCAATTTCAGCGATGAGAAGAAAAGCGGCGAAACAAAGCCGACATCTTCGCTCGTCGTATCTCCAATGTTTCAGTATTCGGCATTCGATCTCCTCTTTACCCCGGCAAAAAATTGCGATCCAAAAACTGAACGAGTTCCTTTCACGACAATTGATAAAGTTTCCCGGCATCGAAGCCACAGATAACGTACATCGATTTTCAAGGACGATAAATAAAAATGCGACTATAGCAATATCAATGTTCCACATCGCGCGCTTATATCACTGCTCACCGTGTCGGAAGACCTAGACTCGTCGCAAATTATCGAATGGCTCTTGAGCAACTCGTAAATCTGGCGACAAATAAAGCGGAAAGAATAAACGATGGAGGCTCGTGTTCCGAAGAAGAAAAAACCAATAAACGTCGTAAAATAATTAGGGCATCCGAGACCCACGAATAGCAGAGGGCCATTTTCTTTCCCGATGAAATCCCAGCGTCGACAAACTACTCGAGCCATCGATTTTTCCACCTCGTATCTCAGCCCTTACCGAATGGAACGAACTCCGCCATACTTTGCGGATTATACGACGTATGCCACGTTGTTATAATGGTCGATTCGCCAATGCGAATCACTATTCCGGAAGGACGATTCTACGTCCACCGAATCCACCGTGGGAGAAAAACGAAGGAATTTCCATAACCCCGACGCGGTGTTCGACTTGGTTGCGCTCATCAATCTCTTTTTAACACGCTTTTATTAGCTTTACTTGTATTCGTACGTATGCATTTATGCATGTATGCATGTAATGCTCATCCACTTCCAGATGTCCGTATTTAAAAATTTTGCACACGCTAAGAAGAACCGATGACAGTACAATAATTTCGTCACTTTGACCTAATGCCCTCGCTAGGGACATCAGGATAATAAAAAAAATAATTTACGGATTATACGTATGACGTAGATTGACAGCAAATATTATTCGCTATCGAAACGAACCAATAAAATTAAAAAATAGAACAAATTTATAGTTTAACAAACTTTTTAAGAGCACGCTTTTGTAGCAACGTGAACTCAAAGGTTGGAATTAAATTGTGATGAGAAGTTTCTCGACTCGGCATAATATGATTTTTTTAAATAAGCTGAAACTGAGAATAAAGTGAACGACAGAAAATTAATTTCTATGTAAAAAAAGCGTACATTCTTGTAATAACTTGATCTATGCAAATAGCTAGCGATAACAAATTTAGAACCATCACTTGAGATATTTCGGAAGAAAAACAAAAATAATAATGACATTTCCATCGTATCAGTTAGTTAATTTTTCCGACTATCGATATCACTTTGCTTGAATTGATAACGCTTACGTTAATACGATATTAAAAAATAATACCATTATTTTCATGTTAAATATGTCCAATTAAATTAGATATAAATTCTTCAAATGTTCAAGTGGAGCTTATTTTTTGAACGAGTAAATCAAATCTGCGTGTTCGATGAGAACATTGAAAAAATGTTTGCATCGCAGGCGTGTGTTATTAATAAAATTATGGAAAAAATTACGACGGCTTCATGGTATCGGCAATTCCATTTTTTCGATTATCGATATGAACTTATTCGATGACCGAGGTGGACTAAAGCGATATACGAGCTGTCGATCGATATTTTGTCGCATAATCACTTGGAAACTAGCGTTACGGTCACGGTAATTAGAACAGGTTGGTAAGTCGATCTCGTGCCGAAACCATTTAAGTTCAACCCGCAGCTTGGACCTTAAAAAATGCCAGATGTTCCGCAACGGTCGCATTCTATTCACCAGGACTCATTCCTCCTCGTCGTACGTCGCGACTCCAGGGAACTTGCGCGGGATACACTTAGCATGATATGTGGTAGGTGATTCCTAATACCACAGGCTCAAAACTGGTTCATCTGACGTAAAAGAAATATACAGGGTAGTCCATTTTAATTGTCCCAGACGAATATCTCGGAAACTAAAGAAGATGCAAGAAAAAATTGGATACGAAACTTGGAGGGTTTCGAGGGGAAAAGATGACGACGGTACGAGTTGACTTCCGGATTTTGCCATTTCCGAAATTTCGCTAGGAACTTCGGATTTTAGACGGGGAACGAATATTTTGGCTTCGAGCAACTGATTGCGAGATGAAAAACTAATTCAAAGACGAACAGCAAAAGAAATTGAGTTTTATTTTTAATTTTGAGAAAGATATTTTTTGTAGTTGAATTTCTTGTTTTTTTTCTTATATATTTTTTAATATTTTTTTTAATTTCGGAAATGGCAAATTCGAAAGTCAACACGTATCGTCGTCATCTTTCCCTCTCAAAACCCTTCTAGTTTTGTATGAAACTTTTTCTTGTATCTTCTTTAGTTTCCGAGATACTCGTCTGGGGCGATAAAAATGGAACACCCCGTGTATACTTCAGATGCGCTCCCCATTCTCCGTCTCGGATGTACTTCATTTCTCGTTTTTCACAGGATACATGCCTACGGCAAGGATATATGGGGCATTAATGTCACGTATAGCTCGCGAGTAAGCATGAAAGAATATTCGTGTCGTACATTGAATCGTATATACCGAAATATACGCTGGACGAATCTCCGCCGCACAGGAATAAAAACAGTGTCACGCCTAACGCGATCAACTTTCCACGTTTTTCGTGAACCGTGCAGAAAAATTTAACGAGTGCTTAAACGTTCCTCTGTTCCGAGGGGAATAAACCACCACAACAAAATACGTCCTCACGATTTTCAGAAGAATACGGTAAAATAGTAAAACGAACCTGGAATCTGAAAAATAGACATTGAAAAAATGAAAAAAATACAAAATGAGTCAAACGTCGTTCGCGAGATACAACTTTACTTTCGGAAAACGCAAGTAGATCCCGTATTTCGACCTCGGCTTCGACTCCACCAGAAATATCAACGTAACTGATAGGAGAGTTTGCTTGAAGAATACCGCATTTCCCAAAACACCTTTGTTACTTGTTTTTTGAGGGGAGAAATTCCGAACGTTCAGCGAATTGATTCTTAGATCTTAACAACCTTGTAGCTAAAAAACTGCGTGGATGCTAATGTTAAAAAAAATAACTGAGACCAAACCACACGCCCTTTGATCACGTCCTCGGGAGATAAAATCAAAACATGTTCCACATAATATCCCAATATTTTCAGTTTATTGATATCGATGGTCGTCGAAAACCGAATCTGCAACTCAGAAAACTTCGCGATATGGATCCAGGAGATGGATTTCCAAAAGAATGAGAAATACACTTGCAGCCAGTCGAATTTTGAGTCAATAAAACCGTTAATTCGACTTCGCATACAAACTTTGGACTCTCTTTTCAATCGTCAAGAGGCTCAGGTTACAAAAAATCTGTTTTATCAGGTGCCTAAGCCAAAACAGCAATCTACTGTTTCATCTTTATGTTTTGGCATAGAATTTCGTTTGCTATTTGGAACAGATCTTTTCAAAGTTTGTTTCGTTCGATTATTTGCATAGATCTGGCAGTCTGGTGATGCGTCGATGCGTCTCAGAAATTTACTAAACGACCGAATACATCTCGACCAAATATTATCCGCCCGAAAAAAATCAACACACATTTTTTCCCACGAATACAAGCATTAAATTCAATTTTATAACGAATATGGAACTCGAATTGGTGTAATTAATAGAAAAAGAATTATTCCAAAAACATATTGTTTATTGTTCTAATGCTTTTTCATACACAATATTCTTAGTTTTATTTTCTGGCGCGTATATGAATAGTTTCGTTGGAATTCTGACACGGGAACGGACGACGTACAAGTGGCCATGTAAAAAACATGAATTTTCAAGACTGATGCCACAAATACTTCCCAGGAAACCTCGCCAACCCGAATTCTCCGATTTTGATGATGTTGATATATGTTGTAGGGCATCAAAAAATAAGAGACACGTTTTTCTTCCATAAGTGCTGAGAAACACGTTTAGAGGGTGAAATCCACCCTCAAAGCTACTCCTAAAAACTCTTTTTTCGGCATAGTATGTATATTAGGGTGCTTCATTTGAAACGAATGTTTTTTGTTTTTCGCTGACACATGGAAATCTGGTTCCTCGCATCAAAAAAGCAATTCTCTCCAAATTTGAGCCCTTAATCTCAATTTTAAGTACGCCCTCTCGATCCTTGAATTTTTCCCATTTAAATAACATGCAAATCGTAGTTGTTTTTTTTTTAACTTGTTATAGCTCGGTTCGGTTTTATGATTTTTCATTGCGCTTGGTCACAATCTGTAGTATATTAGAGACTCTTTGAAAGTGTCCATTAATATTTTTCTGTAACTTGAACCGTCTCGTCAGTGTTGGCCTCAAGAGCCCAATTTCCACGAAAATTGTCATATTTTCTTTATTATCAGCGTAACGGCTGAAGTTACAGTGAAAAAGTTCGGGAACAATTTGTAGGACATCAAATTTCCTACAAAAAATGTTTGATTACATATTTGACCAAGTCGCGCGGTTCGCGAGATATATTCGACTGGATATATTGAAGATTAAAATGTTCATCGAATTTTAACTCGTGAATTATTTCTAAAATTTAAAAATTTCAATATATCTCGCGAACCACGCAGCTTAGCATAATATGTAGTCCAACATTTTTTGCAGGAAGTTTGATTTCCTACAAAAACATCTCGTCATTTCACGAATGTGACGCGAGCATATTCTCGTGGGAAGATGCGGATGAGAGCCACGCGCATGGACACGGCGCGAGAGTGTTGGTGATCGTAGTGCCCTTGATTCTTTTGTAACGTACGAACGATCGTGCGTTATCGGATGGGTTGGTTCCACTACTCGTGCGAACGGAATACTTACTCGCGCGAGTACGTACGCCCGGAACTGTTCCAACGTACGCGAAGTCGCGGGGCACGCTTACGTTGGTTTAACCGGTGGTGTAAGCTCGAGGCAGGGGTCAGACTGCAGCTGTCGAGGGGTTGCCCGGTCGTTCACGCGGATACTCGATGGAGGGGGCATCGGGGCACGCGACACAAGCTGCACCCCCATACCAATCATAGCCCGACCACGGCGCGGATCTGGATGGAATCGCGTGGCTTTCTCCAATATTTTCCAAATAACAAATGAGGTAAGTGGCTCTATCGTCGCGTCGCACTTCGCGGAATCGTGACGCGAAAAATGTTGGTGAAAAAAAGTTTTAAAAGTTTTAAAAAAAGTGTCTCGCGATCGCGGAGAAAGTTGTGCGTTTCTTTCTATCTCGCGATATTGAATTGAGCGACATCGGTTGTTCTGACGATAAATAAATAGTATGTTTCGTAGGCGATAGTCTGCTTCGCGAGTTCGGTTACGCGAACGGTGAAAGACAATTCTATTATTTTTTTTTCCCCCAATAAAATCGACGTTGACCGAACACGATAAAAACCAAATTAACATTTTTATCCAATTTATTATCAGCACCGATCTTCTTTCCGTATGAAAATCGGGGGTTGCATTCCACGCCGATCGTCGCGAAAATAGAAGTGATCGGAGTGAATTAGCAACGCTAACGAAATAGTGTAATTCCAGAAAGCTTGTTTTCGGCTACGTCGTTTATAAATCGAAATTGCTAGTTTGGCAACCAAGTTCCCGCAGTTTTTTTTTATTATAACCTTCCGCGTGTGATTCGAACGTTTTAAATCATTCGAAAGAAGGTAATTTGTTTCACCGGAAAGTACTTTCTGTTTTGCTGGTTCGAGTTGATTTATGTTAGTTTTGAGACGATTAAAATGGAATGTCAATTTGAGAAGCAGGAACATTTTCGGCGCGTCCTTCTTTTGTGTATGCAGCGAGTGTCGTGAGCAGCCTCAGAACTTTGTTTCGAAACAAAAAGGAGAATCTCGAGACTTGACATTTCAATTCGTGTATCTGATAACTAAGATAAATCAATTCGAACAAAAGAACAATCCGTACATAAATTCCAATAAAACGAAGCATTCCTTTCCGAATGATTTAAAAATTGTATGACAAGGTGTATCGAATCGCGAATATTTATGTAATTATTGTCGACTATGGTCTCATCGATCGTTCGTTAAATATCACATTATTCGTATGAATAGAATACGAATATCACCTAAATTCGATGTAGTGTGGGTTTATCGAAGGAAATGAAAAAATATTACGGTATTTGTAGAATATCGCTCCCAACTTTTTCTCTATTAATCTCGCATTAATAATCGCTGTATTCGCATAAAGTGACTTGACCAATTTTGCAGGTTTTTCAGCTACCAGCGTTCAGGTGTGGGCCAGTGACTCGTCAAAATTTTCCGAAGAGCATGAAGCGCGCGTTATCGGTGAGAAATGATCTTTCCAGTTTTCCCTTTAAACCAGGAATTCATCCTGGAAATATGTTTATCATTTCTGCCAAATTTTTCACATTTCGCCGAGCGTTGCAATTATTCTGATGTTCATCAGGCACCCTGTCTGGCAGACGATGACAACGAGGCCAAGAAAATTCGAGATGAATCGGGTGTGAGTATGAAATAAAAATCAGTCGTGAATTTAATATTTTAATGTTAGATATATTATTATCTACTATTAGATATATTAGATATATCTACTGTTAGATATATTATTACTATACAATTAATATTAATAGAATATAATATCGAGGTTTTAATAACATCGTATAATATACCTAATATTAATTCTTAATATAAATATAATAAAAAGCGAGCGTACGAGAACCGACATGAATGTTTCACACGAGTTTGGGAAATAACTCGAAGCTATACCTACGTTCAACGTTGCAGGAGCCTACGAGTCGTGAATACCTGCAGCTGGCGCTTGCGAGAGTGCTCGAGCTCCAACGGCAGGTAAAAGACGAGACCTACTCAACCGACAACACGAGTGACCTTGGTAATTTTCATACTCGTTATCGTGACTTGTAAATTTGTTGGCTTTTTCATTTTGTTCTCACCAAAGCAGCTCGTTTAAGAATTTCCTTGTGTGCGTAATTTATCGATAAATCGATCAATAAATTTTGATTCTATTCTCGTCAACGCGAAAGCAAGTTCTAAATTTGTGGTGTTTAGTTCGGGTAACGTCAAGATTGCTGTTTGATAAAAGTATAAAATTGAAAGCTGTGAAATGTCGTTGGTTTCTGGCTATTTCACAACTTTTGGTAAACGAACGGTCTGCATTTGTTGGAGCGAAAATGACATTTTTCATTTTTCGATCGGTTCATTTTTTTGAGAGGAACGCGTTTGGCTCGCAGGTGAATCTGATAGCGAGGAAGAAGACGTCATGAAGGAAGTTCTAGTCAAAGTTTTCAGGGATCTGCCGGGTTCCTCGGCTACTATAACGTCGATCATCAACGGGGCCACGCGACCTCAGCCACCTCAAGTCCGCGCGATAAAGGATAAGCGAATACAGCTAGCGGGCTACGACACCTGTCGCCGCGTGGCCCTCGACTTTATGAACGGCGTGGTGAAATCAACACCGATGACGGATTCAGAAACAGACCATAATCACGAGCAGTTCGAGAGCGGAACGTTTTCGAAAATCGAGACGAAGCTGGCAACGCACAAAACGGGACTGACAGTGAGAAATGCTGAGGCTGAAGTCAGCAGCAACGAGAAAAAGAGACGCGAGTCGTCCGTTTCGGATAACAGCTACGCGTTCCAGGCAGCTGAGGAGTCACGGAAAATATTTCGAAACAGAAATCAAGAGCTTCTCAACGGCATCTCTCGCCCGACTGGACATTTTAAGATGGAGCAATCGAAAAAAGTTAAATCAAACGCGACGAATATCAATGTCAGCAACGGAAATGGACCCAAGGCCTCGCGGGACTACGAAGTTCGGGTGAGAATGCTCAAAGGATTGGATCTTCACCTCGCAACAAAGCAGAGAGACTTCACAGCACGTTTGATGAGACAGTGAATCCGATGGACCTTCGACATGAGCTTCAAAAAACAACACGAAGCGAGGTACGGGATATTCAGGAAGAATTTCCGCAGACGATAAGAAAGGGCGACCGAACTCTGGTTTTTTTTCGGTGGAAATTTCACATCTCCGCAGTACGAGCGTGTCAGCTAACCGTGAATTTTTGAGCTGAATGTTAAGAAAAAAAGGCTATTTATTACCTACAATTATACGATTATCATACTTAATCTAGTCATGGAACGATCTCACAATTCTACGAATTCTAGTCATTACCAAGTCACGAATAATAAACGTACCGATTGCGTATAAGTATTAATTGCGTGGTTCAAAGTTTTTATTGTAATAATTTAATAAGTATCTCCGGAGTCATTGTTGAAAACGAGTGAACTCCGAATCCAGTTTTTTGCTCGACAGATATCAAATTTTCAGACATTCGATAAAATATACATTTTTTGTGGAAACAAAACTCTCAGAAGACACCTGACACATATTTTTTATGGATTTATGCTAATCTTTAAAGCAGGAAACAATCGACTCGTTTGACGAAATAGTTAAGAAAAAAAATGGAATCGCGTTGGCTCAAAGTATTCTAAATCTATTTTCCAATATACTCTCTCGAGAAAAAAATTATTTATAATTATACATAATTATATATAACAAATTGGTCCGATATAATTATACACAATTTATAAATATAACTGAATAAAATTATATAAAAAAAATACCGAAAAATCTACATAATTAGACCATGTCAATTTTTATCACATCATTATATAATTATATATAATCGTTTTTTCTGGGGCTGTTTCTGATTTTCTACGTAGAACTTATGTGGTTAAAATTGGAAGTATCCTCTCATTTTTCATGATGCCCTTCTCAAGGTTCTGGACGACCATATAGTATACGGTGCATATATTTACAGCCATGTTGCCTCTCAAATGTCATGATATCTCATGAAGTTTTTTTGTTGAGAAAGTAGGAAGTTAACAAATAAGTTTCCCAACGGTGAATTTTAACAAACGTGTAAAAAGTTTTACAGTGGCCCTTGCTTAAGCTTACTCGTATGCTATTCAATCAATAAAGATAATTAGCGACCCATCGATTCGAACTGAAAAGTGTCAATTAGCAATGCAAAGAATGAAAATGAGGTCCGATACGATGAATTCTAACGGGTATCCAGAAAATTATGGGCCACAACATACGTAAATAATATATCACGTGAGCCGCGGGATATATATATATTCTCTTATACGATTGTCGTGTCGAATAAATTGTAAGATTAGATAAATCACTGCGCGAAAATCATATTATAAAATTGAATGATAGACACTTTAACGGAACATTTTTATTTTTATTTTTCATTCGTTTTTTTATTGGTTTTCCAACTCCGTTATTATAAATGACGAAGTCCGTATTGCAAGTGTATTTTACAACTGTAAATAATTCGCCGACAGTCGAGCAGTCCGCAATTAAGCAGCGTTGTATCTAATAAAAGTTGTTGATTCGACTATGAAATCTATATTTTGCCAACACCTGGCAATTATTGTTCGAAACTAACGCTCGACGGTCGTTGAATATGCTGAATACGATTAAAAATATATGCCAATAATAGAAGCGCCGTCCATTCGTTCAGCCAGTTAATTAGTAGCACATTTTTACCAGCTCAGCGAAATTCGATAGAAATGTTAATCGAAATACAAAGTTGCTAATTTACATTTTTTTTCCACCCATATGTCAGTTTCTTATTATTATTATTCCCAAATTTACGACGGTATAATTTTCGAGTATTGCTGCGGATGAATGGCGATCGCTTGACAACGTTTTGTCGGACTAGATACGCGTCGGCCAACAAGGTAATAACCCACCGAAGCAGCTCATCAATTCATCATTTTACTTTCACTCGACTTCTCAACGCGCCACACATATATCATTTTTTTCCTCTTTTTTTTCGCCGTAGCTGACGGAACTTTGTCGTATCTCGTAGTTGGCAAGTTTTGGACCCGGGTTTACGATCTAACGAACGAGTATTTTCTCGGCAAGAAGTTTGAGCATAGCTTAGATAACGTAGATAAGTTTACGTTCGTTGCGCCTGACTTATGAGATAATTATCCCGTATAATTAGAAGGTAATTAATACTAATCGATTTTTTTACGTCGCGAGAGATAATTGCTTATTACTAAGACACGTTTTGACTAGCTTGATACCCGGTGGTATTAATTAAGATAAAGATATTCATCTGTTTCTTAGAAGATTTCACTAAACTGTCTGTACTGCCAAGATTGCACCCTGATATAAATATGTACAAGAAGAAATAAACATAAATAAACTCGCAATTATTACCGACCTCAAGTCAATGTCCCAAATTAATTATGCATCATCGAAACGGTCGTGAATACATTATCGATAACTCACGGCCAATAAATTAGGTAGGTAGGTATGTGATTCTATAATAGGACTAAAATTCGCTAGCTTTCGTTAAAAATGTAGATATAAATATCGTCGTGTCGTTCGAAAGAAGGAAAAATGACCCTCCAGCAGAGGTATCAACATTTTCCCGTGTAGGTGATATCCTTCCCGCGAAACATGGCCTCCAGCATCATCTTCCGGTCGATTTTTCCGCCGTTAGCTTCCATCAAGGAGACGAATTGTTGGTATCTCTGCCACGCAGTTAACGGTGCTCCTTCGTCATCCGGATCTCGAGAAGAGGCGCGTCGCTTTATGCTGCTCACGTTTTTCAATTTCGCTTCGTTCGTCGCGTAGAGAGTTTCCATTTCCGGTATCATCTGCAAAATTGAAGACACAAATTAACGACGTGACGTCAAGACATTCTCGCAGAAAATACGATTCGGTTGCTTCGGAAATTCTATGCTTGTCATAAATATCGACACGCAATTTGTACCTTCACAGCTAACTAATTATTATACAGCAAACGAGAAAAAACTATAGCTGAATCACGAGCAAAAATCTGAATTTTACCAATAGCCTCAACATGCGACACTAAACAGGATAAGGGCAAACAAACAACGTTCACCTGTCCCAAAGAAACGCATGACTCTTGTTTTTTATCAACTTACTTCGCGGATATAATTGCTGGGTAAAGATCGTCTCCCGACTAAGAATTATTTTCCCATAAAAGCGATGCTCAATTTTATGAACGATGACTTAGCAAAAAAAAATGTTCCATCGTAAAACTTGAACGTTTTATAAAAAAACATGATGAAAAACTTGTCGTCATAAAAATTTGACTGGCTCGATCGTTTAACCCTCTATATATGTATGGGGTATTCCACGCCAAATCGGACAGTTTGCGTAATATGAATTTTTGATTTATACAGGGCATTCCATGCCAAATCGACCGAAATTTAGCTGAAACTTTTTTATCTTTTTCTATCCTAACAAAAACATATTTCAGAATTTTGTCAAATATGTTTACCCACCAAAAAACATAACTCCTTTTTCTAAAAATAGCTACAACTTTTTAAAAAATGGATTTATTGGGATGTTTTTTTTAAATTTTCGTTATTGAATGTACTTTTCGAAAAAAATAGAGTAATAAATAATTGATTCGTTAACAACGTTTTTTATGAGATATCCGAAAAAAAACAAAAATTTCAAGATGAGTGTGATATTTGATTTTGTTTTTTTATAATAATCTTTGGCATTTTCTGCACTCTGAAATTTTCAGTGGCATTTTTTAAAATATTTTTTTGCCGATTAGCAATATTTTTTCAACGATGATCATGAATTGTAGAAAATATGTAGTTCATTCGTGCTATTTGCAAGCGCTCCGCATGCGCGATGCCTTCCGTTCAATTCGTTGATTAACGAATTATTAAATTGACCGAGCGTCCCATTTGGTTACGTTAAGCGCAAAAACAGCCGTGTTAGCCTCTCGTAATTCTCATGCCGAAGCCGTATCATTCACGAGAGGAAAGAAGAACTAGGCCCAACGAGAGAGTTGTTTCCGGTTCAAATATCAACGAGAGAATCAACAGTAAACGCTTGCGGGGGGGGGGGGGGGGCGAACAAGCTCGCGATGACAGAAGATGGAGCGCGATGCTCGATTGTTTCTAGCTGAATTATACCGGCGGGGCGAGACTGATGTTTGTAAGTTGTGCCATAGACAGCTCCAACCCCAAAATCAATAGCAGGCAGCGCGGTGTAGAAGATTTAGATATCGCGAGCATCGGCGATGCCCCCCGCCCCAGCGGCATTCTCCGTGCGTCAACCCTCTATCATATATAATACTACGGGTGAACAATACTCGAGCGTACGGAATGTCCACGTCGCTTCTTCTCTGCTTCTGCCAAACGGGGATCGGATCTGACATTAAATTTGATATTCGCATTAGTTTGCTGCACCTTCGACTTCAGATCTCAATCGCTCGATAGTGAAACGTTAATTGGCGAAGGTTAATTGTATTATGAGCCGGCGCGAAACAAAACACTGCTAGTGAACCGCGTCGCGTTACCGAGCGTTATACACGGAGCATGATTATCTCGCTAATTGAGTGATTCGGAACATTCGTAATGCGCCGATATTACGGAATTTTTTCAACGCTCCTTCGTGGTTTATTCACCTTCGGGTCGCGAAAGATTCGAAGCAGCGAGTTTCGACGTCGTAAAAATGCAACATAACCTGCAACGTTACAGTTCGTCTCGCAAATACTAATAATACTTTTGCATGCAGGTTATTTCGACTCACCTTCGTTTCGGCTTCCCCGTAGTTTATGTTTCCTTCCTCGCCGAATTCTCGCCGCCGGGCTTCTCGCCGTAGTCGTATTCCGGTACGCGAAGTAAACTTTATAAATAGAATACCTTTGCTTCCCGAATCGTGCCACTGTTCGTTCTTATCACCTATACAGATTCTTCCGAGCGATGATTTGTCTGTGACAATGGTGAGGGAAGCACGAATTACTTACTTTCGGACCAAACAACAACTTCCCGCGACTCACTCGGTGTCCGAATGAACTCTGAACTGACGCTAAAGGGGAGTTGACATCAGCTGTGAGACTGTGGGGTCTGTCGCCGACGCCCCCTGTACACCGGGGACGTAGCACCGAAGCTGACGGATGGTATTAACCAACAGACATGTGGGGGCCATATGGGCATACGCGCGTATTCGCAGCAGCGTCACGAATACACTCGCACGCGAGTTATCCGCGCCGGTAAATCAACTCACCCCTTTATCGACTTGGAGAACCGTTCTTTATCATTTTTCATCCATAATTATCCTGTTTACTGTTCATTACCAAAAACATCGTCTCGGAATGTTATCTTTGAATTCTAATTGTCACGCGTGATTCTCAATTTTCTCGATCACTGTTCGTCGTCTTTCAGGGACACAATGAGAAAAATGTGTTCCGTTACTCGATTGTCCAATTTTTACGCCGTCGTTTCATTCGACTACGCGTCAATTCAAATCGTTCTTTCATGAATCCGACTGAATACTTGTGACACGTGTTCCCGCGTTATATTCATAATATTCTTTGCGATGCTGCAGGCTGACGGTAGATAATGGATTACTATTAGATTATACTCATGATATTCTATCCATAGTTATATCTATGTACACATGATCTATATGTTTTTGGATGTAATTTTTTTCACTCACAAAAACCTGTTGTATCCTTTGAGTAACGTGAAAAAGCAAGTCCATTCAAATTTAAGCTCTCATCATTAATATTAAGAGGCGCCTCGTTGCGAATTTATATTTCCCATTTAAATAACATCATAAAAAATGTTTATATTTAGAATTTTATACCTCGACAATCGCAAATTGTACAGATCAGTCGATGACATATTTTTATAGAGAATTGAACGCACTACAAAAAAGGTCTCCTACGATTTTTTTTATAAGCATAGTCATTCCAAATGATATTCGAGTTCAGACTTCGCGCTATAATAAACTATTAAATATACACTTGTAATTCAAACAACTTATTAACAAAAATTCGGTTAAGCATATTTTTATCTGGAATAAACAGAACGATATTTTACTCGTGAGTATTTTATCCATCTTTTTGCGTGCACATTATAAGTTTTATTAGCTTATTTGAACCAGTTGTCTGACAAGCATACGTTTTTAAAGCCTAAACAACTATGTATTAATATTTATGAATTATGAATGCAAAAATGTATGTGATTTTAAGATTTCATAAAACATTGAAGTAGGACGTAAGTATCATTAATATATCTTTGTAATATTCCAAAAGAGAAATGGAGCTTTCTGCGTGATAAATAGTCATATTTCGTGCTTAGAAATACATTTAAGCTGAAAGAAATTAGTTCAATATTTTTTTTTAACATGACCTTTTTTCGTGCTCCGTTTAAATTGTATTTTTAGCAGTTACACGATTTTGGAGTATCACCGACAAACTCTCCTGTCAATAAATTTTTTTTACATGTTCGTTACAATTTTGATATTTTTTGGAGTATAGTAACTGATATCGTTCTATAACAACCCTGGAAATATACTTGAAAGAAATTGAATCATTCATTTTTTTAACGGATTTGGATTCGTGAGAATGATTCATTCGGCCTGTTACAATCGCGTCCTCCAATATCACAGCGAACCGACAAGGTAATCAGTTTCTGTAATTATTGGAATCACGGATACTTTTTGAAATTACTCGATATACATAGGTATCCATCCACTGAAGCGTAAGGTAATAATGTGATGGGAATGACGTTCAATAAAACACGAAAGATTTTCATCGGTGGTTCGTCGTCCTATTGGCCGTTGAAAGTGCATCACGTAAGTAGATCATTTGCAATGGTTCATCTTTTTTCTTTTTCTACAGGAGGAGGTCAGCATCAAGACGATGCGTTGGGGAGAACCACCGTAAGTACGAGAAGTCTGCGTAGTTGGGCAGTCTTCGGGAGCAAGTTGAATTCGATCGTGTAGATTCCGTGTAAAATGCCGACGCGAACAAGGGAATTACGCGTAAAATATTAATATAAGACGACACTCCAGAGGGGCGTGGGCGTGGAAGGAATGCGGACCGTCAACGATGAGGGCTACGGGCATATTATGGAATTGAGTAAATTGGTTAAATTGCCGCATCCTAGAATCGTAATTTGAGCGGCGGATGATTTTCACGATAGAATAGACCGTGTCGCGGCACGCCGATTGGTTGAATCAGAAAAGCAGATAAGAAATTGTCTTCAATTAGGCTCACAATCAGTCGTCTGGCCGCGAAAAAAATCCCTCGCGAGCCGCAACGTAATTTTCCTTTTTTTCTCGTCAATTTCCTCGTCGTTGTTTCATTCCTCGACGAACGATCATTTCATCGGGGTGGAAAAAGGGAGAACAAGCGTCGTCGACCGAGGCCACGCGGATTGCGAACGACTGCCAACAACACGTGGGGGGCTGCTGATGTAACTGGTAAAATATTGACGGCCACTTGAGAATAAAAAGTTTCTAAGCAAAACAGACAGCTTATCTGATTGTTCCATTTTCTCGTTCTCGCGCTCTTGTTTTGCTAACAGATTATTACTGTTTTTTGTTCCTGCCCATATTTCCCCGGCGCGTCTTCTCTCGCTCGTTTTTCCGCCTCCGTTTTTACCACGAGCGACGGACCGGCAGAAGGATGTGGGTGAACGTCCTCGATAACGTTGTAACTCAGCCTCGTGAGAATGGAATTTCGTTCACTCTCAGTTATCTCGGCTTCGTCCTCCTCCTCAGGATTCTCCTCGCGACCAGCTCGGCGAGGGCGATCTTCTGCGAAGCGATCGTGGACGTCGCATGATTTCACGATCGGTGAAATACTAGCGAGATTTCTACCACGTTGGGCGGAATCTTTTATTCGTCGATGAACGAATTCGATAGGCAGGTTCTCCGACCCTCTCGACGAAGACAAACGAACAATGGAGAACGGGTCGGAGGACGGCGAGGGCGCGTGCACAGTTTCTGCACACGACACAGCGCCTGCCGGCTCGCGAGTCAGCTGCCGGAAGTACATCTGTCGGCGAAACTACCAACCGTGGCGAGTAAATACACCCTCTTTACCTAGTTTCTAAGGGCTCGATAGATCCGTCGTACGCCACTGCTCCCCGACTAGCTCGTGCCATTTTAATTCTAACGATAATGACTAAACGAAACACGACAGTCGTGGAATTTCACGATCTACAGGGTGACTCGTCACAAAAGGCGAGAAAAAATATTACATATGACAATATAAAAAAGAATTAGCCGTATATAATTGTATACAGGGTGTGGCAAAAGTGTCGAAAGAGGCAAAAGCTCTGCCGGAACGCATTTTCGGAAAAAATGTTCCGGACAAAAGTTTTGGAATCCAGACCTTGGATACGTCCTTCGAGGTCGTATGAAGGTCAAGCTTACTTTCTTAAATGAGAAGCTCTAGCTTTCATCACGAATTCGTATTGTTCGAACAATAATACGTATGTTTGGTTTTGATATCTTCCATAACTTTGAGATATTACACCTAGGGAAGTTAACGTGTAGCACCCTGTAGCTAGAGATTGAAGCGTTATCAAGAAAAATGTTTACAACAAAAACTACGTATTAGCTACAGATCCGTGATAAAAATCACGGGTTTCCGTTTAGAAAAATGGCCTTGACCTTGATATGACCCCGTAGGTCGTGATCAAGGTCATATCCTAGGTCCTGATCAGATACCCAGGAAAAAATCCCAAAACTTTTGTCTGGAACGCTTTTTCCGAAAATACATTCCGGCAGAGCTTTCGACCCTTCCGATACTTTTGTCACACCCTGTATAATCTATGTATTATTATGTATAATTAGACAGAATTCTGTATAAAATTGTAACAAAATTGTATATAATTATATAGAACTGTATGTAGTTCTGTATAATTATGTATAAATTATGTATAATTATATGTAAACTTTTGTTCTCGGGTAAGGCAGATTTACAAATTACAGCGTGAGTCGACTACGTCGCGTATGCGTACGTAATACACTGCATTCGACAGGAATGCAGGATAGAATTTCGTGGTCATTTAATTTTTCTTCTTATTCCACAATAATTGTTAATTATTATCGTCGTTAGAGTGTACCGAACAAATACCGAAATGGCAACCGCATGTGGCGTAAAATAGCTGATCGGAAAAATGACGAGAAGAAAATAATTGACAGTCTTGAAATTTTCTAATTTTTATTCATAGACATGGAAGTTTTACAATGAGGTTTTGGAAGGATTGTATTTCACGCGCGAGAACGATGTAAGACAGGAAGAATTAATTCTTCCATAATATGAATTGTAAACCATACCATCTTCTCATAGCTTCTGATTCGACTTAACTGGACATTGGCGTAGCCAAGCAACGATGCCCTCGCGTCGTGTAAAATAAAGAATTGTGTACTAATACCGAACTGAATTCATTTTTTCGCTTATCAAAATCGCTTATACAATTTTCCACGTGAAGAAAAAACACGTTACTCCCGTTATCTATTGTAAGATAATTCAAGCTAAGAGATTCAAAAGACTTTAAACAAACTTAATGAACAATCGAAAATAAAATTCCTCGCATTTGAATTTATTTATTCCATATCATTTCGATGAAATACAACCAATGAGAAAATGATCGGATTCGTTGTTAATATCCTCAGTAATGATTACGGAATTGAAATTATTTTTCACGTTTTTGCGTACGTTCGACAATCAAGTGGAGGTCATTTCTAGTAAGTTTACACGCTTCTTTCTATTCTTGGAAGTGTTTGCTCATGGCTGGTCCCAATTTATTGCGAGAATATACAACGTATGAAGAAAGCAGTCGTATACATTTAGACAATCAACGATACGTTGAAATCGACGAGACGTAGAAGGAAAAAATGAATAAATATTATAAATAAAACTAAAATAAATAATACAAAACTTTCAGCTATTAAGTCTTCGAATTACCAACATTGAAGGTCTCAATTTACCAAGGGACTATCAAAAGAAAAACATTGCAAAGTGGCTAATTGCAAATATTACAGATAAACTCTAACGCCAGTAAAGTGCGCAGCCTTGTTAATATGTTAATAAAATGTACTTCACTTACTCGGCCAAACTCCCCATTTACATCGACTGTACAGAAACAAGACTGGTTCTAAGTTTATAGCTTAATTTAACTACGTCCTGTTTGTTATCGTTATATTTCATATCTTTCATTTTCTATCCTACCTTATCTTATTATTTTTTTTAATTTTGCCAGGCCTGCGCATAGATTTTACGTCTCTGCAGGATCTTTGCGCAAGCTCCCTTGCACAAAATGCGTATCCCAGACAATTGGTAAATAAATAATTTCAATTTCAATTGCAATAAAAGGAAGAGACGTGAGATTTTTATAGTCAGAGAATGTCTGATATTCGTTCTCCCCTCCGCGGAAATAAAAAGGAAAAACAGGTTTAGAAAAGTGGCAGATGTTCGAACAGAAGCGTGCCAGACGTAGATCAAGAACGGGCCCGTGCCAAACACCTTTTCTTCCGGAAATCCCGAAAGAACTGAAAGTTTCGGCGTGTTCGAGTCGCAACGGCATATACCTTACATTTAGTAGTAGTGTAGTAGTAGTATTACTAGTAGTAGTAGTAGTAGTAATAGTAGTAGTAGTAGTAGTGTAGTAGTAGTAGTAGTAGTAGTAGTAGTAGTAGTAGTAGTAGTAGTAGTAGTAGTAGTAGTAGTAGTAGTATACGAGGAATATGAGAACGGTAGAGAGGAACGGGCAACGTTTCAGTACCCAGATGCGAGGAGCAGCGCGATTCGAAGATCGATCGAGAAACATCGGAGTGACAAAGCTCGTCGAGGTCTTTAACGACGTTGATGAAGCAAAAATGTGGCTCGATGCGGAAATTAATTCCGAGTCGACGAGAGGCTGCGCGGTCTCGAAAAAACTAATTACGCATTTATCAACGTCAGAGATCCTTGAGTGATAATTGTGAAAGCGAAAGATAAATTCGCGCGTATGCAGATCGCGCGTGCGATCGGGTTACCCGGCGAATAAGTTTCGGAGCGCGGTAAATTGTTACTTGTCCGTTTTTCAACGATAAATTATCCACCTTGGCGTATAATCGGCCCGACTGAAATCACGCGCAACCGACAAGGATCATCCTCCTCTCGCGAGTTGTTCTCAGAGTCCTTGGTCGACGGCGACTGTCGCCTCGCTACGCGCCGAGTCCTCGAAGAAGCTGCGACCAGCTCGTACGGCTCTCCGTGTACCGTGTAGCTCTGTACTATACTGACGCGACGACTCGCCGACACGCTTGGCGATCAGGTTTTTCAAGACGTGGCACAACTCTAAGCCGAGAAAAATAATTACGACTGTCGTGAAAGTTTGGCGTCGAAGTTGTCTCATAGTCAATTATCGTCGGCCCAGTCGTTAACTACCCGCATCACCGTCGCGCCCAACTTTGTAATCGAAGCGCATAAAACTCCGTTGCAGATCACATTTCGCAACATTTCATTACCACGTCGATCTTTTTCTGTGAAAAACGAACGAATCTTCGTTCCTTGAAAAGCACCGCGCATTTTTGGAACGAAATTCTTTATCGCACTTTTCTTTCGTCAGTGGTCGTAAATTACGTTCTTTACGGACACCTTAGCGGTCGTAAAGTGAGATTTTAAGTACTAGTGTCCCGGAAATTTGTGTCATTTGATTTCACAATTATTTCATTTTTCGACCCAATACCAGTCATTTTTCTCAGTAACACTATCATATTATTACATTATCATTTAGCATTATCATTACATTCATTGTGATCATCGATACATTATCATTTCGCCAAATACCACATTACTGCCATCTATTTTCCACTACTTTTACCAATCCCTTGACCATGGCTACACAGTTGCTTGTTTGAGGAGAAGGAACACGTGTACCCTCTGCATTGTCTCAATTTGTGCTTGAACTCTATCGTGATCGGTTGTCGTATATATATTATTTTTCTATACTTTTGTACACATACAGGGTGCGGCATTTAAAATGACCCGGGCGATTATCTCGAAAACGAGGCAAAATCTCGAAAAAAGTTTCAGACGAGAGCTGTAGGGTTTTAAAGGAGACAGAACATAGCGTGTTCGAATTTTTATTAAGTGGAGGCACCAAGGAGATACGAAGGTCACTTTTGGTTTTTTGAACGTTATGGTGTATTTTTCATTTTGAAAACAAAACGATTGCTCAATTTCGAGTATAAAAGTATCAGTATACCAGTATCCTAAAATTGTCACTCAACGGGATATTTGAAGAATAAGAAAAAGACGTCGGTTCTTCGCACTTTACGTGGGATAAGTTGACCGTTTTATTAAAGCAAATGTTCGAAATGTAAAAATAGGTAGAGTAGAGTTTTTTAAGCTTCTCAAGGGATTCCCGGGGCTAATTCTTAAATCCGCAACCTCGCAACCCCTGAAAAATAGAATTTGAGGGTTGAATTTTTCGGTTTTCCAATTCGCAACCGGCAATAATTTTTTTATTTTGACAATAGATCGAGTCTGCCATACTGAATTTTACCATTTCAATGCCAGATTCGGATGCAGCGACCAAACAACCCATATGCAGTATTTTTACATTCTGTACAACTGCTCTAAGATTTGTCAGCCATTTTCGATCCGACATTTTGAATTTTGGACTTCTAATTCCGGATTCATATTCAGCGACCTCAAAATCTATTGTATTCAATTGTTCTGCGATGTTCGATTAAATGTTTTTTTTAACGCTGAGTATTATTATCATTGAAAATTGCAGAGATCATGATTGCATTAAAAATGAATTAAAAGTATGAATAACGAACAGAAGGTGAATAATTAAATTTCAGCGAACAGCGAAGAACAAACGAGGAACAAGCGAACTAGCAAGACATTTTTCCATTCAACTGCTGAAAATATTAATTCGAACTTTATTTCCACTTGATGGAAAAAATTTCTCGACTTGTGGAAATCGTTGTGTGAAGTTTATATCCAAAGTGTTGTCGAGCAGAAATGTTAACCCTTTAACGGAAGGAGTCGCGGCTGCTCACCCCCGCAGCTGTCGAGCGATAGGTACCACCTGACTGGCCCGAAACAGCTGTACGCTTCGTGTTGTCGAAAAAAGTAAGATCGTCGAATGCAAAAAGTGTTGGAAAAAAATATCTCCGATCTGTTTTCGTCTGGTGAGAAGAGCTGCGTTAAGGCAAACAGGATGCTGAGGATCAAGGAGTAAGAGTGAATGGGAACGAGATATACGATGTAGAGAAGTCGCGATGCGGAGTAGTAGAATCAGCGAATCGATTCAGAAATATTTATGCAATATGCATAGTGCTTTTATTTTTAGACTTTTTTATAATTTCGGTCCCTACCGAAAATTTTGTTGGAAATGTCCAAAAAGAAACTCCCTGAAAAGTGAGCTCTTAATATTAACATTAGGTACTTTCCCAAAGCGTGTACAGATTTGCCATCTAAAATACACGTAAGCTTTGATTTTTTTTCTTCAAATAACTATAACTCGGCGGCATTTCATGCTATCACGTTGTACTAGGGCGCGATTCACTCGAGATTAAATGCTCTACAAAAGTACCCATTGCGGTGAAGCTGGAAACTGCACTCGTAAGATTGTACGAGTCACGGAATCTGATTTTTTTATGAAATTCTTGTTTTTTCGACGTTATTGCATAAATGACTGGACTCGCATGAAAAATGTGAATGACAAACTTGTAGAAAACCTAATTTACTGCCGAAAAGGTCCCGTAAATTGAACCGCTAGAATTGATATTTCTCGAGATATAGAGCGTTGGATTTTGCATAATATGAATTTTTTATGAAGAGCTTCACTCGAAATGCTCGAA
The DNA here is from genome assembly GCA_963969455.1 of Arge pagana. Lineage (NCBI taxonomy): Eukaryota > Metazoa > Arthropoda > Insecta > Hymenoptera > Argidae > Arge > Arge pagana. The sequence goes on along the minus strand of OZ018311.1, from coordinate 14,768,701 downwards.
CATTTCTTATTACGAAAAAGTCAACGCTCTATATCTCGAGAAATATCATTCTTGGCGATTCAGTTGAGAGGAACTTTTGTGTAGTAAATTGAATTTCTCATAAGTTTCTCCTTTACATTTTTGATGTTAGTACAGTCATTTATGAAATAACATCAAAACAACAAAAAATGTATACAAAAATCAGATTTCGCGACCCGTACAATCCTACGAGTGCAGATTACAGCCGCAATGGACACTTTTGTAAAGCATTTAATCTCGAGTAAATCGCGTTTTAGTACAATATGATAGCATGAAATGCCGCTGAGTTATAATCATTTGAAGAAAAAAAAATCGAAGTTTACGCGTATTTTAAATAGGAAATCTTTGCACGCTCTGGGAAAGTACTTAAGGTTAATATTAAGAGCTCGAATTTTCCCGGAGTTTCTTTTTGGCATGTCCGACAAAAATTTCAGTTGTGACCGAAAATAAAAAAGTAGTCCTGAAAACAAAAGCACCATAACGCATACACGTTAATCGCGCGAGTCGTTGGGAGGAAAGTAAAATTGGGAAATAAATATGAGAGCAACAAACATGACGTTCACATCGGAAAGAGAACTAAACTGTGAATAAAACTAGCCGCAGATCAAAAATAAAATCGGAAATCAGATTCGAAAACCATCAACGATTATTCGACCAAAATGATACTGACGATACAATTGAATTAGCTTGAAATAGCAGTGAACTTCGCATGGATTACGAATGAAAATTAAATCGATTGAAAAATCTATTCGAATAACGAAATTTAAGTAAGAGGTTAAGCGTTTCAAGCACGAGCTCGAATTAAATCTGTAACGCGCGAAATGAAATTCACATTGGAATAGAATTTGCATCTTGAAGAGACGAGGAAAAATAGCTTCTGAAAAATCGACGAGATTTTGGATGGCGGAGAAAAAAATCTACCTAATTGACGAATAATAACAGTTCGGGCCATAAATTTTCGCCGTATATTATAATTACAGGGATGGAGAGATATTGAGGTAATTCCAGGCGATACCGGTTGCCCGATGAAGATGGAGGAAAAACAAGAAGAAAGTAGCCCAGCGAATCGTAACGCGTTGAATAATTCATCGGCCTTCATTTCTCTTCGGACAAATGACGAGGCTTGGATCCGGGATGATTACAAATGAAAAAAATAGGAAAAAATTATAAAAAACTGGAAAGACATTTTGAAACGAATCGTTTTAATGGATCGCTGCTTTCCCCTGGGCGGCACGAGCAGGGGTGGTTTTGGGAAGGTGGGTCGAGGGAGAAAACTGAATTGGATAACATCGGGAGTGGGGAAACTGCCACGCGCCGAAATTAACGACGAAAAAGGTAGCCGCGTAAAAGCTGAGAAGTAGCAGCTGACGAGGCAGCAGATGTCACAGTGGCGTCGCTCGTCACTTCGCTCTCTTATCGGATCGGACACCGATATCGCCGCGATCGTTTTGATCCCGAAACGAAACGCGGAAGATGTACGCCGTTACGCCAGTAATCTTGTGCGCGTTACGCGAATTTTTGGTCGGATGGTCGATCTTCGTCGAGTCAGCCGCCAACAATCAACTTTCTGGCTGACACGACTGTCGTCAATTTTCACCGATGAAAATGAACTTCGTTATAAATTTCTAGTACAAACGCTGCATACAAAAGCTGCAGATTTTAACAGCAGATTGCCGCATAAACATTTTTATAGTACCAAAAATTTGGGCCCTCGCAGATTTTGTTAAACTACGATATTCTATTTTTCAATATTTAGTATCAATTGTTAAACAATTTATATTTGTTCTCTGCGAATTCGCGTTATTATATGTTATTTAGCTTGTATCGTCCAAAAAGCAGATTTCTCGTATACCTAGACATCGAAAGAGTTTTTAGGGAGAGATAAGGAAAATAGTTTTTCGGAAACGAAATATTCCAGGAGAAAATCAGTTCAATGTCTACTAAATTTGGATGAACACTCATAGATGTTGTTCGTATCAAGAAGCTACGTACGCATGTAGATTTTATGCGAATGACCATGACACGTGTGGTCCACGTAGATGAGATCCATTTGATTCGACTAGATGAGACGATGAATTATTATGAACTTGTTTGTTGCACCGACACATTCTAATTGCCATTGCAGATGTGAGATGAACAGAATTGAATAGGTGAATTGATACGTGCATCGTTTCTCATCGGGTCTGTTTTGTTGGTCAACGTTCGTCCAGTTCGTCGTTTTCATTCTTCCTCAATCCAGTCCCCACTTTTTCGATATCTCTGAAAAATCTAAAAAAAATCGACACTTTTCTACGCGTTGAATAGACTCTCTGTGAATTTTTTTAGACTTTTTGGAGATTCGACGCCAAAGTTACACGTCTACTAGCAGTTTTCATTTCGACACTTTTTTTTTCTTGAAAAAGTTTCAGGCTAAATTATGTGACAAATAGAAGTTTTCCAGTTGAACGTGACAGTGGAAGAAGAGTAAGCTTCAGAGAAAATAAATCGTAACGCATTTTTTTCAACTCGTAACCGATATCAGATTTTTTTATACAACAGTATTCGGAAAACGATCTCGCATATTGGCACTTAAAACCATAGGAATCAATAAAAATAATTATTTGTTTCATGATCCTATGATTGAAACAAATATTTTTATTGTTTAGAAGTCAAAACGTGTCAAGAATTTATAAAAAATGTTGACATCGATGAAAAGTTTAGAAAAAATTTGTTGCGATTTATTTTCTCCGAAGCTTAGGCACTCTCCTCCCACTGAAAAACTTCTATTAGCCACATAATTTAAGCTCGACATTTTTCGAGAAAAAAACGGTTTTACCATTTAGAACCATCAAGTCAGATATTTATTTTCATTAATTTTTTTTTTTCAAAGTTGCATACAAACCTATAACTTTAATACAAATCATTTTATCGTTGGACATCAAATTTTAGAAACTTTCTTAATACGCATGTAACTTCGGTATCGATGCTCCGAAAAATAAAGAATGAAACCACAGAGTCCATCGAACGCACAGAAAAGTATACCATTTTTTCAGAATTTTCAGAGACATCGGAAAAATGGGTGGCCGGATTGAGGAAGTATGAGGAAGTATACCCATTTTATAAACCTGATGAACGTGTAGCAATGCTAGCCGAACAAAATACCTCATGACTACGCATACAACATAGCCGGACGTGTTACAACGCATGTAGATACGTATCGTCTAGTCCATTCACATTCATTGCGCGCCTGCGTAGATAATCGTAGATAATCGCGTTACGTTTGCATGATTTTCTTTTCAGTACTAATAGTTCTTATCAAGTACAGCAGCACGGAGGCAACAAAAAGCTGAAAATCTCCTTACAGACAAAACGAATTAATTGGCATGGTCGAAAAAAAAATTACTATCCCCAAAACTGAAGTTATCAATTTTATACGGTGCGTTTTCAAATTTTGTGAGTTTCATCCGAAGAAGATTTTGCTGGGATAAGCAACTCGATAAATATGATTTCATACACTCTTGTAGCATCTTCACGATATTATTGTCGTTCCGCGAAGCGTGAAAATGGGGAACAACAATGGGGAAGAATTTTTTTTTCTGTGGAATATAGGAACAAAATACGGATAAAAGCAACACGCGTCGCACTTTCGCGCGAATGAAAAATTCTTCACTTTCCCACTTTCAATGGAAACGATCTCGATTTCTTTTGGAATTATACAGACCTGTCAAAAGCAGGGCCGAGAGTAACATCGCGCGTTCTTCTCGCATACAAACGCGATAAACGAGCATACGCGAATGTAATCTGTACGGATACGACGCGTTGATCTTGCGTTAGGAAACAGCTGACGCTCGATTCGCGAGGAAGTCCGTTTCCAAAGTGAAACACGCGAGTATATCTCTATACATGGTTGAAAGTGCGTGGTCAAGGAAGAAGAAGAAAGGAAGGAAACGAGGAACCAGCTGTTTCATCGATGCGTTTGATTATATTCGGCGTGCGGGGCGCGGCGTCTGGCGACTGTTGACGTCCGTCGCTAGTAACAAAAGTGCGCGCGCGCGCGCGCGTTGGTAGAGCAGATGCACGGCATGTGCACGGTGCGTTACGGACGAACGGACACCAGATGCCTCTCATTGGCGTGGATCGAGAAAAATGACGATTGATCGGTAATCCCAGCTTTCATAGAGATAGACGGACGTCCGATTTTTCTACACGAGTTGATTTCGGCTGCCAATGGGTAGGATAACTGCTATCGGGAAACGACGCGAGCTGCGGACACTTATCACCGAAGTAAACTAGGAAATCCGTAGTCGGATAATTTCGCGAAATGGAAGTCGTTTCTACCAACAAATTACACCGATGCACAAAAAAAAAGTGGCCACGACCTTTGACCAGACCTATCTATATACGTTAGGGTGCTTTTGTTTTCGGGACTATTTTTTTATTTTCGGTCCCAACTGAAAATTTTGTTGGACAGGTCCAAAAAGTGACTCCGTGAAAATTCGAGCTCTTAATATTAACATTAAGTACTTTCCCAGAGCGTGTGAAGATTTCCTATCTCTTATTTAAATTTCGTTATTCGAATAGATTTTTCAATCGATTTAATTTTCATTCGTAATCCATGCGAAGTTCACTACTATTTTAAGCTAATTGAATTGTATCGTCAGTATCATTTTGATCGAATAATCGTCGATGGTTTTCGAATCTGATTTCCGATTTTGTTTTTGATCTGCGGTTAGTTTTATTCACAGTTTAGTTCTCTTTCCGATGTGAACGTCATGTTTGTTGCTCTCATATTTATTTCCCAATTTTACTTTCCTCCCAACGACTCGCGCGATTAACGTGTATGCGTTAGGGTGCTTTTGTTTTCAGGACTATTTTTTTATTTTCGGTCCCAACTGAAAATTTTGTTGGACACGTCCAAAAAGAAACTCCGGGGAAATTCGAGCTTTTAATATTAACATTAAGTACTTTCCCAGAGCGTGTAAAAATTTCCTATTTAAAATACGCGTAAACTTCGTTTTTTTTCCCTCAAATGATTATAACTCAGCGGCATTTCATGCTATCATATTGTACTAAAACGCAATTTACTCGAGATTAAATGCTCTACAAAAGTGTCCATCGCGGCTGTAATCTGCGCTCGTAAGATTGTACGGGTCGCTAAATCTGGATTTTGTATACATTTTTTGTTGTTTTTATGTTATTTCATAAATGACTGTACTAACATCAAAAATGTAAATAAGAAACTTATGAGAAATTCAATTTACTACAAAAAAGTTCCTCTCAACTGAATCGCCAAGATTGATATTTCTCGAGATATAGAGCGTTGACTTTTTCGTAATAAGAAACGTTCGAGCATTTCGAATCAAGCTCTTCATAAAAAATTCATATTATGCAAAATCCAACGCTCTATATCTCGAGAAATATCAATTCTAGCGGTTCAGTTTACGCGACCTTTTCGGCAGTAAATTAAGTTTTCTACAAGTTTGTCATTCACATTTTTCACGTGAGTCCAGTCATTTATGCAATAACGTCAAAACAACAAGAATTTCATACAAAAATCAGATTTAGTGACTCGTACAATCTTACGAGTGCAGATTCCAGCTTCACCGCAACGGGCACCTTTGTAGAGCATTTAATCCCGAGTGAATCGCGCCCTGGCACAATATGATAGCATGAAATGCCGCTGAGGATTTACCGCCATGTCGGAAATTCTACGTTCAGATGACCTATCATACGTGGGATCCAGTATACCGCAAGGTTATACGGAATACTTAGAAACGTTCTCAATAATTATCGCGCCGATTGGAAACATGCTTAGCAAACAATGGAGGACCTATTGAACCTGTAATGTAATTGTGCAAATTATTTATCATTAACGTATCATCAGGTAAATAATATTGTAATTATTAAGTTATTTATTATGAAATTGACTATTACCGTTGATTATCATCATCATTGATCAGCAGTTTCTTTGTTTAAGTCTGTACATGAAAAAATAGTTAAAAGCGTGTTTTAAGGCTTGCGCATATTTTCATTTTTCCTACCTACTTGAACCCTTAGATGTCACGTGGGTTCTCAAAGACCCCAGCGTTTGTTTGAAAGAATATTCAAATACGATGTAGGCCGAATTGGAAGCTATTTATTCCAGCATCAGAAATAACATTCGACTCAAGACATCGTTCCATTGTTTGGAAAAGACCTTGTCGAGTATGCAAAAGAATGTTGAATTGAAAATATCAGCTAATAAAGTTCTTACAGTAATCCGAAAACGCTGGGGTTCAAAATACCCCATGTGACCTTTATGTCAGTATGCCGAAGTATGAGAGTCAAGGGTTGAATAAAGAAATTCGTATGTCGACGTTTCAAATGACCTTAGAAAGTTCAACTAACCCTCTACATACAAACTTATCTGAACGTAGACACTTCCGCTTTTTTCGAACCCACGGTCAAAAATAGGGGTTCCGTATGCGAAAACAAGTTGACCTTCATACGACCTTGGAGGTATACCGGACCCCGTGTGTGATAGGTCACCCGAATGTAGAATTTCCCGCTCTTTTCGAATCCGGTGTCGAAAATGGGGGTTCTCGTGCAAAAAACCAAGTTGACCTTGAAATGACCTTCAAGGTGACGACAATGTCCCCCCTCAGGGACGAGTATATTTTGTTCGAGACATTTTTTACTATCTATCATAGTTTTGGGGAAATCTTGTTGCGAAAGGCAAGATGGAATACCCTGCATGTTAATACGTTACGTGTCAAGGATATCGTTCATCGCGCGACTGAAAATATTCGGCAAGTTTTGGTTTTCGTTGAAAAAAAAAATGTATAAAATATCGCTTAATTTTTTCACCGCTCGAACGTTTACGTTCAAGTTGGGAGGAAGTTTGTGGGTACGTTGTATGGAATCAGCTGTCGTTTCTCACCTCATTTATTTCGGAAAGAACATAAAAATATCGCGCTCGGTAACGGTAATCTGGAACTCTTTACACGCGACCGTTACGCTTGGAAATAAATTGAAACGTGTAATTATGTCGCGTTGAAAAAGTAAATGAGTCGCCGGTGGCAGCACCGTACCTGCGACCAGTATCAAATCAGGTTGTTGTCGCACGTGACAAATTGATAGCGGCGAGCGATTGGTAATCGTTGCCGTTACATCCGACCCCGTCGTTTTTTCTTTTCCTTTCGCTCTCTCTCCCTCTCTCTCCCTCTCTCCCGCCTCCTTTCCCCTCGAATTTCCGAGCTCGAGCCTCGATAAATAAGATCGGACGTCGTTTAATTTAATGCTTATTTATTCATTGTCAATGCTATCTACAATGATTTATTGTAAAAGTAACAATGGATCGACCGTATAAGTTAAAACAATATAATACATATTTACAAAAATCATTCGCACGGCGAGGAACGCGACGGTAAACCATGCAATACCCTCCAATCCCCATCACTTCTCCGATCCATTACGACAGAATCGGAAATTCGCCGCAACTTTCCCCATCAATCATTTCCCATCGCTGCGCATCCGCCGACGTTCCCATTCGTTTTATTTTCCTTTCACCTTCATTCTCATTCGCGTCGCAATTTTCAACGACACTGTTTCATCGCATATCATAATCGTATCACGTTTCGCGCGCTGCCTTCGCTTTCGCAACCTAATTGTTGTCTTCGCACGCGAAAACTTGTCGTCTCAATTTTGAAAACGCGGCGAAAGGCATTACAAATCCCGATTTCCGGAAGATTCGTTCCTCTTATCATCGTTTCGTTCACTTGTTTATTATGCCTATTAGGTACTATATATTGTGCAGTTATTATAATAATTAGCTTAATCGTTACTCGTACAACAGTTTAACGTTAACTAAGCGCTTAAGACTTATAAGGCTGTAAGTATAATTATTTCATTGGCTAGCAAACGATCCAAATCGATTCGATCTATCGCTAGCCTCTCGACATTTCGTTTATCCGCGGCGCAAAAACGACGATCGTAGAATAACAGTTACATCGATCGTTGAGTATTCGTCGTTTTTCACTCGCATGCAGGGGAAATCGAAGTGAAAAGATTTCAACCGTTTCAACTAAAAACTTCAATTTCGCGGTACAAAAATCGCCCTTGAGCTGCTGTAACTACCGTGAAATTTCAACGTTTCCCTTGCATTTTCCTTGCCCCGAAGCGATAAATCCTCTTGCAACGTAAAACTTTAATCCGTAAATACAGATTTATTTCGGTTCATCGCACGTCACGCGACTTTTCAATACAAGGAGAATGAATTTCGATACGAATGTTCGCGACTTGATCTATGAATGATATTCGCAGCTGGTGACGATTTTTATCGGGAAGAGCGGAAACAATAATCAATGTTTTTATTCCAAACGATCGACAGCCTCGTAACTTCGCTTTAGTCTCCCCTGATTAGAGAATCTAACATTTGGATTTTTTTATCATTTTTTTAATTTGTTTACCGAGTGAAGGGATTTTTCTTGCTGCCTTCCCCTTTCTCTCGTGCTCCTTGATTCGCGGATCTGGAATATTTCGGTTACGAATTAACGTGTGCTCTTTTTTGACTGAGAGTCGTCGCGAAAGCCGATTCTTAATAGTAAACGACACGTGACTTTGATTTCCGTCATTTTTCTTCCTCGAGTTTACACGAGAGTGAGACAAAAATTGAACGTTGCAAGTGCCTGCAGACGCAACTGCTGTGGCACACGTCTCTCGAGATCGGATAACGAGTATACCGATTTCGGTATACGATTCGCGGGGAATCGGCTTCTGCGACGAGAACGTAAATAATAGCGGCGAGGTGATTGGAACGAAAATTTTTCACGTTCCTAGAAGACGAGAAGCGCAATTTTCCTCGCATTTTTATTCGCCGCGAACAAAGTTGCGAAATTTTTCCTTTCCATTCCATCGCCACCGTTTTTAGCAGTAGTTTGAAATTATTTGGCGGCTATTTGATAGAAAGTTCAAGGTCGAAACGCGGGTGAAGAAAACGCTCGACGTTTTCGATTCGCATCGGAAAATTCGTGCTACTTGGAGGAGACGTTTCGTTTTTTGAGTACATAGTAGATGTAGGTTCGATATCGTTTACGCGGTGAACGGGGCGAGGAGGCGCGCTCGTTGGAGGTCCAGGTGATTCTTCATGGCAACGACCGTGGGATGGTGAGGAGGTAGACCCTCGTCCTCGACCAAGTATCGCAGCGCCTCCAAGGCGCAAGCGTCCCAGCCGATATTCCAAGAGCTCAGATCCGACGACGATTCGTTGGCGTCGACGACGCTTCTCGACCGCGAATCGGTCTGCGTCAAGGTCAAATGAGTATCGGTGATTTGCGTGGCGAAATGTTGGAAATTGAAAATTCCAGGGGCGCATTCCTCCTCGGCGAAGCTCGTCTGGCTCGGGAAGGACGAAGCAGCACTTTGAGATTTCAGCTCGTAGGGTGGCGGCGGCGGCGGTTGCAGCGGCGTCGGAGAATGATGGTGCGGCTGGTGTCTGGGCAGACGCGATGGCGTGTGAGAATTCGCTTTGTCGAAAAAATCGAACGGACTCGACGCGTTCTCGTGGCGTTGGGAGAAGTTCAGAGAGGTGTGCGAGAGATTCGTTTGGTTCTGATCCGGCGAAAAATCCATGCTCTGGACGGCGTCTTTCCCATGGATTTCCGGCACGGTTCGAACTTGAGCCAACTTCGCGTTCGAGATATTTTGCTTGGCGTATTTCAATTCCTGGGCCAACGAGGCCGCGAGCTGGTGCAGCAACCGGACGTCCTGAGGCTCTTCGTTCTCGCTGTCGTCCGAGTCGAGCTCCACGCCTTCGTCCTCCGACGAGGACGCGTCGTCGTCTTCGTCGACCCCGAGCAGCGTGAGAAGGCGCTCCGCCGCGGCTGAAACAAACGAAGTTTCTGAAAAAGAATCGGCGAGGACTTGTTACAGACTTGAAAACTGTCAGCAATTCCATGCGGAGCTCTCGCAATCTCGGCTTGCGACCAAAAAATACCGATACTACGTTATTTAATGATTTTATATAATTAGAGTTTATCTGCAGCAAGAATAAAAAGATTAATAGTACTTGAAAATGTACGCAAATAGTAATTTCCAGTATTAAATAATGAGAAAAACTCAAAGCGCAAACGAAAAATATTCTGTATTTTTTTTTTTTCAATTACGAATTCGAGTCACATTTAGTAATGAAAACGCAATGCATTAAAAAAAATACTCAATATTTACAACTCTGGTTACAAATATCGAGAATAGACTCATTTTCATTTTTTACCGTTCTGTTTACTATAAATCAAAAACTCTTTGACGATAGTTATTAATATGAAGTGTTATTAAAAAATATTTTACACATTTATTCTCCAGACAAAAATGCGTGTGTTTTGTTGGAAACATTTCTCTCGATAAAGACTTGGTCTCTCGCTAGAGGGCGCCAAGTGTTAACTTCCCTGGATGAAGAATCTTCCAAGTTATGCGAGATATCAAAAATCTTTCGCACGAAAATTGTAAGGTTTCGAGGGGGTCAAATGACGGCGACTTTGCCGTTGACCTTGAGTCCAAATTCCAAGGTCAACCTTGATTTTCCCGATGGACAGTCCTGGTTTTTATTATCCAGATAAAAACACGCGAGTTTTGTCTGACATTTTTTCGACTACTGCTAGATGGCGCTGTAACGGCAAAAACTGAAATATTTCACAAATCCGACAAATCATTCACAATTACATGTGGCCTTTTATCTGGGTATTCGGTAGATACTGCGTCGAGCATAACCCAGGAACGACGACATGGACGTTGAAAAATCCAAGTTGGTCTTGGAATTTGGACTCAAGGTCAACGGCAAAGTCGCCATTATTCGACCCTCTAGAAACCTTACAATCGTCGTGGGAAAGATTTTTTAATATCTTGCATAACTTTGAAGATATTGCACCCAGGGAAGTTAACACTTGGCGCCGTGTAGCAAGAGAACGAAGCGGTATCAAGAAAAATGTTTTCAACACAACATACGTATTTTTGTCCACAGAATACGAATGATTAATAAAAAATAGGGATTTCTATTTGAAAAAATTAAAGTTAACCTGGATTTGACCATGAAGGTCATGGGTGAGGACAAATTCAAGGTCAGCGTTGTATATATAATAATAATTTTTCAAAAACATCAATTCCTGCGAAGTTATTCAGGGGTTTTCATACTGTTGGAACACCGTATGTTTACAATAAGGCGAAAAAATTCAATTAGTCGCCTTTTTGTCGAAACTACACCGTTGCAGTTGTGGCTCGTGTGATGTCAACCGTTTGGAAAAAAGTAAGGTGTAGCAGCGAGCTTATGGATATAATATCCTGGTTCATGCGTTGGGTCGGCCACAGTCGATTGCAAACTCGGAGACATGTTTTAGGAGGTAAGAAAAATCAATCGATTTTTCGAACTGTCCGAACCAGAAAAGCCCCCGAAACACGGAGACGAGTAAACGAAGTACAATCGAAGTCGTGAGAAACGTGGCGAAGAAGCTGGAGAAGTTTCGCTTTGCATTAGATTTGAGGAGAAGATAATGAAAAGCGAAGACTCGATTCATCTCGATCGCGAGGAGTTTGCGATCTCCCCTCTCTTGCTTTTTGTTCCTTTCTTTCTTGTTACGCCGTGGGATTCGAGACCGTGGCGAAGAAACGATGTGAACTTATTCTTCGACGAGTCGTGCCCGAGAATTATCCCTCGCCGATGACCAGTGGAGTCAGTTCTGCGTTCGTTAGATACAACGCCACACTTGACCTCTCTTTCCGCATCCCTCCGCCCCGGTGTTCGCGTCATCCCTGTACATCTCGCGCGTATCTCCCGGTTTCCAAGCCTCGACTTTGATCCGCGTGTGCGCGTTCGCCCGGTGCGCGCGGTCGGTACACACGGTTAACCTGTGGGAATTTCGCTCCAGAAACCTCCCATGGGAACTACCTGTCATCTCCCCTTCGGCCGCCGCGACCGCTCTCCCTCTCCGTTCCTCGTTCATTGTGCCCGCTAACTGCACCATATAACAAACGAGACGCGTACGTACACGGAAATATGTCGATCTTCGCACCTTCCTCCGAAGGAGATTCGTACGTACGCGACGCTCGTATAACCCCCGTATCTATCCTGGCCTCTCTCGACCCGCGCGCGCATATTATTCTCCGTATAAATTCAACTACCTGTTCCTGGGAACTCGGTTATGCCCAGCCACCCACGGGGAAGGAGAACATTTAAATTTACCTGAGAAAATTGGAATTCGGATCTCCCAGATGAGAATTGAGCGGATAAAATAAATTAACAAAGGGGTAGCAGCAACAGATTAAAGTTTCGTTGCACGTGAATCGAGACGGTTGTTAGCTTACACGGTACAAAAATTTCCCGCAAATTTAACGCAAAAATGTGTGTCGACGACTTTTTTAAACACAAAATTAGTGCTATTTGCACACGTTCCGTGCGTGGCGATACAGTAACACAGCTTCGTGCCAAAGGTAGCGCGAAACAATGTTAAAATTCTCCAGAACCGCGAAGCTAGAGTAATTATTGCTCAAATCAAATCAAATGGCTCAATAGCTGACAAATGCAACAGCAAAAAAAAATGGGAAACCGAAGAGTAAACCGAAAGGAAAAATAGGAAAATATAGTTTTTGGTTTCCATAAGATGCAGAAAGTGTAACTATGTAACTAATGACGAGCAGCGTCGTATTCGACACACACATTTTACACATTTTTTCCAAAAATGTGTTGCAAAACAATACTAACGAATGTGTTAAACCAACACTCTAGAATGTTAAATATTCTTTTTTTACTCTGTACCTCAACTACTCGAGAAAAGTACGCGGTGAAAAATTGTTCATCAGTGTGAAAAGTGTAGAAATTTTTGTTCGATTTCAAATTTTTATGTAAAAAAATCAAGTGGAAAACTGATTCTGCATTTTTTTTGGAAAATGTTGTGTTTAATTATTTATTAAATTGTAATCTATTATCTTTGTGGTTCCTTTCAATGATTTACAGTAACTTAGATTTTTTTTTTAATATGCAATTAAATTTGTTATATTAAATCTAAAATTCAGTAAACGTGCTGTAAAGTAAGCTACTAAAGCATAATTGTTGCCAGAGTAAGCTGAATAAAATGAAACAATTTTAACCGTTTTTTTTACTGATTAACGATTGAAAACTCTTTTTGAAGAATGAATTTCGCAAAGAAACTTCGTTTTATTGATTTTCCTCGAAATTTCAGATTTTTTTAACATTAATTATTCAACAACAAACTTAGTTATTTGGAAAAATGTGAATAATGCAAACTATGCGAGAAATTATTCAGATCCCTGCTAATTATGAAAAAATAATTATGGATAACAGGAAAATATTCGAATCGTCAACGAAAGCGGACAAATTAGCGGACTGTACTATTTACGGTGTAGAATTTTTGGCACGTAACGTTTCTCTAACAAACATCGGATAAAATAGTAGGAAATGGAAAAAGCATAGTTATACCGGGTCAAACACTGCGCAATCGCGAGTATTTAAATCTGGTGAACAGCTCGAATGCCTCGTCACTGGATGCAATTGAGAAAATTGCTACGGTGATCAAAAAAGAACTTCGTAAGAATAGCAGTTGATTACGTATAAATAAAGATCACAAGTATTTTAGCTTTCTCGAATAATCAAGGATTTCGTGGTATCGTTGGTTCTTGGAAACGACCGCCTCCACAATCTTCCTATCGCGCCACATTTCTGTGAAAAGCGCGTCGACGACAATCGTTTTTTCGGTGCCTATCGCGTTACCACTCGTCGTAGTCTTTCATTAGTTAGATTATACACATCGTATCGCTCGCGATGTACACGAGTTTTCGGCATTAAAATACAACAATCGTGTTCACGCTAGTCGATTAATAAAAAACTGAATCGAGATACAAAATTGCGATGTCGGATCCGATTTTCGGAATCTGGGATCAAGGTACAGGGATTTTCACGCAAAATCAACTTTTACTTTTTTAAGTTAATTGAAATTTGTAAGGAATATTTTCGACCAGCAAAAAAACAGGGCAGAAAATCTAACAGGAAAAAAAAGTTTCTGTTTATAACTTCTGCAATGGGTCATCAGTTTTTGATTATTTAAACTGTTGGTATCTGATTCACGCGAAGATATCAAGCGAGCTGAAGTTCAAGGTCAGCGCGCGGAGTATTTTTAAATCTCTTCGCGGACGTGAAAATTGAATTCGTAGAGGAGCTTAGAATCTGTGCGAAAGCGCGGAAGATGGTAGATGGAACCGAATCAAAATCCGAGTTGGAAGCAGCAGACTTTTTTCACGTGGAAAAATTGACCAATCAGAATGCATGCTTCCATTATATTTATTGTAACGAAGTACAGTTGCTGCCGCATCGCGCAGCGTGTATAATAGATGTCGAACTCGAAACTACACGCATTGTCGAAATGGGGAAGTTTACCCGCCGTAAGTTGGTGCAGAAGTTGTGTCCAGATCGGCGCTAATGTTAAAAATAGTCAAATAATCGTGACCTCGTTCACAGCAATGTCTTAACAAAATGCGAATTTTCAACCATTGAAAAATTTTAATCCACCGACTCAATGCTTCCGTACTGAACAATTAATATTTTCTGTTGTTGTTAGCATATCCTCTCTCTCTATTCATTGTTGACATAACCGCAAATTTTTCGATTGTTTCTCGTTTTACCGTGAAGCGCTTTTACATCACGCTCCAGTGCAAACAAGAAAACTCGACCTGCAAATTTTGTACCCCATTTTTTCAGTTCTTGTCCTCAGCTAGTTCGTTTTTCAGTTTGATATTTATTTTTAGTATTTTTTTTTTTAATAAGTCTTCAAGCAATACCAAACAACGACAGCGGAGCCAAAATTTGGGTGAACTTCCTAATTTGTCCACTTTACGTCGTGGCTACGTCGCCTGCTGTTTGATTTGTCCAAAATGGAAAACGAGCGCCGGTTTTTCCTCAATCGTAAGAAGAGGTTTTCTTTTTTCAATATATTTTTCGCCCACCCAAAACAAGAGTTTTGTAATTTTCGACGAAATTGTGAAACCTGGAGAAGAAAATACGGGGAAAAAAATGTTAATCGTGGTCGTGACGAGAAAAGTGAGAACTAGTAAAAAAAGTGACCAGTTACGAGCTCCGTGAAATGTCCTGTTCGCGAATAATGTGTAAATAAATATGCAAATTGGGTGAGAACGTGCAGAAATTGTGGATCGGCTAGATGTTGGAAATCCGAATGAAAAATGCAGAAAATGTTCGTTTACGTGTCTGCGAGAAGTGGTCCTCGCGTAACGTATGGAAGATATAAAAACGGAGGAATGAAAGGTAATGAGAAAATGGTAGGAAAAAAGGGTCGTGGAAATTTAAACGTCGTGAGAACACGTGCTCGTGACTGCGTTCTCAGCGTGTTGCGCGGACAATGTGGCCGGGAGCGTAGGACAAAAAAGAACATTTGGTAGACGCGTCACGGTTCACTGCGAGATCATGGAAATGCATGAACAATGAGAGGTCAAAAAAAAAATAGGAAAAAGGATGAAATCAGTGAGAATCTCGACTGGATTCACGCGGAGATCACCGTTTTTTTTTCTCTGCGCGGAAAGGAAGAAAATTGCTAAGGAGCAATAGGAAGCAGAGAAGGGAAGGAGAAATAAAGAGGCTGGAGAACGAACGAAAGTCGCGGAAATTCGCAGTGAAATTCGCGATTCGTTCGTTTTTGCGAGGCGAGTTGACGAGATTGGATTTCAGGATGAGCCAAAAGTTTGACTCGGAGCCGAATCTCCTGTCGTAGAGACCTGTGATCTCGTCAGTAACTCGACCGGCGGTTGATCGACCCTCGTGATTTGCATTTGAAAAACGAGGAGAGGTCATCTACCTGCTAATTTACATGGAGAATCATTCTTTTTATAGCCTCGCTCGTCGCCTTTTAACGATTTCAATTACAAATCCTCGTCGAATCCAATTCGTTGCACCCAGAGGCGAATCATTACTCTTAATCTATCAATAATATAATTCGATGGAAAACGAAGAACTAGAAATACTGGAAACTTTAAAACCGTTCTTTTACGACATCGTAACGAATATCTTTGACGCGTCGCGTTGTGATTTCCCGCTCAATCACGTCACCATTTTTTTAGCCCACAGCCAACATGGGAAGTGGAGCCCATTTTTCGAGCAGGACGATCGCCGGTAGCGTTTTTTTTTTTTTTTTTTGATAAATTTTGCCGTAGACTCGCAAAGCAATTGGATAACAAAAGATCGATGACTTCAGCTGAAGAATTAAGAATCTCAGAATTTTACTTGATGGAAAGACAAGATTATAATTTTGGAATTCATCTGACGGAACACGCCTCCACATAATTTGACAGCGGTACTCGAATTACATTTTTCGTAGGCTAACAGTTTGTTCTATTGGCAAAATGCAAGAATCGAAATTAGACAAATCGACAAAACGTTCAGTCGCGAACATCAAATCTCAACCATCTATCAGCCATCAGTTGCGGTATTCGTAATCAAAGTGACCAAGAACCGACCTTTTCATCAGCAAATGTACTTTGTACCTCACAATCGCACGTTGACAACATGTTTTACTTCAAGGGTATGATTTTCAGCTGAAATCAGGATCACCGAAGGGATGGCGAGTTGCTATTGGCAACTACGAAAAATATCATGGTATTTTCTTGTAACAAAAAAAATGGAACGGGATCATTTCGACGTTTACCTATGAGGCATTCTTCCTCAACCCAGTCGCCTATTTTTTCCGATGTCTCCGAAAATTAAGAAAAAAATATATATTTTTCTACGTGCTAGATGGACTCTTTGTGATTTTTTGGAGCTCCGACATCAAAGTTACATGTCTACTAAGAAATTTTCTAAAATTTGATGTATTGCGATAAATTTGCGTTGTCCACAAAATTTTGTGTATAAAAGTTATGCTTTTTGTGCAACTTAAAAAAAAATTAAATTAAAATACAAATCTGATTTGAAGGGTCTAACTGGTAAAATAAGGCTACAAATGCCATGTTCACGAATTTCGACACTTTTTTTCTTCGAAAAAATTTGAGGCAAATAGAAGGTTTTCAGTTAAACACGAGGGCAAAACAAGAATACAACTTTTCATCGATGTTAACATTTTTTACGAATCCTTGATACTTTCGACTTCTGAACAATAAAAAAAAATCACAATCATTGTAGGATTATGAAACAAACAACTATTTTTATTGGTCTACATAGTTTTGAGTGCCAATATGTGACATCGTTTTTCGAATATTGTTTTATGAAAAAAAAAATCGTTTTGGATCCAAAACGTGTCGAGGATCTATAAAAAAATGTATTATCGATGACGAGTTGAAAAAAAATTCGTTACGATTTATTTTCTCTGAAGCTCATTGCTCTTGTCACGTTTAACTGGAAAACTACGATTTGTCACATAAATTAACCTGAAATTTTTTTCAAGAAAAAAAGTGTCGAAATCAAAAGTGTTATTAGATATGAAATTTTTGCGTCGAGGCTCCAAAAAGTCCAAAAAAATTCACAGAAAGTCTATTCAACGCGTAAAAAAGTATAGAATTTTGTCAGAATTTTCAGAGACATCGAACAAAATGGTTGGGTGGAGGGCGGAAGAATGCTTCGGATACGAGTTTTAATAATATTTTCGAGAATTGTGTCCAAAACGTGCGAAAATGTAGGTGACGATCGGGGGAAATATCCTCGCGGTATCGTGGAATCATGAAATCAACAACAAATCGTCGCGACGATGTAGGGTTATTAGAAAAATAATAGCCCGTTGTCGATCGTTGGAAATCAGATACGAAATTTCCATGGTCGTATCAAGTTCCCACGTTCCATGCGACGATACTTTGAATTTTCGAGTGGTAATCTACCCTGCGACTGACCTTACGCGACCCTTCGTCACACGGCTAAAATTTCCCAAATCTCAGCGTCCTTCCGTATCCTTCCTCCTCGAGCAGGTCCTCGCTCACCCATACAAGTTCATCGTTCTCTACTAGATACAAGCACGTCTTCCCTCTCTCGCCACATGTTTCAAACGTTGGAAACTACCATTCACAAAGATTAGAGTCCATCGCAGCGTTGTACAGGGGCAGAGAGAGAGAGACGCACACGCGGTTCGTATGTAGGCCAGACCTTCCAACAAAAAGGATACGGTGACCCTACCGCGGGACACCTCTCTGGAAATCCGAATTTATCCGAAACCGAGGAAACAGACACGCGGACGTACCACTCAAATTCTCTTTCACTTTTTCAGCATGGGAATTTTCGGAATTCTCGGATCCCCCTGTTAATAATATCCACACATCGCTCACGATGGATTTCACGACGCGTGAGACGCAAATAATATACGGCCAGTGTGAGAAAATCTCCGATAATCCGCGCGACGAAGGAAAATCAGAAAATATCGTCGTCGATTCGACATTCGTAAAAAAACGAACCGTAATATCGAATCGATTCACAAGATTCGCTTTAACCCGTGCATCGTAAAAATCAATATCACAAATCGATCAAAAGCTCGAAGTACTCGACGAGCATTCCAATTTTGCTACCATTTATATTGTAATCAGTTTCAAGAAAACTCGACAAAAAAAAACAATTTCTCAAATTTCGTAATAAACTCTTGATTTTGTCTCTATACGTTGATTTTTATTTTTATTTTTTTTTAAATACTATATCAGACGTCAATTTAAAATGTTTGAGAGCTGTTTTATTTCGTACACCCAATTTCTAGGTTTTCTTTTGTCAATGCTTTCAAAATCGAAGGGTTAAAATACTTGGTTGTGTATTTTTCCATCTTAAATACCGATAAAATCATAATTCAAAGCAAATTTGGAATTTTGCAAATTTGGAATTTTGCAAAATTGGAAAAAACAATTTGCTTTTATTCGACTTAATATAGAAAAACTTATTGCCTATGCGGAAGATTAGGTAAAAGAAGTTTTTCTTAAAAAATCATTCGTTACCAAAACAGTATAAACTGACGGTGTTTTCGTGTGCTACAACCCGTTATTATGGAACTTTGCCATTCAGGTGTAATTTCCGGTTAGTTTTTTTACGTACAATCCAAAAAACGGAGTACAATTCGTTACGAGTATTTGAGAATAAAAATTGAGAAAAAATTATTTCGATTGGTCAGAAATTGAGCAGTCGGCAGGTTTCTCGACCAATCGAGTCTTAATACTTTCACTGTGCGTCGCGAACACGTTTCATGTGCGGCGACAAACGAAATAACTGGAAATATCGTAGTTTCGTTTTCACCCGTTGATCGAGGGAAACGAACAACGATTAGGTATCTACGAAGAAATTCGTGGATAAGATTCGAATCGAACAACGAATGTGGTGTATGCCCGTCGCCCTAAGATTAATTAACTTGCATATTTGTCGTGGGTTGGTCACGCTATGCAATTCGGATTATTGATATCGCGAGGGTAACGCGGCTAGTGTAACGAATGTTCACATTGAAAGGTAACGAATTGTGACTAAATAATTGATGCGATTCAACGGGTAATCTGTAAAGCCAATTTTAACGCACCGACAA
This sequence comes from Arge pagana, assembly GCA_963969455.1. Lineage (NCBI taxonomy): Eukaryota > Metazoa > Arthropoda > Insecta > Hymenoptera > Argidae > Arge > Arge pagana. The sequence goes on along the minus strand of OZ018311.1, from coordinate 14,749,184 downwards.
ACGTCGCTGCTGTGCGGCTACCGTGATATCCTATTAGAACTGCTGCGGATTACATCCCGATAAATATATAATGAAGTCGTTGGAATTTCTGTTCCGTGGAGGGGAGGGAACGAAATGTGTAATTACGCTCGAGGTATAAGTACTGGTGAAATTACCACGTATGCTCGGGGCTGAATCCGCGATGTCGGATGCAAGGTTGACTAGATCTTCGAGGCCTCCGCCGTCGCCGCTACATTCCATCATGGTATCCTGGAAAAATGAAAGAAACAAAAACAAATGAAACGTACTACAAACGCGTCGTGTAACACCTCATTTCCACTCTCTGATTCCCCGAATCCGAACGTGTTTCAATGGATTTGATTAACCCATTCGAGCGCACATTTCTTTTATGTGCAATCGACTTGAATCTTTGTACCCGGAGGTTTTTGGGGTCGCTGATAAGGAATATGCGCTCAAAATTGTGAAATTCAAAATGGCGGGTCAAATATGGCGGACCAAAAATGTAAAAAGTGGTTTGACGAGAGTGAAAATTGGAATTCAGGGGTTTCCTGGTAGCTGAGAACGAATATGCACTCGAAATTTTGAAATTCAAAATGGTGGGTCCAACATGGCGGACCAAAAACGCAAAAAGTCGTTTGAGGAGAGTGAAAATTGATATTCGCGGTTGTCGGGTGGCTGAGAACGAATATGCACACAAAAATTTGAAATTCAAAATGGTGGATCCAACATGGCGGATCGAAAATGCAGAGTCGTGCGACGCGAGTGAATGGGGGTATTGGGGGGATTTAGGGGTTGTGGAAATCGAATATACACTAAAAATTCGAAATTCGATCCGCCATTTTACATTGAATCCGTCAATTTTAATTTTGAAATGTTGAGTACATATTCGTTACCAGCAGCCGCGGAAATCCTCGAATACCAACTTTCACTCTAGTCAAACGACTTGTTGCATTTTTCGTCCGCCATCTTAAATTTGCTAATTTTTAGTGCAGATTCGTTATCATCGACCCCAAAAAAACTCGAAGAACTTTCCCGTAAAATGGCTATTTTTCAACGTTCGTTTATGTGTTTCAACAAAATCGCCAATTATTGTAAATTATTTCACCCCGATTTTTATTCATATAATTGTTGTCAAAACACGAAAAAAATTTGAGGATCGAATGAAAACTGCGCCAACCACTCGGAAAATGGTTCTGGAAAAGGTGGGATTCCACAATCCCAGCGTACTCGAAAGGATTAATTAATCGTGTTTTCGGCTCTTTCGTGTCTTCGTGGGGAAAATGCGTTTCTTGTGCGTTGGAAAATGCAGTGGAAGAGAATCGAGTGGAAAAACGAGTTTCGAAGAAAGTTGACGGTACCGGTGAGAAAGGTCAAGGTGAAAACAGGGTTTCAACGAGGTTCGCGTGAAAATATGGATTAGCGAGAGTATCCCTTGAAATATGTCCTATTTCCCAGTGACCCACTGGCCCCGACTCTAAAATTCTGGGATCGTGAAAATTTGCGGTTTTTCGAAATCCTTGTCGCCCTGTCTGCATCGTCATTGGGGGCAAATTTTACGGACGTTATATATTGTCTTATTGTGAGGAGCTTTCCCTCAATCCGCAGGCAACGGTAGCCTCTCGCCCGGTCCTTCGACGACCCTCTTACTCGTGACGAACGACGCGCGCGGTACCAATGCCTCTAGTATCGCAATAAAATTTTACGGCATCGGTTTTCGATTCTCTAAAAACTTACCAAAATTTGCCTCCGTAAGCCTCGCCAGTGCTGGACGCGGGGGAAAGTAAATATTTCAAACAACGCGGATTACCGGGACCATCAAATTTTTACGTGAAAGTTGGATACCGAGAAAGAAAGAAAGAGAGAGAGAGTTTTGAAAGTTTTTCGGACCGTTTCGAAAGATCAGCAACTAATTCTCGTGAGAAAAAGTCATCGAATCAGCGTCGAGCATACCGAGAGACCCCGAAGGTTGAAAAAAGTTCTGGAATTCAACAAAGAGACGCGAGTTCCTCCGACTTTCTATCCACGTTACTCGCGAATATATGGAAAACGTGCCATTTCGTCAGATCTTCCAAACTGAGAAATGAAAATTCCACGCACCGATTTGAATTGAATTTAAAAATAGATTCAGCGACTAGCAAAGTCGTGGCAAGTCGTCGCGCGGCAGAAAATTATCAACAGAGTAAAATAACGACTACACGAATCTTTGTGGCTGAAATTACAGCTGCAGCTCAGTTAACCGAACATCGTTATTATTCGGCAAATAAGAAACTACCAGTGTTGAGAAAACTCCAACGAATTTTGCAACGTTAAACATTCACGCCTATTGTTTCCGATCGCCTAATCACGTGACAAAAAAACCTCGATAGTTGGTCGCGCAACTCGCGTTGCACGTTAAAATCCATTATCTGACAAGATCTGCTGAATCAAGCGGATACTTTTATCGCGCTACGTTTATCTCTACGATTCGATTCCATAACTGATTTTATGGACATCGAATTGTCAATCGTTATCTAATACCAGGTACAATTCAAGCAGGTAGAATTTTTCAAATTCGATTACTTGTATTTCCACGATTGTTTCTGATAGGCTGCGAAAAATAAAAATAACGATTCCGATTAAACGACGGAAATGACATTGAGCGTCAACGCGTTAACGGTTACAGGCAATAATTTTCGTATCAAGGGAAACAAGAAACACAAAGTAATGTAAAGCTGCGGGTCGAACGTGCGAGGCTCGTGGTCGAGTGAAACGGTAGTGATGTCTGTAATGAGGAGTCATTTGTTTTACGTCCTAGGTGCCAGCGCAGCAAAATCTTTGTCAGCAGGGGAAAGCGACGAGGAATCGTGAAATGAGAAACAAAGGGAAGAATGAAATTTAGGTACGTTCGAAGAACATCGGATGAGACTTGGCAGAAAAGAAAAAAAAAGAACGACCAGTTGGCGGAAAACGAACATCGAATGTCGTAGTAGCTGACGTTCGATTGAACGTTTCGCGAAGGAAATATAGATAACACTGGGTTTAACGATCGACTCGTAATCTGCATTGAAGAGCGCATTATTATGGACGTGAGATTTAATAGAGACGATCGTTGAATCGCGCGACGTAATAATTGTGTTTATTCGTGAGATTAGCAGTGAAAAATCAGGTGGAACGCATATTAAAAGATCGTTATTAGAAGAACACGGGGTGAGATCACGCGTAATTACTACACGGAGGGGGCCCTCGCGTCGTTGATGATCTAGGCGATTCACATGACGAGATTGTTATCAAGTAGTTTCGAACGAGCGTATAGCGTTTACAAAGTAAGCTGAGATTTCATAATGATTGGCCGAGTAAATTGAACGCGGCAGGTTTTACATGCTCGTATTTTAAATTGCTAATGAACCACACGGATGATTGCGTGAATTTTTCGTTGGATAATCGAAACGTAACGGATTTCGTCGAAACCGCATCGACCACCATAACTGATTGGGAAATCGCGTTTGTCATGTGATTTTCGCGAACGAATTCGACATCGACGCGGAACGATGGTACGCGAGTAGTTAATCCGAGCGAGGCATAGGTACGTACGCCGTATAAGTATGTACGATGCACGCGTGTACATCTGCTCGTTTCTACGTAGCGTATCGCGTAGCCAGAGTGAATCCTTCGCGTCGTAACAATTGACCAACGGTAACGGTAAACTAACATGGTCTATCGTGGGTGTCACGTATGAAAATCGACGAGAGACGTAAAAGAAGCGAGAACAGCCTCGACGAGCGATGTACGTAGACTCGAACGAGCGATGAATATGTGGCGAGAGGAAGAAAAAAACGAGCTGTGGAAAACAGATGCGAATCGCGGGTGCGAGCCCAAGGATACGACAACGCGACGTTAGACAGATATCATACCTCGCATATTACATCCTCCATCATATCGCTGGTGTCTCTCATGGTCCCCGAAACAATTGAATCACCCGATGTTTTCACAACTCGACGTGTAAAAACCGATAATCACAAGGTTGCACGATCGAACGATGACCGTTATCTTGTCACAAACACATTTTCGACGGTATATTCGCGCTCCGACACGTCTCTCTCTCGTGGGATCGACGACGCGACGTTTACGCGAGAAACGTAATCGATTCTGGCGAGATGTCAACTCGACAGCGGTAATCTTCGGGGAATATGGCTGTCCTCTCGACGAATACCGACGAATACTACCGAATGTGACTCGCGACGACTACGCACGACGACTGCTACCCGGCACTCGGGACTCTGCCCATAATACGCGGACGCTCAACGATACTTTTGACATTTAATCGCGTTCCAATGTCTCCTCGGCACGGTCCCTAGTTCACGGGAGGACGACCTTTTTCGTTGTGAGCCTTCCGGAATACGGGCGCGAACGCACGGACCGCACAGAGACGTACGGATCACCTCGAGACGCCAGCAGGCCTGCCGCCATGACGGTCGCGCGGTCAACCAACTGCCAAATCCCTTCCACTACCGACACCACGCGCGCACCAGCTCCACGCGTCTCAGCCAATCACAGCCTCTTCTCGCAGTGACGTCGCGATGCTCGAATCCGTCGCGGGTTCGACTGAATGACCTGGTTCAACGTCTACCTATTGTTTTTCCCCTTTCAACGGAATAGCACCGCGCGCTGTGACACGACAACGCTACCGACGATAGAACATTAGGGTGTTTCATTCTTAGGCAATATTTCTTTTGCCTCGAGCCTACCTGAAAATCTGATAATTCATCCGAAAACACAAATATTCCCGCTGGAAATGTTGTCTTAAGAAAATTAGAGGCTTCACTCTTTGAAAAATTCGATTTCCTTACCGAAGAATAACACGGGACGTTTTTTTCGTTTCTAACTCGATTTTTCCGTATTCAAAAAAATGTTGCGGAAAAAATGATTATACATCTCTTGTAGGGCATTAAATTTGGTACAGAAAAATACTTCCGAGCAAACGCTGTCCGGCCAACAATTTTTGAGTTGTAGAGCTGGAAAGGTGAATATTAATAGCAATTGACAATAAACTTACTTCAAATAGACCAAGTCAACGGCAGCGCTACCTTGCTATAAAATAGAACGAGAAAAAATTTGAGACAGGAGTTGAAACCGAAAAAAAATAATTTTCCCGTGTTATTCGCATGGGAATTCGAAGTTTTGAAAGCGTGAAGCCTCTAATTTACTTAAACAAAAATATCGCCCACAAATGAAGCACCTTGTTGAACATGCTTACTTAATTCAACGTCTCTGTACCGAAATACACCGTCCCGTTCGGGTTGACGTAGAATCTCATCGATCGGACACCGACCGTTGTCACATCGCGCATCGTCGTCGTACATACAATATGACCTGAATTTTTCAATTAATCACGATACGCTACTGTAAACGGATTTACATACTTTTCCAGCAACAAACGGATAATTATTACAATCATTAGAACGGTATGGCTGCAGCTGCGAGAGCTGCTACGTAGTTTATTCGTCGTTAGATCCAGCTTTTTGCTACGTAGCTCGACGAGAAATTTTTTCAACAAACTTTTGCCACCCGTTTATATAACAAAAATACGATGTATCGAAATAAAGCAAAACCAATATTATTTTTTCCCATCACTCGAAATCTACAGCTATAATTAATTAATTACTAATTATTAATGCAGCTACGGCTTGTGATGATATTGCGGATGATTTCGCGATTAAAAGAGATTTATAGTATATAATTGTATATAATTACACGTATGTAGTTATATTATACGTACATAGTGTATAATTATAATTGTCGTTCTACGGATCAACGAGCCAGAGGATTTAATTTTTTATCGCTCGACGATGATCTCACAATCAGATAACTTTCAACTCTCTTCAAACAAGACAAGCTTCTCTCAGCTGAACAATAAGTATACTGCTACGAGAAGATCTACGACTACGCTAAACTAGGATCAACGATTTGTACAGACTGTTTTGGTAACGCTTTCCAACCGAGATTTGATGACTCTTTTAAAAGATACAAGAATTCAACTTAATACTATTTCCTCGATATCTTACGAGAGCATGATCCTGAAAATCTACCCTGCCGCAACATTTGAAATCCTAGGGCCGAAACTACTTGGTCTATGGGAAAATCCACCACACATAATTCCACGTGACATATAAAAAGCCAACGAGCTCGGCGAAATGATGATCTGAAGAAAAATTCAACGTCCACCGTATCTGCGTTCTGCTCTTAGTTAGCGACGTTGTAATTTCACGCGTATGACACGTCGAAGCCGCTTTCTAATATCGTTTTACGTATATTTTGCGCGTAAATACGTGTAAAATTGTGGGAAAACGTCGTTTCGCTTATCTAACGTAAAAGTGACTGTTTCACCTGCTAGCTGTGCGTCGAGTCATCAAGAAGTTCGGTTCTCTTTCCTTAGAAGTGGAAATTGATTTGCTACGATAACGAAACCGGGCACGCCGGCGATATCGTGGATATCGACTAATGTTCGTGTATCTGCATGTAGGTACGAGTTACTATCGGTATAAACTCGACGGGAAAAACGAGGCGGTTGTAATATGATTGAAATCAGATCAGTTCTCTGTACCAGAGAACAATGCTCTCTCTATCTGTCTCTCTCTCTCTCCCCCGTTCGTCTACGCTAATATTCCGTTGCTCCTTCTTCACGCTCTATCTTTCTTTCGTTGTAACTCGCAGACTCCCTCTCGCTATCTCTGTTCCTTTCCGCGAGAGGACGAGAAGTCAAGAGGACTCTGTTACTCCTCGAGTACGAGGCGGTGGTACAGGTGCCAGCTCACCTGTTCGATATATTATTTAAATGCTTCACCTGCCTCACAGATCTAGAGATACCGCGCGATAAACAGTCTCGATCGACTGCTTCCTGCTTTGAAAAATAGATTTGATTTTACGCCCAATGCTGGAAAATCTTGCCACTGCTCTCGTTAATCACGATACATTTCGCTCACATTGATTGATATCGTTGACAGGTAATGACCATAAAAGTGTCCGTTTACCGTGGCGTGGCTTACGTTTCGCTACCGTTGAAATTGTTTGAAACCGCCGTGCAATAAACTTTAATCGGATCATGATCAATAGATTCAGCTACTTACTCGGCACCACGCTATTCGCTTTGATTTACGTTTAAGTACTTCGCAACGCCACGGAAAATCTCATTACGAAGTCGTATTTCAGTTCCTTAGGAGAAGTATCGACTAAATTTACGGGGACGGGGGACAGTAAAAACGTCGATTTCTACCCGACTCATTCTTCTTACGTTTCATCATTTCTAGACGAGGTATTAGGCTTTCAGCTACGGCCATTAAAAACATCGAGAGAGATATATGCGCGTTCGCACAACAATTCTGTACTGCGACGAATAAAAAAACTATTGCTCTTTGTCTTGCTTCATATCAAACGAACACTAACATATGAGAAAAAATAATACCCTTTCTCCGAATTTCAGAGAAATTAGTATAAAATTTGGTCAGAGTGTTCGTCTGAATGAACGGATAAAAAAAATCACATGTACGATTAATAGTATGCTAAGACGTAATAAAATTGCAAAAATCGCGAAGAATATTTTCATCTTTTATTTTTTTACACACTTTTTTTACACAATTTTTTTCATCTTATGGGCCGAGTGAAAACATCTTTGGTGACTACTTATGTGATTGCAAGACTCACTAACGAGTATTAAAAAGCGATGGGATACCGGGAAAGCAGCCTTTGGTAGTTGCCGAGTAAGTTGAGTTGCCTGCCTCCAGGCGCTACGTGATCGACGACGTATCCGTGTGAAACAATGAAAAATAATTAGGCAATAAGCGAATTGAAAACCAACTCAAAGCTCCATGTGTGCGTGTTGCTAGATGAAGAAGAATAAAACTGGAATATTTTTTCTCTTTTGAAATGATATGCTCAGCCGTTCCACGTTCCATCGAGTGTTACCCGACCTTCTCGACCTTGAATGATCGGACTCATCTTTCCGACGTAGTTTACGAAGTGATCGATGTCCAGTGTACCGACTTCGTGGTTGCGATGATGTTCGGCAATGATCGCGTGCCCGTCGCCGCCGGTCATCAAAAAGGAATTGATGGCAATTCGGTACCATTCGTCAGGAACGATGTCTTCGTAAACTGGTGTCTCGCACATGCGACATCTGAGTCGGAATTCGAGTAAAAGAAAGTTAAGCGTGGCGCACGACAAACTTTTCAACAAATGGGCGCTCGAACAACGGACTTACCTCACTTTCGCACTCGTTACTCTCGAATACGGTTCGTTTGTCAGGTTGTACGAAACCTGAAGACCCGACCACAGTAGGTAGCCACCCGCACCCACGAATGACGTGTCACTGTAGCTCAAGGTTACAGCGTACTCCAAAGTCTGTTGGGATCATAAAAATTATTCGTTTTCCCTCGCAGCAATTACGATGTAAATCAAAAAAATTCTACGATCAGATTCGTTTCATACGAGTGCGTGGCAGGTAGCAGCAATCAGTTCGTAACAAAAATCCGAACAATAACGAAAGTAAATTGTGTTCGAGCGATTGACCGGCATTGATGAAGTTTAAACTTTTCTTCAAACTATTATCTGCCTAAAAATTAATTTAGTTTTGAAATAACTTGAAAAATTGCATTTTTTCTTGTTTCCTGAAATTGATCGAAAACACACGAACTGTTGGGGCAATTTCACGATTATCGCGCATTTACGAACAATCTTTCGTTTCCCAGGTGTGTTTTCTCTGCAGAGTGCGAAAGATCCTTTCGAATCATGAGGATATAGCCTAGTAAATATGTGCAGTTGCGTATATTCGCTATTTTGAATTTTATGAAAAAAAATCGTTTTTCTCGAATACCTCGGCCATTTTGGATTTTACGAGAAGTTGTGGGGAATAAATTTGTAGAAAATTAAATTTTCTACAACTTTGTTTCCTACAGCTTTTCTTCTAAGATCGATATTACGCCCACGGCGAAGAAAAATAGAACCATCCAAATACTTCTTCGTGGACTATTCGATAACTCATTACCAATGTAACATATAGCTCCGATTATTTTTGTTGAAAAAATATCGATCTTAGAAGAAAAACTGTGAGAACAAAGTTGTAGAAAATTAAATGTTCTACAAATTTGGTATGTACAATTTTTCGTTAAACTTCGAAATGGCCGAGGTATTCTCAAGAAAAATCGGTTTTTCATGAAATTCAAAATAGCGAATATTCGCAACGGCACGATTCAGTTGCCATTTGGACTTTACACTACCAGTGACCACCCTTCAACGAATAAAAAAAAAGCTGACCGGAATTTTTGTTATTTCAGAGAAAATAATTGGATATGTTGACTCTGCTAATACACGTGTCGAAACATTTGGCGCGAATGAGAGTTCGTCGATAATACTGAATTCTAATTTCAGACTGTTTTCTAAGTGACGTACTTCGAGAAGATACGTTCCCTGCAGTTCCATGACATCCCAGGTGTTGTCGAATGGCTGCACGATAACTAGATCGCTGTAAGTGACATTAAAAACCGTCGACTCGATGCTTCCTCGTACTCCACCGGCGTTCGTGCAAGCGATGGCCGCGTACGTCCAGTAGCTACTATTCTCAGCTTTGTCCACGTACTGCAAGAAAAAACCATGGTCACAGGAATTGCTCGCTGAATAATCAATTTCGCTCCGAAGACGAATTTAGTAAACCTTTCTTCGCGAAAATCCAATGCTTCTCGAAAGGAGAATATTTATTTTTCATAGAAAACCGGAAACAAAAATGTGATTATCTCTAGCAAAAACTACATCATGTAAAAAAGACTTCTGAAAAATATTTGTTGAATATAGTGGGCATAGAAAAAAAATTGCGTCGTTTATTATGAGTTCGCGCGAGATGGAGGTATAATTTCGACTGGGGGCCAAAACTAAGTTATTTCAATTCGTGAATGGCGACGTGACGTTTTGATGATGATTTATACTCGCTGTTAAGAGCGGGCTGACATTATATTGATGGGTGAAGCAAAATGCATCACTGCTCTTTCTACGCCGAGGCAATTCGTTCGGCTCGAATGAGTTCGATGAGTGTCGCGAAATCGTGGAACGGCGAGTACGCATCCGATGATGAAAAATAACTCACAGCATCGATCATCGCGTCGGTTATCAAATTTCCAATGTTACATTCCCTATATCGACAAGTGTTTGTGAGGTCCACCCTCGTGGAGCCCATTACTTGGGTGCCCAAAGCATCGACTTCCACTTGCCAAGGGGCCAGAGCTGCCAAAACCTCCGCATCTGCAAAACGCAGGATTATTTTCATGATTCACAGTGACGATTGAAAAATAAATTATTATCTTTCTGCATACATACTCTGCTCGATGGAATAATCCATGAGGATTGGATTGCCCTCCCAATCTATAACCTCGCCAGCTTCGTCGAACCACACGGTCAAGTTCCCCATGTATCTGCAATCACCGTCATTTCATTACCGCGCCATTCACTAAAAGCGTTGATTTTCGACTATACACGAATGAAAGCATCGTATCCATTTTAAATTTATTTTTCTGATAAGCTACTTTTGTGTTCATTTTTGATAAAACTCAATTATACGTAGTATTTGCTATTTAAATATCTTCGTAGTTTTCCACTTCGTTGATTATGCATTTGATGATAATTATCGCACATATTTATTTGGTAAAACGAAATATGAACTTTTTTGGCGAAAGTACTCGTGATAAACTAGAGTTTGGCGCTTTCATTCGAGGAAACAGTTTGCGTTGCTTGTATCCAAGGGATAAACGTTTTGTTGCTTTTATTCGTGAATAGCTCCTTTCCGGTTATACACTATTCGTGCCGAGTTTTTTGGTGCTATTGTGCGTTAGAACCGTCGATATACTTTCACCCACTTGCTGTAAGCGTAAGCTTGGACGATCAGAACAGTCCTTTCGGTACCTTCCTGAACGACGACCACCGGATATTCGTCTATAGCAGTATCTGTGGAGGGCACCTCGCCTGAAACAAAGTAGAACATGAACACCAAAAGAAACTACGCGGTACAACATTTTCCGTCAAATTCAACACAAAATTTGTGTCTTTCTCATGATCAAACATTAATGATAGTCGAAATTATCGGATTACCAGATCAATCGTTAACGTCATGTGATTACCCCGTCATTTTGCACCTTTTCAATTATACAATCAACTTTTTTACTAAAACGAATATTTACTTATTAACCAGCCAATAATTGATGGACACTTGGAACTATTTATTAACCGAACAATTTTTGGCTGAATTTCGAAAAGGACCAATAATTGAAGTGGTATTTGAACTAGTGTTCGATAACAAAACATTACGAGCTACATTTTTGATATGCCAGTGGTTTTCATTAAAAAATGCTATATCTCGATCTAAGCAAATGGTAACCGAACTTTAAACAATTTAGCAAGCTCTGAATTTCCGCGAAAATAATCCAGTGAAGATGTAGCTGGTAGTTTTTTAATGCTCTCAAGATAAGGATTCTGTATCACACAAATGGAGCCCACTGGACCAGTGTTTCCGAGTTTGTGTTTCTAACAGCAAACTTAGGATCGAAACGAATCTCTTCTCAATCTTCTGTTTCAACACAAATGAAAAAACAATGTCCACAAAACTCCCAATTCAAAGGGTTGTGAATTGAAAAGATCTCACGACCTTCCCCCCCTTTTAGATATACTCTCAATCAGAAGCGTACGTTGTTTTCACTTACCACATGACCCAAAGATTTCCATGGTTTGTTAGGTAAGATATGCCATCGTTGATGCATTGTAATGACCTTGTTTCAAGGAAATTATGAAAACGGGAAAACTCCCTCGAATATCGCGTTACAGGAGAATTCGATTTTACCCACAAATTGGTAATTTTGAGTTTCGATTTTGTTCGAGACTTGTGAGTATAAATTAATGTTTGACGGACTAACAGACAAGTTCGCCATCATAATTCCTCGTTACTCGAGTAATTGTATTTTTTCGAAAGCCAGTTCATAATTGACGATGCAACTGGAAAATTTCCAGTTTTCGTAAAGCAATGTGGAGGATTCCAATCAGATATAACAATTGATAGGATGATGAGTTCTTTGTTCGTTTCAATCAATAATCGATCAAGTAATCATCAACATGTTGATGGTGATTACTCATTGACTGGAGAAACGATCCATCACAAGTTCAATTACTGATGGAAATGAAATAATTTGATTTCGGAATTCTTGATTATGGAGTAATAGAATAATGGTGATTTGAAATTCTCATTTTGGGAAATTGCTCGACAATTGAATCTTACCGCTGTACAGAAAAGTATGCGAGTGTCCGCCAACAATGAGGTCCACATTCGGACATTCCGCAGCCATGACGAGGTCAACTTCGTGTCCACAATGGCTAAGGGCTATTATTATGTCAACCCCTTGAGCTTTCAGCTTCTCGGCCTCCAAGTTCACGGTTTCGACTTCGTCCAAAAATTTCAGCTTCTCCGTGCTCGCGAGCGTCTTGAATAAATTATCGAGTCAGGCGAATTCTGAGCGAAAAACGAGAACGGACGAGCCTACACAGAGAATCATGTATTCCAAATGGGTACTCACGTTTGTGGTCGAGAGAATCACACCGATCACGCCGATCAACGTGCCGTTTCTCTCGATAATCGTGCTGTTTGTGTATTTTCCTTGGATGTCCGGCTCCTCGCTGTCGTCGATATTTGTCACGACCACCGGAGCCGTAACCATGTCCAGAAATGGCACCACGCCCGCGATGCCATTATCGAACTCGTGATTGCCGATTGTCTGGAAGGCGACATTAATTGTAGTTACGAGAGTTACAGGAATTCCCCGTGCAGATTCTGCTATTCATATTTATGCGAGCCCCGATATTCCCCGATCGAGTAACCTGTGTTCAGGACCGCGAAATTGCCACGACACTCCGCATCTGCTATCGAAATCCGCACAAAAAAAGTCAAGAAAAAAACAAGGCGAAAGAATAAGATTATAAACTTGCATAAAATCCTAGAAACTGGTTTAGTAATCAGATGAAAATTGATTGAGCCGCAAAAAATTTCTCGGTAAAAATTTGACCCAAATTTTTCAAGATCCGTGGTGAAAGATTTTATTCCTATACCTGCGATTGGTATAGATTTGTACTCAAGCAATTTGACCTCTACCGAACTTGTAGAATGCAGGGGGGTCAAATAATGTCGATATTGGATTTGTCCTTGATGATGGGTATCAAGGTTCTATATTTCCAGATCACAGTGATTTTTTCGAACAAGACGCCCTATTTTTTTTGCAGGTTCGTATTTTTCTCACGAATACAAGTAACTTCTGTCGCAAACAACTTTCATTTGACGCAAGCCTAAATCGCGACTTACGACATCAAGACAATGTAATCACTAGCGAACGCAACAAAATGACTAGTAATAAGATACCAAAATTATTGAGGATTGAGCTTTCTCTTTAAATGCCTCTCGTACGATAAAGAAACTCGATAAAAAGTGGAATTCGTCGGTATTTCCTGTGTTTTCATCGTCTGCATGTCGCGGGTCGCGATTCAGCGTTGCGTCGAATCAAAAATCGTTTGAGATAAAAGTGACTTATTTTCGCGCGAAAAATACGAACCCGCGAAAAAATAGGGTGTCTATTTGCAAAAACCACTATGACGTTAGAATAACCTTGATAATCATCGGCAAGGTCAAATTCAAGGTCACTATTATTTGACCCCCTCTGCATGCCACAAGCTTTGTAGAGGTCAATTTTGGATGTGTTACGGTTTGTACGGACTGCCTGTGTCCAGGATATCCTTAGATACGTACATGTGCACCTGAGCTTTCGAGCACACCAAGAGTCTCCGATTCAAATCGACCAGATGAACATTTTTTTCCGGAAATTGGAAGGAAATTTGTAAATGCGATTTCACTGGCGAACATTAATCGCAAAAATTGTTTAGAAAAGTCACTGAACTGATAATCTGTTCATCATGTGCAATGGAATATAAATGAATGCGAATGTGATCGAACCAGAAATCCGTAGACTTGCGATCAATCATTGTATTTTTATGTCTTGTGGGGGAATATATTCTATACTGATTCATATAAATGGCATTGAAATCAAATTTGTATTTTTAAACTCTTTCAAAAAAAAAAAAAGGAAATCATTGTCTTTGTATTTATTCAGCTGGCTTCGATCGGTTTCTTCTCCAGAGACGACATTTCCGTCATTTGTATTTTCATTTGTATTTTTATCCTCAAGTATGTAAACTCCCAGTCTATTCAAGTGTATAACAAGCTCTGCGAAATATAGACAGTGCGTTGAACTACAACGGAAGTCCTCGATTTCCATGAATATTAATTACTCGACGATAATTAATGCTGCTCGCTGGGAGATGATGCGTTACGTTTTCTATGACTACAAAAATACCTCTCGAGTCGTTAGCTCAGTAGCGCGCACATCTGCCTAAGGCGAGGCATTTCTATGGATAGCATTTGCATGATTGTTTTTTTTTCTCCTGAACTAGCAAGAGAATCTGGTTATCCGGAGCACTGAATAATCTAGAGCCGGAGCTTTGCAGCCGGAAAATTAGTTGAAGGGTCAAGTAAAATTAAATTTCACTATTCAACGCAAATTATGTGATTCGTATTCCATGACTGAAAAAATGGTTTTGCAGTCGAATAACCAGGTTCGATATAATTTTTAATGATTCGAACGAATAATATGCTATCTAAAAGCGATCTCGATAAAAATCTGTCGATCAATAAATAAGTGTATCTGTTGACCATGAAAGAGATGAGTACCGTAGAATCATTGATAAGAATCCTGATAAGATGTAAATAGCATTCTCGAAATTTTGAAGTATTTTTGAGGAATATTTTTTTTCTAATGAAATATTGACAAATATTTTTTCAACGATTACGTACTCCAAGTATACAAATTGAAATTTGAGCGTCAAGTTTTTCGCCTCAACAATATTTCGAGTGTAAGCGTTTGAAATATAAATATCGTTGTCGAATAAATGGGTCTGACAAAAACTTGGAGATTCAACATATCCATAAATATTTATTGGTATTTCAGTTTAACGTGATTCTCTTATCAATGGTACGTTTTATTGTGAAATTGAGATGAGACGATCGCGGTGAATCGCGTGACACGTTTATTGTAGATCGAGATTCACGCGGAAGTCGAATGAATCTATCGAAATAATTGCATGAAATACACGTGCGGGGAAATAATCCGAAAGGTAATAAAAGATGTAATGTTAATATATTAGCTGTCAATCGCGTGATAAGATAATATGTCACTTTGACAGGAGCGTTTCGTCAATCTAATTGGAAACGAAGGACTTCGTATCGTGGATTCGAACGGTCGCAAGTAATCGAGATCAATGTCAATAAGCGTATTGAATCTTCTAACAATCGGCTTATCGAATGGGCCGTATCGAGTAGATAGATGCTTGAAAAGTACTCGTAATAAATCCATAATCCTTTCATGACCCAAACATTCATCGCTTTTTAAAACACATCACAAGTTTTATAAGCGATGATCATTTCCATCGAAACATGAGCAACGACCAATTATGGCCGTTCGGTCGCTCGCGGAGCAGAATAATCCCGCCACACTATCAATATACCTAATAACGCGTTAATCCCAAACTTTCTGAGTCCATTAAAAATCTACCTCTTGAAAATCATTTATAAAAATCACACTTCATGATCACAATCATTTTTCCCAGCTAGAAACGTTGCTCTTACGAATTTCTAGAGTTGAACCTTGAGAACAAACTGAATACCGTAGATAAGTACATCAGAGTTGGATGAAAAAATGAAGAACGACAATAAACGTGGTTTTATATGTTCCATGCCGGAGAAATGTTGTTCAAATCATTCGAATCGTTGGAAAAATATCATTTTTCTGATTCACGGGAGAATATTGGCAGGCAATGGTACGCTTTTTATCTACATTTGACAAATTGTGCACTAGTCACGCGATCCAATTTACGATGAATCGATTTTGCGATATTGGATAAATGAGAAGTTCTTGTATCATCGGATTAATTGAGTGTACTATGCGTTAAATTTTCTACAAAATTTGCTAGTCGAGTTTGGAGAACGAACAACTGTTTGAAGGAATAAAAATAAATATAAATAAAATTTGTAGTAATAAACTGGCTGCGATATTTTTCGCGCTGTGCTTTTCTCTAAAATGAGATTTTCAGCGGGTAGAATCGTTTCACTTTCTTATCTCGATTTTTGAAATAATTTGGCACGAAAAACATTTGTTAAATAGCTGAAATAGAGTGGAACGTTCCGCGTACCGAACCACGTACAGATATAAGTGCTGATCAATGTCTCTTCGATGTACCTACATCATTTCACGTACAAAAACAATGAGTACTTACAAGAAGAGAGTTTCAACTCGCCATCATCTGTCTACTCGGCGTATGAATTATCTGTCATTTTAAGGTCACCTGATACGAAGCTTCTTGTGCCTTGTGCCACATTGCACTTTTCAAGTCGAACAGGTATGTGGAGCACTCGTTATCTTTGAAACGAATTCAACGAATTTTTTGTTTCTCTTTTCAATGTCGAGATATGCGACTGGATCTGTCGCGAGATCACAGAAATAAGAGATGAAATTGGCGGGCATGTCGTTAATGATCACTGTTACTTTGACATCGCGTATATTGCGAATTTTAAACCCCAATTCCGAATAACACCTCTCTCTCTCCAACTCAGTAACTCCTACGTGGAATATTAACGATAATAATAAGAATAACAATCATATTCAATTATTATTATTATTATTATTATTATTATTATTAGTAGTAGTAGTAGTAGTAGTAGTAGTAGTAGTAGTAGTAGTAGTAGTAGTAGTAGTAGTAGTAGTAGTAGTAGTAGTAGTAGTAGTAGTAGTAGTAGTAGTAGTAGTAGTAGTAGTAGTAGTAGTAGTAGTAGTAGTAGTAGTAGTAGTAGTAGTAGTAGTAGTCGTATTGTTGTAGTTAATATTATTATTTTACGTGGATTTCCGATAATACGAAATTTTTGGGTACGACAATTTTTCTCGAAATCGCAAAGGATTTTTACTACGGATCGCACAATATGCCAGAATATTGTGATATTAGTGACGCGATGCCAGGTTCATGTTTCGTTATAGGACACGACGCGTTGCATATTACGCGTTACGTGCGAAGGCAGGTGTTAAAATTCGGAAAGTACAGCTTTGTGAAATTGAAATTTGAAAAAAATGATTTTATATGCACTTATGAAACAACGTTTTCCACTTGCCTGAAAATCGGTGGTTAGTGCAAAGATAAGTAGGTTTCTTAAAAGCAATAGGTTGAAACTCACGTGGTGAGAATTGACCAGTTATCACGTCGGTTTTTCCGAATATTCACATAGATACGGCGATTTGTTTCGGTCTGTTGTTTCAACCTTGAACGAAGACTAACAATCGTGGCTAGATGGATAAATAATGGAAAATAGCAGAGACTCTGATGCAACGAGCATCAGGAAAAGCTCTGCAACACCCTCGCACGATGCACAGTCGGCGCAACGTGAATCTTCGATGTTGTTGTTTTTTTTTCTCCCCTTTTTGTCATCATTACGTTATTTTACGAGATACGAGTCACTCATTACCGAGAGAGATAATAACGTTTGATCTTTCGGTTGGAATTATTACCATGACATCGTGAGGCAGCATATTCATGAAAGTTGCCGTGACGTTCCAACGATGGACGTTGTACCAAAGAGTACCTTGGAAGTGATCGCCGGCGTTTAAAAAAATCGCGTTTGGGCGTTCATTCACGAGCTGGTGCGAGGCTGTGTACAATCGAGCCATGCCACCCACACACTCTTCCTCGTCGTAACAGGTACCTGAACTGGAACTCGTCTGGACGAACCTGTTCGTAAATATGCTCACCATTAATTTCTTCGCCGTAATCGATCATGGATTAAAGTTGTATCTCATTTCGCAAATAAATTACCGCGAGACATCGATTGGATTCGAATAAGATTCGTTACTCGGGACAAATAATCAGAGAATACTGGAGAGAAAATACACAATTTTTCTCCGTATACATTTTTTTTCATTTCAATGGAGTTATTCACGCAAAAATTCACGTGATTAAGTCGTAATTTGTTCGGATTTTTATAAATAAAAAGGTCACGCAATTAATGCGATTTTACGTAGCGCGGGATTATTTTGAAAATCATGCGCGTAAGTTTGCAAACGACGAGTGAAGTTTCGAGTTTACGTCGAGAATTTCGTGGTCTATGTTGTGAAGTCCAGAATATTCACCTGCTATACGATTTATTCCCATAAATATGCGTTACGTGTAATAGCTTCGGAAGTAGTTTGAAACTCGTTTCGTTAGCTAACGAACAGAGTATTATGTAACCGTAAGAAATAAACACCTCATCCATTTATTCAGTTTCTGGCGACGCTAATTTTCTATTCAAAATTTTTATCTACGGAATTGTTATTCTGCAGATATCGCGATGAATATTGATAAAGCTCTTGGAATAACTGGTGTCTATCTGCTTGATTTCGTTCGGCGTGCAAAAATTCAGCTCGATCGGAAGTATCTTTTCGAAGTCAAATCGTTTCGTGTCTCAAACGATGATGGTTTCATTATCATGCAGATTATACATCAAGCATGTCAAGCATCCGGATTTCGTATAGACGTTCATTTGAATAAGAATCTCATTGGTAGCACGTTCGAAGCATTTGTAGCTGTAATTTTTAGTTGAAATTGGCGCTGCTATAGAAAGATACGTACGAATGTTCGAAGTAGAGAAATAATTCGTACCTACACGCAAATTGTACAGAAGCTAGCAAGTAAGAATTCAGTTAATTTGTTCAATAATTTACAAGGAAAATGTAAATAAATTGCTGCTAATGAACGTGGAAAATCGAGTAGAATTTTATGGACCATTGAATAACGGTACAATTCTGTTCAGGGAATATAAAAAGAGAAATTCTTATGCTAATCGCGAAACATCTTTCACAGTTTTCATCGCTGAATGTTATTTAATACAACTTGAAACAAGATCTATTCATTGTATACGTATATCCATGCATACAAAATAGTTTTGCAGAATACATAAATTGATGATACTGGCGAACCATTGTGACGAATGATTTGCAACTGAAACTCAATACCAACGCAAAATTCTATTGCTCGATGTCTCGCGTCTAATATTTTTTTCTATCGCAATTTCGGTCGAATTTCTCGTTAAATAATTGTACCACCGCAGGACTTCATTGTTCGCCAAGATTCGCCGTAATATCGATCGAATGGGAAATAGAAAAGCGAGCTGTGAGTAAAATATTCATACTACACTGAAAAAAACCGTGTTAATCCGAAGAAAATTGTATATCTTGGATTTTATTCACTATTGGCGAGAAACTATTTGTAAAACTGAATAAGTATTTCATTGTACTCGGAGACTCGAGATCTAAGGGGACATGTATCATTCGTAAAAATAGATTCTCTTTTCTCAAGATAAATGATTCTAATTTGGAGAAAATTATGAGCTCAGAATGAAAAAGTGAAACTCAAATCGCAAGAAACTCTAATGAGAGAATATTATCTTGAGTCTAAGCATCTGAGTATTCGCGGGAAGAAGATCCACGTTTGAATAGCTGCGAGTTAATAATTTTCTTGAGATAAACAAATATAATAGTGGATGAGAGAAGAAAAGAGCTTATCTCAATGGGCTAGGTTTTCTGGCAACAAAAAAATATCATCTCATTCAAACATATTATATTTTTCTAAGAACAAGTTCTTCTAGACTTTTCTCAGACGAAAATCGTATGAAATACTAGAGAAAATTGTAATAATAATAATCACATTTTATTGAACCCATAATATTCTCATTATCGCGCACCTCTACGTAAGTATATCATTTTCACTTATTAATATTGATATTCGCTTAAGCGAGGTCTTAGGAATTCAATATAGAAACTCTCATTTATTGTTATTGCTGAAATGGAATAGTCATTATGTAGTTTCGATATTTTCGTTTGTCTATCTTAGCTAAATCTTGATAATTACTTTATTGGAACAAAAAAAGTTCATAGTACCGATATTATCTACTTTATTGTCCTGAAGAGATATGCGTGCGATAGCCGAGAGGACTAAGCGTTTGCGTTCGATTGCGATTGATAGTAAGGAACAGCGAGCGTTCTGGGCTCGATCCGACACAGGATTAAAATCAGTCGAATTCGTAGTTACATATATGGCTAGATATATCTAGGAGGACAGAGAAATGTAAGAGTTGATGCTCGAGTCAAAAGTTGAAAAATATATTTTTTCGACTTCTTCTCCTAAAATAACTTGTTTTTCAACAAGAAAATATTTCCTTAAATCGAATAAACATTTTTTCAGACCGAGACTCGATTCTCCTAAGAGAAGTTAATTCTGAAAAGTGTATCCATCGCTTAAATAGAAATTTGCTTAAACGAAGACAATTTTCTCCGGGCAAGATATTCTTTATTCTCAGGGCAACAAAATATTCTTCCAGCATTATAAAAGTACGCCATTTACTCGAGCCAAGTCAAATTTATTTGGGATTACCACATTTTTTTTCAGTGCATATTTTACCAGAACTTGCAAATGAAAAGTTTAAGAAATCCCAACGTATCACAATCAGGTATCACGTCAATTGATAAACTTGTGGCAATTCTTTATCAGATGCTGATCTCGTTTCTGATTCCTCGCGAGAGTACTGTATCGTATCGTTTTCTCGCGATCTCTATCTGTTGAAAATGATGGAAATTTTCCTGCGAAATTTCTGTCACGATCAGTGAAACTGGGATCAAGTCGCTGCAAATGTAAAATCTCAGGGCCAACAACTTGTGGCGATTATGAGTTTCTGCGACTTAACCGGTTATCCATCGCGATACGATATCAGTACTTACCATTCCTGCCACTCTATAAGCCTATAATAAGTGAATATTTGCCGAGCGTTTTAAGCTTGAAATGACAAGCGCGTCGCGTGATGCTACAGCGGTTGCGCGGCCTGTGGCGCGGAGCCAGCCCATTTCAGTTCAGAAACGCGGTAAGAGATGACGCAACACTCGAATACTTTCTCGCGACTAAATTCGACCGCGAGCTGAGTATAAATGGGGAGCCGTATTAAAGTAACCTTGTCTTCAGTAGGGTCATGACTGATCCACTGTAGCGCGTGATGATTTTGGGATATGACCACTGATTAATCCGCGCTCGTCGTCAATCGAACTATCGCACGGTTTTCGACGAGTATCTGATGCTACCTGAAGACTGTTCGATTAGAAACACAAACATGCTAAGTATCAATGACTATCGCATTAAGTATAGGTCAGACATTACAATACCGAAGCTGGACAGTCATGATATCTATCGCAGGTAATAGTAGTATGTACGCAAACGAATCTTGCACATGTCATAGTCAACAGATGGGTGTAGACATATCGTCGGCAGGCAACTCGGCCTGCGGGCGATGAAACCACGAAGCAGCTCATGTTACATGATGAGTACGCCTGTTTCTGGCAGACCGAATCGCGTGAGTGTGGGTAACACTTGCGTAGTCGAAGCGTGAGAGACGAATTAGCTGCCTACTGACTAGAATATTATGCTCGAGGTTGCAATAAACCGGGCGGATCACGGTTATCCCATTATTTGTTGACGACGAAAACGGAAAATTGTTGAAGCGTTCAGGTAAACTCATGGACAGAAATTGACAACAGTAAACGAGATCAACCCTGTGACTAATAATTCTACAACATGGACACAAATACCTGATAATTGACAACCTAAGTGAAGCGACTGCTGATCATATTTGCAAATCTCGACCAGAATGGAAATACATTATATAATTTCATTTGACGATGGGAAAGATAAGTACACGAATAAAGAAGAGAAAAATAATAGATAGGCGAGAAATATCATCTGAATTTGAAGAGTGTTTCTTAAAATAATTTTACTGCATAGATAATTGAATTGTCACTGTCATTCTAGAAGTTTTTTCTGTTCATTTTGAGTCATTGTGAACTGTACATGCGTAGAAATCCTAAAATATCTTCTTTGTTAATAAGAATTATTCTTTCAGCGAAATTGCAAGTCATGTTTGCACTTACTTAGTCGTTATTTCTTGTTCGAACGGGGTATATTAAAGGGATGTATGCATTATAGTTACCTAGCATGGAAATCATTGATGTGAATGACTGACAATTCGAAGAAGTCACTTCGGCCTGGATACATGAGACCTTTTGCGGTAAAAGCCTCGGTCGGCGATAGATGCATCGTGATCAGGAATATCGCCAGGGCCGGAACCCGACAGCTGAGGCTTCCACGCATCATGCTGCTGAAGCGAACAAAAAGACGAAATAAAGCTAACATTTCGAAAAGGTATTCGACGAACACATTTATTTCAACGTGACAGCTTTCATTGATTTTTTTCAATTGTTCCATCATCTTTATTTTCGTTGCTACCTCTACTAGGGCTGTTGAGATGTGTGGTTTCTAGTTTCACACGTACAGTAGGTTGCCAAGTATGAGGGACCGTCACAGATATTAGTATTTTCTGATTTTCCATTTTTTTTAAATATTTTTTTTGTCGAATAATTGGTCACAGGTTTTATTGGTATTATTCTCATAAAAGAGCACCTAATTCAGAAAATAAAATAATTTACGAGAGACGACATGTTCACTTCTTCTTAAAAAAATAAAGAAGAAATTTAAGTTTTAATTTTGAATTCTGTTACAAAAATAAGCAACACCAATTTATTCGGGAACGACATTCATTTGTTGATCATTTTGGGCAGAATAACTTCTGAAAATAATTTTAAAATGTGCGGCAAACACGTTGCTATAACAGCGATTTCGAACCAATAATGCATAAATAACACTACTTGAGCAGTAGCCTTGATTATTTTGGCAAACGACCCGGACACCGCTGCTGTAATAATAATAATCATACCTGTATCAATACGACGTACATAAATTGTATGAAAATCAATTTATTGGTAACAATGATTAGTTAAAACACGAAAATACACAAATCTGTGTACTGTCCCTGATAACAGTGCTAACCCACTGTAATGTAACGATTTTGGTCATTTTGCGAAATTCGTTATTATCCGATCGAGCAAATGTATTTTCTCGTGTCAATTACACTGATACTGCCTAAAATACTCGGGTGCAAGTTGTAAGAATCACGACCTCCACTACGATACGAATCATACGTTATTTCAAGCCTTCGAATGACACGGTTTATTTTTATTTTTTATTTTATTTTTCAAGAGGCTAGTCGATTCTGTCACCATTTACTTGCCCACGCACGTGTGTTGATTTGCAATCATTTTTCTGTCATTACGAGTTATTATGTAATAAACGCTCATTTCCATTTTTTCAATATCCAACCTCATTGATGTATCTGACGTATTTCAATTGCACTGAATAAATGATTTCATCTCAAGACATGTACTCAGTGACGAGGTGTGTGGGTTCTGTTCGTTGCTTTAGCGAGTTCGAAACTCAGTTTGTTGGTTTGAAGAACAAAAAACTCAGAGTATTATCTAAAAAGTACTCGAGATTGTTGAACTTGGCACTTTTTGCCTGTTGTCGGATCAGGTGAACCGATGAAGAAACTTTGCTCCTACAAGATGGCCTGTCAACCGCGTGTTGGGAAACGAATTGATTTCGAGCTTTTCATCATTGATGCACGTGCCCCTATCGTTCGGATGGAGCTTTCGTCGCGCGTTGTACGAATGTCGATCGCACGGGTTTGCTTTGTGCGGTGAAATGTGTCGTGCGTCGTGGAAATGATAATAAGTTGAAGACTTACCGGTTAATGTTTAGTCAACGATCTCGCGAGTAACACTGATATGCATCACCTGATATCATTGACAGAGCTCCCACCACGAACCAACTGAAATTCTAGAGATATTCAAGGTTGCGTATCGATACTGCGCTTGAAAAGAGTCTTAACGTTTATCACTGCGTGTTATCGAACACACACGGATAGAGTCCCATTGCTAGTCCAATAATCCCCGGCACGTGAAACTCAACATTTACAATGTAGAAGGGATCAGTTACGACTAGCCGCGTCATTTCGCCTCGTTTCACGTCAGTCTAGACTTCTTCTCATTTCCACCAATCACAAAGCCATTCCAAGCTCTATTCGCTATCGAAATATATGCTATCTCGTACGCGGCACGTGGCATGACGAAAGGGTCGACGAATTTCCATTGCGAAATGATTGACGAAGCGATCCGGAGGGATTTACGCGGAACACTTAGCACTCGAGTGTCTACCAATCCGACGATTCGGATCTCGGCCCAATTATATCCTTTCAGTATTTTACCGTTTCTTGCTCGATTTTTCGATATGTTCGCAGTTCAGTCTATTTTCGACGGACCCAACTGTTTCTTTCTGGCGAGTCGTGAAATTTGAAAGGGCGAGGAAAAATACACAATAGAAAGTATTCGGAGATAATTTTGGTTCGCACATTGTTATCGGTGAATTTGCAAAAAATTCTGCAAATGCAGCTCGTTAGCGTTTTTCAGTTTCAGCGTAGGCGGCCCATTCACGGCGAAAAATCCGGGTCGGGGGAGATTTATCCGATTTTATACGGAACCTACAATCGTATAAGATTCTCGCTTGCAGAGTAACTTTCCCAAGATAGGGCGAATTATTATTAACTTTAGGGCTCCCGGATTTGGGACTGGGCCAAGATTTCTGTATGAGACGCGCTACCCGTTTATTTTTTCATCTAAATAACGTTAAGTCACCAGACCTGCAACCATGACCGATTATTCTCGTTTGCATCGCGTACGAAAACTGTATGAGAAATACTCCACTCTCGCTGATTCGAAAGTTGTCAGTTATCGTCGACGCTCATTTGGCACCGCAAGCTGCTCTACCGATGTTTCTCGCTGACGAGGAAACAAAAAGGTTACCGAACAAAATAATTCATTGCCATAATAAACAGCTGAGGCCATTCGCCTCCATTCACGAGGCCAGGAGCAAACAATTGTCGAAATATCAGTACCATTTTCGAAGTAGCGAGTATGTGCGTGATTTATTCATTTTTTTCATCAACAACGGTTTTTTATCAAATCTTCGACACGATTTGACAACCGATACTAATTTTCGGGAAGTTTTCCCTTGAATTTCGATCATCGGATCTCTTTTGTAGATATTTGTAGGATCCACATCTTTGTTTGGCGATATTTTTTTTCGCAATCAAGACACTTTCGAAGAACGCCTCAAAATTTACAAATTTACGAATCGAGCCCTGCTGCCAAAAATTACCGCTCGATCCGAACTTGAAGCTTTTTGCAAATTTAATTACCCAACCATAAACACTGGATCCGCAAAAATATGAAGATTGAGTGTTCGATAAATATATTTTTATTCGAATTTTGGTGAAATGAAGTTAAGATATGATACGATAGCTTGTATTGTGTGTTTTATTAAATAAATTAAAGTACTGACGAAGAAAATTCTTTGAAATAATCGTGTTTTCAAACTCTTTGACTACCCCAACTCCCTCAATCGCAACCGATCTTATCAGTGGAACGTGACCGGATTCGAAAAAAGAAAAAATTCCTCAGCGAATCTGGAGCACACTGCATTGGTCGTGCCAAGAAGAAGAACTAAACGTGACGAAGTCCACATCTGGATGCGGAGGACGAGCACGAGACGGCCTCGCATGGCACGATCGATGCCTTTTATTTTCCTGTCGAGTTAGAAAAAAAAATGAAATCCGCGGCCACGACGTTAATCCCATAACAGCGAAATTGTAGTTTCGATATTTCTGCGAATCTCGATACACCCGACGGCTGCACGAATCACTTTTGATGTTTGGAAATTCGGAAATAGTTGACCGCACAAGAAGCTACGCGAACGAAATTGTCAGATGGGTATCTCATCATCGTGGATAAATCGTTGGTCGAGCCCCGCGGCTCGTATATTCGGAGCACACAGAGAAGCGTGAAAAAAGCAAAACTAGGTCCCATCAAAAAGATGCTAACACAATTGACGAGAAAATTAATAAAATGACCTGGGGAAGTGACTCTGCGCTGTGAACATTGAAGTTTAGTATCAGGCATTCCGATATCTTTGTACAAATGTTGAACAGAAATGGCGATTTTTGTCGAAATACATTTATGCTCTACTATCATTATTGCAGAATCTATATCCATAAAAAAAGTCCTGGTTACCGAAGTAATGACAATGATATTCAATTGGGAACATGAGTTACTAACGGTAAGCATTATTCGTGCGACGTGGCAAACATCGCGGAATCGCTGTACACGTTCTCTCATCGATGTTGTTATCGGTCAATTCTTCCAACGAAGAAATCAAGATGAACACATTTTTATTTTTTGTATGTTTTTTCACGTGCACAAATTTTATTTTCACTATTAAATATCAAGTTATACACTTCGCAGCAACCAATTGATGATGAAATGGCTTTGCATGCTAATTATTGTGAAAAAAACAACTATTCCAAGTAACAAAGTGATACGGCCCATCCTGGTGAAACCGCCTTGATTCACGGCAGGACACACAACTTACCGATGCCTTGTCATTTGTATACATTTTTTTTTTCACTCGTTCGCTCAATTACCGCCGGTGCATGGCACTTGCAACGGAATGAGAAACTTTAAATAAAATATTACGTCGTACGACTGTGAGTAGCTTTTCGATGTGGGTTCAAACATATTCAACCATGCATCGCAAGCTCAACAAAAGGTGAGACAGTTTTTTTAACCCAGCTTACCGCAAAGATTTGAATGGGTGGAAAAATACGTTTTTATTCGACGAATTTCACAAAAAACATGTAACCACGAATGGAAATGTTCCGATTGAAATAGTTATTCTCGCTCTTAATTCAAATTCATTGTCAGTATAATTACGCCGACTATGCCTTCAAATTTCCAAATCTTAACGTAATAAATAGAAATGATGGTATTCATCAATTTTTGATCGAATACAAAGATCCAAACGTAATTACAAATTTATCTGTTTTTGTTGAAGAAATGGTATTTTGAATGCCCAAATGCCAAACCTTTCCTATGTCATAAATTATCTACTGACGCTCGTAGGGTAATAAATGGCATATGTTTTTCTGACCCTCCCTCGAAGACCGCCCGACGACGGTGAGTGTTTGGAGAAGGGGTAACCGCGTGAAAAACAACTTTTGTTTTTCACAAGTTCGCGGGGCGGTATCGGTTGTCAGTAGCGTGACAGACCCTTGGCAAGTAACTGCGTTTTACTTTCTGTCATCAACAGCGCCTAAACTAACTATATCACGTAATATTTTGTTTTCTTCAATAAATACTTTTTATTCTGCAGTCCGATTGAGTTCTGCCTTTTGCTGAAGGTAGAATCTCAACAGTTTTCTTGTCATTTCTGTCCTCTCAGCTATCATTAATCAGCTACATTGATACTAATGAAAAACGAATGACGTGGGAAAACCAGATGAAGTTCGGTCAACTTGGTCACGTTAAGTTTCACACGATAACTTTCCAGGTTATCCGTTTTCACAAATCTCCAGCAGCTTGTGCAGGCAAAGAGGTGATCGTAGACCGATCCATTCTCTTGATCCTCGCTCTCAGCGCCCCACCGCCGCGACTTTGCCGCGCGAGATTCTCGTTTGCTGATACAAATCAGCACCACGCAACAGTCATGAGCGTTGGTTTATCACGCGCGGCAGTCGAAAAATTTGAGCGACCGCGCGGGACGGTTCAATTCTTACCGACTTCCTTCCCCGATCCAATGTGCGACGGATTAAACGTTATCGGTGTACTCGCGCCGCCCGGCTCCTCGCGTCCCAGGTTATTTTATCGGTGACAGTGAACAGAATAAGGTGGCGGCGGTTGTCGTCGTGGAGGTAGATGTAGTCGTTGGCTTTCAGTGCGGTTTTTTGTTCTCTTCGCGAAAACGATGTGGTCTTACATCCTTCGAATTTTCGCGGTGGTATTGCTGCTGGGCCAACGGGTCAATGCTAACCCGACATTCGCCGAAACCGTGACCGAAACACGTGCCACGGAGGATGGTCTGCAGTTGCGCATTCTCCACACGAATGACATGCATGCCAGGTAACATCGTTCGCATACGCATTAACAATATAAATAAATTGTACATAATTCTATTCAATTATACAATTTTTCTTGCAATTTTGTGTAGAATTCCAAACAATTATTCATAATAATGCACAGTTGATGTGTAACTATATCGGGCCAATTTTTTTGTATAATTGAAAATATCCTTTCTCACTCGGGTGGCTCTGCTCTTCGCTTAATTTGACGTCGCGTAAATGGAAATGCATGGAACTTGATCAGAAAGAAAATCGACGACGAACTTTTCAAACTTTTTAATAATTCTGATCAACAAATTTTCACTTATCGAAAAATTGCGAGATCGGTCGGTACGAGGGTAACGCTGATCGTTGTTGGACAACTGTGCGAGCCGTCAACTCTGAAAGATGTATTAAAAAGCGATGCGATACCGGGAAAGCAGCCTTTGGGAGTTGCCGAGTAAGTTGAGTTGCCTGCCTCCAGGCGCTACGAAATCGACGACGTATCCGTGTGAAACAATGAAAAATAATTAGGCAATAAGCGAATTGAAAACCAACTCAAAGCTCCATGTGTGCGTGTTGCTAGATGAAAAGGAATAAAACTGGACTATTTTTTCTCTTTCGAAATGATGCGTTCAGCCGTTCCACGTTCCATCGAGTGTTACCCGACCTTCCCGACCTTGAATGATCGGACTCATCTTTCCGACGTAGTTTACGAAGTGATCGATGTCCAGTGTACCGACTTCGTGGTTGCGATGATGTTCGGCAATGATCGCGTGCCCGTCGCCGCCTGTCACCAAAAAGGAATTGATGGCAATTCGGTACCATTCGTCAGGAACGATGTCTTCGTAAACTGGTGTCTCGCACATGCGACATCTGAGTCGGAATTCGAGTAAAAGAAAGTTAAGCGTGGCGCACGACGAACTTTTCAACAAATGGGCGCTCGAACAACGGACTTACCTCACTTTCGCACTCGTTACTCTCGAATACGGTTCGTTTGTCAGGTTGTACGAAACCTGAAGACCCGACCACAGTAGGTAGCCACTCTTGGCCACGAATGACGTGTCACTGTAGCTCAAGGTTACAACGTACTCCAAAGTCTGTTGGGATCATAAACATCATTCGTTTTCCCTCGCAGCAATTACGACGTAAATCAAGAAAATTCTACGATCAGATTCGTTTCATACGAGTGCGTGGCAGGTAGCAGCAATCAGTTTGTAACAACACTCCGAACAATAACTAAAGTAAATTGTGTTCGAGCGATTGACCGGCATTGATGAAGTTTAAACTTCTCTTCGAACTATTATCTGCCTAAAAAGTAATTTAGTTTTGAAATAACTTTAAAAAATTGCATTTTTTCTTGTTTCCTGAAATTGATCGAAAACACACGAACTGTTGGGGCAATTTCACGATTATTGCGCAATTACGAACAATCTTTCGTTTCCCAGGTGTGTTTTCTCTGCAGAGTGCGAAAGATCCTTTCGAATCATGAGGATACAGCCTTGTAAATATGTGCAGTTGCGTAAATTCGCTATTTTGAATTTTATGAAAAAAATTGTTTTTCTCGAATACCTCGGCCATTTCGAATTTTGATGACAAGTCGTGAATATCAAATTTGTAGAAAATTAAATTTTCTACAACTTTGTTTCTTACAACTTTTTTTCTAAGATCGATATTACGCCCACGGCGAAAAAAAATAGAACCATCCAAACACTCCTTCGTGGAACATTCGATAACTCAATGCTTATGTAACATGAAGCTCCGATTATTTTTGTTAAAAAAATATCGATCTTAGAAGAAAAGTTGTCTGAACAAAGTTATAGGAAACTCAATGTTTCACAAGTTTGGTTTTTACAATTGTTCGTGAAACTCCGAAATGGCCAAGAAATTCTCAAGAAAAACCATTTTTTCCTAAATTTCAAAATAGCGAATATTATCAACGGCACGATTCGGTCACCATCTGGAATTTACACTACCAGTGACCACCCCCGACGAATAAAAAAAAAGCTGACCGGAATTTTGGTTATTTCAGAGCAAATATTGGGACATGTTGACTCTGCTTATACGTGTCGAAACATTTGGCGCGAATGAGAGTTCGTCGATAATACTGAATTCTAATTTCTGACTGTTTTCTTAGTGACGTACTTCGAGAAGATGCGTTCCCTGCAGTTCCATGACATCCCAGGTGTTGTCGAATGGCTGCACGATAACTAGATCGCTGTAAGTGACATTAAAAACCGTCGACTCGATGCTTCCTCGTACTCCACCGGCGTTCGTGCAAGCGATGGCCGCGTACGTCCAGTAGCTACTATTCTCAGCTTTGTCCACGTACTGCAAGAAAAAACCATGGTCACAGGAATTGCTCGCTGAATAATCAATTTCGCTCCGAAGACGAATTTAGTAAACCTTTCTTCGCGAAAATCCAATGCTTCTCGAAAGGAGAATATTTATTTTTCATAGAAAACCGGAAACAAAAATGTGATTATCTCTAGCAAAAACTACATCATGTAAAAAAGACTTCTGAAAAATATTTGTTGAATATAGTGGGCATAGAAAAAAAATTGCGTCGTTTATTATGAGTTCGCGCGAGATGGAGGTATAATTTCGACTGGGGGCCAAAACTAAGTTATTTCAATTCGTGAATGGCGACGTGACGTTTTGATGATGATTTATACTCGCTGTTAAGAGCGGGCTGACATTATATTGATGGGTGAAGCAAAATGCATCACTGCTCTTTCTACGCCGAGGCAATTCGTTCGGCTCGAATGAGTTCGATGAGTGTCGCGAAATCGTGGAACGGCGAGTACGCATCCGATGATGAAAAATAACTCACAGCATCGATCATCGCGTCGGTTATCAAATTTCCAATGTTACATTCCCTATATCGACAAGTGTTTGTGAGGTCCACCCTCGTGGAGCCCATTACTTGGGTGCCCAAAGCATCGACTTCCACTTGCCAAGGGGCCAGAGCTGCCAAAACCTCCGCATCTGCAAAACGCAGGATTATTTTCATGATTCACAGTGACGATTGAAAAATAAATTATTATCTTTCTGCATACATACTCTGCTCGATGGAATAATCCATGAGGATTGGATTGCCCTCCCAATCTATAACCTCGCCAGCTTCGTCGAACCACACGGTCAAGTTCCCCATGTATCTGCAATCACCGTCATTTCATTACCGCGCCATTCACTAAAAGCGTTGATTTTCGACTATACACGAATGAAAGCATCGTATCCATTTTAAATTTATTTTTCTGATAAGCTACTTTTGTGTTCATTTTTGATAAAACTCAATTATACGTAGTATTTGCTATTTAAATATCTTCGTAGTTTTCCACTTCGTTGATTATGCATTTGATGATAATTATCGCACATATTTATTTGGTAAAACGAAATATGAACTTTTTTGGCGAAAGTACTCGTGATAAACTAGAGTTTGGCGCTTTCATTCGAGGAAACAGTTTGCGTTGCTTGTATCCAAGGGATAAACGTTTTGTTGCTTTTATTCGTGAATAGCTCCTTTCCGGTTATACACTATTCGTGCCGAGTTTTTTGGTGCTATTGTGCGTTAGAACCGTCGATATACTTTCACCCACTTGCTGTAAGCGTAAGCTTGGACGATCAGAACAGTCCTTTCGGTACCTTCCTGAACGACGACCACCGGATATTCGTCTATAGCAGCATTTGTGGAGGGCACCTCGCCTGAAACAAAGCAGAACATAAACACCAAAGGAAACTACGCGGTACAACATTTTCCGTCAAATTCATCACAAAAATTTGTGTCTTTCTCATGATCAATCATTAATCATAGTCGAAATTATCGGATTACCAGATCAATCGTTAACGTCATGTGATTACCCCGTCATTGTGCACCTTTCCAATTATTCAATCAATTTTTTTTCAAAAACGAATATTAACTTATTAACTAGCATAATTAATGGACACTTGGAATTATTTATTAACCGAACAATTTTTGGCCGAATTTCGGAAAGGACCAATGATTGAAGTGGTATTTGAACTAGTGTTCGATGACTAAACATTACGAGCTACATTTTTGATATGTCAGTGGTTTTCATTAAAAAATGCTATATCTCGATCTAAGCAAATGGTGACCGAACTTTAAACAATTTAGCAAGCTCTGAATTTACGCAAAAATGAACCATTGAAAATGTAGCTGGTAGTTGTTATGACACATTCTTCAAATGCTCTCAAGATAAGGATTCTGTATCACAAGAATGGAGCACACTGGACCAGGGTTTCCGAGTTTCTGAATGCGAACTTACAATTGAAACGAATCCTTTCTCAATTTTCTGTTTCAACACAAATGAGAAAACAATGTACACAAAAATCCTTATTCAAAGGGTTGTGAATTGAAAAGATCTCACGACCTTTCCCCCCTTGTAGATATACTCACAATCAGAAGCGTACGTTGTTTTCACTTATCACATGACCCAAAGACTTCCATGGTCTGTTAGGTGAGATATGCCATCGTCGATGCATTGTAATGACCTTGTTTCACGGAAATTATGAAAATGGGAAAAACCCCTCGAATATCACGTGAAAGGAGAATTCGATTTTACCCACAAATTGGTAATTTTGAGTCTCGATCGCTGATTGATCGGAGAGTTCGAGACTTGTGGGTTCAAATGAATGATTGACGGACTAACGGAAAAGTTCGCCATCACAATTCCTCGATGCTCGAGTAATTGTATTTTTTCGAAAGCCAGTTCATAATTGACGATGCAACTGGAAAATTTCCAGTTTTCGTAAAGCAATGTGGAGGATTCCAATCAGATATATCAATTGATAGGATGATGAGTTCTTTGTTCGTTTCAATCAATAATCGATCAAGTAATCATCAACATGTTGATGGTGATTACTCGTTGACTGGAGAAACGATCCATCACAAGTTCAATTACTGATGGAAATGAAATAATTTGATTTCGGAATTCTTGATTATGGAGTAATAGAATAATGGTGATTTGAAATTCTCATTTTGGGAAATTGCTCGACAATTGAATCTTACCGCTGTACAGAAAAGTATGCGAGTGTCCGCCAACAATGAGGTCCACATTCGGACATTCCGCAGCCATGACGAGGTCAACTTCGTGTCCACAATGGCTAAGGGCTATTATTATGTCAACCCCTTGAGCCTTCAGCTTCTCGGCCTCCAAGTTCACGGTTTCAACTTCGTCCAAAAATTTCAGCTTCTCCGTGCTCGCGAGCGTCTTGAATAAATTATCGAGTCAGGCAAATTCTGAGCGAGAAACGAAAACGAACGAGCCCACACAGGGAATCATGTATTCCGAATGGGTACTCACGTTTGTGGTCGAGAGAATCACACCGATCACGCCGATCAACGTGCCGTTTCTCTCGATAATCGTGCTGTTTGTGTATTTCCCTTGGATGTCCGGCTCCTCGCTGTCGTCGATATTTGTCACGACCACCGGAGCCGTAATCATGTCCAGAAATGGCACCACGCCCGCGATGCCATTATCGAACTCGTGATTGCCGATGGTCTGGAAGGCGACATTAATTGTAGTTACGAGCGTTACAGGAATTCAGGAATTCCCCGTGCAGATTCTGCTATTCAAATTTATGCGAGCCCCGATATTCCCCGATTGAGTAGCCAGTGTTCAGGACCGCGAAATTGCCACGACACTCCGCATCTGCTATCGAAATCCGTACAAAAAAAGTCAAGAAAAAAACAAGGCGAAAGAATAAGATTATGAACTTGCATAAAATCCTAGAAACTGGTTTAGTAATCAGATGAAAATTGATTGAGCCGCAAAAAATTTCTCGGTAAAAATTTGACCCAAATTTTTCAAGATCCGTGGTGAAAGAATTTATTCCTATACCTGCGATTAGTACAGATTTGTACTATGAGCAATTTGACCTCTGCCAAACTTGTAGAATGCAGGGGGGTCAAATAATGTCGATATTGGATTTGACCTTGACGATGGTTATGAAGGTTCTATATTTCCAGGTCACAGTGATTTTTTCAAACGAGACGCCCTATTTTCTTGCAGGTTCGTATTTTTCTCATGGATACAAGTAACTTAAACCATAAATCGCAACTAACGACATCAAGACAATGAAATCACTAGCGAACGCAACAAAATGAATAGTAATATGATTCGAAAATTGTTATGGATTCAGCATTCTCCTCAAATGCATCTTGTACGATAAAGAAACCCGATAAAAAATGGAATTCGTCGGTATTTCCTGGGTTTTCATCGTCCTGATGTCGCGAGCGCGATTCAGCGTTGCGTCAAATCAAAATACGTTTGAGATAAAAGTTATTTGTTTTCCTGCGAAAAATACGAACCCGCGAAAAAATACGGTTTCTATTTGCAAAAATCACTATGACGTTAAAATAACCTTGATAATCATCGGCAAGGTCAAATTCAAGGTCACCATTATTTGATCCCCCTCTGCATGCCACAAACTTTGTAGAGGTCAATTTTTTATGTGTTACGGTTTGTACGGACTGCCCGTGTCCAGGATATCCTCAGATACATACATGTGCACCTGAGCATTCGAGCACACCAAGAGTCTCCGATTCAAAGCGACTAGATGAACATTTTTTCCAGAAATTGGGAGGAAATTTGTAAATGCTATTTCACTGGCGAACATTAATCGCGATTATTGTTCAGAAAAGTTACTACTGAACTGATAATCTGTTCATCATGTGCAATGGAATATAAACGAATGCGAATGTGATCAAACCAGAAAATTCATAAACTTGCGATCAATCATTGTATTTTTATGTCTTGTGGGGGAATATATTCTATACTGATTCATATAAATGGCATTGAAATCAAATTTGTATTTTTAAACTCTTTCAAAAAAAAAAAAAGGAAATCATTGTCTTTGTATTTATTCAGCTGGCTTCGATCGGTTTCTTCTCCAGAGACGACATTTCCGTCATTTGTATTTTCATTTGTATTTTTATCCTCAAGTATGTAAACTCCCAGTCTATTCAAGTGTATAACAAGCTCTGCGAAATATAGACAGTGCGTTGAACTACAACGGAAGTCCTCGATTTCCATGAATATTAATTACTCGACGATAATTAATGCTGCTCGCTGGGAGATGATGCGTTACGTTTTCTATGACTACAAAAATACCTCTCGAGTCGTTAGCTCAGTAGCGCGCACATCTGCCTAAGGCGAGGCATTTCTACGGATAGCATTTGCATGATTGTTTTTTTTCTCCTGAACTAGCAAGAGAATCTGGTTATCTGGAGCAGTGAATAATCTAGAGCCGGAGCTTTGCAGCCGGAAAATTAGTTGAAGGGTCAAGTAAAATTAAATTTCACTATTCAACGCAAATTATGTGATTCGTATTCTATGACTGGAAAAATGGTTTTGCAATCGAATAACCAGGTTCGATATAATTTTTAATGATTCGACGAATAATATGCTATCTAAAAGCGATCTCGATAAAAATCTGTCGATCAATAAATAAGTGTATCTATTGACCATGAAAGAGATGAGTACCGTAGAATCATTGATAAGAATCCTGATAAGATGTAAATAGCATTCTCGAAATTTTGAAGTATTTTTGAGGAATATTTTTTTTCTAATGAAATATTGACAAATATTTTTTCAACGATTACGTACTCCAAGTATACAAATTGAAATTTGAGCGTCAAGTTTTTCGCCTCAACAATATTTCGAGTGTAAGCGTTTGAAATATAAATATCGTTGTCGAATAAATGGGTCTGACAAAAACTTGGAGATTCAACATATCCATAAATATTTATTGGTATTTCAGTTTAACGTGATTCTCTTATCAATGGTACGTTTTATTGTGAAATTGAGATGAGACGATCGCGGTGAATCGCGTGACACGTTTATTGTAGATCGAGATTCACGCGGAAGTCGAATGAATCTATCGAAATAATTGCATGAAATACACGTGCGGGGAAATAATCCGAAAGGTAATAAAAGATGTAATGTTAATATATTAGCTGTCAATCGCGTGATAAGATAATATGTCACTTTGACAGGAGCGTTTCGTCAATCTAATTGGAAACGAAGGACTTCGTATCGTGGATTCGAACGGTCGCAAGTAATCGAGATCAATGTCAATAAGCGTATTGAATCTTCTAATAATCGGCTTATCGAATGGGCCGTATCGAGTAGATAGATGCTTGAAAAGTACTCGTAATAAATCCATAATCCTTTCATGACCCGAACATTCATCGCTTTTTAATACACATCACAAGTTTTATAAGCGATGATCATTTCCGTCGAAACATGAGCAACGACCAATTATGGCCGTTCGGTCGCTCGCGGAGTAGAATAATCCCGCCACACTATTAATATACCTAATAACGCGTTAATCCCAAACTTTCTGAGTCCATTAAAAATCTACGTCTTGAAAATCATTTATAAAAATCACACTTCATGATCACAATCATTTTTCCCAGCTAGAAACGTTGCTCTTACGAATTACTAGAGTTGAAACTTGAGAACAAACTGAATACCGTAGATAAGTACATCAGAGTTGGATGAAAAAATGAAGAAACACAACAAACGTGGTTTTATATGTTCTATGCCGGAGAAATGTTGTTCAAATCATTCGAATCGTTGGAAAAATATCATTTTTCTAATTCACGGGAGAATATTGGCAGGCAATGGTACGCTTTTTATCTACATTTGCCAAATTAAGCACTAGTCACACGATCCAATTTACGATGAATCGATTTTGCGATATTAGATAAATGAGAAGTTCTTGTATCATCGGATTAACTAAGTGTGCTATGCGTTGAATTTTTTACAAAATTTGCTAGTCGAGTTCGAAGAACGAACAACTGTTTGAAGAAATATAAAATAAATAGAAATAGAAATTGTAGTAATAAACTGGCTGCGATATTTTTCGCATTGTGCTTTTCTCTAAGATGAGATTTTCAGCAGGTAGAATTGTTTCACTTTCCTATCTCGATTTTTGAAATAATTTCTAACGAAGAACATTTGTTGAATAGCTGAAATAGAGTGGAACGTTCCGCGTGCCAAACCACGTACAGATATAAGTGCTGATCAATGTCTCTTTGATGTACCTACATCATTTCACGTACAAAGAAATGAGTACTTACAAGAAGAGAGTTTCAACTCGCCATCATCTGTCTACTCGGCGTATGAATTATCTGTCATTTGAAGGTCACCTGATGCGAAGCTACTTGTGCCTTGTGCTACATCGCACTTTTCAAGTCGAGCAAGTATGTGGAGCACTCGTTATCTTTGAAACGAATTCAACAAATTTTTTGTTTCTCTTTTCAATGTCGAGATGTGCGACTGAATCTGTCGCGAGATCACAGACATAAGAGATGAAATTGGCGGGGATGTCGTTAATGATCACTGTTACATTGACATCGCGTATATTGCGAATTTTAAACCCCAATTCCGAATAACACCTCTCTCTCCAACTCAGTAACTTCGACGTGGAATATTAACAATAATAAGAAGAATAACAATCATATTCATCTATTATTATTATTATTATTATTATTATTATTATTATTATTATTATTATTTTTATTATTATTATTATTATTATTTTTATTAGCAGCAGTAGCAGCAGTAGTTGTAGTAGTAGTAGTAGTAGTAGTAGTAGTAGTAGTAGTAGTAGTAGTAGTAGTAGTATTGTTGTTGTTGTTATTATCATTTTACGTGAATTTTCAATAATACGAAATTTTTGGGCATGACAATTTTTCTCGAAATCGAAAAGGATTTTTACTACGGATCGCACAATATGCCAGAATATTGTGACATTAGTGACGCGATGCCAGGTGCATGTTTCGTTATAGGACACGACGCGTTGGACATTACGCGTGACGTGAGAAGGCAGGTGTTAAAATTCGGAAAGTACAGCTTTGTGATATTGAAATTTGAAAAAAATGATTTTATATGCACTTATGAAACAACGTTTTCCACTTGCCTGAAAATCGGTGGTTAGTGCAAAGATAAGTAGGTTTCTTAAAAGCAATAGGTTGAAACTCACGTGGTGAGAATTGACCAGTTATCACGTCTGTTTTTCCGAATATTCACATAGACACGGTGATTTGTTTCGGTCTGTTGTTTCAACCTTGAACGAAGACTAACAATCGTGGCTAGATGGATAAATAATGGAAAATAGCAGAGACTCTGATGCAACGAGCATCAGGAAAAGCTCTGCAACACCCTCGCACGATGCACAGTCGGCGCAACGTGAATTTTCGCTGTTGTTGTTTTTTTTCACCCTTTTTTGTCATCATTACGTTATTTTACGAGATACGAGTCACTTATTACCAAGAGAGATAATAACGTTTGATCCTTCGGTTGGAATTATTACCATGACATCGTGAGGCAGCATATTCATGAAAGTTGCCATGACGTACCAACGATGGACGTTGTACCAAAGAGTTCCTTGGAAGTGATCGCCAGCGTTTAAAAAAATCGCGTTTGGGCGTTCATTCACGAGCTGGTGTGAGGCTGTGTACAATCGAGCCATGCCACCCACACACTCTTCCTCGTCGTAACAGGTACCCGAACTGGAACTCGTCTGGACGAACCTGTTCGTAAATATGCTCACCATTAATTTCTTCGCCGTAATCGATCATGGATTAAAGTTGTATCTCATTTCGCATATAAATTACCGCGAGACATCGATTGGATTCGAATAAGATTCGTTACTCGGGACAAATAATCAGAGAATACTGGAGAGAAAATACACAATTTTTCTCCGTATACATTTTTTTCCATTTCAATGGAGTTATTCACGCAAAAAATCACGTGATTAAATCCTAATTTATTTGGATTTTTATAAAAAAAAGGTCACGCAGTTAATGCGATTTTACGTAGCGCAGGATTATTTTGAAAATCATGCGCGTAAGTTTGCAAACGACGAGTGAAGTTTCGAGTTTGCGTCGAGAATTGCGTGGTCTATGTTGCGAAGTCCAGAATATTCACCTGCTATACGATTTATTCCCATAAATATGCGTTACGTGTAATAGCTTCGGAAGTAGTTTGAAACTCGTTTCGTTAGCTAACGAGCAGAGTATTATGTAACCGTAAGAAATAAACACCTCATCCATTTATTCAGTTTCTGGCGACGCTAATTTTCTATTCAAAATTTTTATCTACGGAATTGTTATTCTGCAGATATCGCGATGAATATTGATAAAGCTCTTGGAATAACTGGTGTCTATCTGCTTGATTTCGTTCGGCGTGCAAAAATTCAGCTCGATCGGAAGTATCTTTTCGAAGTCAAATCGTTTCGTGTCTCAAACGATGATGGTTTCATTATCATGCA
The DNA here is from genome assembly GCA_963969455.1 of Arge pagana. NCBI lineage: Eukaryota > Metazoa > Arthropoda > Insecta > Hymenoptera > Argidae > Arge > Arge pagana. The sequence continues at coordinate 14,709,835 of OZ018311.1, read as the reverse complement.
GATTATACATCAAGCATGTCAAGCATCCGGATTTCGTATAGACGTTCATTTGAATAAGAATCTCATTGGTAGCACGTTCGAAGCATTTGTAGCTGTAATTTTTAGTTGAAATTGGCGCTGCTATAGAAAGATACGTACGAATGTTCGAAGTAGAGAAATAATTCGTACCTACACGCAAATTGTACAGAAGCTAGCAAGTAAGAATTCAGTTAATTTGTTCAATAATTTACAAGGAAAATGTAAATACATTGCTGCTAATGAACGTGGAAAATCGAGTTGAATTTTATGGACCATCGAATAACGGTACAATTCTGTTCAGGAAATATAAAAAGAGAAATTCTTATGCTTATCGCGGAACATCTTTCACAGTTTTCATCGCTGAATGTTATTCATCACAACTTGAAACAAGATCTATTCATTATATACGTATTTCCATGCATACAAAATAGTTTTGCAGAATACATAAATTGATGATACTGGCGAACCATTGTGACGAATGATTTGCAACTGAAACTCAATACCAACGCAAAATTCTATTGCTCGATGTCTCGCGACTATTATTTTTTTCTATCGCAATTTCGGTCGAATTTCTCGTTTAATAATTGTACCACCGAAGATTCAGCGCAGGACTTCACTGTTCGCCAAGATTCGCCGTCATATCGATCGAATGGGAAATAGAAAAGCGAGCCGTGAGTAAAATATTCATTCTGCACTGAAGAATGTGTTAATCCCAAGAAAATTGAATATCTTGGATTTTATTTATTATTGCCGAGAAACTATTGGTAAAACTGAATAAGTATTTCATTGTACTTCGAGACTTGTGGTCTAAGGGGACATGTATCATTCGTAAAAATGAATTCTCTTTTCTCAAGATAAATGATTCTAATTTGGAGAAATGTATGAGCTTAGAATGAAAAAGTGGAACTCTAATCGCAAGAAACTCTAATAACAGAATATTGTCTTGAGTCTAAGCATCTAAGTGTTCGCGGGAAGAAGATACACGTTCGAATAGTTGCGAGTTACTAATTTTCTTGAGATAAACCAATATAATAGTGGATAAAAGAAAAAAAGAGCTTATCTCAATGGGCCAAGTTTTCTGGCAACATAAAAATATTATCTCATTCAAATATATTATATTTTCCTAAGAAGAAGTTCTTTTAGACTTTTTTCAGAAGAAAATCGTATGAAATACTAGAGAAAATAGTACTGATAATAACAACATTTCATTGAACCCATAATATTCTCATTATCGCGCAGCTCTGCGTAAGTATATCATGCTCACTTATTAATATTGATATTCGCTTAAGCGAGGTCTTAGGAATTCAATAGAGATACTCTCATTTATTGTTATTGCTGAAATGGAATAGTCATTATGTAGTTTCGGTATTTTCGTTTGTCTATCTTAGCTAAAGCTTGATAATTACGTTATTGGAACAAAAAAAGTTCATAGTAGTGATATTATCTATTTTATTGTCCTGAAGAGATATGAGTGCGATAGCCGAGAGGGTTAAGCGTTTGCGTTCGATTGCGATTGATAGTTAGGAAAAGCGAGCGTTCTGGGCTCGATCCGACACAGGATTAAAATCAGTCGAATTTGTAGTTACATATATGGCTAGATATATCTAGGAGAAAAGAGAAATGTAAGAGTTGATGCTCGAGTCAAAAGTTGAAAAATATATTTTTTCGACTTCTTCTCCTAAAATAACTTGTTTTTCAACAAGAAAATATTTGCTTAAATCGAATAAACATTTTTTCAGACCGAGACTTGATTCTCCTAAGAGAAGTTAATTTTGAAAAGTGTCTCCATCGCACAAATAGAAATTTGTTTAATCGAAGACAATTTTCTCTGGGCAAGATATTCTTTATTCTCAGGGCAACAAAATATTCTTCCAGCATTATAAAAGTACGCCCTTTACTCGAGCCAAGTCAAATTTATTTGGGATTACCACATTTTTTTTCAGTGCATATTTTACCAGAACTTGCAAATGAAAAGTTTAAGAAATCCCAACGTATCACAATCAGGTATCACGTCAATTGATAAACTTGTGGCAATTCTTTATCAGATGCTGATCTCGTTTCTGATTCCTCGCGAGAGTACTGTATCGTATCGTTTTCTCGCGATCTCTATCTGTTGAAAATGATGGAAATTTTCCTGCGAAATTTCTGTCACGATCAGTGAAACTGGGATCAAATGGCTACAAATGTAAAATCTCAGGGCCAACAACGTGTGGCGGTTATGAGTTTCTGCGACTTAACCGGTTATCCATCGCGATACGATATCAGTACTTACCATTCTTGCCACTCTATAAGCCTATAATAAGTGAATATTTGCCGAGCATTCTAAGCTTGAAATGACAAGCGCGTCGCGTGATGCTACAGCAGTTGCGCGGCCTGTGGCGCAGAGCTAGCCCATTTCAGTTCAGATACGCGGTGAGAGATGACGCAACACTTGAATACTTTCTCGCGACTAAATTCGACCGCGAGCTGAGTATAAATCGGGAGCCGTATCGTCATCCTATTATCTTCAGCAGGGTCAATACTGTTCCGCTGTAGCGCGTGATGATTCTGGTTGTGACCCCTGATAACCCGCCCTCGTCGTCCATCCAACTAGCGCACGATTTGCGACGAGTATCTCATGACGCCTGAAGACTTTAAAATTCGAAACACACACATTGTTAGTATCTATGACCATCGCGTCCAGTACATGTCATACATTACTATACCAAAGCTTGATAGTCATAACCTCTTCCGCAGGTAAGAGCAGTATGCACGCTAGCGAATCCTGCACATGACACAGTCCACAGATGAATGTAGACTTATCGTCAGCAGGCATGTCGGCCTGCGGACGAGGAAATTACGATGAAAGTCAGGTCACATGATGAGTATGAGTACGAATCGCGTGAGTGTGGGTGACACTTGCGCAGTTGAAGCGTGAGAGACGAATTAGCTGCATACTGACTAGAATATTATGCTCGAGGATGCAATAAACAGGGCGAATCACGGTTATCCCATTATTTGTTGACGACGAAAACGGGAAATTGTTGGAGCGTTCAGGTAAACTCATGGATAAAAAAATGACAACAGTAAACGAGATCAACCCTGTTACAATAATAATTGTGTAACATGGACACAAATGCCTGATGATTGACATGGACAACCTAAGTGGAGCAACTGTTGATCATATTTGCAAATCTCGACCAGAATTGAAATACATTATATAATTTCATTTAGCGATTGGAAAGACAAGTAAACGAATAAAGAAGAGAAAATTATTACATAGGCGAGAAATATCATCTGAATTTGAAGAGTGTTTCTTAAAATAATTTTACTGCACAGATAATTGAATTGTCACTGTCATTCTAGAAGTTTTTTCTATTCAGTCCAAGTCATTGTGAACTATAGATGCGTAGAAATCCTAAAATACTTTTATTGTTAATAAGAATTATTCTTTCAGCGAAATTGCAAGTCACTTACTTAGTCGTTATTTCTTGTTCGAACGGGGTATATTAAAGGGTTGTATGCATTATAGTTACCTAGCATGGAAATCGTTGATGTGAATGACTGACAATTCGAAGAAGTTACTTCGGCCTGGATACATGAGACCTTTTGCGGTAAAAGCCTCGGTCGGCGATAGATACATCGTGATCAGGAATATCGCCAGGGCCGGAACCCGACAGCTGAAGCTTTCACGCATCATGCTGCTGAAGCAAACAAAAACACGAAAGAAAACTTACATTTCGAAGTTTACATTTACATTTTTTTCAATTATTCCATCATCTTTATTTTCGTTGCTACCTCTACTAGGGCTGTTGAGATGTCGTGGTTTCTAGTTTCACACGTACAGTAGGTTGCCAAGTTATGAGGGACCGTCACAGATATTAGTATTTTCTGATTTTCCATTTTTTTTAAATATTTTTTTTGTCAAATAATTGGTTACAGGTTTTATTGGTATTATTCTCATAAAAGAGCACCTAATTCAGAAAATAAAATAATTTACGAGAGACGACATGTTCACTTCTTCTTAAAAAAATAAAGAAGAAATTTAAGTTTTAATTTTGAATTCTGTTACAAAAATAAGCAACACCAATTTATTCGGGAACGACATTCATTTGTTGATCATTTTGGGCAGAATAACTTCTGAAAATAATTTTAAAATGTGCGGCAAACACGTTGCTATAACAGCGATTTCGAACCAATAATGCATAAATAACACTACTTGAGCAGTAGCCTTGATTATTTTGGCAAACGACCCGGACACCGCTGCTGTAATAATAATAATCATACCTGTATCAATACGACGTACATAAATTGTATGAAAATGAATTTATTGGTAACAATGATTAGTTAAAACACGAAAATACACAAATCTGTGCACTGTCCCTGATAACAGTGCTAATCCACTGTAATGTAACGATTTTGGTCATTTTGCGAAATTCGTTATTATCCGATCGAGCAAATGTATTTTCTCGTGTCAATTACACTGATACTGCCTAAAATACTCGGGTGCAAGTTGTAAGAATCACGACCTCCACTACGATACGAATCATACGTTATTTCAAGCCTTCGAATGACACGGTTTATTTTTATTTTTTATTTTATTTTTCAAGAGGCTAGTCGATTCTGTCACCATTTACTTGCCCACGCACGTGTGTTGATTTGCAATCATTTTTCTGTCATTACGAGTTATTATGTAATAAACGCTCATTTCCATTTTTTCAATATCCAACCTCATTGATGTATCTGACGTATTTCAATTGCACTGAATAAATGATTTCATCTCAAGACATGTACTCAGTGACGAGGTGTGTGGGTTCTGTTCGTTGCTTTAGCGAGTTCGAAACTCAGTTTGTTGGTTTGAAGAACAAAAAACTCAGAGTATTATCTAAAAAGTACTCGAGATTGTTGAACTTGGCACTTTTTGCCTGTTGTCGGATCAGGTGAACCGATGAAGAAACTTTGCTCCTACAAGATGGCCTGTCAACCGCGTGTTGGGAAACGAATTGATTTCGAGATTTTCATCATCGATGCACGTGCCCCTATCGTTCGGATGGAGCTTTCGTCGCGCGTTGTACGAATGTCGATCGCACGGGTTTGCTTTGTGCGGTGAAATGTGTCGTGCGTCGTGGAAATGATAATAAGTTGAAGACTTACCGGTTAATGTTTAGTCAATGATCCCGCGAGTAACACTAATATGCATCATCTGACATCATTGACAGAGTTCCCACCACGGACCAACTGAAATTCTAGCGATATTCAAGGTTGCGTATCGATACTGCGCTTGAAAAGAGTCTTAACGTTTATCACTGCGCGTTATCGAACACACACGGATAGAGTCCCATTCCGATGCCGAATAATCCCCGGCACGTGAAACTCAACATTTACAATGTAAAAGGGATCAGTTACGACTAGCCGCGTCATTTCGCCTCGTTTCACGTCAGTCTAGACTTCTTCTCATTTCCACCAATCACAAAGCCATTCCAAGCTCTATTCGCTATCGAAATATATGCTATCTCGTACGCGGCACGTGGGATGACGAAAGGGTCAACGAATTTCCATTGCGAAATGATTGACGAAGCGATCCGGAGGGATTTACGCGGAACACTTAGCACTCGAGTGTCTACTAATCCGACGATTCGGATTTCGGCCCAATTATTTCCTTCCAGTATTTTACCGTTTCTTGCTCGATTTTTCGATATGTTCGCAGTTCAGTCTATTTTCGACGGACCCAACTGTTTCTTTCTGGCGAGTCGTGAAATTTGAAAGGGCGAGGAAAAATAGACAATAGAAAGTATTCGGAGATAATTTTGGTTCGCACATTGTTATCGGTGAATTTGCAAAAAATTCTGCAAATGCAGCTCGTTAGCGTTTTTCAGTTTCAGCGTAGGCGGCCCATTCACGGCGAAAAATCCGGGACGGGGGAGATTTATCCGATTTCATACGGAACCTACAATCGTATAAGATTCTCGCTTGCAGAGTAACTTTCCCAAGATAGGGCGAATTATTATTAACTTTAGGGCTCCCGGATTTGGGACTGGGCCAAGATTTCTGTATGAGACGCGCTACCCGTTTATTTTTTCATCTAAATAACGTTAAGTCACCAGACCTGCAACCATGACCGATTATTCTCGTTTTCATCGCGTACAAAAACTGTATGAGAAATACTCCACTCTCGCTGATTCGAAAGTTGTCAGTTATCGTCGACGCTCATTTGGCACCGCAAGCTGCTCTACCGATGTTTCTCGCTGACGAGGAAACAAAAAAGGTTACCGAACAAAATAATTCATCGCCATAATAAACAGCTGAGGCCATTCGCCTCCATTCACGAGGCCAGGAGCAAACAATTGTCGAAATATCAGTACCATTTTCGAAGTAGCGAGTATGTGCGTGATTTATTCATTTTTTTCATCACCAACGGTTTTTTATCAGATCTTGGACACGATTTGACAACCGATACTAATTTTCATCGTCATGCTTGGGAAGTTTTCCCTTGAATTTCGAGCATCGGATCTCTTTTGTAGATATTTGCAGGATCCACATTTTCGTTTGGCGATATTTTTTTTCGCAATCAAGACACTTTTGAAGAACGCCTCAAAATTTACAAATTTACGAATCGAGCCCCGCTGCCAAATTTACCGCTCGATCCAAACTTGAAGCTTTTTGGAAATTTAATTACCCAACAATAAACACTCGATCCGCGAAAATATGAAGATTGAGTGTACGATAAATATATTTTTATTCGAATTTTGGTGAAATAAAGTTACGACGTGATACGATAGCTTATATCGTGTGTTTTATTAAATAAAATCAACTACTGACGACGAAAATTCTTTAAAATAATCGTGTTTTCAAACTCTTTGACTACCCCAACCCCCTCAATCGCAACCGATCTCATCAGTGGAACGTGACGGGATTCGAAAAAAGAAAAAAATTCCTTAGCGAATCTGGATCACACTGCATTGGTCGTGCCAAGAAGAAGAACTAAACGCGACAAAGTTCACATCTGGATGCGGAGGACGAGCACGAGACGACCTCGCATGGCACGATCGATGCCTTTTATTTTCCTGTCGAGTTAGAAAAAAAAATGAAATCCGAGGCCACGACGTTGATTCCATCACAGCGAAATTGTAGCTTGGATATTTCTGCGAATCTCGATACACCCGACGGCTGCACGAATCACTTTTGATGTTTGGAAATTCGGAAATAGTTGACCGCACAAGAAGCTACGCGAACGAAATTGTCAGATGGGTATCTCATCATCGTGGATAAATCGTTGGTCGAGCCCCGCGGCTCGTATATTCGGAGCACACAGAGAAGCGTGAAAAAAGCAAAACTAGGTCCCATCAAAAAGATGCTAACACAATTGACGAGAAAATTAATAAAATGACCTGGGGAAGTGACTCTGCGCTGTGAACATTGAAGTTTAGTATCAGGCATTCCGATATCTTTGTACAAATGTTGAACAGAAATGGCGATTTTTGTCGAAATACATTTATGCTCTACTATCATTATTGCAGAATCTATATCCATAAAAAAAGTCCTGGTTACCGAAGTAATGACAAAAATATTCAATTGGGAATATGAGTTACTAACGGTAAGCATTATAAATGCGACGTGGCAAACATCGCGGAGTCGCTATACACGTTCTCTCATCGATGTTGTTATCGGTCAATTCTTCCAACGAAGAAATCAAGGTGAACACATTATTATTTTTCGTATGTTTTTTCACGTGCACAAATTTTATTTCCACTATTAGATATCAAGTTATACACTTCGCAGCAACCAATTGATGATAAAATGGCTTAGCAAGCTAATTAATGTAAAAAAACAACTATTCCAAGTAACAAAGTGATACGGCCCATCCTGGTAAAACCGCCTTCATTCACGGCAGCACACGCAACTTACCGATGCCTTGTCATTTGTATACATTTTTGTTCACTCGTTCGCGAACTTGCCGCCGGTGCATCACACTTGCAACGAAATGAGAAACTTGAAATAAAATATTACGCCGTACGACTGTGAGTAGCTTTTCGATGTGGGTTCAAACATATTCAGCCATGCATCGAAAGCTCAACAGAAGGTGAGACAGTTTTTTTAACCCAGTTAACCTCAAAGATTCAAATGGCTGGAAAAATACGTTTTTATTCGACAAATTTCACAAAAAACATGGAACCACGAATGGAAATATTTTGATTGAAATAGTCATTCTCGCTCTTTATTCAAATTCATTGCAGGATAATAACGTCAACTATGCCTTCAAATTGCCAAATCTTAACGTAATAAATATAAATGATGTTATTCATTAATTTTTTATCGAATACAAAGATCCAAACGTAATTACAAATTTATCTGTTTTCTTGTCATTTCTGTCCTTTCATCTATTATCAATCAGCTGCATTGATACTAATGAAAAACGAAAGACGTGGGGAAACTAGATCAAGTTCGGTGAACTTGGTCACGTTAATTTTCAGACGATAACTTTCCAGGTTATCCATTTTTACAAATCTCCAGCAGCTTGTGCAGGCAAACAGGTGATCGTAGACCGATCCATTCTCTTGATCCTCGCTCTCAGCGCCCCACCGCCGCGACTTTGCCGCGCGAGATTCTCGTTTGCTGATACAAATCAGCACCACGCAACAGTCATGAGCGTTGGTTTATCACGCGCGGCAGTCGAAAAATTTGAGCGACCGCGCGGGACGGTTCAATTCTTACCGACTTCCTTCCCCGATCCAATGTGCGACGGATTAAACGTTATCGGTGTACTCGCGCCGCCCGGCTCCTCGCGTCCCGGGTTATTTTATCGGTGACAGCGAGCAGAAGAAGGTGACGGCGGTTGTCGTCGTGGAGGTAGATGTAGTAGTTGGCTCTCAGTGCGGTTTATTTATTCTCTTCGTGAAAACGATGTGGTCTTACATCCTTCGAATTTTCGCGGTGGTATTGCTGCTGGGCCAACGGGTCAATGCTAACCCGACGGCCGCCCAAACCGTGACCGGAACACGTGCCGCGGCGGATGGTCTGCACTTGCGCATTCTCCACACGAATGACATGCATTCCAGGTAACATCGTTCGTATAGGCGTTAATATTATAAATAAATTGCACACAATTCTATACAATTATACAATTTTTTTTTGCAATGTTGTGTAGAATTCTAGACAATTATTCATAATAATGCACAGTTGACGTGTAACTATATCGGGCCAATTTTTTTGTATAATTAAAAATAACCTTTCTTACTCGGGTAGCTCCGCTCTTTGATTTATTTGACGCCGTGTAAATTGAAATGCATGGAACTTGATCAGAAAAAAAATCGACGACGAACTTTTCAGACTTTTCGATAATTCTGCTCGACAAATTTTCACTAATCGAAAAATTGCGAGATCGGTCGGTACGAGGGTAACGCTGATCGTTGTTGGACAACTGTGCGAGCAGTCGACTCTGAAATTGCGAGTGCAGTCGACGTGCAACTTGCACTCGTTGCATAATTAATTTTTCCTTGCCAGAATAAACATCTGTCAGGAAAATTCTTCAACTTTCGATCTCTTTCGTAGACTCTCGTCGGCTATATTTCGTAAAAACGAATGTTTCTCACTTTCTCGAATTCTAGCGAATCGGTAGTTGATATCGGTATCAATAATCAATCGGGTATTAAAAACTCGCGGAGGGGCATAATCAACAGCAAGATAACCGCGCTGCACCATGGAAAAAAATCATATCGCTAAACCGCGAAAACTGGTTAACGAGATGCGAAAGCTACAAAGAGTGACATCACGTGTCCCACATCGAAGGACGATTCCTGAAAACAGGATTTCTGGTTCGACAGTTTCTCTTACATAAACATATTTTGTTACATCTTAGACATCTATCTACTCATCTCCGAGTTGTCCTGCGTGATATGTATCAGGAATTTATACAAGCGTTTGGATAAACATATTAAACTGAAAATAAAAGTCGTGACGCCAAGATCCGAAGTTTAGTTGAAAAAACGTCTCTGAACGAAGTGAAAAGCGATTGAGTCCGGGTTTGTCGAATATCGAATTGATTTGATGAAGCATAAAAGTTTACGTGATAGTAAATTTCAGTCGATGAATATCGTCAAAATTGTTCAAAAATTCCATTAGTCTCACATAATGCCGAGTTCTTTCGGTTTAATCCAATAGATTCGTGCAACTTCGAAGTGTGCGTAAGTTGCACGAACCATAGAGTCGACCATTTGGATTGCAAAACAGCCGACTCGTGTGATTATATAATTCATTGCGACACAAAGATCTGCCGTGACGATGAATTTTTGTTGTCGAACGATAACACCGTGAAATCCCAAAACTCAGTTGACCCACCGTATCTGAATTGGTTCAATTGATACTTCGTTCCCGGTATATTTTCTTTTTTTTCCGCTCAAAATGGAATATCGATGTATCACTGTATTTTCTGGGAAGAATCAGCGCTGTTGCTCCAAAGGATATTTCGATTCTTCAATGATCACGTAGTCGTTCGTAGCCGAGTGACCTAACATAGTAATTGAGATTGCCCAATCAGCTGGGATCGACCCGCGAGTAAACATTAGTACGATCAGCGGCGAGGACTGCTAATGGTTAAATTAATGAGCGTGTCAAGATAGTCGCAAGTTCGTAGTCCGTACATGAAACGACCGATCGATAATCGCGACCTGAAATATGCCGAATGAACTCTGATCGTCACAGATTGAATCTCGAATCAAAATCAGGCGATTATTTTACGATGACCTTCACTTTCATGCACTGGTATCTGGAACTGCTATCTAAAATTGTTTACAACACGATTACTAAGACAATACTTTATTGTACAATCGAGGCTACCACAATTTATTAGTATTATCAAAGCTCCTACCAATAAATGTCGCTCAAGCGATCCAAAACCACCATTCCTATATTTTTCCCACGAAATCTTTTATTCCGTTTCGTATCTCATGATCAAGAATGCGTACCAACCGGAAGCTTTGCAACGCGGGGGTGTAACTGTATTTGGAGACCCGAAGACGAAGGATTTCATTCAATAATATATGCTTATTCTTAAAAAATTGGCCCGATATAATTAAGAAGAATTATATATAATTTATAAGTGATTTATGTATAATTCTAAACGAAGTGGCAAAAAAATTGTGTATAATAATTTTACACAACTGTATGTACATAATTATACTTAGTTCTATACAATTATTATGTGTAACTTTAAAGAATTGTATAAAGAGTATGTACAGGGTGTTAGAAAAGTCTGGAAACAGTCGAATATTTCGAAAACGAAACGTTTCTTAGAAAAGATTTCGGACTAATGTTGTAGGGTTTCAAAAGTTTTATTCAATTGTCATATCCGCTTGACCTTGAATCGAGATCAAAAGCAACATTATTTTGTCAAATAGAACACCCTATTTTTTATGGCATAGTATTAAAAATGGCAGTGAGACGTTTCCAAAACATTACTTGAAAACCGATTTTGATTGGGGATTGTCTGAGTTATGAGCTTTAGAACTCACGGTGCCGTCAGCATTAGTGTTATCCAAGGTGCACCGCGTGGAGGTTACATGATCGGCACTAATGCTGGTGGCATGCCGCGGCACCGTCAGTCCTAAAGCTTATATCTCGAACAATTCTCAACAGAAATTGGTTTTCAAGTAGTGTTTTGGAAACGTCTCGCTGTCACCTTTAATACTGTGATATAAAAAATGGAGTATTTTATTTAAAAAAATCATGTTGGCCTCGATTTCTCCTCGACTCCTCTGTTGAAGGTCAAACGGATATGATCATTGAGTAGAAATTTTGAAACCCTACAACATTGGTTCGAAACATTTTTCTGAGAAACGTTTCATTTTCGATATATTTGACCATTTCCAGACGTTTTTTAATACCCTGTATAATCGTACATAATTATGTAATATCTGTTTTTATCGGGAAGTACAATTTTATTCCGTTTTCGTGAGCTTTTTTCCAGGAAAATGTTGCCTGAAAAAAATCAACGCAGTATTTTGTTTCGATGAATTCCTGCAAGATAATGTCACACACGGAAGAGGATAGACCCGGTAGTTGTCAGTGTATTTTTAGCGTTTCGACTACTTGATTATAGCGTCGATACATCTAACTGTTGTTGCTAATCTCTCGTCGCATTGTATGCTAAATCTTAAGTATCTGTAATTGGCTGACGATAAAGACACGGTTCTTCAGCATCCATACGATGTTCTTGTTGTTCTTTAGCATCAATTAGATGATACGAGCAACGAATATAATCGTAACATTATTCGCGCGAAAGTGTGCGTATTTTTTTCATACAGCAGTGAAAATTTATTGTATCATCTCACGGGTGGTTACCCAGAGATAATCTGTTTGTTCATGGTAAGCGATCATCATAGATCATTTTCTTGAAGGTTCGAACAGACGTCGCAAGCATCAGCGACGTGCAGTGCTTCGGACGCTGAAACCGACAGTTGTTACGGTGGATTTGCGAGAGTAGCAACCGTGGTGAGAGAAGCCAGGAATGGAACTGTCCCGGCATTGTTCCTCAACGCCGGGGATACTTACCAAGGCTCCGTTTGGTTCAGGACTCACAGATGGAAAATCGTGGCGAGATTTCTCAACATTTTGGCGCCGGACGCGATCGTGAGTTCACGCGACATTTCTCTCGTCGCGCACGACGAAGTCCTCGCGACGACAGTATTTTAAGGGTAACATTAGAGTACATTTCGCGGTAGCCGGAGAATCGAGTACGTATCCGATCGTCGTCGATCCACGAATCGATACTCGTTGTCATCGACATGGATCGCGATACTCGTTGCGCTAAAGATCAAGCACTTTGGCCACGTCGTTGGTACAGAAGATTAGTGGACGAGATACGTGATAAAATGCTAGTAGATAAATCTTGCGAATATCGAACGTAATTTTGCAAATATTACATACGATCATACCAACATGACGATAGACAATTGTAAAGTCTACATTTTCGACCATCAATCAGTTGGCCAAGATGATAAATATAAGTGTAATCGGATCTACTTTACGACGGATTAATGAACGGTATCGGAGTCGTGCAAAAACGGGTTGATGCTACGATGTTTTTTCTTCGCGCAATATCCTCATCACGAACGAATGCTGATAACTAGCCTCTCGTAAACGTTCTACGATATTTTTCAATTTTCTCTGGCATTTTCACGTCGGGTTCGGGGTAATCGATATGGTAGCAAAGTACGCGTCCACGTTTGCGAACGGCTTGGATGAAAAGGGTATTACGTCAACTTGACCCCACTTGACGTACTAACTAACAGCTGTGCGTGTATGAATTGTGGGATGCCATTTTCTGTACGAGAACTTTGATACGGGGAGATATATGGGCTCGAACGAGAGCGTACATAGGATTCCTTATACGCATCGTCGGAATTCGTGAAATTGATTGTTATTCGAAATTCACGCATCGTATAGTGGATCGTATAAACGCGATGAAAAATTAGACAAACATAACGAGCGTACGGTTTTTCTTGCACGATCGTTCTCGGTTCTCCATTCGAGAAATTCTGCGATGTGCAATTCGCTGCCTGCGAATCTGCGAATAATCGTGCGTCGATGTCGCGAGAAGTCGAATTTCAAAGGCTCGTTATGAATCTGCTATAGTTTGGAATAAACGAGCGCGGATACAGCTTTCATCGACTTAGGAATTCTCCGAATTAGATCTGACACTATTCGTCGGCTAGAGGTTTTCGCAGTTCGCGTATTATCAGTGTTAGGAATTAGGCTCATTCGAGACGTAGACACAAGACCTTCTCGAATTCTACGATTTCCGGGGGCAGGTGTGGTTTCGTACGATAATGAAACATCCTCGTCGCGTCAACTGATGTCATTTGTTCACAGAGCTTGGGAAATCACGAGTTTGACGACGGAGTCGCGGGCTTGATTCCCTTCCTGGAGAACGTGACGTTTCCGGTACTCGCGGCCAACTTGAACTTGACCGAAGAACCGGAACTCGCGGCAACCCCATTGGCAAAGAGCACGATTCTAACGGTCAATGGAACTCAGATCGGTGTGATCGGTTACTTGACGCCAGAGACGACGTCCCTTCGGACGACTGGAAACGTTCTCTTCAACGATGAGGTCGCATCAATCGACGAGGAGGCAAAACGCTTGAAGGCACGCGGCGTAAACATCTTGATTGCCCTTGGACATTCCGGATTTGAGACTGATAAAAAAATTGCGGCAGAAGTGGAGGATATCGACTTAGTTATCGGCGGTCACACGAACACGTTTTTGTCCAACGGTAAATAATACCAAATTTTTCTTTAAATCAGCTTCATCTCGGATACCAAATAACTGTAGAAGCATCAAAATGTGATACCTGTAGAAGCTGATTTCAAGAAAAATTCGATCTCATTCAATGAGGTGTAACTACGTCTAACGTAACGATCGCTCGGGTCAGGTTTCGAAGTGTTGAAGTACGCGTGGACGTATTGAGCACATTGATTATCAGGCCCAATTGATTCGTGAAATGCGTTACATCTGTAATTAGTTACCATCGTCCAAATCCTAACTATACATAATTATATAGAATTATGTATAGTTATATAGTAATGATATACATATTTTTGGAATTTTATTACGTTCAAATTCTATTCAAGTATATATATTAGTATATAAATTATATATGATTATATTGGGTCAATTTTTTTATGTAATTATGTATCATCAATTTTTCTCGGGTAGGCACATTGATCGTGCGTTTACCTGGGGAATTCCGACGCTTTCGCTCGTTATTGATCTTCGCTCGATCATGAGTGTGAACCCAATCTTCTGGAGACCGAACAAAAAACTCTCATGCAATTAATGTTCTACAGGAACGCCACCCGACTCCGAAGTCGCGAAAGGATTCTATCCGACGGCGATCCAGCAGGCCAACGGCAGGACTACTTACGCGGTTCAAGCCTACGCGTACACAAAATATGTCGGGGATTTATCAATCGTATTCGATAGCGAGGGCGAAATCAAGAATATCACCGGCACTCCCATTCTGCTTGACTCGAGCGTCGTGCAAGTAGGTACAGAAAATTTCTATCGAACGAATGACAAGAACGAAAATGAATTTTGCTGAACACGATCGTGAAGCTGTCAATATGCGATAGTTGTATCAGTTAGGCGAGTAGAGGACATTTTTCGAAACTCATTTCTTCTGTCTATCGCGCCGTTTAAAATATGGTTAGGAACCCTGAACAACAATTCGTCAGGTGGGATTTATTCTTATACCGAGAAACTTGGTGCGGGATAACATTTCATCCGTATGATAACGATACCAAAAGCTGGGTAAAAGATATTCTAGCAAATCTTGGATTACAGCATTTGAAATACCGTGGCAACTTGGAATCAACGCTACGATCGAAATGTTTTTTAAATTTTCCAATGCAGAAAGCAAATTCTTTTGTGTAGGAATGTATACATATTTCAATGTGATGTAGCTCGCTGAACCCAAATTCAGGTGATACTTTCTCATTGATATACCGATCCGACCGTTTCGAACTTGTCTTCACAATAGCCGATAGGACGTTAGTTAATGTAGCAAAATCGGAAGAACCGCGAGCTGCGATACCACCCACCGGACTCCCACTGACCGCGTTACATGACTGGCAACTCCTTGATGGCCTCCCTGCTCCTCTCCTGACGGTGTCGCCGGCGTTCTCCACCGCGACGGCTACCGCCAGATCTTGACGTCCCTTTTCGACAACGCGTACGACCCCGCGGCTCCTGGATCTGAAGCGTTGTCGTCTGCCATCCGTATAGCCCTGTCTTCTCGAGCGATGCCACGGCAGTCTCGTTCGCTGTCCATCGTCGTTCCTCGTGCTTCCGGATTTCTCGTCACGATCGCGCCTGCTCGACTTGGACGACACGTCATTCCTTTCTTGATTCTTCTTCACTTACCGTGACACTCTCACCGTTAATTCAAACTCTGTCCTTCAAATTCCGTAATGACAAACGCAGAACGTGATTTATCCCATTTCCGATCAGCAGAAAGCCAGTTTCCTTGTGTTGGAATATATATATGAGCCATGCCACGCCAAATCGGACGGTTAGAATAATTTGAATTGATGATTTCTCTCATCGTCCGACATTTTTTAGTACCCATCAGAAAACTGGAGATATTTTTTCTGCGTTGAAGCAAGAACGATAATATGAATCGGGTACAGTATCTCAATTATAGAAAAATAATGGATTTTTCGTAGAGACATAGTTGTCATGCGAGATTGGTATTGTTATATTGCAATTATTGATGTCAGGTTACATTTGTCTTCCATAGGCTATGGATGTACTAGAAGAATTGGCAAACTGGCGTGCTGATGTAGAAGATCTGACCACCACGATCGTCGGGTCGACGCGAGTCCTCCTCGACGGTGACAGCGCAAACTGTCGTCGAAAGGAATGCAACATGGGAAACTTGATAACCGACGCAATAATAGATTACGTGAGTGACAACGAAATAGTGAGCGATAGAAGATAATTTATTTTCAATTCGAACCGTATCCTCTGCAGAACTCGAGACAATACAACGGATCAAGTGGATGGACCGATGCGGCGATCGCTGTCATTACTGCCGGGGCAATAAGCTCGTCGATCACGCGATCTAACGATGATCAGGTGGGTTGACCTCGCCGCGGATGATCCACACCTCATTTGAAACCCTCTATTTGTGAACGATTCTGTTTTTTTTTGTTCGTCTCGTAGATCACGCAGGGGGATGTGTTCGCCGTTCTTCCATACGAAAATGTCGTCTACAAGGCCGTCATGACCGGAGCTCAGCTTCTGGCCATGCTCGAACACAGCGTTAACGACATCACTCCAGAAACGACGGCCGATCTTCCCGGTGCATTTCTACAAGTTTCCGGAATCGAGGTTCGAATCTCGTCTCTTTGGTCCCGCCTCAACTCAACGGCTCCTCTCGAGACTTCCGCAACTCTCTTAGCAACGAACTTGATGCACACAATTTTACCTCGATTCGAAATAACTCGTAGATAAAAAATAATCGATAACAGTCAAGAAAATTTGAAATCGAAATTGTTTTCTGCCCTACACCGCAGGTCACTTACGATATCGACCAACCATCCGGTTCTAAAGTGGTCTCAGCCGCAGTTCGTTGCGCCAATTGCAGCATTCCAGAGCTCAGCACACTGAGCGAAACGGATACGTACACCGTACTAATCACTGACTGGATGCAATCCGGTGGGAATGGATATTCCATGTTAACTTCGCTAGAATACACCGATCTTGGTAAATAATCGTAAAATCTATCGCTCTATCGTAATACACATCACGGCTGGATGACATTTTTATCCACGACGAAAGCAATATACCGACTTTCCCTATATTCGCGGTCCCTGGAAACGATTCTCTTTGATAAATCTTCGATTGAAAGTAGGGCGAAACGAGTCAAAAATATCTAGCATGACCGTACAAAATATGTTCCTTCGTGACTGATGAAAATTTAAAAACGCGCAATCTCACGTACCCAAAACCCTATAGCAACGGTCGTAATGGAAAATAGCATCGATTTCACACTATACACAAATGAAAACAACCGGCCAAAAATCCGATGAATAAAAGCACCGTATACATTTTTCATCGATAAGCAACTCTTGTGTTCATATTTTAAGTATGTAATAAGAAAAAATCACCGTGAAGAATACTAATTAACATATGAGTCAATTCAAGGCATATGCAATTTATACTGTAAAAAAATTCACAATATTTTATTGTCAGCATTAGTAAAGATATATATTACGTGTATGTATATAAATATGTAGACGCGTGTAGCTCGTGAGATGTACTTTAATTGAAAATTGTTTTCAAGTCTTCACATATTTATTAAACGAAGCAAAATACATTTTTTGGTGTTAATATTCGCGATAGAATTGAGTTTGGTACTTTTACTAGAGGAAAAAATGTGTTGTGCGTTTTGTTCGTGAGCAGCTCGTTGTCGGTTATACTTTTCACGTCGAGTTCTTTGATGCTATTATACCTCAAGGCCGTCGCTATGTTCAGAGAATCAAGCGACAGCGTACAAACAGG
Organism: Arge pagana; assembly: GCA_963969455.1. NCBI lineage: Eukaryota > Metazoa > Arthropoda > Insecta > Hymenoptera > Argidae > Arge > Arge pagana. The sequence continues at coordinate 14,691,778 of OZ018311.1, read as the reverse complement.
GACAGAAAAATGCAATGAGGACATTAAAAATCGGACACTTTTTTGCAACCGTGAAACAATATGCATACTCGTGAGGAAGTACAAGAATATATCGAATACTGTTAAGATTAATTGTATGATTAATTGCATTTCGCATTGAACGGCGTAATCCTGATAATATGTCTTATCTCTTTTCGATTTGACAGGAGTAACTGTTGATGAGATCCTCGTTGATTATCTGGGCCTACGCAGTCCTGTGTATCCATCCGTCGAATGGAGAATAGACATCGCTGAATACGATGACGCTGACACCGCAAGCAATGCGATACACGCGGGTTGCTCGCTGATGACTCTTCTTTCGACACTACTCATGCTCAAGACGTTAACGTAATTATAGCGACAAATTGTGGCGTCGATTGAAAAAAATTACTCCAGACGATAATTGTCCAAGAATGAAAGTATCCGATGACGCTAGTCTTATAAAGATGGGATTCGACAGTCTTAATGGCGAGACGCCACCTAGAGCGTGGGCCCAAAGATCCACCATCTCTTGGCCATCACTTCAATTTGTACAGTAACTGTGAATAACTGTATCATACTTGTAGAATTTCAGCGTACGAAGATTTTATCATTCTATTAGATTAAGAGATGCATTTTTAGGCCTCGTTTGTGGCTGACTTTGACGCATTTTCCTAGTGAAAAAAGAAGAATACGTACCGATGATGCTGTACATAACTATACCGCGCGCTCCAAGTCAACTTCAAACTCTCGTGATAATCGCGAGACGTCGACGGAGATCGCCATGTAACATTATCGTTCCGATATTCAATTTCACATTGAATAAAAATAGGTCTCGATTGCATGAAATCTGTGATCATTTTTCCTAATAATCCATACCATTATCAAATATTCGCAACTTTTTTTCTAAGTAGACCCAGGTAGAATATTGTCTTAGTTAGTCGGTGGAGTTTGAAGCGTCAAACTAGCTTTAATTTCGCTTGGGATCCAAGACTCGACTTGTAAGCTTAATTCTGGGTTGTTATTAGAATGGAATGCATTGCAAGACTCTGGTGTGACTGTAACATCCAAAAATGTCTCATTGCTAACTCTTGTTCCACGCGTATTTTGAAATTCGTTTTGACCTTGGATATATGGCTTAGGGAGGACTTCCATTCCATCGCTGCTGCAAGCTTCACGTGAGTGCATTCGTAACAAGAAGTAAGGTAGTACACAGGGTGTCCCAATAACTATTAGCAGCTTAGATATCTTCGAAACTATAAGGTTCACAGTAACATTTGCTGAAATGAAATTGCACAGTACGAAGGGGCCCATGCAGTGATACCAAAGAACCCACCCCCACGCCCACCCCCTGGGCTGGGTCAAAAGTAAATTAAAATCGAACCATCCGTGGGGCATCGAGACCTTCGTGAAAATATTCTGCTAATTTGCTTCAACTCAAATTGTGAAAAAACTATTAATCTCACAACGACCACTTTTCGCACGCTAAAAGTAAACAGGGACCACTACTATTCTACGAAAACTGATCTCTACAAGTAAAGAAATGACGGAGATATGAATTTTTGAGAAAAAACTGTTAATTGTTAATAACTAATTAGTAATTCCGATTTGCTAGTAGAAAACTAACATCCTTTAAGTGATGGCACAAGTGTGTTTCCTGTACAGATTCGTGTTATGCTCCAATGCTCTATTGCTTGGGCGGTAATCTTAAGCTAACAGAACCAACTGCATGTTGGTTGTTTTGTGGCATCGTCACTAAATCATCTAATAGATCGAATAACTCACTTCAAGTTAAAAGAACTCGCTTGGACCTGGCTTTCTCAACAATAGATTTCAATTTCTCCAAACTTTATTTTATAATTAAACTGGACAACGTATTCTAAATGAAACGAATGTTTTCGACGTGGATTTTATCTACTTAAAATTTCCGTTGGACAGTTAATTAAAATTATCTTCATAGATTCATGCTTGGGTGCTGAAGTATAAATTAGCTACTGATAATTAGCAGTCACAGGCTATCGTCATAGGTTATCTTAAAATTTAGATCTCCTCATTCGAACAACTTTTGAACGGCAATTAGCTCACGTAAAGCGAGTCCCATGTCGTAATTAGACAGTCTCTCAAAAAGGCTGTGCATAATATCTACGCAATAATTTTCCGTCACATGAAAGCCATCAGCATCATTCGTTGCACATTTTTCTTTGATTCCACTTTTTTCCATGCCTTTTTTTAAAAACAGATTTGTAATCTATCTTGTCACGTAATAAACGCTTTTTAATATTGAATTCGACAGAAATGATCAGAACTGAAGCTACTAGTAAAATCGAGCATGGAGTTTAACCCCAAATTAAGTCCAATTATTAAACTAAGTTGAAAGTAATTTTTCATTTTGCACCAGAAAAATATTATTCAGTCGAGAGCGAAATTCTGGCAGTGTGCATGGTATAGAAATATGCATGGCAGACATGCTCTGAATACCTGCACGTGAACCTGAAGGCTTTCCTGTTCCAAAAACATCTTTATAAATGAACATGGATAAAACTAAATCCGAATGACTGGAAATTTTTGATTTTTGTCCGAATAATATTTTCAATTTTTTCTTTTGATTCTAATGTTTTCATATAATTAAGCGTACTTGAGGAAACATTTTGCACTTCAAAGTAATTTTTAAGATATTTTTCTAAAGGAACAATAAATCCAAATTTTATCTGTTCCAGAACTTCATTATGTAATTCTTGACGACACTCGTATAGCACTGGTATTGGGTCTATAAAGTAATACATTATACGATCTCAAAATTGTACAGAATGTGGATAACAGTTTATACTGCTGATAATACAAGAAAAAAACTTGGATTTTTGGGAAACTCCAACTGTATATAATGATAACTAACTAATGATAACTTATATGAAAGTTTTAAACACTTTCGTATTAAAAAATCTTATTCTTTCTCTATAATTAGAAAGAATCATACACAGTCCAAAAGTGTAATATCAGAATAAACTAACCTTCAGTATTCTCATCAATCTTCAGTATAATCACCAAAGTTGCTGAATTATTAGAAGCTAACTTCATCAAAGCTTTTCGAATTTTACCGATACTCTGATAGTTTTGTGCAGAATCAGCAATTTTCTCGTTGAAGTATGCTTCTGGTTCGAGTAATGTCCAAAGCTGAATACTTGGGGTACCAAGTACAAAACAAGCTTTAAAGCACAAGTCCACTGCGTTGATTACAGTGCCACACTTGATTGTGGCAGTCTCGATAATTACGTAGGAAATGATTTCTTCTGCGGGTCCTACAGCGACGATGGAATGTTGACGACTAATTTTCTACTTCATACAAATTTGATCTTGATTATTTATGGCTGCGTTCAATTGACCATAACTCTGCAAATTAAAAAAAATTAGTACACGTGCGTACATTGGAAGAACAAATTTTGAAAACTTACACGAATCCAGGCAGAAAATCCTTGTGCTTGTTCTGCTTTAGAGGGTGTCCAGTTTTTTTTAGCCCACTTTCACCGGTACCGGTGACAAGTTCATATATTGTCTGATACTATTTTTAGCCATTCACCCAAACTATAAAATATGATTGTCTCAAATACTGTAGATAAATTCACGAAGCTATATTGTTCGTAGTTGCATCAACTATTGAAAAAATAGTTACACATACTATTCTTCAGTAGTTCAGCAAACTATCCAACGTTACCTAATTTGAACTAGTTATTGATACTATTATGGATTGTTGCCGGAAATTAGTATCGTCATATTATCACAACTGCGATAACTTCATTACGAAATTTATTTTCTTATACTTGACACCACATCAGAAGAATATTTATTAAAATTTAGTTCACGTGACTATTTATCGAATAGTTTCTTCGACTCGTACATAGTTGCAGAAATTCTGAAAAATTGTTCGGAGATTTATATTTTTACACATGTGCGTAAACTTTCCTCTCAGCGTATAATTTATGTCTAACACAGTCGACCGGTGGTATTTAGTCACTAATGAATGACTACTTGAATCATTTTTTTTTTTGATGAATCTCGATCGAAAAACCGGTTATTGAAACGAACCGCAATAGTAGATCGATTCTTTGACCCGATATATTTTGCAAAAAATTCTGCGAATGCAGCTGACAAGCATCTTTCAGTTTCAGCGTTGGCGATGGATTCACGGCGTAAAATCCGTGTCGGGAAAAATTAGCCAAATTCATGCGAAAGCTACAGTCGTATAAGATTCTCGCTGGCAGAGTAATTTTCCCAAGACAAAGAGAATTATTATTAAATTTCGGGCACTCGGCATTGGGACTAGGCCAAGATTTCTGCATTAGACACGCTACCCGTTTATTTCTTTCATCTAAATAACGTTTCGTCACCGACCTGCAACCAAGCCCGATTATTCTCGTTTGCATCGCGTACAATAACTGTATGAGAAATACGCCACTCTCGCTGATTCGAAAGTTGCCAGATATCGTCGACGGTCATTTGGCACCGCGCGCTACTCTACCGATGTTTTTTGCTGACGAGGAAACAAAAAATGTCACCGACCAAATTAATTCATTGCCATAATAAACAGCTGAGGCCATTCGCCTCCATTCACGAGGCCAGGAGCAAACAATTATCGAAATATCAGTACCATTTTCGAAGTAGCGAGTATGCGCGTTATTTATTCATTTTTTTCATCAGCAACGGTTTTTTATCAGATCTTGGACACGATTTGACAACCGATACTAATTTTCATCGCCATGCTTGGGAAGTTTTCCCTTGAATTTCGAGCATCGGATCTCTTTTGTAGATATTTGCAGGATCCACATCTTTGTTTGGCGATATTTTTTTTCGCAATCAAGACACTTTCGAAGAACGCCTCAAAATTTACAAATTTACGAATCGAGCCCAGCTGCCAAAAATTACCGCTCGATTTGAACTTGAAGCTTTTTGGAAATTTAATTACCCAACAGTAAACACTCGATCCGCGAAAATATGAAGATTGAGTGTACGATGAATATATTTTTATTCGAATTTTGATGAAATAAAGTTAAGACATGATACGATAACTTGTATTGTGTGTTTTATTAAATAAATTAAACTACCGACGAAGAAAATTCTTTAAAATAATCGTGCTTTCAAAATCTCCGACTACCCCAACCCCCTCAATTGCAACCGATCTCATCAATGGAACGTGACCGGATTCGAAAAAAGAAAAAAATTCCTCAGCGAATCTGGAGCACACTGCATTGGTCGTGCCAAGAAGAAGAACTAAACGCGACGAAGTCCACATCTGGATGCGGAGGACGAGCACGAGACGGCCTCGCATGGCACGATCGATGCCTTTTATTTTCCTGTCGAGTTAGAAAAAAAAATGAAATCCGCGGCCACGACGTTGATCCCATAACAGCGAAATTGTAGCTTCGATATTTCTGCGAATCTCGATATACCCGACGGCTGCACGAATCACTTTTGATCTTTGGAAATTCGGAAATAGTTGACCGCACAAGAAGCTACGCGTACGAAATTGTCAGATGGGTATCTCATCATCGTCGATAAATTGTTGGTCGAGCCCCGCGGCTCGTATATTCGGAGCTCACCGAGAAGCGGGAAAAAAGCAAAATTAGGTCCGATCGAAAAATGCTGACACACTTGACGAGAGAGTTAATAAAATGACCGGCGGAAGTGACTCGGCACTGGATACACGTAACGCGAATCCCTCGCTCGTATTCTAGCCTGTAATTCTACCGAGAGAACTCTAACGAAAGTAAATTTATCCATGACAATTGAGAGCAGTTCGCGCAACGTTTCGTTCTTCCCAACTGCAAGTACTTCGATTTTTCGATCGTCATGAGATTTGAGTAGCCGATAAATTGGACCAGAAATCCATGTTGTTTCAATGATTGAAATCTTCAACGCCGGTGTGTTGAATACGAGTTTTGGTTAGTACTAATTATCCACAAGATAAACTTACGTATCCTCGAATTCGCGGCCCATGCCTTATCCGACCTTGTCACTCGTTGAGGCACACGATTTTGCAGAAAATAAAAACCCTGGTCGCGGAGAATTTTTTTTTATCGTCAAAATATGAAAATCAACATTTATTCCGATTACTCAACTCAAATCATCACTCAAAATAGGCATAAAAAACAATATTTCAATGAGTGATGTCCGTTTCTCGAATGTCTGTAACATCATCTTTAGTCAGCAATTTTGTCCTCTTCATTTTTTCTACATCGAATCTGAAGGGCGAAAAATATCATACGTGGAGCGAATAATAAGATTTTAAGCTTATGAACTGAATGGAACAAAATTTATAATATATTTTATTATTTTTAATAACTTGCATGGCGTGATGCGTACAATCCCGTCGCTTCGCAGCTTCAAAATGAGTATGAAATGTCTAATATTTTTTTTTCATTATAAAACAATTCATTCGCTGGTAACAAATTTTGTGACAATAAATAATGCATGTCGTTCCGGACGACAACAATCCACTGCATCGCACAATGCATCAATCTTAAGGGATTACACCACCCTGAGAGGCTGAAATAAGACTCAATTTTCACTATTTTTTTTGAGCCAAAATAATGCATGCTTTTTATTTCTGTTTTCTCACACTTTTACTACAACATTTCAGCTTTCCAAACGTATTTTTTTAATGCAAGAATATGAATAATCGTCGGAGATATACGCCTCCGCGCGCATCAATATATTTCTGCACCACTGCTCTGCGGAAATCATAACGGCCTCACGGTTCATCCGAAACATATGCGATGAAATTAAGTTCTTTAGTACGATCAAATACATGCAACTAGGTAGAATTTTTCTGAAAAAAATCAAAAATGTATTTTTGGTGGTACGCGGAATTTTTTTTCGTTTTTCGCGAAAAATTCCGACCTGAAAACGTAAATAAAAAAAACGGCCAACAATATCGAAAAAAAACGACGTAGCCCCTTACATAATAGTGTTATAAATGTGTGGTATGAATTTCAAGTCGACCGAAATAACCGTTGTTGAGTTATCATTCCCGCAAGCTCAAAAATATAGTTTCGAGAAAAACGCGTTTAAAGTTTTGACGCGGTTTCAGCAATAAAAATCATAGAAATTTCCACCAAATTTCCAACAATGACAGGAATGACCAATAATTTTTGTACACCGAGTATTTTTTACGAGCTTTCAGATGCGCTGGAATAAGTGCGAGTCACCGACGTAAGCTAAGAGAAATAAGTTCTCAAAGTTAAGCTATCATAGGTACATTAGTATCGTAGGTTTCGTATCGGGCGTTCACGTATCTTTATACAAATGTTGAAGAGAAATTACATTTTCTGACAAACAATATTCATGTTCGACAATAATTATTGCTGCATCTATTTCCGTAAAGAAAAGTCCTGATTACCGAAGTAACGACAAAGATATTCAATTGGGAACATGGATTACTAATGGTAAGCATTATTCGTGCAACTTGGCAAACGTCGCGAAATATGTATACTCGTTCTCTCATCGATGTTGTTATCGGTCAATTCTTCCAACGAAGAAATATCGGTAAACACAGTTTTATTTTTTGTATTTTTTTCACGTGAACAAATTTTATTTTCACTATTAGATATCAAGTTATACACTTCGCAACGACCAATTGATAATGAAATGGCTTTGCATGCTAATTATTGTAAAAAAACAACTATTCCAAGTAACAAAGTGATACGGCCCATCCTGGTAAAACCGCCTTCAATCACGGCAGCACACACAACTTACCGATGCCTTGTGATTTGTATACATTTTTTTCACTCATTCGCGAAATTACCGCCGGTGCATGGCACTTGCAACGGAATGAGAAACTTTGAATAAAATATTACGCCGTACGACTGTGAGTAGCTTTTCGATGTGGATTCAAACATATTCAGCCATGCATCGAAAGCTCAACAAAAGTTGAGACAGGTTTTTTAACCCAGCTAACCGCAAAGATTTAAATGGCTGGAAAAATACGTTTTTATTCGACGAATTTCACAAAAAACGTGGAACCACGAATGGAAATACTTTGATTGAAATGCTCATTCTCGCTGTTTATTCAAATTCATTGCCAGTATACTAATTACGTCGACTATGCCTTCAAATTGCCAAATCTTAACGTAATAAATGGAAATGATGTTATTCATCAATTTTTTATCGAATACAAAGATCCAAACGTAATTACAAATTTATCCGGTTTCTTGTTATTTCTGTATTTTTGTCGTAAGTCTATCGCATGCCATTAGATAAATTCTGTTATCGGATTCCTCGGTTTAAAATTGTTGGAAAATAAACGAGGTTCAGGTGTATAGTAACGATTCGTAGATAGTAACGACAACATTCTGCTGGAAGCATCGAGGCATAAAGTTTCAGATCTTCATTTGGCCACTTGTAATTATTATTAATACGTCAATAAGTTATGGCTAAAATCATGCCAGCTGTATTTGCATATTGTAAATATTTGCATGATTGTAAATATGAAAAACGTACAAATATTGATATTCTTTATGCTTCGATGCTTCCAGCAGAATATTGCTTTCCTTATTCGTAAAACGAATTTGTTCAGCTTCGATCAACTCGTGTTTCTACGGGGTCTACGCCATTTTTTCGACTGCAAGAGGCGCGAGTCAATTGGTTTTGTAATTCCGGTGTAATTTTGGACTCTTCGGGCTCGCGATCGACACTCGCATTAATTTTCCGCGTGCCTCTCTGGCCGAGTGCCAAATTCGCCAGAAGCGACTAAGAACTCGAGATTCGAAATTGCCGACGTTTTCGTCGATTACCATTCATAGCTGTCAGTCACGCCGACGATGATCATCTCTCGCAGCACAGCTGTTCCGCAGACGTAGTAGCGCTCGCCAACGTGGCTACGATCCGATGGAATGGCAAACATACTCGACATGGAGCGACGATACGTCACAGTTGATATAGCTCGTCGTATTTGCAGCCGTAACGCGATTCGTTTTGGTATTCGACCGACGAAATCTAGCTCATTGCGAATCGTGGCGACGATTTCTCAGGAAACCGCGATGACTCGAGACAGAACAGAGAAATAACAACAAAACAGCTTCGCGAACAGATACGTTCGTTTCTGCGAAAAATTAAAAGCGAAATCAATCGGTTTCAAGTGTCCTTGAGCCTTTCATCCTGAAACCCCGAATGTTTTGCGCGATGATCTATTTGCGGCTCGGAAAGCGAGTTTTTACTGCTCGTAAAGCGACAATTTTTCAAACGAAGCTGACGGAATTTTTCCAATTTCCCACGCATCCACCGTGCGAAGAAATATTACGGAGTCCGAGAAAAATAATACCTACTTCTGTGCTAGCTCGATGAAAAATCAACGAAGCGTTTCGAGACAACAGCATATCAATTTTAATTCGGTGATACATTCTATGTGCGATATTCGACACGCTTTTTCAGAATCGTATGCGGTTTCTATACCGAGAGTAGCGATGTCGGCATTTTTTATTTCAGATTCCGCCCTGAAATTCGGCGTTGATCAAGGTGCTGCTGCGCTATTTCACATCGACGGCACCGATTTGCGACTATAACCAGCACCAAACCGAAAACTGCCACGAATTGACAAACAACTTCAGTGTTCGTATTTTAAGAATGTAATTAGACAAAAATTAGTATGCCGAATACTAATTAAACCATGAGTCAATTCGAGGCACGTACAGATTATGTTATGTTTAAAAAAAACAACTTACCTACATTATTTTATTGCAAGCATTGATCAGCATATATCTGAATACAGAAATATGCAGTTCGTGGAATGTACTCCAATTGAAAATTGTTTTCGAATTCTCAAATATTTATTTTGTAACGAAATAAAAAATTGTTGGTAAACAAACTAACGGGTACGAAGTTATCAAACTATGAATACTCGCAACTGAGCGCTTTATAACTTTATAACCTTGGAATTTTTTCAGAGGCGAGCATTCGAAGCCTGATAACTTTTTACCCATTGAGATTACGATAAAACTATTTCAGAGCTTTTTTGTAGATAATTGAATTTCCTATCAGAATGTGTGCATTGAAATGAAAAAAAATAATTCTTTCTTTGTTTTAATTCTAGAAGACTTCGGAAGACGGAAGGATCTGTGACGAGGTCTAGCACCGTTGGGTGACCTTGGCGACGCCAAGTTCCTATGTCCAAATACTGCAATTACAACCCCCTACGACCCCTCTGAGTTTGTAGGGGGAATTTTAAATCACACAGAATAGTAGAGTACGTAAACAGTTTGTTTAACGTTCCAGTTACAGTGAAGCATTGTCAGTGATTATTACCAGCACGACAATCAACTGATGACAGTCTTATCTGCTTTATCATCTGCTCGAGATCCAGTATTACCCTGTTTTCGTTTACTGGTACGGAAAAAAAAATAGAACGACTTGAATATCATTTGTTTTGGGTGCTCCCGAGTCGATGTTAGGCACCTGATCACGCTTGGCGAGGTTGTTCTAGCTACGAATCCTTGAGATAGGCATGAAATCTATTAAATACGCGAAATACAATACGGGATTTTCCGCTGCGCTTCGAGACAGCGGCGTTGATGTCGATGTCAAACGAAGGACGTAGTACCGACGTCACGGCAAACTCTGAACAGGAGATGATAACGAGCAGCAAGATCGACGCGAATTGCAGTTTTGTGATTTTGGATATATATCGAGTGTCCCGTGATATTCTATGAATAAGCGACGACGCGGAGATCACGCGTTGAAAATAGATGGGGGAACCAGACGACGCTCGGTGAACGCGATCACGTTAATTTTTAGACAATCACTTTCCAGGGTATCCGTTTTGACAAATCTCCGGCAGCTTGTCCCGGCAAACAGATGATCGTCGCACGATCTATTCTCTTGATCCTCTCTCTCGGCGCCCCACCGCCGCGTCTCTGCCGCGCGTGATTCTCGTTCGCTGGTACAAATCAGCGCCACGCAACAGTCATGAGCGTTGGTTAATCACGCGCGGCAGTCGAAAAATTTGAGCGACCGCGCGGGACCGTTCAATTCTTACCGACTCCCTTCCCCAGTCCAACGCGCGACGGATTAAACGTTATCGGTGTACTCGCTCCGCCCGGCACCTCGTGTCCCGGGTTATTTTATCGGTGACAGCGAGCGGAAGAAGGTGACGGTGGTTGTCATCGCTGAGGTAGATGTAGTAGTTGGCTCTCAGTGCGGTTTTTTTCTTCTCTCCGTGAAAACGATGTGGTCTTACATCCTTCGAATTTTCGCGGTGGTATTGCTGCTGGGCCAACGGGTCAATGCTAACCCGACGGCCGCCCAAACCGTGACCGGAACACGTGCCGCGGCGGATGGTCTGCACTTGCGCATTCTCCACACGAATGACATGCATTCCAGGTAACATCGTTCGTATAGGCGTTAATATTATAAATAAATTGCACACAATTCTATACAATTATACAATTTTTTTTTGCAATGTTGTGTAGAATTCTAGACAATTATTCATAATAATGCTCAGTTGACGTGTAACTATATCGGGCCAATTCTTTTGTATAATTAAAAATAACCTTTCTTACTCGGGTAGCTCCGCTCTTCGATTTATTTGACGCCGTGTAAATTGAAAGGCATGGAACTTGATCAGAAAAAAATCGACGACGAACTTTTCAGACTTTTCGATAATTCTGCTCGACAAATTTTCACTAATCGAAAAATTGCGAGATCGGTCGGTACGAGGGTAACGCTGATCGTTGTTGGACAACTGTGCGAGCAGTCGACTCTGAAATTGCGAGTGCAGTCGACGTGCAACTTGCACTCGTTGCATAATTAATTTTTCCTTGTCAGAATATACATCTGTCAGGAAAATTCTTCAACTTTCGATCTCTTTCGTAGACTCTCGTCGGCTATATTTCGTAAAAACGGATGTTTCTCACGTTTTCGAGTTCTATCGAATATTGTATTTATCCAACTCCGCTGCTGGGTATCATTAATCAATCGGGTATTGAATACTCGCGGAGGAGCATAATCAATAACAAGATAACCGCGCTGCACCATGGAAAAAAATCATATCGTTAAATCGCAAAAACTGGTTAACGAGACGTGGAAACTACAAAGCGTGACCATCACGTGTCCCACATCGGCGGATGATTTCTGAAAACAGGATTTCTGGTTCGACAGTTCCTCTTGCATGGACATATTTTGCTGCATCTTATACGTCTACTTACTTTAATCTGAATTTTTCTGTGCGATATTTACCAGGAACTTATCCAAACCTTCGGATAAACGTATTAATCTGAAAATAAAAGTCGTGACGCCAACATTCGAAGTTTAGTTGAAAAAACGTCTCTGAACGAAGTAAAAAGCGATTGAGTCCGGGTTTGTCGAATATCGAATTGATTTGATGAAGCATAAAAGTTTACGTGATAGTTAATTTCAGTCGATGAATATCGTCAAAATTGTTCAAAAATTCCATGAGTCCCGCATAGAGCCGAGTTCTTTCGGTTTAATCCAATAGATTCGTGCAACTTCGAGGTGTGCATAAGTTGCACGAACCATAGAGTCGACCATTTGAATTGCAAAACCGCCAACTCGTGTGATTATATAATTCATTGCGACACAAAGATCTGCCGTGACGATGAATTTTTGTTGCCGAACGATAACACCGTGAAATCCCAAAACTCGGTTGACCCACCGTATCTGAATTGGTTCAATTGATACTTCGTTCTCGGTATATTTTCTTTATTTTCCGCTCAAAATGGAATATCGATGTATCACTGTATTTCCTGGGAAGAATCAGCGCTGTTGCTCCAAAGTATATTTCGATTCTTCAATGATCACGTAGTCGTTCGTAGCCGAATGACCTAACATAGTAATTGAGATTGCCCAACCAGCTGGGATCGACCCGCAAGTAAACATTAGTACGATCAGCGCGCAAGGACTGCTAATGGTTGAATTAACGACGTTCGATAATTGCGACCTGAATTATGCCGAATGAATTCTGACCGTCACGGATTGAATGTCGAATCGTAATGAAGCGATTTTCTGACGATGAACTTCACTGTCAATCATTGGTGTATGGGACTGCTATCTAAAATTGTTTTCACGTAACCCGCGTTGAAAGTGCGAGTTTCAATGCCTGTTGAGCCGCCCAAAATGGCCAATGCAACTGACACTGAACTTTGCGGGAATGAAGCTGCAGCCCTATTTTCGATCCTGTCAGAGTATATTTTGTTTCTTTCAAACCTTCATAATTGGCAGTTTAACCATTACCTAAACTGACAGCTAAACTTCTCTAGTCATTGTTGGCTCCAGGCATTAAAACTCGCACTTCTAATGCAGATTGTACAAAAAATATACTGCGTGATGCGGGATGAAACACGATTTCACCCCTAGTCGCACAATATACTATTACAACACGATTACTGGACAATACCGCGTTGTACAATCGAGCCTACCACAATCTATTGGTATTATCAAAGCTGCTGCCAATAAATGTCGCTCAAGCGATCCAAAACCACCTCTCCTATATTTTCCCCACGAAATCTTCTATTCTGTTACGCATCTCGTGATCAAGAATGCATACCAACCGGAAGCTTCGCGACGCGGGGATGTAACTGTATTTGGAGACCCGATTACGAAAGATTTCATCCAATAATATATGCTTGTTCTTAAAAAAATGGCCGGATATAATTAAGAAGAATTATGTATAATTTATAAACGATTTATGTATAATTCTATACGAAATTGCAAAAAAATTAGGCATAATCGTTATACGTAACTGTATGTCGGTATATATAGTTTCTATACAATTACGTGTAATTTCATATAATTATGTTACATCTGTTCTTATCGGGAAGTACAATCTTGTTTCGTTTGCGTGATATTTTTCCAGGAAACTGTTGCGTCAGAAAGATCAACGCAGTCTTTTGTATCGATAAATTCTTGCGAAATAATATTATCACGGAAGAGGATGGGGCGGGAGTTGTTTTCTTATTTTTGTCGTTATAACCGCTTCCATATCGCGTCGATTTATCTAACTGCTGTTTCTAATCCCTCGACGCATTGTATGCTAAATCCTGAGTAGCTATATTTAGCCGACTATGAATATACGGTGCTCCAACATCCATACGATGTTCGTGTTGTTTTTAGCATCCATTAATACGAGTGACGAATATAATCGTTACATTGTACGCGCGCAAGTGTGCGTATCTTTTTTTTTTGTACGGCAGTAGAAATCTAATGGGTTGTCTTACGGATGGTTGGGCAAAAATAATCCGTTCGTTCACGGTGAGCGATCATCGAAAATTATTTTCTTGAAGGTTCGAACAGACGTCGCAAGTATCAGCGACGTGCAGTGCTTCGGCCGCTGCAAGTGGCAGTTGTTACGGAGGATTTGCGAGAGTAGCAACCGTGGTGAGAGAAGCCAGGAATGGAACTGTCCCGGCATTGTTCCTCAACGCTGGGGATACTTACCAAGGCTCCGTTTGGTTCACGGCTCACAAATGGAAAATCGTGGCGAGATTTCTCAACATTTTGGCGCCGGACGCGATCGTGAGTTCACGCGACATTTCTCTCGTCGCGCACGACGAAGTCCTCGCGACGACAGTATTTTAAGGGTAACATTAGAGTAAATTTCGCGGTAGCCGGAGAATCGAGTACGTGTCCGATCGTCGTCGATCCACGAATCGATACTCGTTGTCATCGACATGGATCGCGATACTCGTTGCGCTAAAGATCAAGCACTTTGGTCACGTCGTTGGTACAGAAGATTAGTGGACGATATACGTGACAAAATGCTGGTAGATAAATCTTGCGAATATCGAACGTAATTTTGCAAATATTGCATACGATCATACCCGCATGACGATAGGCAGCATTTTCTGGAAGTCTCAGGTTTTCTTCGGTCTCTGAACATTCTCTGTTACAATACTGCTGACAATTTTAAGAGTAGCTTCAGATTCTTCCTAGACATAACAGTGAAGTCTGCATTTTCAAACATGGATCAGTTGGCCAGGATGATAAGTATAAGTGTAATCCGATCTACTTTACGACGTCGGTGTTACTTTACGGTGTCGCAGTCGCGCGAAAACAGTTTGATGCTATGATATTTTTTCTTCGTGCAATATCCTTCTCATCACGAACGAACGCCGATAACTAGCCTGTCGTAAACGTTCTACGATATTTTTCAATTTTCTCTGGCATTTTCACGTCGGGCATTGGGTAATCGACACGGTAGCATCATGGTTCTCAGAACTTGGAAATGCGAAAAATTGCGAACAGCATCGAATCGCTAGAGTTCCGATGACAAGGTCAGATCGCAGATGGAAATGCTCGGTCTGTGATCAAAAAAGGCAACGGCAACGAAAGAAGCTATAATAATTGTATGAAAAGGGTCTTACGTAAACTTGACCCCACTTGACGTGGCTAACTAACAGTTATGCGTGTATCAATTGTGGGGTTACCAGAATGAAAAGAATAGAAGACAAAAATGTTTCCTCGACTATTTTTATCGATGAAATATTCCGGACGAAAATTTCAACTCTCGGGAGATATATGGGCGCAAACGAGAGCGTACGTAGGATTCTTCATACGCATCGTGTGAATTAATCGTCAAATTAATTATTATCCCAAATTCACGTATCGAGTCACCTTTCGTCTGATTGTAACAGATACTGTTCGCTTCCGCTAACCATTTCCAAGTGATGGCGAAAAAGAAATACTTCGCCGCATGAAAGTACAGTAAAATCGCGACGGCCCTGAGAAATGATAATACCAAAATATTCGGCACGAACATGTACGAGTTATTCGCGAATAAACGCACTAAACTCAATTTTATCACGAATACTAACATCAAAAAATTTTGCATTTTGTTCTATTAAATAAATCTTCGAGGAAGCCGAAGACAATTTTCAATTGAGGTACATCTCACAAATTACATATTTTCGTACTGAAATATATCTTTACTAATGCTTACAACAAAATGATGTAAGTTTTTTCTAACATAACATAAATTGCACGTGTCTCGAATCGACTAATATTAATAAGTATTCAGCATAATAATTTTTTTTCGTCACATACTTAAAATATGAACACAGAAATTGTTCGTCAATAAAAAAATGTGTTCAGTTTGGTGCTTTTATTCGTGTATAGTCGAAAATCGTTGCTATCATTCTCTGGGGCCGTCGATCGATACGATACAGGACTGGAAATATATTTCCATGTAATCAACAATTCAATTGCGGTTTTATCCTGCTACGACGTAATGGTATGTGCTCTGTGAGTCTCGAGTCGAGGCATCCTTTCTCTTTTCGATTCAAAACTGGACGCGATGAAAAATCAGACAAACATAACGAGCGTACACTTTTTCTTACACAATCGTTCTGCGTTCTCCATTCGAGAAATTCTGTGATTTGCAATTCGCTGCCTGCGAATCTGCGAATAATCGTGCGTCGATGTCACGAGAAGTCGAATTTCAAAGGCTCGTTATGAATCTGTTATAGTTTGGAATATACGAGCGCGGATACAGCTTTCATCGACTTAGGAATTCTCCGAATTAGAATTTTCGCACTTCGCGTATTATCAGTGTTAGGAATTAGGCTCATTCGCGACGTGGACACAAGACCTTCACGAATTCTACGATTTCCGGGGGCAGGTGTAGTTTCGTACGATAATGAAACAGCCTCGTCGCGTCAACTGATGTCATTTGTTCACAGAGCTTGGGAAATCACGAGTTTGACGACGGAGTCGCGGGCTTGATTCCCTTCCTGGAGAACGTGACATTTCCGGTACTCGCGGCCAACTTGAACTTGACCGAAGAACCGGAACTCGCGGCAACCCCATTGGTAAAGAGCATGATTCTAACGGTCAACAAAACTATGATCGGTGTGATCGGTTACCTGACGCCTGAGACGGTGATTCTCTCGACGACTGGAAACGTTCACTTCAACGATGAGATCACATCAATCAATGCGGAGGCGAAACGCTTGAAGTCCGTCGGCGTAAACATCTTGATTGCCCTTGGACATTCCGGATTTGAGACTGATAAAAGAATTGCGGCAGAAGTGGAGGATATCGACTTAGTTATCGGCGGTCACACGAACACGTTTTTGTACACCGGTAAATAATGCCAAATTTTTCTCGAAATCAGCTGCATCCCGGATAACAAATAACTGTAGAGGCA
Organism: Arge pagana; assembly: GCA_963969455.1. Classification (NCBI taxonomy): domain Eukaryota; kingdom Metazoa; phylum Arthropoda; class Insecta; order Hymenoptera; family Argidae; genus Arge; species Arge pagana. Next base: position 14,674,638 of record OZ018311.1, on the reverse strand, counting down.
TCAAATGAGATGTAACCACGTTTAATGCGTACTTCATTACCATCGTACGAATCTTCGATTGTTTGTAACCGAGAAAAAAACATCGAGTATAATTTTATAGAAAAAGTTGACTCGATATAATTATACGTAATTTATACAAAAATTAAATATAATTGTATAGAATTGTGTATAGTTATATCGTAATTAAATAGGATTTTTTGGAATTTTATACAGTTACAATTCTGTATAAATATATACATGATAATATGTAAATTATATACAATTATTTTGGGCTAATTTTTTTCATATAATTGTGTTTAATCCGGTTTTCTCAAGTAGGAGTATTGCTCGTTCACCTTGGGCGTTCCGACGCTTTCGCTCGTTATTGAGCTTCGCTCGATCATGAGTGTGAACCCAATCTTCTGGAAACCGAACAAAAAACTCTCATGCAATTAATGTTCCACAGGAACGCCACCTGACTCCGAAGTCGCGGAAGGATTCTATCCGACGGCGATCCAGCAGGCCAACGGCAGGACTACTTACGCGGTTCAAGCCTACGCGTACACAAAATATGTCGGGGATTTATCAATCGTATTCGATAGCGAGGGCGAAATCAAGAATATCACCGGCACTCCCATTCTGCTTGACTCGAGCGTCGTGCAAGTAGGTACAGAAAATTTCCATCGAACGAATGACAAGAACGAAAGTGAATTTTGTTGAACAGGATCGAGAAGCTGTCGATATGCGATGGTTGTATCAGTTAGGCGAGTAGAGGACATTTTTCGAAACTCATTTCTGCTGTCTATCGCGAAGTTTAAAATATGGTTAGGGACCCTGAACAACAATTCGTCAGGTGGGATTTATTCTTATACCGAGAAACTTGGTGCGGGATAAAATTTCATCCGTATGATAACGATACCACAAGCTGGGTAAAAGATATTCTAGCAAATCTTGGATTACAGCATTTGAAATACCGTGGCAACTTCGAATCAACGCTACGGTCGAAATGTTTTATAAATTTTCCAATGCAGAAAGCAAATTCTTTTGTCTAGGAATGTATACATATTTCAATGTGATGTAGCTCGCTGAACTCAAATTCAGGTGATACTTTCTTATTGATATACCGATCCGACCGTTTCGAACTTGTCTTCACAATAGCCGGTAGGACGTCAGTTAATTTAGCAGAATCGGAAGAACCGCGAGCTGCAGTACCACCCACCGGACTCCCAGTGACCGCGTTACACGACCGGCAACTCCTCGATGGCCTCCCTGCTCCTCTCCTGACGGCGTCGCCGCCGTTCTCCACCGCGACGGTTACCGCCAGATCTTGACGTCCCTTTTCGCGCATGCTCGACTTGGACGACACGTCGTTCCTTTCTTGATTCTTCTTCACTTACCGTGACACTCTCACCGTTAATTCAACCTTTGTCCTTTAAATCCCGTAATTACAAACTCTGTACGTGATTCATCCCACTTCTGATCTGTAGAAATCAAATTCGTTGGTGTATGAATGTATATGTGGGTCATTCCACGCCAGATCGGACGGTTCGACTGATTCGAATTTTTGATTTCCTTTCTTTTTGACATTCTTCGGTACCCGTTGAAAAACTTTTCAAAAATGGTCGAAATTTAATTATTGTTTTTCAATTTGAAATTTATATTTACTCACATACTTTTTACAAAAAAAAAAAACAAGAAATTATTCGAAGTATTTCTACATGTGATCCTTCAGTTCGCAAGTTTTAATCTTGTTCTTGAATCTGTAGTTATATACTCTTCGGGTTTCTTGATAATTTTTTATCTCAAACTCCTATTCATTCTACAAATTTCACGACGAAGTTGATAATGGGCCTATGATAATTACTAATTTTTTTTCTACTTTTGAGAATTTCTAAAGAACGATTACGGTATGAACCCTCGCTGAAACCACTTTTTGGTAGTGAGCTCCCTCTTTTTAGGTACGTTGAATTGATTCTCATACATTATTATAGTTAACAGGTGTTTGAAATAATTAATTCGTATTTTAGTTTGTTGAAAGAAAGTTATATTAATAACAAAATCTTTCATTTATTATTTCATCTTTTGAATCGCTCAAGAAATCGATCAAGAAAATTTCGAACAATCGAAAATTTCATCAATAGTTTTTCTATGGGTACTAAAAAATGTCAAGAAATGAAGGAAATCAAGAATTCAAATCATTCAAACAGTTCGATTTGGGGTGGAACCTTCCATATATCTCAATGTAAGGTAGTTCGCTGAACCTATTCACAATATGCGAGTTAATTAATGAAGATGCGTTTTCGTCAACGGTCCAAGGTGACCTGTCCCACGAGTAAAAAATGCTTACTTCACAAATAAAAATTTCGCGTCACAAGCGATCAGTCTCGTATAAGAAACAAACACATCAGCGAATTCTCTTTGAGAATTTCATCCGAATATTCAATATTGTAACAGCTATGTGCCGTGGTACTGTAAAAATCCCTATCAAACAATTGCGTAACTTGATAAGTTACGTGCCTCCTCAGCGTTTACACGACGATACACGTGTGTTTACCGAAGTAATATATAACAAAAATAAAGTGGAGAAAGTATTAATTCCACAGCTGAGTTGTCCGACTTGGTTTGGTTTTAATATGAAATTTCTTTGACAGCAGAGATTCCAGATGTTTGGCTGATCCGAGACGTTTATTCAATAAATATTAGCCCAATATGCTATTTTCTTCTGCATGGAAGCAATAATGATGAAATGAAGCGGATAATATTTCTCAATTATAGAAAACAAATGGATTTTTCGTGGAAAAATACTTGTTATGCGGAATTGGTAGGGTTATTGCACGATTATTGATGTCAGGATACATTTGTCTTCGATAGGCTCCGGATGTACTGGCAGAATTGGAGAACTGGCGTGGTGCTGTAGAAAATCTAACCACTACGATCGTCGGATCGACGCGCGTTCTGCTCGACGGTGACAGCAAAAAGTGTCGTCGAGAGGAATGCAACATGGGAAACTTGATAACCGATGCAATGGTGGATTACGTAAGTGAGAAGAAAAAGTGAGCGATGGGAGATAATTTATTTGCAATTCGAATCGTGTCCGCTGCAGAACACGAGACAATACGGCGAAGCAAGTGGATGGACCGATGCGGCGATCGCTGTCGTTCATGCCGGCGCAATCAGAACGTCGATCACGCGATCTAACGATGATAAGGTGAGTCGACCTCGCCGCGCATCATCCGCACCTCTCATTGAAACACCTCATTTGTAAACGATTGTGTTTTTTTTTTTGTTGTTCTTCTCGTAGATCACGCAGGCGGATGTTTTGGCTGTTCTTCCTTTCGAAAATGTCGTCTTCAAGGCCGTCATGACCGGAGCTCAGCTTCTGGCCATGCTCGAACACGGCGTTAATAACATCACTTCACAAACGACGACCGATCTTCCCGGTGCATTTCTACAATTTTCCGGATTACAGGTCCGAATCTCGTCTCTTTGGTCCCGTCTCAACTCAACGACTCCTCTCGAGACGTCCGCAACTCTCTTGGCAACGAACTCGATGCACACAATTTTACCTCGATTCGAAATAACTCGTGGATAAAAAATAATCGATAACGTCGAGAAAATCTGAAATCTAAATTGTTTTCTGTCCTATACCGCAGGTCATTTACGATATCGACCAACCATCCGGTTCTAAAGTGGTCTCAGTTGCAGTTCGTTGCGCCAATTGCAGCATTCCAGAGTTCAGCATGCTGAGCGAAACGGATACGTACACCGTACTAATCAATGACTGGATGCAGTCCGGTGGGGATGGATATTCCATGTTAACTTCGCTAGGATACACCAATCTTGGTAAATAATCGTAAAATCTGTCGCTCTATCGTAATACACATCACGGCTAGATGATATTTTTATCCACGACGAAAGCAATATACCGACTTTCCAAGACTCAAGCTGTACCGAACAAACAGGGACGGAAAAATGCAATAAGGACATTAAAAATCGAACACTTTTTTGCAAATGTGGAACAATATGCATACTCGTGAGGCAAGTCTCGATTCGAAGCATTCCATATATTCCAAAAATATATGAAATACTGTTGAGATGAATCGTGGTCGAAATTCGCATTGAACAGCGTAATCCTGATAAATGTCTTACCTCTTTTTCTTCGATTTCGCAGGAATGACTACTGATGAGATTCTCATTGATTATCTGGGCCTACGAAGTCCTGTTTATCCAGCCGTCGAATGGAGAATAACCGTCGCTGAAGACGTAGGAAGTGACATCGGAAGCAACGCGATTAACACGGGTTGCTCGTTGGCAACGCTTCTTTCGACACTACCCGTGCTCAAGATGTTAACGTAATTATAGCGAGAAATTGTGGCGTTGTTTGACGAAAATCAGTCGAGACGATAATTTTCCAAGAACGAATGTATCCAATGACGCTAGTCTTATAATTATGGAATTTAATACTATCATGACGAGACGCATCTAGAGCGTGGAGCCAAATTTCCATCATTTCTTGGTCATCGCTTCAATTTGTACAGTAACAATTTATACGAAGGTTTTAACATTCTACAGTAGATTAGATCCATTTTTCGACCTCATTTGAGGGTGATATCTCCGCATTTCCCTTACGTGGAAAGAAGAATACGCACTGATGATATTGTACAAATACGGCGCGCTCCAAGTTAACTTCAAACTCTCGTGATAATCACGAGACGCCGACGGAGATCACCATGTACAATTATCGTTCCGCTATCCAATTTCTCATTGAATAAAAATATGTCCCGACTGCATGAAACCTGTAATAACTATTCTCACTAATACATACCTATTTTTACGCAGAGTTGTTTTACGTAATGTTTGAACTCAATTTTGAGTAGCCGTTGGTCACCCTCGTTCGGATTTCAAAAGTACAGTCGTTTCAGATCAGTCGTATCTCTGAAAAAATATATATCGTGACGTATATCTTTATTCGTACAGTTGACACAAGATCTTACAATGCATGTAGCAAAAGCCTCGATTGAGCTTCAACTACGATTCATATGAACATAAATTTTACCGCCCCGTTTGATCTACAATATTGCGCCACCTGTTAATGTTCAAAATCGAAGTTTGACATTTGTTGCGTTGTGCTCTCTACGGGCTCTACTCACTAGATAGCTCTACGTTACCAGCAGTGGACTAACGTTGAGCACCGAGACTGTATACAAATGTGAAGCACACGCTGCCTACACAAATGGCCATCACACAACAATTATATCGTTTCTTGCATAGACGAGATGTGCAACCTGAGGCAATAATTCAATCTTCGCGATATCAAATTCTTGTGTGACTCTTGGACTATCAGGGTGAAAACTAATGTTGAAAATCAAGTAACAATGATCTAGATAGATTTTCCAAAACGTTCAGTTAAATTTTGGGTAATAAAAGTCCGGATTAGGTGTCCCTGCGATAACATATACCTACGTTTCAAGAAGTAATAGCTCTTCCTTCGAAAAGCTTTGTTAACAAACGTGAATAGCTGATAGGTTATTTGAGAACAAATACACGTATGTATTGGGGAAAAAATCTGGCGATGTCGGTAAGGTTGTTCGAAAGGTATTCTTTCGACGTAGTAATAGTTGCGATCGAGAGGTTCGTTTCCTGATTCATCGAAATGCCGTTCGAATGCTTGAAATCTCCTCATCTAAGCATACTGGGGATTTTTCAACGGAATTTTTTTCTATACATCGTTATATTGTGCTCAGCCTTTCTCTAGTAATGGATTCGTCGCGGTCGGTTGAACCGTGTGTCAGTTACGTCATAACGGAGACGATGAGTCGAAGGAGAAAGAAAATCGTTGGGGTTTTTATTTTTGACGGAAGAAAAAGACGAGTTAAAAACCTCAACAACCGTTCGAATAGCGAATTCGAATGAAAATAAGAGACTATCGTACGCGCATGAGCGCCATTTTAACGACGGCGCTAGGGGAAATACGAAGATCGCTTCGCTACCGACCGAGCGCCTCGACGTAGTTTATTTCGGAACGTTTCTAGACATTTGAGATTCATGGCTATCGGGTAGTAATTTTAGAACGTTAGTCGCGATCAGAACGCAAGGAACACGGGAGCAAGTGGTAATGGAAGGTTGGGCGCCGACTGGTATGGATTTTGTTATGTGATTCGTTCGACTGTAGCGTGACATTATAAAATGAAATGCTGCGCGTAGGAAGAAAATTTTCGCCAATAACCTTACCGTGCCCCGGAATGCTTTGTTTTCGCCGTATTAAAGTGTCCTAGTTATGATAAGTGTGTTTCTAAATGTAAAGTTGGTGGCCTTTTACAATGGTGGATAACAATTGCATTATCGAGGGAAACGTCAAGTTTCGTGATGGAAAGAAGGTGAGTTTGATAACACACATATACGCACATCGATGCTACCAGCCTCACCTCGTTGCGCGCGTGGTTTTTTGTCTTTAAGTTTTTTTTCATCAAGCCTATTGTTTTCTCAGTCACGATGTATAAAACTCACCGTGATACGAGGAATTCTAGGTTTTTTAGTCGAATATTATTATTACTGCGAATTACTAGCCGCGTATTCGCACGTTCGAACGGCCTTGATAGCCTCGCGCGTTTCAATTGTTTGCCCGTGTAACGTTTATTATTTCTTCTCAGCTCGATAATCATCGAGAAATGATTTCAGCGGCAATTCGCGCAATTCTCGCGCGTGGTAATGATTTATTAGCACCTCGTGAATACTTGTTAACACGCACGCACTAACACAAATAGAGAACAAAAGATTCATTCATCGTGATTATATAGTGTACATTTTCATTCTCTTATTTATTCTCCTCTCCGAAATACAAAAAAGAAATTACGTACGTTCTTACCATTTATTTGACGAGCAAAGATGCATTTTCTATCCATAGATTACATGGAGTAAAATAGGTCTGGAAAAACAAAAAAAAGTCATTAATTCAAGTACTAGCATCGAATAACGAGAGATGTACAAATAATACGGAAACGAAAAGATATACATCGAATATCTTATAACGATGCGAGAACGCTTTGGTGATCTTTACTCTTTATTTCCATGCATCGAATTGTTTTTTGTCCCATCTATCTGTTTCGTGTGCGTGTCATCGATGGTGATAGTCAATCAACATCGTTAAATGTTATCGGCTGAATGCGTTATCAAAATGTTCTTTTCATGAGTTTTTTCTTTCTATTTACAGTGGAAGTCTAGATGGTGTGTTATGAGGAAATTATCACCAGTGGCAGGTAATTTATTCAAATTATATACCGCCTACCAAGACAAAGGTACAATGCATATTCCACGCGTAATATCTTTGCATATCTAATCCACAATTGTGTATGGGGCTATCTGCCTTCCTGTTACCAAACGAATTTTTATGGATAACTCGGTGAAAAACCTTTCAGTAGAAATATCGTGGCCTGGGCTTTTAGCAAGCTCAGGATAAGATAACTTGTATTACCATGCCGCTGTTATCAATATTACTGACCAGAGTGCACACAAGTAGCGTAAGAATGCAAGTATCAGCTTTTGTCCTTCGTGAAACAAAATAATTCAGCTGCAGAAAACATATTCGATTCAACGTCATTTTTTGTTGAAGATATTTTCCGAACCATAATTTAAAAATCTGCGAGCAGTATTTGTATGTTTCTAATATTTCTATAACATAGCATTTCTTGTTTGGAAAAGTATTAGTTGGAATTGAAGACAAAGAAGTATTTATAACATTTGTTAGATAGATAAATTTTATTATGATTATCGAAAATCTTATTATGGTAGTATCATTACCGATGCCAGGTGTTATCAAGTTAAGCGTATATTGACCCTTAGATACGCGTTGGATTGTAGATAATTAAAACCGTGTCGAAGGGTCGATATGTGTGCACCTCGATCTTTAATGTGGATACGGCGTAGATGACTGTGGTCCGATTGACACTGTATCTGGACTATACACATGCACACGATCATCCTACTTTACTGCATCGACAGCTAGGAACCACATGAACGCTACAATAGCCTATTCAACTTACAATTGCCCAATTAAGAAGCTTCTGATGCCTGTGTATGCACATATTCCGCATTTGTAACGCTTGGTTTCATCGACGTGTTGGATATTCTATCAAATTTCACCTCCTACCGATGAGAAATCATTTAATCCTTTCAATTAAGAAACTCTTCTACCGTGTTTCCTGAAAACGGTAAATCCGATCATTGGTACTATATAGAGAGTATTTTATATTTCATGCATATCCCGTTACATTTCAGTCTACTTCTTGGCATAGTTAACTGGGTTTTATTATCACGTTGAACGCACATTTATTTGTTAAACAGCCCAGATGCAGTGTCACAACTATCAGTACAACATCTGTTATGTTTCCAAAATACATTGATTGAAGTTGAGAAAAAACTGTTGCTGTTTACACGAGCGTACGATGAGAATTTGTTGCTGAAGTGACAGAAAAAGTTCGAAACATATGTTCTGTCTTGCGTAATTAATTGAAACTCTCACAAGAGCAAATTAGTAGAATTTGGAACTGATTCTGAAAAATAAAAATTCGAGGACGTTTGGCTAGTGATTAAAACATATTTGTTTTTCGACCCATTTCTCTATTAACAATTGTATTGTATTGATCTTAGCAAAGACAAAAAAATATTGTTCTCAGAGATGTTTATTCACTTTTGCAGATTGTTTGCACTTGCAATTGTACGGTGATAGCAAGGATCGCTACAAACAAGGCCAAACAAAAGCGTCGCTCAGTTTACAGCACTTTCTTGGGGTAGAAAGTGGGTTTACTCTTGACAAGGAATCCAACACAATTGCAATTATATGCCAAGATGTAACGGTAGTTCTTGCATTTGATACTCGCGAGCGTTTAATCCAATGGCAAGTCAAGATCTCCAATAATCTCGGCGAAGGTTAGTGATTTGCGACATAAGTTACTGTTTCGCGAGATGCGAAAATCGAATACATTGTTTGGTACACGTTTTTCCAGATCAACAATTCCTGATTCTCATTTCGTCGGCACCAACGAAAGCAAAACTTACAACCGGTCCTGCTCATTTACACGTTCAAGATCGACGCTTTTGCATCACGACTGGTATTCCACCACGATTGGCTGGTGTTTGGGATATCGCACACCTGCGTCGTTATGGAGTTGTAGACGGCAGATTTTGCTTCGAAGGTGGTTCCCGATGCGGTCGCGGAGAAGGTCTTCACGTACTAGTATCCGATCAAGGAGCCGATATTGTGAAAACGTTACAACTGGCCGCAGAAGGAAAACTCTCCACTCGCAAGAGACCCTCAACGCGCGAATCTGCAACGTCCGATAGCCCGAGAAGACAGTTCTCTCGTTCCGAAACCCGTGCCAGCGACTTTTTCCCGTCTGTTGCTTATAATAATTCCAACTCTTATGAAGGAAACTGCGACGGTTGTAAGACTGAAAGTTCACCCTATTGGTCATCTACCGAAAGCAGACAACAAACAGATTTGGAGAGCGACTATGGGTGTCGTGATTCCGTATCTGTTTCTGAACTGAACGATCAGCCAGGAGAATGGCGCAGCTGCTCGTTTGTACAGCAAAACACATCGACGCTAGAACGATGCTCTAGCTGTATCAGTAAACTTGGTACTTTGTCCAAGTCTTCGATATCAGCTACGCCGATCGGCACAGCATCGTCTACCAGTCCTGCTCCAATAGTCACTTCGCAAATACCCCCAAGAGCTTTCGACAGACTATCTCTCTCTTCCTACAGTAGTAGCAGTCATGAGAGCGATTACTCCGTATCACAGCAGGCTGACTGTCGATGTGCAGCAAATAAAGTCTCTCAGTCTCGCTGCGCACAGACCTTGACTGCCAAGCCGATTGTCTCGCCTCCGAGACCGCCCAAATCGCAACTGTCGTTTTCGACAAAATCGAAGAAACCTATAATGCCTCTACCACCCGAAAATTCATGCTCCTGTCTCCCATCGAAGGCATCAATTCCCATAAATAATAATACGGCATCGGTTACTGGGCCATATGAAAATTATGACATTCCAAAATCAATTCTGGGACATGTAATTAGCGCAGATCGGACTCCAACTAACGACCAATATTACGATACACCGAGAAAAATAAAGGAATGTCTCGCGTTACCGAACAGTTTTGCTAACTACGATACACCGCTCGTACCTCAGGCTGTACCTCTCCAGCAATGTGGATGTCCTACCAAGTTACCATTACAATCTCCACGTTCGTCCGCTTGTCCATGTCACAATGTTATGAGTTGGGCTGGATTTGTTCTGCCTTATTGTCGTCGGGGAGCAGGTATTGTATTGGATGCTGTGCATCCTGTAAGGTTATCCGGTGAGGGCAAAATGCCCGTCGTCAACGCCAGTGGTGAAATATCAATTTACGCAACCAGTGAAGAAAGTATGAAAAAAGATAGTTCGGTTCCCATAGAAAACTGTGACTGCAGCGAAAATGCTGCGACGGATCAAAGTGCCAATTACGAAAATGTTGGACCAGTAATCGACAAACAGCCAGAGTCGAAGCAGGCAAACTACGCAAATCTGGATTTCACCCAATCTTTAGAACACTACGAGAACAGCAAAGACATTTTGAGTAAAGTTGGAATTTCAAAAGGTGACTTGGAGAAGTTTGCGGAAAACATCAAGGATCTCTCCGCTGGAGGTGAAAGCGTGAAAATTTGCAACAAATGCGGCCACGCGAAGGAAACAGAAAACGACTACTTAGTAATGAATCCTGATAAGGAAACGCCTAAGAAACCGTTTCCTGGCTACTTGCCGATGCAGCCTGCACACAATGCGTGTTCTAAAGAGATACTGTCTAGAATTTGTAGCAGTGGTAAGAGCAACAGCAATCCTACGTTGGCAGGCCCGCAGAATTTGGATGGGAATAAAAAACGATCTGATTCCGAGTATCGAATTCCTGGCTCGGCGATGTTGTCTAGTCCTTATCTTAGACGTCGCGTATTGGAATCAGCGAACGGGATTGAAAGCAGTGGAACAATGGCACGAAAAAGATCTTACTCTGCCGAATCAGCTCACTACATGGAAGAAGAGAAACGTACGTTGTTTCCTTCGAGTCTGACGATTCATAAATGTGCAAGCGAAGCAGACAAGGGTCTGTTAGTTAACAGAGACAGACGCACCTCGTGCATGGAAGCAGAGCTGAAAATGTACAATGATAGCGAAGAAACCTCTGTGGCTTCGTCTCAACCAAGTTCGATAAAAATTCGTCGCTCCTCTTCCGTGCCATCGAAGACTGGACACAATCGGGACTCGTCTAGTAGCAATGATTCTGGAGTATCAACGGGTTCCCTGAGTCACCGAGGGATAGAATTGGTAGAATTTGAAATGCCAACGATTGCTGCGACTTCGACGAGGAGGAACTTGATATTAGCATCGCACAAAAGTCCACCACCGGTTTGCTTCCATAACAGCTTGCCAAGAAAGTCAAAATCGAGCGATCCGCTTCGAGAGCTTTCATTTCAATTTCAAAAAATGAAAATTCCGATAAAATGTTCTTCCGCGGAAGGTGATATTCCCATTTGTGTTCCCAAAAGCAACAAAAGTTTCATCAGTCCAAGCGAAGTCGCGAGCACACCTTACATAGACTCTCGCAGTACTAGTAGCGGCACCTCTGACATGTCCGATTATATCGAAACGCTATCTCTGTCATCTCATTCATCGTCCGATACGCCGGACAGTCTTAGGTAACTATACGACAGCCTAAACTATCAACAGATATCTATGGATCGGATTTCACGACAGACTCTTAAGACAGCATATCGATAATACAGGTTGGGTGGTCGCCAGATGGCCACAACGCTTCGTCCACGCAGCGGAAAAGAATATTACAAGATAGATCGAAGCATTCTAGCAGAGCAGGCTCGTACGACAAGTGGAACTATGACAAACTATGCGAACATCACGCCGGTGCTTGAAAAAAGCGAATCTCCATCGCCAGGGTATATCAGTAGCTCGTCGTATGAACAGCCGCAACCAACACGCGAGCATTTTCTCTTTCCCGAGGTGAGTCAATTTTCATCGTAGTAGCTGAAAACTTCTTACATGGATGTGGTCATGAAATTTTCCATTGGAATTCACAGTTTGAAGCTAAAAATAAAAAAAACACCGACAAATGAAATTTTCATGTGATTTTAGCAAGCTTGATGAAACCCGGAAGGAAGGAGAAAAACCTGAAGTTCCTAGCATTTCCAAACAGAGCGGATAAGAGATATTCAAAGTAAAACTACTAACGGAGCTACGATCGCTGTTCACGTTTCATGCTGAAACCAGGTTTTAATATTTTCCTACTTTTCAAATGATCCAGTGATATATAGTTTTGCTCAAATGAAAATTAATACTATTAACAATGTTTCGCTGATGTTTAGCACGTCGGCGAGTACCGCTCGTCATTGAATATGCGCGATCCAATAGCTTTTATAATAAATATGATTCTCTCAAACAGGGTCTCGCGTATATAGGAAATATGGGGTCGATTTACAGATCACAGCATATTGTAGGTAGAACACGATACATATGTCAATTTATCCGACTATAGGCACAGAAATATCGACCCTCAGGTGTCTCTCAATTATTTATGATATGCTGTTCTCTCACAAATCGCACGTACCCCATCTTTGACGATTAAATTCTCACCATTGATATCTAAAAGAATGTTTCGCGTGGTAACAAGACTAAAGCGTTACCATTGAAATGAACGTACGTGACAGTTTTAGATTAATGAAATTTTTAACAAAACTCAAGGTCCCAGTTGCAAGATTTTTGAGTAAAAATAACAAAACTTGGTTACAAAATGTACAGTGAAAAAACGTAATCGATAATTATACACTTCCTACAACGATTCAAACAATTTCTAAAATATGCTCAATGAAAAAAAAATATAAGAATAGTATAGTAATAATCCTGCCCTAGAGTAAAGGATACGTGCACGTTGTATACTTTGGATAAGTATACCACCTTTTTGAATGATTTTTCTTTTATAAAAGTACTTTTATGAAGCGTGATGTACAGAACAATGAAGAAAAAGAACGAAGTCAAAGGCTCCTAAAATTTACACTATCATCGATCGCACGGCGAATTCATTTTTACATCCGTTACGGCCTGATGTGGAAACTTTTCCATTAGATATTATTTACAGCATTTATTTGTACTTAATAGTTCATTTTTTTAAGGATGAGTTAAAAAAAAACAACATATATTATAGAGTTCATCAACCATCTTTCTTGTTACCAGATTTTTCATAGTTATGTAGGTATTTTAGTTTTTATGGGAATCTCGTGGTGAAGTTATTTATCGTTTTCAATTACTTAAAGCTTTCTCGAAATACTTGCAAATCGCTCGTAGTTTAATATGACCTCAATTGAAACGCGACAATTCTTGGTTCAATTTACGAAATAATAGGTTTGCTTGATGTAAAAGCTTCAAATTTACCTTTACACTAAATTATATATTTATTTCCTTTTTATTCTTATTATCAATATCACTATTATTATTATTACTATTATTATTATTATTCTTATTATTATCATATTTCCTACTTGAAGTGATCATAAATTGACTGGTATCTAGGCCTTTATCAGGATCTCAACTTTTTAGCGTCATTTAATGTGAAACTATCATCCGACATATGCCAAATATATAAAGAATCGTATTTATTTCGAAATAATCATCCTTCCTTCGAGTTGGTAACTAGTTCAATGCGAATCATTTTCTAATGCGCTCCCACTTACACGCTGGAGAATCATTGACTTTGAAATTTTTCAGGAAATGAAATGTAGAAAAAATTAGCTCTGGCTGATGTATTTTTTACTGTCATTATATCATTGGGGTTAACACAGGGTGCCAGTTTTCTGTAATATATAAATAGATTCTACCTCATGCTCAATGTCTAGGGAACACAGAATCAACTGTTCTAAAAGAGGAGCATCCAAAGAATTTCCGTTTCTGAGGGTTTCTTTCAGTTTCAAAGAAATCTGCTTTTCTAAACTGAACACTAGCTTCATTCTCTGCTGTTCTATTTCTGTTACTAATTTTAACTGACCACATTTACGTTACAAAATTCGATCTTTGTTCCTCACGAGAGATCTCCAAAGCCATTTCAGATAGCATCCTAACTGGATGTGGTGTCACAACTGTTTAGTTACTCTCTTTATCTTCCGCTCTCTATATTTGATAATCTTATTTTTTTTATTACCATTCATTAAACGTCGCGGTCAAATTCCTTTCATTCATGATTTATTATTCGTACATATGTCAAGTAACGTGAATATATTTTTCAGTCGAAGTTCCGATGAATCTCAATCGTACAAACTCTGAAATCTATCTTGATCGAGAACGTACAATTTATTTGGAAAAGAAAAATCTTCTTCGAGAATCACAATACGTCGATACATCTGCTAGTGCAACCCTTTATTCCCAAACAAGTTCATAATCGACGAATCATACATTCAGTTGGCCTCGATCAATTGATCTTGCAACCTAATTCAGAACTGGTAAGGCCATAGGTGTATTTCACGTCATAGATCGATACACATTTGAAATATTATTCAATGTGATGTATAAACGAATTATTTCCTGTCTCTATCATCTTTTCAGTTTTACGATTTCTCGTTATAATTTTTTCTTCTATGCCGAGTCAACAGATTTTGTCATCTAGTGCCATTCAAAATGATATTGTTGAATTGGCATGACGACGATGTACTGAAAATATATCGATTGAAGATGACGCAAGGAAGCTCCAAAAATATCAAATCGCGCCATTCGTATTTCTGACATCTACCTGATCAGAAAAATTAACTAAAGAAATACTTACGCGAATCCTACATATTTGTGTTCAATCCCAGTATTTCGAATCGAAGTATATATTTTGTTTCTAATGTACGAAAAAGAAAACAGTCGGCTAAGCTATCCGCTAAAGTAGCATGCAATGGTATTAACGGTTTGCAAAGAGTATGCTCATTAACATTACTGAACTTGAAAGTTCTTGAGGACACAATGTTTTCCAAAACATATCCAAGCCATCTAGCATTTGCTAAAAGCAGACTATACAGGCATGCGGCTCGGCTAATGATCAGAGCAAAAAATATTAACGACAATCAATGTAATTGGAACAGGAGAAAAATAATCTTAGACAGAACATATGGACTGTATTAGTCAGGGTCAAAAACCCTCTCCTGTCCTAGACAGTTAGAAAAAATGAGTGTTCCTGGCTTTGAGCGATTCAAATATTTGCAGCGCGTTACAGATTCGAGAAATGAACATTAAATTCGTAAATCTGATACGTTGGTTGAAAATGGAGAGGGTTGTATGTGAAAGTATATTGTCAACCAGAAATTGGTCGGCTAACTTTTCAAGATAACTTTATTTTATTTAAATGTCTCGTTTTAAAATTTCAATGGCCATGCAATAATTTGCTGAAATGATGCTTCATTGTGAATCCTCTATTTAATTATTTTCAATGGCGTGGTCGAATGTAGGAAATAAATTTTAATGTTTGCTTGGGTATGCAATATGAAAACTATGCAAGAAAAGGTGGTCCTCGCAGATTAATCGCAATTATCGTTAACCAACCTCGTCATTGTATCGAACGACGCAACTGTTCTCTCGCTTTATTATTACGTGTCGGTTATTCCAATCAGTCTCGTCATTAGTTAATTTTCAAAAAAAATACGATACTTCGTTTAATTGTTCAAGCTAAGATGTAACATGTACGATTAGCTGCTTGCATACTGTCGCTGCGAGTCTCGCATTACCTTTTCATTGGTGAAAGGCCTTTGGATTTTGGTAATTTGATTATCGATCTTAATACATATTAGATTCCTAGAATATTCATTGCTTGCCAAAAGTACACAGCGCGTATAAGACGTCATATGTGAGTACATGAAAATGTTCGAAATGACTAATTCTTATTGTAATATTACCCAATGTTTTTTCATGTGGCGATAATAACTGTATATCGCGTTTATAGAGTTCTGTAGAATGTAACGGCAGAGATAATATCATCTCTCATATTATTGTCTGTACGGTACGAATTATACAACAATCATTTATATCGTAGATCAGTGATTTCCAATCGATACGCGAAACGTCGAACGATACTTTGACTTTCGCAATGGATAGTAAAAGCTGTGTAGAAATTTTTTAATGATATCGCTGCCTCGTAAATTTTTTTTTCGACGGATGCTGGCATAGCGATACTCGATATAAAACAGAAATTAGTTGATAAGCATTTTTATCTTAAATTGTAAATTAAATACAATTCTGGCCTGCGAACCAGGCATTGGAAATCACTGCTGTAGAACCATACTAGTCAACAAATAAGTACTATCGTAGTAATAGTCTATTTTTATCTCGAAATGAACTTTGTATTTTTTAAAAGTTCGATACACCCGCCCCTGTATTTTGTGATGTTCGGAACAATGGATTTATTTTCATGTCACATATATATATATACTGCAACATTTTTTTTACACGTGGAGCGTGAAAATATACAGAACTTTACAATTTCAAAAGTATTCCAACCGTAATTCGATTGAAAAACTTACCAACGATCATAGTTCGTTCAAACGAGTGTGTCGACTTTTAAAATGTAATCAACCATATCTAAGAATTAATCACCTAATCATTACGTAGTAAAATTCAAGGGTATCGAAACAGTTTTGCTTGAAGTTTGTGTATATAGTTGTAAGGTAGAATCTGAAGTGAAAGTTTATTTCAAACTTTCGGATTTTCGAAAAGAATCAAACGATACAATATTTATCAACATTAAAAATTGTACGTGTAACTTCCAAGCCAGCGATCAAGTGGTACGATAGCGTTGCTTTTCGATGTTGCATCGTACCATTGCGATACACGTGGTACAATTGTATCATGAAATCGCCTGAATCCCTCAAAATCTCTGATGTCCAATACCGTGAGATGCAGGGTATGAATGCAGAAAAACAGGGTAACTACTGTGCCATAACGAATAAAAAAAATTGCAGCATTAGTGTCATTTCCCTGGCATTTAGTATACGATCAGGCATTTACTACGTGTTCCGTACCACGTGTATTCGTAGACCGTGTACTGAAATCTCATGAGTTTCAAAATCGTCTGCCTTCATCGTACCTTCGATATACACACGTTCAAGTTCGAGAACGAAATTATTCGAAAGCATGGTGGACGAGGGCAGACGAACCTTACCTTACTGCATTAAATTGACAGAAATTTCTCTATTCATCGATACAGCTAATAATTTTATAGTAATAAGTTATCCAATTTAGAATTGGGTTAAAATGGTATCATCGTAGGATTAGTTTATCCTTTAAAGTTATATTCACAGTCAATTCTACTGATCCAGTCACCGTTAATCCACAAATTGTAATATAATGCTACCTGCAATTATGTAATTCAGGCTGTTCAAATGGCTGCTACTTCAACTTTACTTATTTCTACACAAATATACCTACCTATAGACAGTGAATTATTTGTAGAATTTACCTAGAAATAGTAGACCAATGGAATTGTATTATGTATATTATTGACCAGAGAATTTATCTGATTTGGTAATGTTCGTGTACACATAATATACAACGTTTGTGAAAAATAATCCATGCGAATATTCATCATCTGTTCATAAGAAAGAATTGAGGTCGTTTAAGGCAGTCATTACGTATCCGATAAACGCACATGATAAAATCAATGAAATTCTATTGTGCAAAAGATGCAAGTATCTCAAATACAATCGTAAATTGTTCTCAAAGTTATTCTCAAATCTATTCAAAGTATTCGTTTGGCTTGCGGTTTGATCATCTCTTGTTCTTAAATCTGTAACCTGCTCGCTATTGTCACTATTATTGCCATCACTTCTAATAATCCACATCGTCATTTTGTATCGCGATCGAAATCATCCTTCCGAGCATCTGTCTCGCTGCACGACTCCGGGACAGAAATTATGCCTTGAAATAATTGCGAGAAGAAAATAGTTCAAAAGTCATTTCTTTGCAGTGCTTCGGTTAGTGTAAGAGATCGCCTAATTTAACACGACTAAAGTCTCTTCCTTCAAATACCATTCCATCGAATCCTAAACAAGTATTAATTAACTCTTGAATAACAAGAATGACCAAACCATTTAATATGAACAGGAATAACAGTGCTAAAATATCGTAACTACTTTTCTCCTGAATACCAAATGTATTGACTATCTTGAAATTTTTTTATGAAAGATAAATCGAAAATACAAGCAATTTAAGTAATATATAAGTAAATGAAAAATTATATGCGAATTGTAGTAGCTCAAATCTTTGATTATATTGAAGGGGTAGAAAATAAAATAGCATTGAAAAATATGCGTTAATTATTTCGTTTTGTTATAATAATTTATTTTCCAACAACACAAAAATACCAACAGTCATAGTTTCTTTTTTACCACCATTCGAACCCATTTCCCTACTACAATTCAGATATGTAAAAAATTCTAATGTATAAGTAGCGCGTTACAAATTATATAACAAATTTGTAATTGAAAGATGCTCCGTTACGTATTTAATAAATAAATTAAAAAAGTATTGCGTAATGGAGCGATGGTCTATAGCAAAATGGTCCATTACGCATCAAAACTTGTAGTCGGTAATCTATATACTTATGCATTGCATTGCAAATTCAATTTTGGAAACAGTCTCAATGTATCAATACACAATTTTTATATTAGACCTTTTTTTTTTAATGTGTATACGCATTTTTTTTTTTTTTTTAATTTGTAATGAATTGAGCAATGCATTGATGAACCATTGCAATGTTTCCAACTGTGCTAGAATTATGTATGTGTTTTTCCCACCTAGATTCGAATATCCGGTCACAAGAACTCTGAAAACTAAACAGTACGATTTCTGTATCAAAATCAACATTTGATGCGAGTAATTTCGAAAAGTGCCTGGATTCCCGCTCTCGTTTCCTCAATGTGGCCAGGGGCGTCGCGAGGGTATGGCGACCGGAGCAAGTGGCCCCGGGCGCCGCGCGGATAGAGGGCGTTTCGTACTCCAATAACAATATCTGTCTGCTGACAATTACGGTTTTTCATATGTTATGCTTAGCTAAACAAGAGCAGGGTGTATATAAAGACATAGAAGCCGGGGATATTAGCTAGTTATTTCGCAAGTTTGTGTTTTTTGGGAGGCGCCTGCATTTAATTTGCCCCGGGCGCTAAATGAGGTCGCTACAGGTCTGAATGTAGCTACCATTGATGCTGCCATTGGCCACCCTATTCTCCGCTGAACGCTGGGAATTCACTGGGATTTCTCTGGATTCCGTGAGACGACTACCGGTGACTACTTACCGGCACGTGTTACCGATTGAAAGTAGTAAACTAACAAGTAATATGACAATTGATCGCATTTATTGATGAAAACATCCGAATCGTGAGTCATTTCTGTGTTATTAATACGTTAATAATGGTTTCTGTACCGAGATCTTTCATATTCAAATTTGGAATATGAAAACAAAAAACTCGTCATGTCGCCGTCGACCGAATATTTTTCAAATGTTGATGGTAAATAAAAGGTCCAGTCATTTTCGGCTACCGAATAACTAACCTTATCCGGTAAAAAGATCTTTATCATATTATTTGGAATTCACTCTACATTATGTATCTGACACGCGTGTTTTATTATTGACATATTTTCAAGGTGAAAATTACATCACTAGAATAATTATAAACAGTTGAACGCTTTTTCAAATTTCGAACGTTCTGCAGCTGTGATATAAGAGCTCATGCTTTGGGAGACTGTTTCAATATATGAATATATACATAGTAAGGCTATAAATAAGAAGACTGAATTGACTATTTACTCCCTTAGCTGATGTTTAGTTATTCATTTCTAGGTAACGATCACAATATTAATCTCTTAAAATAATTGCATCTGTTCGGAAAGTCAGATATTATTAATCGCGAATGAAATTTTTTGTCGAATTTATTCCAGAACAGTTGAATGAATGTAAACTTCGTTAGTTTACTGGACGGATTATCAGTACCCGTAATAATCAGGCGAATTCTGAGATTTTCCAGGCGTTAACTCTGACATAAACTATGCGTATTTGTTGTATTTCAGATGGAAAACCTATTAACTACCTTGAATCATAAGATTTCTGCTGCTCGTGAGGCTCGGAAAATATCTGAAAAGTTTAAGCAGTTGAAAACTGACGAAGAACGATTGATATTAGTCTTGAAGTTACTAACAGAATATGAAATCGTACCAAACTTGGAGGGTCAACCTAAGAATAACGAGTATTCAACAAAATGTCGGGAAAATGGGAATAAAATTTTTATCGCCGGTTCTGATCACAAAGCCGTAATGAAGTACACGGAAAGTATAGCCTACGCGAGGAGTTCCTCCGAAGAATTGGCTTTGGCCTATGCTAATAGATCTGCAGCACTGTTCAGGATTAAAAAATATGAAGACTGCTTGAATGACGTCGATAGAGCTTTGAGACTGGAATATCCGAACAAATTAAAGACCAAATTGTACGAACGAAAAGGGTTGTGTTTACTGGCATTGGGTAGGCCAGACGCGGAATCTTGCTTCCGAGAAGCCTTGACCTGGCTGGATCATATGTCGTTGAACGAAGACAAAAAGAGTAAACTAAAACAGCAACTTCAAAACTCTATTTCCGCCTCGTATGCTATCGAGGTACCTGAAGATGAAACGGTATACGCAGCACCGATAATCAGGGCTCCGAACCTTGAAGTTCCGTGTGCTTCTAACGCTCTTTCAATAAAGTATTCCAACGAACTAGGTAGGCACGTGGTTGCCGCGCGTGACATCAAATCAGGAGAGGTATTGGCCGTTGAAAAACCTTATTGTCTGATTTTGTCACCCGAAAACGTATACACCCACTGCTCATGTTGCTTAGAAGTATCGTGGGCTATGGTCCCATGTGAATATTGCGTCAACGCGATGTATTGTTCTCAAAATTGCAAAGAGAAAGCTTGGGCGGATTACCACGAAGTGGAATGCGAAGTTTTTAGTGTTCTGCTCAACTTGGAATTGAATGTGTTATTGTTGTTCAGTATGAGATTGGCAATCGTAGCTACACAGAAGGGAAGTAATATCGTTGCTTTGAGACAGGAGCTGGCAGAAGTTGATCGGACGGAAGGTATTTGGAGTGAAATAATTACGATAACTTATCGATGGGATACGAAAAAACTGCGGCACATAATATTGATTTTATTAGATTGCTAGTAAAAAATTTGGTCGCCTCCTATGCCTTATCGTACTCCATTTTTTTTTTCAAATTCCGCAATTTTTTCCCAACCACACAATGTTTCAAACACTTATGGAATATCTTTCGATTCGTTGATATATTCTGTCTTGTGTCTGGTTGAAAAGTTATCATATTATCTCAATTTGCAGATCCTCGCATTAAGGGTTTTTCAGCGGATGGTAAATTACACAGCGATGAATACCGCGCCATCTACAGTTTGGTAACTAACACTGAAAAACGCTCGGTAGCAGATGTTTTTGGCCGAGCCTTCGATGCTGCTTGTATAATATACATCATAAGTAGAAGGAGCAGTATGTTTGGGAAACGTCTCGAACTCTCCGCTAATAAGTTGGCAGAAATTTCAGACATCACGTTTGTTGGAGGGCTAATTCTGAGGCATCAACAAATAATTCCTAGTAACATTCATAGTGTATGTTTGCATTCGACCTCGGCAGAATTTTCCCAATCTTATAAATACTAACTTTTATGCACAATTATTCAAAGTTTACAGAACTTCGAGGATTGGACGGTCACGAACGTGGAGCTGCAGCTATGCCATTTCACAGTCTTATCAATCACAGTTGTGATCCGAATGTCGTCCGGCATTCCCTCTCGGATTGCATTGTCATGTATGCTCTGTATCCCATTCGAAAAGGTGAACAGGTAATGGAAACTATTTTTTTTTAAACTTTCTTCGTATCATAAAATATCGGAAACTACAAGTTGTAAATTAACGGATGTTATCTATCCCCATTTCAGATCGTGGATAATTATGGGCAACATTATGCTCTAACAGAGAAAAGTACCAGGCAGCAAAAACTAAATAAACAATTCTATTTCACATGTCGTTGTCAAGCTTGTATGGAAGATTGGCCCTTGTACCATCAATTACCTGTGTACCAGGTAATTAGTATGATATTTTCCTCTGGAAAGTAAAACAAGCTAAGTAATGATTTCTATATTCCAGGACCAACCACTTGGTCAACAGACCAAAAACAAACTCCACAACATTCTTCAGCAACACAACAGATATATTGAACTGGCATTTGAAGGTATCATAGACAGAGAACCACGCATGTTGAGTAACTTATTGAGAATGGTGGATTCGCTATTCGAATCAGTACAAAGACCCTGCCAAGACTTGAACAATGTGATCGAAACGGTGAAACGTGTTTACGATTTGCAAGGCAATAAATTTGATATACCAAAATAGGTGTTACCACACGATGCAAATTTAAAGTCTGAAGCCGGAGAAAGATTGAAATGCCATAGACCCTAATCAAAACGTGATAACTATGGCACTGAATAGTGATTTAGCACAACGCTGTGCAAATTTCTATGAAGCAACAAAAAACCACTGTTAAGAGTTAATTATAATAGATCGTTTAGTTTTGAAACCAATGTAATTTAAAGTTGGGTTTTGTTTGTTTAAACTATTTATTCTTGTTTTTATATATTTTATGAACATTTCTTTATGTCGATAATGACGTGTATTTGTTGTACGGTTAGCCTGTGCAACCACGTTTTCAGAAAATTCGCCTAATACGTACAGCAATACTAGTTTCTTTTTTTTCCTTTATACCGTTTGTTCTCCATTTCGATTGTAGAAAATTGCTGATGATGTGGTCCGAATATTTGAGTGTGTTAAACGGAACGGTAATCTTAAGCCTTGCCCGTATTATCTATGCGACTTACCAAAGTCAACGATAATGATTCGCATCTACATATTACTCGTACGTGTGCCGCAGGCTTTTATTTAGTTACATTCTACCTCTCTTATAACATGACAGAATATTTCCTAAACTTTCAGATCATTCAAATTTTTATTCATTATAATAACGTAGTTTTTGCGTACGCTACGGATGTAGTTTTTGTACTCGACGTGTGAAAAAACAGCAGAGATTCATCAGATTTGTTAACTACAAGTATCAACAAAAAATAGATCTATTTTACTAAACATACATCCTATTTATAATCAATGTCGTCCCAGAATAATGTTATATTTTGAATGTTTCTAAGAAGATATGAAAAAGTGTGTTACAAATAATTTTATTTTATACATCCATTACTGACCGAACACAGCATTATTACAATTTTCCAGTCACCATTCAACGATTACTTACCAAATTACTCGATGGTCTCGTGTGGATTGTTTTTCGCTTGATTTATCCGGCTTTCTTCGATCAGACAAGCGACTTTCAGATTGCGAAATTTTAATGCAACTTCCAACGGAGTTTGCGCTGCGCGATTTTTCGCATACAAATTTGCACCCTGCTGGATCAGATACCTAAGTACAGTCGAATAATTGGACCTGGTGCAACGACGATATACACATAGATATATAATGGAACTTGAATTCCGAATTTGCACAAGAAACTAACTCGGCTAAATGCGATTGTCCGTTAATCGCGCATAAATGGAGCGGCGTTCTCCACGCAACTGGATCGACAACGTTCACGTTTCCACCGGACGAAATGAGATTCTCGACGGCTTTGAAGTCCGATTGAACGCGAGCGCACAACACCGTTTCCAAAAGCAGACCCAAACCAGTGTTACTCGGAGGCGGATTCGACGATGCTCTGTTTCAAATGTCGTATAGGATACGTTGGTAAGTTTATATCCATATTATATCGTCCGCATCTCTGTCAATTAGACAGTATTTTTCTAAAATATCTGGAATTTGTTTTCTTTCAGACGGAATCGACATTCGATCAAAGGCATCGCATTGCAGACGTGAAATTGGATGTAACGGACCAGGCGCCTAACGTTATAATATCCTAGTGAGAGCAATCTTCATTTGCATGGGATCCAATGTCGACGTTTCACGCGAATCTCAGCTGTGTAATTGACATTCGCCAAACGAGGTTTAAATACCGATTTGTCAGCAGCAGATTCGTTACGCGAACGTTTGGTCTCGTTACGACGCTGTAGTAGAGCGGGCTGTCCAGAAATGCATCATATACGTCGACGCGAGCTCCGTACTTGATTAGAATTTCCATAGCTTCGTTGTCTTTTTTAAAAGACGCGTAATGTATAGGTTGTCTGCCCATGTTATCGCGGCAGTCTGGTCGGGCGCCACAATTCAATAACATCAACATCGCATCTTTCCGACCCAGCAGAACGGACGTATGCAAAGCTGTCGAACCTAAATAACGCACGTACACATACATACATTGTTCGTTTACGAGGAACCCGGTGAGCAAATTGAGCGTATCTCGGTAAAAGAAGGGAGAACAAATTCACCATGTACAGATTTCCAATCGATTTTAATATCTGGCTGGTTGCACAACAGTGATATTAACTCAACGTCACCATTCTCCGCTGCTATCAAAAGCGGCGTGTTGTACCTCGACGAACGACAATTCACGTTCGCTCCTTGATCGAGTGCATTTTTTACCCCAGCTAAATCGCAGTTACCGCAGGCATGGATAAGTTTTTTGTTCGGATCGGTCGTCACAGGTCTCGAGTGTCGCCATACCTTTGGCATAATATTCAGATCTCGTGATGAAAAATAAGCGTTGCGCACTCCGACTATTTTTCGACGGTAGAACGGTTAATCGAAAAATTGAATCACGATGTGACGCGAATAAACGAATTCTGTTTCGACAAATTTCACTTATTTAACGCTATAACGATCGATGCGAGTGATTTGACGGTGATGAAAAACCGATCCGAATATAAACGATGAATTCAGGGAAAGTCGGAAAGTACATGCATAGAATATAATTATTTATTGTTCCTGGCTTAAACTCGTTACACTGTAACCCCATATATCGATCGAACGTAAGCACCACTGATTGAAAAATATTCTTCAAGTTATAATGTATATAATAATATTGTATCGGTGATACATATAATAAATAAATCTATGATATATGAACAATTATATTCCGACGATGACTAGTAGGACATTAATTTGTCAGCGTACATGTATGTGTATATATATATATATATATATATATATATATATATATTTATATGTGTATATATATGTATATATATATATAGTCACACGATTGCGCGATTAAATTCGATAAGTTCAATTATTCAACGAAGTTACACACATTTAATCATTGATCTAACTTGTCTTCATTTATCTACTATCAATTTCGCCTCCTATTTAAATATATTCCAATTTTTTCGCTCGCCGTCCCCCAAATCTTCGGGTTATTCATCAATCATATCGACCGTTCGCGCGCGTTGGCGCGACTAGGATCACAATCTTTTCGAATGCAGACATCATTTATCATCTCCAGATCGCGAAATCGTTTCTCATTCGTTTTCCTTCACAGTTTCAAATCAAATCAGTCCGGACTCGTAGGAATTTGTATGACAGTGATATCGAAAGCTTACAGCAGATCTCTCTCCACTCTACGAGATGTATTCTCACAGTGAGTAGCGGGAGTAATGTTTGCGAGTAAATACCATCGACTCGCGAGATATTTTTCTTATTTTCGCGAAAATAATAACCAATCGGGTAACTCGATTTCACTCGGAAACTGCGAAGTTATCGTTTATCGCCAATGAGAAAAATACCTCGGCTGAGTAACGACATATTTCGCCACCAGCCTCACCGAAGACATCAGTTGCACTATCATTTCGCAAACGGAACAAAAATTGAAGCGATACTGGTCTCGAATATTATTACAATTCGCTAGCGCTTCAAATGCTTGGAATATCGTGCAACGAATTCAATCGTACAATAAGTTACTAAATTTAAAATTAAAGCTCGGTAGAGGTAATCTGTTTCGAAAATTCTCCATTTCTCGACGATTTGTGTTCCGTCATTCGAATGACAAGATGTACTCTACTCTGTTATTCCTACCGCATAATTTCGGTTCCGATCAATATTCATTTACAGCTATACGGTACATGCCCAGTGAACACGGTAACGTCGCAGCAATGTAACGGCAATGTTACCGATTGTAATCGGTAATACTACCTCGAGGTTACATGTAAGTTAAAATTTCCTACTCAGCAATATAACACGTTACATGACGTGTTATTTAATCGATATATAACAGTTATATTGCGAAATAGTACGTTATATACCAGTTATATAGTCAGCATATCACAAATCGTACGTAACATGTTTCTTCCACGTTATATATCAGCTATGTATCCCAAAAATAACATTGCGACATTAACTCGAGGTTACATGGAAGTGAAAATGTTCTACTCAGCAATATAACACGTTATATAACGTGTTACGCGGTATGTAACAGTTACGTTTCGAGGTAATACGTTATATACCAGTTGTGTAGCCAGCATGTAACAAATGGTACGTAACATGTGCCTTCCACGTTGTAGACCAGCTATGTATCACAAAAATAGCATTGTGACGTTACCTGTAACTTCTACGTTATATTGCCGCAATAAAACGTGTTCACAGGGTCACGCAGCCCATACTGGTAGCGCTGTTCTTCGTCTCGTAATTTTCATTCGGCAAAATAATAACGCGTGGTCGACAAAAATTCGCAAGTTTGGCAAATTCATCCCATAACATATGCGAACCTTGTATACAGGCTTGGTTCTTTGATACCTTGTACAGCAATAAAAATTGGCGTCCATTCCGGAACACACGTCGCCGAATGAAAAATCGAAAGGATCGATGGTTACACCACTAAAATTCTGACGCTCCGGGCACGTGGTGCTCGCGCAGAGAAACTGGCCGGCAGACGTGATAACGCAACAGAGTAGGTTCGAAAGATTCAAAAGACGTATTTTAATCGTGTATAAGCAGACTAGATCATTGATGATAATACAAATATGTACTTAATGCGATATTCGTAGCGAGTGCGTTTCAAAATGATAGTAAAAACATTATGTCCCGTGCCTCCTCGTATGGTTCCCATTCCAGCATAAGAAAATATTTTTTCGAAATAAATCTAGACGCACAGACGAGTGATAAAGGCATGCGTACATGGGACAATCACACCTAAATGCACTTACGGTTAACTGGAGAGTTCGTCATAAAATGGACGTGTAAATACGTCGATCAACGTCACGATATATATCGCCGTAGTCAAACGTATTCTGCGATCAATCGCGGATCTCGAGAAATAAATTCAAGATTCACGTGCCACCCGAGAAAAAAAGATTATATACACTTATATAAAAGCAGTTGGCTGGATATGATTATTCATTATTCATGCAATATAATTACACATGATTTGTAATTACATTTCTAATAATTCATATGACATAATTATCTATAATTTATAATTATATTTGTAATATTTTATACACAATTATATAGCATTCTATGTAAAATTGCGAAACAAAATGCTATATAATTATGTATAAACTATGTATAATTATATCGGGCCAATTTTTTATAAATAATTATAATATTTTTCTCTCGGCCAATGACGGTCCAAGTTACGTATATTGTGATAAGACGAGAATTCGTGGTTTCTTCGATTTGCTAATATTTTTAGAAAGCCATCGTATCCGTGCGATAAGAATCGGTCGAAATCGGATCTCCAGTAAACCGTAACACGTAGATAAAAGTTTGTTGCATACACTGGATATTAAAGATGCACACATCAAATGTTGTTAAGTATCATAGATAATATAGTCTTGTACAGTTGTCGCGAATTACGTATTCGTAATACAAACTTTCAGTTTGATGGATGTTCGTGGGCGTGAATTGATAGGTCAATAATTTTTTAAGATATGTTAGTTGCAGGACTCTGACCGGAGAAGGCATAGTTTTCACTACGCGCGAAATCTAACTGGTACTTCACACCGAGGACAGTTAATTTTTTTCGTCGCGTCGCTCTTTCCCGCTCGCTTTTTCGAACAGCTTTTCCCACAAAATTCAAGCAGATATCAGCAACGCGCGTCGCCACTTCACAATTCGTTTATATACGTATATTAATATTCACGTACGGAAGTCTCACAAGTTCAGGACGCAAGTCAGAAATCATCCGATAGATAAGAATATCGCATCTCACCTGTTTTTGTGGCGTTCGAGAAATGAAATATGATCGATGATGGAAATCGCAACTTCTCGACTCTCGTCGCTCACGTTAGTCGTTATTAGGTAAGTACAGCTCGCATAGAGTTTGATTTGCGAAGTGCGATCGGATTCCAAGGACGTATAACGTTCCATTTGACCGACCAGAAAGGAAGAAAAATGGAAAAGATGAGAAAATCACGAAGCTTTGCGAGAATTCTTAGTATCGCGATGCATCTGTTGCTAAAGTTTCTCGCAAATAACGTAAGTTTTTTCTCGGCGCAGAAACGTCGCAAATTTTTGACGCGCTACGAGATGTTACGATAATTATTGCGGATACTTGCCCGTAGATGAACAGAAATACTATACGATATTTATAATATATATATAACCGGATAATATACTCAGATACACACATGATAGATGCTCATAACTGAATATTTTATTTATACCATATTATAGCTGACGATTTTTGTCAATTTCAAGATAAGTAAACTGCTCACGTTCGCGTATGTAAGCATGAAAAACATCGGTCCATCGCGGTTCTATGTAACGTTGTTGTGATAACAGAACCAAATTACAAGTTCAATCGATGATAGTAGCTGTTCTCGAGTCGATCGTTCGGATAACTACCGTAACCTTGAGGAAGCGTGCCAAGAAGTTGGGCAAGATTTACGATCGCGTTTCTTCCGTCGTAAGATCTATAACCCTGTAGAAAATAGTCATCGGATCGTCGTTATGACATTAACAAATCGAAATCTTACATCCTAACCGACAACGGGTATCGCCGTCACATCCGAATCTATCGTTCGGACGAGAAATACATCAAATAGATACGTGAGATAAAGACAATCTCAGGCTACCAACTCACCTGCGATCGTTTCTTCGAGACCATGAATCTCTTCTCGGGAGCATAATCGTTTCGCGAATATCCAGCCGAGTACTGTGGGGCTCCGTAGAGCGCGCCCCCGTATTGTTGTTGACCGTACTGATTCCCGTATCGCTCGTAGTAGTTCGCGGGGCGAGATCTCGGAATGCCGATGTCCGGGGACGAAAGTACGTCACCCCCGACGCTGAAGTGTCGCGGGGTGTATGCCGGACCTTCCAGCCAACCTGCAGCTACGAAAGGATCGAGGATCGGTCAGTAAGACGAACACCAATTGCCACGTGCAATTGCATGTACGGAGCAGGCGCGTGGCTCACCGTTTCGCGGATCTTCGTCGTCGACATCGACGAAATTGTTCTCTTCATCCCCGTTGTCGTATTCATCGACGTCGTACCCTGGCCAATTTCTGTCGAGAAAAGTTTTCGGTTAGGAATAAGAAAGCGAAGGCGAATGATTCTACAAACAAATATGTATAATCATACCCCTCGCGACGTTCAGCTTCCCAGAGGGATAACAACGCTAGAACATCCTGCGGGTCAAGGTCACGCTTGTATCGAGGTTCCTGGTATACGGGAAGGCTGTGGAAAAAGATAAGAAAAACTCTCACAATTACCGGTAACGATGTTAGAAGGGGGGATAATTTTCTTCTCGATCAAATAGTCACTACGTACACGGACATCTATTCGGAGCAATACTTGTTGCACGACGATCTTTTTCTTGCATTTGTTCGACACCATTTTGGTTTCTATAGACTTAGATGTACAACTTGTATGTGCGTTGAACTGGATATTTTTTTGGTAGATGATTCACTTTTCGCGAATCCACGTTCAAACATATGTACATGGGGAATTCCACGCCAAATCGACCGTTTTTAATAATTTGAATTTTTGATTTCCTTTATTTTTAATATTTTCTTTTACCCTTGGAAAAAACCTTCCAGCTAAAGTTTCAGATCTTTTTGCTCACCTATTCAATAGACGTCAAATTTCAGTTTTCTGCCCATAACTTTTTGAATAATGGACCAAGTTAGATGTTTTGTTTCAAAAGGTTAGTTTTTGATGTACTTTTCAACCAAAAAAAAAAAAATTACATTTTTTTCAACAATACTTTTAAATGTGATTTTTGAGCCTTAAACATTGAATCTTATTTTTCAAAGTGAGTGCTTAATCAGATTTTTTTGAAGAATTTCTATCACAAACTGCGATCTTTGTAACAATTTTTAAAACCAGTCCGATTGGGGGCCTCCCATAATTACTGCTTTCTTCGATTTTTAAAAATACTAAACTTTAAAAAGAAAATCTACTTTAGTCCATTGTTGAAAAAGTTGAAGGCAACAAACCAAAATTCGATCTCTTCTGATCGGGTGATCCGGAAAATCTCAAAATTTGTCTGGAACGTTTTTTCGAAGAGTACGAGAAAAAATCAAAAAATTGTGGAAATCAAAAATAATTTTATATTCAAACTGCCCAATTTGGCGTGGAATGTCCCGTATTTATACATTTCTCGACACGTTTGTTGGTTGAAATTTTTTTTTTTTATAATTTTGAAGAGTATTTTGTATAATACCGCGTAACTTGCGCTTACTCAACATTTGCTGATAATACGGCGTAACTAGATATGATGTATACCGTTTACAGTCATGACAGTTTGATCAGTGACACCAGACTTCGAACAGAAAATAAAAGTGGTAAATAGTTTTTATTAAAAATGTTCTAAAGCAAGTATGTTTACTGTTTCAGAGCTGCTTGAGTATACGAATATATTCATACTGATAATAGTTATAATATTTATAAGATATATTTACATAGCACGTCAGTATCATAAACATTTGTTTGTAATATTTCATACTGTTAATTTAATTGAACGGAGAGATCGAACTGCCTGTACGATAAATAATCATGTTCGATGCTTATGGATACACTTGATTTAAAAGAGGTCAGTTCAATAGTTTTTTTAATGTGAAGTTTTTTCGAATCCCTGTAAAATTGTATTTTCAGCAGTTGCGCGGAATTGTAATTTTTAGTTACGTAAAAAAATGTTGTAATTTTCATTTCTAGTATTATTTGCTATCACTTTGCTTATTTTGCATTTCTCTTTGTCAGTGCGTTCGAATTGTTGCAGCCAGTATCAGCTGGCGGTGATTGTCGTAAAGATATACGCTGATTACGGTGAAGACATAACAATATATACTCGTACGTGACGGAGAAGTCCTGCTAGCGCGTCTCGTTCGCTCGATGCCCGAAAACTCCCCGAAACAAGTTTCTGAACACCGTGACCCAATTCAGAATCTGAAACTCCATTCACCATTTCCCCGTTCTCCAGCATCCAGCACCAAAACCTGCGCTTCACAGAACTATCGATCGCCTCGTTCCTATATACATCTCTATCTATATACATTATCAAGCCCACAATGAAAACTGGCGCCACAACCGCCCACTCGGAGTGTCCCGGATGACCGTAGCGTAATTTGGTAGACATTAATTTCAAGAAAGTCCAGGGTAACGAACCATCGTTACCATCAGCTTCAGCTGCACGAGACGCTTTTCTTCCAGGAAAAAAAAATGGAGGCGAGTCGAATTCTGTACAGGCAAGCGTTCGAGTAAGTATGAAAGTTTCCAACAGTGATTACGCCTCGCTAACACGAAGAGATCCCTCGCGACTAGAGGACGGAACATTGATCGACGGCATGCGAAGGAGAAATGAAAGTCGAACGGATTTCCCGTTTTCTCCGAACAAATCTCAATTACAAGGACGAGCGATTGCTCCAGCTCAATTAAAGAAACCTGACGAGCAATTTAGCAGGCAATTTTCAACGAATATTTCCGATCCTTGGAGAAACAATTTGCGTCCATCACGGAGATGAAGCGGACCCTCCCTCTCATTATCGCTATTACCCTCGCGCGACTTGCAGCTCGTATCTGGATCGACGTTGCTTGGCAACGTTAACGCCAACCATTCCGTCGGTCCGACGACCCGATTCTGATGAAAAAAATAAAATTAAAAAAAAACGAAAACACATCGATCCGGTCGGGCTCTTGCCTGCGCTACAGGTGTTCCGGTAACCTGTAGCAAAACTCTGGCCGCGCGGTAGTTGTCGCAGCGAACGACCCAACATTCAGTCACGATCATGACTTGTTCTCACTCGTGTAGAGGAGGATGGGGTACCACGGGCTCCTTAGTTCACTTCGAATCTATCTTGCACAAATTCACCTCCGTTCTAGCCAAACTCCCCAAAAAAATGTCCGGGGCACGAGGGCCCCGTTTAAAAAATGATGAAAAGAACAGAATTTTCTAACCCTAAGAAATTATTTTGAATGTTACAAATATTTTTCTTCGTCTTAATTACTCCGTTTACTTTAATTTTCCTCGAAAAGCAGCTTTCATGGCAAATTCATTTTTACCTCGTTTTTAAGGGTGGCGCATTATGCGCAGGTTATCGTACACCATATTAAAAATAAGTTAATACATCAACGTTATCGTATTTTCAGGAAAAGAAGAGAAACATTTTTCGACGAAATTTTGGAGGGGGTCGTCGTGCCCCACCCTCTCCTATGTCACTAACATGTTTTGCTGGTGCGCTTCATGTTCGCGTTTACTCACCAAACTCGCGTGACATTTTCGGCGCATGCTTGTTGCGTCTAAAAATAATGATCGATTTTTTTTTCATAACAGTTTCCCGCTACACGTACAAAATGATTTGCTCCAGACGTCAGCGAAATGATTTGAAACTGCTTAAAAAATGTTTTGGGAATGAAAATAAAAAAGTTAAGATTTTGAAAAAACGAGGAACACAAAAATCCGACATTTTGCGATAAATGTGAAATACGATTTTGGAATGTTTTCCTAAGTAGCGTGTCCCTTGAACACGTTCCATTTGTAATAGCTACGGTCGCAAATTGTCGAATATATTTTTTAAAGTTTGTTAAGTTTAAGAAATACGTTTGAAATATTTGGAAATGTTTTGCTATGCACGGAATGTTTCATATCTCGTGCAAATTGGATGAATTCCCACGAACATTCGGCTCGTCAAGCGTCTATTGTGTAACTCACGAAGTATAAAGTAGTAGAAAAGTGAAGGTTTAAAATTACGTTCGTGTTTCTGGGAAACTGGAAAATTTATCAAATATACGAAGCACTGCCACGACGCAAAGATCGCTTGATTATCCTTTGAAGACGAACTTAGTCTGATTCGACGGAGAAACACGTCTACGTTTATTCCACAGCCCGGGGGCGTTGGCTAATTGGAAAAAAAGGCAGCCACGTCTTTTATACATCTATGCAAATGATTCGTTTGCCGAAGGTAAATTGGCGGTCTTCGCCCCGTTCACCCTTATAATCCGAACGACTTTTCGACTCCCCGATCAATGAGCATACAGCTATATGATTTTCCACGCGACTCCCTGTTATTCCCAATCAAGTTGCTACGCTACTTGCCTACTCGTTGATCCTCGAGTGAATTTATTTGATACAGAGTTGATCGAAAAACTTTTCAATTCGACCGAATATCACCGTGATTGAAAAAACGCGAAGTTTGTAACGACGTAGTTGGCTCTACGAGACTTCGAGGCGAGCGTAATGGGGTATGCCGACTAACTCCGCTGCAAGTCGTTGCCGATGTACGATTGAAGCTTACTTCCAGTTGAATCACAACGACGAACATTGTTAGCGATCTTAATAAAGCATCTTTCATCGCAACGAGAAACTAAAATAGATACGAATTTCTAAGAAATCCGTTTCAACAATTGTAACGAATTGGTGAACCGACTAGATCTATCGGTAATACACCCTCCATAATAGCACAGGTTTGCGACGAACAAGTTTCTTAAACGCTCTCGCATGGAACGTAGAGATTTTCACTAGCTCATTTTAAATATAAACTCCATTTTTTCCAAGTACGTTTCTAAAATATTTTACATGAAAATTACATTAAAAGTCCTTTTTTACGACCAATGGATCTTTCTCTAATCTAAGTCAAGAAAAGAACGCGCGCGCTGTTTGACCGCAGACATTTTCTTTTGCCAAAGATACGTTGTATTTATTTATATTGTGACATTTGATTTCAGTAATCACAGACTTTTCATTCGGACGTAATGTCACGTTTTCTACTAAATGCGATGCGGTGTAATACTTCCGTTGGTAGTTTTAAAATACGTTTAGAATCACTTTTCCAAAGGTTCGGTAAAACATGTCGAGAAATAAATGATTTCGCAGACCTGTTCAAACAAACATCGGACACGTTTTGATATTTTTTGTACCGGTACTTTCATTGGTTTACGAAGTAGCCGTGCACGATTATCGCGCAGCCGAGCGAATAAATATTAATTATCGAAGCGATACGCGCGCCTTGCGAAAATTTTACTCGGACTCACCTTCGTTTCGTCTGGACCACCGCCTGATGTTTGGTAGATTCGGCGACTACAGGAGCTGACGTGGTAACCGACGATGCGGTTGTCGTGGTCACCGCAGCCCTTTTGCGACGATCATCGCCGGTGCTGTAATAGCGAGGATATGCAGGTACGTCCCAGGTACGCGCGTTGTCGTCGAGTTGATTGTCCAAAATTTGTCCGTACCTGTGGACGACATAAAGAAGTTGTTTTCCGGCACCGCGGTACCAGCATCGTTCGCGTGATACTTACTGATAACCCTTGTAGTACTGCGGGATGTGTTTTTCTTCGTATATATCATGCATAGCCGCAGCCAGAGGCTTCGTGCGACTGAATTTATCCGTTGTCGGATATACGCCTTTCAGTTCTTCCAATCCTGAGGAACCCAACGTTCCTGGGAAAACATACGAGTCGTGTAAGAGCGGCGTGTGTGCGTGTGTGTAAAATGCGATACGTTTTTTTTTAGCTAAGTGGTAAATTTATTATTATCGGGAGCAATAATTGTTATCAATGCAAGCGATCGATCGTTGTTGCATATTTACGTTTTTCAGCGGACAACGAGAACAGATTAGCTGGCACGTTTTCAGCTTGGCGATTTTGTTGATTTCCAAACATCAGCAATTCTTGAGCACGTTTTGCTGAAAACGTTAAATGGGGCGGATTTAGCTATGCAACGATCCACTTCGATGGGTGGATACATTTTTACGAGACATTAAGTAAACGCGACGTACTCTTGGGTCGTAAAGCCTGGTCGGCGCGTTGAACATCCTCCATGAGCGTCGGGGACAGTGCGTTGGCCATCACTGCCAACAGCCCTACGACCAACGCTCCCAGCGACACTGAAAGCATCTGCGACAAATTTCATTTTATACTTTATCTCTTGATCAAGTTACGAGGTCAGCTCCGAAGATCAGAGATGGATTCTTTGTTTCCGCGATATTCAATAAAATTTGAAAATTCGATCCGCGAATGAACTTGTCACGGACATAGAAGATAATCTCGCAAGACCATTCCGAGCATTCCATGATCTTCGAGATTACTCAGCGGGGATTGTGATTTATCTGCGAAGTGTTCTCGCGGCGAGTTGCACGAAAGCCATTTTTAAACAATTAAAAATTTGTGTTGTTGCTCGACATGCATAGGCAGAATATCATTAGCATGCTGCTTGATCTCATCCCTGTGTTGTATCCTTCGCTCTGATGGTACTTGTTACTATCGCAGCGCATCAGACTATTAACACGCCGATATATGGACAATCGTAATACGTATACTTGCATTAGCCATGTTACATGGTAACTGTTACCATCTTGCGTTAGTAGCTGACATAATCAATTTTTTATCCACGAAGATGGTACAACAGATTACGGATTACCACCTCAAAATAAAAAATTACCATCCAAAATAATAAAACTTACTATATTAACATAATAGCCGTAACTTTATGGACATAGTCGTAGTTATATATGCGATAAATGGATGCTGATATTATTATTATGATTATCATTATTATTGTGGTTGTTGTTGTTATTCAGCAAGGGTGATTTTTGTAAAATTATTCGCGTCAACTTGTTGCTGTTCGTGGCGTCGTATAAATGAACGGAGGGATGTCCACGCAACCCTCGGAAATGGAGTTCAGCAGCAACTGAGCTCGAGACAATGATGCGGTGCGACGGAGTGGCAAATTAATTGAATAGCTGATAGGGTTTTCGAGGTTCACAAGTCCGGTAAAGTGCGTGGTAGATCGGGACTGACGCGCGCAACTCAATCATTATTATCGGGTGGGGTTTGTTTTCGCATTAATTAAGGTAAGAAATTTCTTGATGGTCGGCGAATATTAATTAGACGGTATTTGTAAATTGATATGTTAAAAATATGATAATTAAGATGTCTCCGTCGGTATTCGCGTTGCCAACTGATTCATAGCCTGGAATAATTCTGGTGTAAATATTTGATCGGTGTGAAAGAAGAAATGAATGTTACGCAATTTAATAATAATGGTAATAAGAACGATGAAAAAGAAACAAGCAGCAGTTATCTTGATAAGAGGATGAAATCGACGATAAACAGAGCAAATGGAGCGTACGGTTGTCGGATGAAGAGGGTCGACAAGACGGACGATAGTCCGCCATAATTCTGAACATTTTATATTGGACGGGTTAATCGGAGGTGAGGTGACGAATTTCATCCATTACGTAAACCGTCTTCTCGAATAACAGTATTCACATAATTATAATCTCCATTGCGAGTGCTACGACAGGACTATTCATACCGATCCGGCGAACGTACAATATGTTTGATCGCGGTAAACAAATGTAGGACCGACGTCCATGCATGTAAGTTTACAAAACGATTCATCCCGAGAGCATATAGACATAATGAATTGATCGGCCAAAGCCGTGACGCAACGCGTTATCGTCCTCGCAATTATTGATAACGTATGAAAAATGGAGCCAGCAAAAATTCGAAAATATCGCGATTTTAGTAAATTGATATGATAATAATAATAATAATAATAATAATACAGGTGTTCGGACATTATCAGACATCAGATATTGCCGATGCCGTTGTACAAATTTTATTAAATACAGTCCCAGTATAATTTTTGCCCTGGTTTCCTCGGTCGTTTCCGGACGTTTCTAATATATTTTCTCACAATTTTATAGCCGTTCCAATTTTATTTCCCGATTAGGGTTTATAGGTGAAAATAACAGTGAAGAGTTTCGCCGTAAAAATATAAAAATTCTCATAGTCGCTTGGGTTTTACTACCAACGGGGTGAAACTACATTGAATAATACCAGAACAGCGAATAGTTGACACTTTTATATAGCCTGTATATGAAAACCCGCACGCGAAGAATAATATGATCCATCGCGTACTTCAAACTCGGATACTTGCTTTCTCGATGAAACGTTATATTACTTTTTACTCCGCCTATGTCGGATATTTAATTTGAAAATGGAATTTTCATTTATTATTAATACATTTTCTATGGTCGATCTATTTCATAGCGCACTAAATATTTCTCCTTTGAAGTAAGTTGTGTTGCTAAAAATTGTACGTGAAAAAAAGTACAATACAACGTACAGAATCTCACGATGCACGCGATAAAGTATTTATCCCTGAAGGGTTTGCGTCGCCTCAGCGTCATTTTTCTCTTTTTTCTGTGTAGCCTCGTGAAAATATGTTATAAGTCTATCGTTATCCTGCACGATCATAGGCATTTGATCGGTTACGATACGAATTAATTATATTGAGTGTCGGTAAGTTGAATAATAATGTAACATTATGTAATGATATTGAAAATGCTTCCGTGTTCTCGTCAACCTTCGACGACTGTTATCGCATAATCATGACGTGATAGCAGACTTATAGGAAAAAGTTATCTCACTCGCATCGATTTTCGCGAGAAAAATAAGTTTGGTGTAGGTAGAAGTAAATTTTTACCTGCTCTTGGCAGGCGTTCATCAATTATTGCTAATTTCCTTTTTAAAAGTACAGTCAAATGTATCGGAAGTAATTAAAAGTTGCTATTGGGGACTTTTAATGGAAATATTATTAAGAACTAATCAAAGCATTTTTTTTTCTAATTCATCTTCGTATGCTTTTTTCTTTTGTCAATCGTTTACAAATGATTCACTCGAATAGTCGAGTGCTTATTACCCCAAAATTCATGGCGAAGAACCTTAATGTTAGCTGATATTTTTTTTTACAAAAATATCAACGCAAATAATAGGCGTTTGCGTTGGTTTGTTCTACTGTATATACCCGAATCTCGAAATTATAAGCCCTTTCACAGATTTTCTACAGACTTGACAGAAAACTATACGGAG
The DNA here is from genome assembly GCA_963969455.1 of Arge pagana. Taxonomy (NCBI): domain Eukaryota; kingdom Metazoa; phylum Arthropoda; class Insecta; order Hymenoptera; family Argidae; genus Arge; species Arge pagana. The sequence continues at coordinate 14,636,319 of OZ018311.1, read as the reverse complement.
AAAATTTCTGAAAAAATCGTGGAAATGGAATTTCCAAGTTTTTGGAGATCAAGTCAACTTCGTCAAAGAGATATCCGGAACCGATGAACATACACGTTGGTTTGACGTGTTCGTGCATTATTTTCATTTTGGACAGCGAAGTATAAACGATAGAAATAAATTGAGCGCTAAGATCAATCCTAAACTTGGAAAATTATCGCTGATCAGAGATTTTTGAGGTATCGAAAAGGTTTTCCATTATCAATTAAAAGTTTCAGGTATTGAAAGTGCATGGAAAGTATATAGGAATTAACTTCACCTTCGATGAAATATTTACGAACGTTGTATCTCCTGCCCCTGTCTCTCTTTCGCCCTGCCTCTGTCTCTCTCTCTGTCTCTGCTTCGTATGTCTACTGGTCGCGAGTTGCTCGAAGAGTGAACCTCCTCGAGTTCTGACGGTCCGGGATGCAGTGGTTGTTGGCAGGGCTCGAAGAAGGAACGACAGCCACGTCGCGGGGTTGTAGAGGCGGTCGATCAGCCGCCCCCGCACATCTATCCCCACCATCCATTCGAACCATCCCCCACGGCTGAGACCTGCACGACACCCACGCGGCAAACTCGAGGGATGAACGAAACTCTGTCGCAAGACGTTGTAGCGTGTATCGTTTATCTTCAGAGAGTAGTTATTTCCAGGCTCGTGCTCGTGCATACGAAAATCTATACACGTCGTTTCGTCGAGATATCGATAATACGGTTCGATTTACGGCGAACAATTTCATTTGCAGCAACGAAACGATGAATAAATACAAGTTTAACAATTACAGGCGACGCATCAACACCCGCTTGTTTACCTCTATAACAAATATTTCGAGCTGAGCTAGTATAATAATGTACATAGACTTTCGCCTCCCCGAGTCGAAGCGTCCATTTTAATAACATCTGTTTGCACAAATGTTGTACACAAATTTTGCCCTACACGATCCTAACTGTGTACGCTGGTATACTTGGGTGACGATGATGATGGTGATAGACGATACCGTATCTAGCTACATAAATTCGTTTGAATTCGCGCAGGTTCGGTTTTGCGATTGCGGGGGTTGTGCGCCGCAATGTTGACGTCATTCCGTTGATTATAGCGGGAGAGGGGGACGCAGGATGGTAGCTTCGCCCTCTCTGCGGCAACCTGGTTCCAAGCAGAAATGGAGGTCGGGGAGTGGAATACCCAATGGTCCGGATCGATCGAGGAACGGCGGTGCGGCGTAGTAAGTGACGCCTGTTGATACGAAGGGAAAGTTTCATTCATGAAACTGCGATACGGGGGTTGGCTCGGCGTGTCCGTACGAATCACGTTCGTTCTTATTCGTTGATTCGCGAGCATGCCTTGGCAAAAAGCGGGGGAAACGCTAGCAAAACCTGGTATCTACGTTACGTCGGGGGAGCTGTGACGTTCGCAGGATCCGGGGACAATCCGCTCAGCGCTTGCTTCGGTTGTATGAAAGATGAGAGATACCTGTAATCAAAAGTGAAATTAACGAAGATTCACGTAACTTTTAATCCGCATTGCAAAAAATAAATAAAAAAGATGTTACAAAATCAGCTAGGTTTTTTAAAGACACTGAGCAATAGTCATTTTTAATTGAGAATAGAAAAATGTTTATTTTGTTGTTTTTTTTACAATTTCCTACTGTAGTATAACGTTACACTGATTTTCATAAAAATATAACATTCGCGCGGAACTAACTTCTTTATTGTTCTATACATAGAGTGTTGGACAGTCTCTAGCGAATAAATTCCAACAAAACTAAATATTTTTGAACCTGAAGTACCCTGGCTCATTTTCGAAAGTGCTATTCCGTATAATTTCGCGTACAATATTTGTACCCCAAGTGTAGATGAATAAATTATTTTCCCAAGTAGAACGAGTAGGATCTTGCCGATGAACTACCTATAACTTGCGAAACATGATTTGTCAGTCGGAACTCGAGCTGGAGGAACTGCTCGGTTTCCTTGATTTTTTCGACTTTTTACTTTTTTTAGATTTCGTTGGACGAGACTTTCGTTTCTTTTTGTTAGCGTGCGAATCAGAAGTATCCGAGCTCGAATTCGACGATTCGCTATCCGACGACGACGACGATGACGACGATGACGACGACGACGATGAACTTGGTTTCACCTTTTGTGCCCTTCTACTTTTTTTCTTTTTACCAGAATCTTCGACCTTTTTATCTAGTTTCAGTTTCTTCTTTATATTTTCAGAACTGTCCTGTCTTCGTTTTAACGAGGATTTTGTCCTCGTCGTGATGTCTGCTTGATATGCATTTACAGTTCTAGAAGACTCATTATTTACTTCGCTGACTTTTTTACGTCTCTTTTTCTTTTTTCTTTGGGAATCTGATTCATCGGATTCGGAGCTATCGCTAGATGAGGTGTCGCCCTTTCGTTTCTTCGGTTGTTTCTTTTTATTTTTACCTTTATGATCAGATTCGGAATCCGACGTTGAATCGTCGGAAGAATCGTTAGAATCAGAAGACGAACTACCTTTCGTTTGACGTGTTTTTGACTTACGTCTTTCGGATACACTTTCCCTCTCTTTGCTTTTTGATTTCTTCAGGGTTTTCTTATCAATGATATCGCGTTTTATCTCAGTTGTACTATGCGATGCTACTTTTTTTCGATTGTCGGTTAACAAATCCAGTCCATTTTTATTGCGTACGTCGTTTCGATGTTTCGTTCGTTTATCACTGTCCGGTCGATGTCTATGATCGACATCGTTTCTCCGTCGTTGCTCATCTTCCAACCTTTCGTTATGTCGTTCCCGTCTCTCGTTCCTCCTATCCCACCTATCGTTCGGCAAGTCCCGTCGATCGTTCGAACGATCCCATCTATCGTTCGGCCATTCTCTTCTCTCATTTTGGCGGTCCCACCTCTCGTGGTTTCTCCTGGAATTTTGGAATTTTCCACTATCATTGTTGTCGCAGTACCTCGCGTTGTCTCTCCGTTCTCTATTTCTGTAAGTATCATCTCGTTGGGGATTCTTTTCTCGTTTATCTCTTTCAGATTCGTCTCTTCTCCACCTCCCATCTATCCGTCCCTTGTCGTGCAAATTTCTTATCTGTTCGCGGGAATCGTTTCTTTTCCTATCACTATGACTGGTTTCTCTGTCTCGTGAACGTCTTGTGTTAGGTCTATTCTTGCGTACTTCTTCCCGTGAAACTTCTTTTTTGCTATCTTGGAAACGTTTCCTCTCAGTTTCCTCTTTCAAAGAACACTTTCTCTCCCCGTCTCGACTCCGGTCATTATCATTTCTCTGCCGATTATTTTTACTATTCGAATCTTTCGGGTGACCACCGTTTTCAACATCCTTTCCTTTATCGTCGTAGTATTGAATCCCTCTCCCTTTACCACGCCAACGCATTTTTGACACAGATTGCGAGAAGTCGACATGTATACGTCGATCGTCGATAAGTACATTATCCATTTTGAAATAAGCATCCTCGCAACTTTTTCGCTCTGCAAACTCAATGAAAGCATATTGCAGGGAATCTCCCGATTGTCGGTCCCGTATCACCTCGCAACTGTAACAAAATATCCTCTTGATTCCCATCACAACTCAATCGCTATATTCAAAGCTAAAATTCGAACTTACCCAACGATTTTTCCAAATCTGCTGAAGATTATTTCTAGATCGTCGTCACCAGTTACAGGATTCAGCTTGCATACAAATAAAACATTCTCGGGTGGTGCCATTTCAGCATCTGGAAGATCTCCCACAATTTCCAAAATTGTAGCACGTGCCTTAGCTTCTTTATCCTTTCGCATTTCAGCAATTTCTTCAGCTGTCATATCAGCAGTATCATCGATTACTTCATCAGCACCAATTCTGTCGCTCTACAAGAAAATTACATGTATTCAACGGTTCATGATCGCGAGGATTTAATTCACCACTGTTCTAATGTATCATAGAGTACAATGTGCCAAAAAAATGGGCGGTACCCGATAGTTCAACTTCAGAGTTTTGAAAAGTATACGTACAGATCAGAAATGTTCAGAAAAAGATAAATTCCGATTTTTCAAAATTCCTCTACATCCAAATTCTAACGATTCCAGCCGTAACTATCTATATCTGTTAGGATTGAATCGTGAGTCAATAATAAGTATCAATGATATAGTGGCTCTTTTACTATCTAAAAATGTTGAAAACATATAACTGACACCGCGCACCTAAAACTCTATGAAAGAATCTCTAACGATTTTCTTGTATGCATAATATACCTGTTGTTTTGAAAAATTTGGGCATAATTATGGATGAAACTAGTTATGTATCAGCTGATTTAGATCTGTTTATACATATATATACTTTTTCCATCGTGAAGCATAACAAATTGGTATCGTTCACCACCCTTTTATTCGACACATCCCAGTTTATAGCATGAAATAATGTAATTATGCAATTTATGAAGATCCAACGCACCATTAAAGCTTCTTGGGTACGTTCTGGACTTTTATCAGGTATTATCAATCCTTTTGGATCGTCATAGGGATCTTCTAAAATTACAGTGTGCGAAATTCTGATATCTTGATACGGTCGAGAGTCTGCGTCGCAAATAGTTTCATTGAATTTTAACACGATTTCCAATCCTTCGGTGATTTCTCCAAAGACACAGTGTTCTCCATCCAGCGATTGTAGCTCCGAACCAAGAGTGATGAAGAATTGCGACCCCAACATATTGTTGCCGCAATTAACCATGGATATTAAGCCCATTCTGTCGTGTTTAATCTTGGGCATTTGTTCAGCCTCGTAATAGCGTGCCTTTTCACCCAATACCATACCATACACGCTTTCTCCACCTTTTCCTGTTCCCAGCGGGTCGCCAGTTTGAGCAATAAAATTGCTTTGCACCGAATGGAACAGACTCCAGTTGTAGTACTTGATTTTGCATAACTTCAAAAAATTTAAACAGGCTGTAAAAAATATAACAAATAAATCGACAAATCGTTAATGAATCAACGATGTTCATTACAATCATGGATGCAGGAACGTAGCTAATTCGTCTCGCTCATCTCTTACAGGTTAGGAATATCGAAGTATGAATGGGAGAAAAGATTGTAAGAATATTATGGAACTTACTTTGTGGTCGTTGTTCGGTAAATAAGTCGACGGTGAAATCGCCAACTGTAGTCTCGATTACAACAGCCATTTTTTGGCCGATTCAAGAGAGTACGTAGTAGAAAATTTGTCAATACATAACCTAGACAGAACTAAGGATGAATTTCCTTCACTCGACTCCCGCTACAATAATCACGTGCCGATATTACTAAAGTGTTATCTTCGGCTCATATTAACTTGGCGATGTGATTCGCATTGATTAAATAACACAACGTTTGCAGCAACATATGGTGTTCACTGTGTTGACAAAACCATACGTAACTTTCGTGTACTTGCGTGTAGTTGCATGTAGTTGCGTGCACTACCGCATAGTTCCTATGCTGTCAGAACGGGGACTAACCGTTAGTGATGGGCGATACAGTATCGATATTTGGAATATCGATACTCTTTGCCCCAAATATCGATATTTTGTATCGATACTTTCCGTAACGATATTTGCAAGTATCGATACTCAATACATGAATATCGAAATTTCGATACAACCGTTTTTTTATTTGATATGTGGCGTAGGGGGCCATAACACATAAAGCCAAAATAAATAAATTCGTATAAATATTTCATAAAATAAATTTCATACAAAAATAAATTCAAGGCTCAATATCTCGAGAAATATCGATCTTAGCGATTTGGTTCACTCGACCTTTTTTATAGGAAATTAAATTTCCTACAAGTTTGTCATTCACATTTTCTCTGCAGGTCTTGTTATTCATGAGATAATGACAGAAAAACGCGAATTCTATGAAAGAATTAAGTTTAGTGACTCGTACTACCTTGCCGATGTGACTTACGACTACGCCGAAATGGGCACTTTTGTAGAACATTCAATTCTGAGAAAATCTCGACTTTGGACGAGCTGATACCATAAAATGCCGCTGAGCTATAAAAATAAGAAAAAAATATATCAAAGTTTACGTGTATTTGAAATGGAAAATCTTCACACACTGTGAGCGAGTACTTAGTATTAATATTAAGTGCTCAAATTTTCAGGGATTTTTTTTTGGGTATTTCCAACAAAATTTCAGGCTGGGAGCGAAAAAAGCACCCTACTGTATATTACTTTTGTGTATTTTTGTTATAATGTTCGATATCTGTGCTTTTTTTATAAATATAAAAAATGAAGAATCATTCAAAAAAATTGTTTGCATTTTGTTGAGTATCGATATCGGTGATATCGATATTGCATTCCCGATATTGTGCCTGTATCGATACTCTGATCACCAATACGTATCGATACCAAATATCGATACATTCAGCAAATATCGCCATCACTACTAACCGTGCACCACACAACCGAACAGCGGCATATCGGTGTGGCGCAGAACGTTCGGCTCGCTTCGGGAGATCGAACGAACCCGAAGCATCGTTCAGGTTCGTTTGCCACCCAATGGAGCTGCGCGATGAGCAACCTTGAATTCTGGCGAACGTTGCTTCCGGTTCGTTCGGTCGTCCGAAACATTCCGAACCGAGCCGAACAGTCTCCGCTACACCGACATGCCGCTGTTCGATTGTAGTCGTGCACGTTCGGTCCACGTTCTGGCAGCGCAGCCGTGTACTGCACTCGACACTGTTAAGTTTTGAAATCATGGTCCTTATTCTCTGTTATTGTATACAGAGTGGTCCGAAAGTTTGGAATCGGCGGATTTATTTCTCCCAGGAGCAGAAATTTGAAATGTTGATACCGGGGTCTCTGGTAATTTTGGGCGAGAAATCGCATGGGCTCATCAGATTTAGGGCCCGATGGGGCGTTATACGAGATATGGGCCCAACTTTGAAATTTCGAATGGAAACCTATATTTTTTATTGCGGATTCGGACTCAGCGGGAAATTTTCGATCCAAATACTTTAAGACCCAAACTTTGTTGGTCCATTTTTGGACCCGGTGAGAATATCTTCGTAGTTACAGAGGCCAATTCAGATGTAGTCGCATATTTTTTATTCTGGAATCGGGTAAAAAATTTGGGTCTCATAGGGCCTTATGGGGAAACTAGTACCAGCCATGGAACTTTAAATCACTCTCTCGACATTTTATTGAGGATTTCACTTTATTTTAATTACATGGGCACCAATTGAAACACCTGATGACGTAGTGATGTCAAGTATCATAACGAAATGTAAATTAAAAAAAATAAAATCCGCAATGATATTTAGAGAGTGCGATTTGAATCTCCAGCGTTGGGCCCTGTATCTCCCGTAAAGGCCTAGGTGACCCGAATTTTCTACCCAGATCCAGAATCAAAAATATGCAGCCACGCCTCAATTGGTCTCTGAAGGTGCTGGAATACCCTCACCCAAAATAGACCAGAAATTTCTGGGCTCTAAGGTATTTGGATGTATTTCGCAGTTTTGTTTGACCTTGGTCAATGGTTTCAAGGTCAAATCCAGATCAAGTTTGTTTTTTTGAATGGAAACCCATAATTTGCCGATGGAATTGAATTATTCACGCGAAAACAAGTACGCACGGTGTTCCATCATTGCTAGGTAGAAGGGAAAAATTTGAGCAGAGGTTGTAGGATCTAAAGCGAAAAACAATATTCGTACAAGGGCAAACAAGGTCAGCGCAGAACCTAGATGAATAACTCCGCCAGAAATGGGATGAGAAGCGGAAAAGCGTCTCACCATAATCAAAAAAATGGAAAACTTATGAACTGCTGAAATTTGATATTTTCGACGCATCTGCGATCGGCGCCTCGTTTTCTAACGTTGTTTTCGGCGCAGAATCGAGTGCTATTGGATCCAGATTGACATCTCCACCAAGAATGTGATGAGCAGCGGAAAACCGAATCACCAGAATCTTGGAAATAAAAAAGGCAGTGAATGTCGGAAATTTGATATTTTTGAAGCATTTCCGAATCAAGGCCTTCCAAAATTCCGGGATCTCGAAACGTCTACGAATTGATCGCCGCTTCGTTTTCTAAAGTAATTTGACGAGTAGAATCGAATGCCGTTGATCCCAGGTCGATGACTGCATCAGGAGGAAAGATACGACCGCAAAACCGACTTTTCGAAATCGGAAAAATCTGAAGGCTATAGCCTTGAAAAATCTTAGAAAATCGACGCATCTCCGAATCGATCGCTGCTTCGTTTTCTGGCGTAAATTGACGAGTAGAATCGAATGCCGTTGGTCCCAGGTCGATAACTGCATCAGGAGGGAAGATACGACCGCAAAACCGACTTTTCGAAATCGGAAAAATCTGAAGGCTATAGCCTTGAAAAATCTTAGAAAATCGACGCATCTCCGAATCGATCGCTGCTTCGTTTTCTGGCGTAAATTGACGAGTAGAATCGAATGCCGTTGGTCCCAGGTCGATAACTGCATCAGGAGGGAAGATACGACCGCAAAACCGACTTTTCGAAATCGGAAAAATCTGAAGGCTCTAGCCGTCAAAAATCTTAGAAAATCGACGCATCTCCGAATCGATCGCTGCTTCGTTTTCTATCGTAATTTGACGAGTAGAATCGAATGCCGTTGGTCCCAGGTCGATAACTGCATCAGGAGGGAAGATACGACCGCAAAACCGACTTTTCGAAATCGGAAAAATCTGAAGGCTATAGCCTTCAAGAATCTTAGAAAATCGACGCATCTCCGAATCGATCGCCGCTTCGTTTTCTGGCGTAATTTGACGAGTAGAATCGAATGCCGTTGGTCCCAGGTCGATAACTGCATCAGGAGGGGAGATACGACCGCAAAACCGACTTTCCAAAATCGAAAAATCCGAAGGCTATAGCCTTCAAGAATCTTAGAAAATCGACGCATCTCCGAATCGATCGCCGCTTCGTTTTCTGGCGTAATTTGACGAGTAGAATCGAATGCCGTTGGTCCCAGGTCGATAACTGCATCAGGAGGGGAGATACGACCGCGAAACCGACTTTCCGAAATCGAAAAATCCGAAGGCTATAGCCTTCAAGAATCTTAGAAAATCGACGCATCTCCGAATCGATCGCCGCTTCGTTTTCTGGCGTAATTTGACGAGTAGAATCGAATGCCGTTGGTCCCAGGTCGATAACTGCATCAGGAGGGGAGATACGACCGCGAAACCGACTTTCCGAAATCGAAAAATCCGAAGGCTATAGCCTTCAAGAATCTTAGAAAATCGACGCATCTCCGAATCGATCGCCGCTTCGTTTTCTGGCGTAATTTGACGAGTAGAATCGAATGCCGTTGGTCCCAGGTCGATAACTGCATCAGGAGGGGAGATACGACCGCAAAACCGACTTTCCAAAATCGAAAAATCCGAAGGCTATAGCCTTCAAGAATCTTAGAAAATCGACGCATCTCCGAATCGATCGCCGCTTCGTTTTCTGGCGTAATTTGACGAGTAGAATCGAATGCCGTTGGTCCCAGGTCGATAACTGCATCAGGAGGGGAGATACGACCGCGAAACCGACTTTCCGAAATCGAAAAATCCGAAGGCTATAGCCTTCAAGAATCTTAGAAAATCGACGCATCTCCGAATCGATCGCCGCTTCGTTTTCTGGCGTAATTTGACGAGTAGAATCGAATGCCGTTGGTCCCAGGTCGATAACTGCATCAGGAGGGAAGATACGACCGCAAAACCGACTTTTCGAAATCGGAAAAATCTGAAGGCTATAGCCTTCAAAAATCTTAGAAAATCGACGCATCTCCGAATCGATCGCCGCTTCGTTTTCTGGCGTAATTTGACGAGTAGAATCGAATGCCGTTGGTCCCAGGTCGATAACTGCATCAGGAGGGGAGATACGACCGCGAAACCGACTTTCCGAAATCGAAAAATCCGAAGGCTATAGCCTTCAAGAATCTTAGAAAATCGACGCATCTCCGAATCGATCGCCGCTTCGTTTTCTGGCGTAATTTGACGAGTAGAATCGAATGCCGTTGGTCCCAGGTCGATAACTGCATCAGGAGGGGAGATACGACCGCGAAACCGACTTTCCGAAATCGAAAAATCCGAAGGCTATAGCCTTCAAGAATCTTAGAAAATCGACGCATCTCCGAATCGATCGCCGCTTCGTTTTCTGGCGTAATTTGACGAGTAGAATCGAATGCCGTTGGTCCCAGGTCGATAACTGCATCAGGAGGGAAGATACGACCGCAAAACCGACTTTTCGAAATCGGAAAAATCTGAAGGCTATAGCCTTGAAAAATCTTAGAAAATCGACGCATCTCCGAATCGATCGCTGCTTCGTTTTCTGGCGTAAATTGACGAGTAGAATCGAATGCCGTTGGTCCCAGGTCGATAACTGCATCAGGAGGGAAGATACGACCGCAAAACCGACTTTTCGAAATCGGAAAAATCTGAAGGCTCTAGCCGTCAAAAATCTTAGAAAATCGACGCATCTCCGAATCGATCGCTGCTTCGTTTTCTATCGTAATTTGACGAGTAGAATCGAATGCCGTTGGTCCCAGGTCGATAACTGCATCAGGAGGGGAGATACGACCGCAAAACCGACTTTCCAAAATCGAAAAATCCGAAGGCTATAGCCTTCAAGAATCTTAGAAAATCGACGCATCTCCGAATCGATCGCCGCTTCGTTTTCTGGCGTAATTTGACGAGTAGAATCGAATGCCGTTGGTCCCAGGTCGATAACTGCATCAGGAGGGGAGATACGACCGCGAAACCGACTTTCCGAAATCGAAAAATCCGAAGGCTATAGCCTTCAAGAATCTTAGAAAATCGACGCATCTCCGAATCGATCGCCGCTTCGTTTTCTGGCGTAATTTGACGAGTAGAATCGAATGCCGTTGGTCCCAGGTCGATAACTGCATCAGGAGGGGAGATACGACCGCAAAACCGACTTTCCAAAATCGAAAAATCCGAAGGCTATAGCCTTCAAGAATCTTAGAAAATCGACGCATCTCCGAATCGATCGCCGCTTCGTTTTCTGGCGTAATTTGACGAGTAGAATCGAATGCCGTTGGTCCCAGGTCGATAACTGCATCAGGAGGGGAGATACGACCGCGAAACCGACTTTCCGAAATCGAAAAATCCGAAGGCTATAGCCTTCAAGAATCTTAGAAAATCGACGCATCTCCGAATCGATCGCCGCTTCGTTTTCTGGCGTAATTTGACGAGTAGAATCGAATGCCGTTGGTCCCAGGTCGATAACTGCATCAGGAGGGAAGATACGACCGCAAAACCGACTTTTCGAAATCGGAAAAATCTGAAGGCTATAGCCTTCAAAAATCTTAGAAAATCGACGCATCTCCGAATCGATCGCCGCTTCGTTTTCTGGCGTAATTTGACGAGTAGAATCGAATGCCGTTGGTCCCAGGTCGATAACTGCATCAGGAGGGGAGATACGACCGCGAAACCGACTTTCCGAAATCGAAAAATCCGAAGGCTATAGCCTTCAAGAATCTTAGAAAATCGACGCATCTCCGAATCGATCGCCGCTTCGTTTTCTGGCGTAATTTGACGAGTAGAATCGAATGCCGTTGGTCCCAGGTCGATAACTGCATCAGGAGGGGAGATACGACCGCGAAACCGACTTTCCGAAATCGAAAAATCCGAAGGCTATAGCCTTCAAGAATCTTAGAAAATCGACGCATCTCCGAATCGATCGCCGCTTCGTTTTCTGGCGTAATTTGACGAGTAGAATCGAATGCCGTTGGTCCCAGGTCGATAACTGCATCAGGAGGGAAGATACGACCGCAAAACCGACTTTTCGAAATCGGAAAAATCTGAAGGCTATAGCCTTGAAAAATCTTAGAAAATCGACGCATCTCCGAATCGATCGCTGCTTCGTTTTCTGGCGTAAATTGACGAGTAGAATCGAATGCCGTTGGTCCCAGGTCGATAACTGCATCAGGAGGGAAGATACGACCGCAAAACCGACTTTTCGAAATCGGAAAAATCTGAAGGCTCTAGCCGTCAAAAATCTTAGAAAATCGACGCATCTCCGAATCGATCGCTGCTTCGTTTTCTATCGTAATTTGACGAGTAGAATCGAATGCCGTTGGTCCCAGGTCGATAACTGCATCAGGAGGGGAGATACGACCGCAAAACCGACTTTCCAAAATCGAAAAATCCGAAGGCTATAGCCTTCAAGAATCTTAGAAAATCGACGCATCTCCGAATCGATCGCCGCTTCGTTTTCTGGCGTAATTTGACGAGTAGAATCGAATGCCGTTGGTCCCAGGTCGATAACTGCATCAGGAGGGAAGATACGACCGCAAAACCGACTTTTCGAAATCGGAAAAATCTGAAGGCTATAGCCTTCAAAAATCTTAGAAAATCGACGCATCTCCGAATCGATCGCCGCTTCGTTTTCTGGCGTAATTTGACGAGTAGAATCGAATGCCGTTGGTCCCAGGTCGATAACTGCATCAGGAGGGGAGATACGACCGCGAAACCGACTTTCCGAAATCGAAAAATCCGAAGGCTATAGCCTTCAAGAATCTTAGAAAATCGACGCATCTCCGAATCGATCGCCGCTTCGTTTTCTGGCGTAATTTGACGAGTAGAATCGAATGCCGTTGGTCCCAGGTCGATAACTGCATCAGGAGGGAAGATACGACCGCAAAACCGACTTTTCGAAATCGGAAAAATCTGAAGGCTATAGCCTTCAAAAATCTTAGAAAATCGACGCATCTCCGAATCGATCGCCGCTTCGTTTTCTGGCGTAATTTGACGAGTAGAATCGAATGCCGTTGGTCCCAGGTCGATAACTGCATCAGGAGGGGAGATACGACCGCGAAACCGACTTTCCGAAATCGAAAAATCCGAAGGCTATAGCCTTCAAGAATCTTAGAAAATCGACGCATCTCCGAATCGATCGCCGCTTCGTTTTCTGGCGTAATTTGACGAGTAGAATCGAATGCCGTTGGTCCCAGGTCGATAACTGCATCAGGAGGGGAGATACGACCGCGAAACCGACTTTCCGAAATCGAAAAATCCGAAGGCTATAGCCTTCAAGAATCTTAGAAAATCGACGCATCTCCGAATCGATCGCCGCTTCGTTTTCTGGCGTAATTTGACGAGTAGAATCGAATGCCGTTGGTCCCAGGTCGATAACTGCATCAGGAGGGAAGATACGACCGCAAAACCGACTTTTCGAAATCGGAAAAATCTGAAGGCTATAGCCTTGAAAAATCTTAGAAAATCGACGCATCTCCGAATCGATCGCTGCTTCGTTTTCTGGCGTAAATTGACGAGTAGAATCGAATGCCGTTGGTCCCAGGTCGATAACTGCATCAGGAGGGAAGATACGACCGCAAAACCGACTTTTCGAAATCGGAAAAATCTGAAGGCTCTAGCCGTCAAAAATCTTAGAAAATCGACGCATCTCCGAATCGATCGCTGCTTCGTTTTCTATCGTAATTTGACGAGTAGAATCGAATGCCGTTGGTCCCAGGTCGATAACTGCATCAGGAGGGGAGATACGACCGCAAAACCGACTTTCCAAAATCGAAAAATCCGAAGGCTATAGCCTTCAAGAATCTTAGAAAATCGACGCATCTCCGAATCGATCGCCGCTTCGTTTTCTGGCGTAATTTGACGAGTAGAATCGAATGCCGTTGGTCCCAGGTCGATAACTGCATCAGGAGGGAAGATACGACCGCAAAACCGACTTTTCGAAATCGGAAAAATCTGAAGGCTATAGCCTTCAAAAATCTTAGAAAATCGACGCATCTCCGAATCGATCGCCGCTTCGTTTTCTGGCGTAATTTGACGAGTAGAATCGAATGCCGTTGGTCCCAGGTCGATAACTGCATCAGGAGGGGAGATACGACCGCGAAACCGACTTTCCGAAATCGAAAAATCCGAAGGCTATAGCCTTCAAGAATCTTAGAAAATCGACGCATCTCCGAATCGATCGCCGCTTCGTTTTCTGGCGTAATTTGACGAGTAGAATCGAATGCCGTTGGTCCCAGGTCGATAACTGCATCAGGAGGGGAGATACGACCGCGAAACCGACTTTCCGAAATCGAAAAATCCGAAGGCTATAGCCTTCAAGAATCTTAGAAAATCGACGCATCTCCGAATCGATCGCCGCTTCGTTTTCTGGCGTAATTTGACGAGTAGAATCGAATGCCGTTGGTCCCAGGTCGATAACTGCATCAGGAGGGAAGATACGACCGCAAAACCGACTTTTCGAAATCGGAAAAATCTGAAGGCTATAGCCTTGAAAAATCTTAGAAAATCGACGCATCTCCGAATCGATCGCTGCTTCGTTTTCTGGCGTAAATTGACGAGTAGAATCGAATGCCGTTGGTCCCAGGTCGATAACTGCATCAGGAGGGAAGATACGACCGCAAAACCGACTTTTCGAAATCGGAAAAATCTGAAGGCTCTAGCCGTCAAGAATCTTAGAAAATCGACGCATCTCCGAATCGATCGCCGCTTCGTTTTCTGGCGTAATTTGACGAGTAGAATCGAATGCCGTTGGTCCCAGGTCGATAACTGCATCAGGAGGGAAGATACGACCGCAAAACCGACTTTTCGAAATCGGAAAAATCTGAAGGCTATAGCCTTGAAAAATCTTAGAAAATCGACGCATCTCCGAATCGATCGCTGCTTCGTTTTCTGGCGTAAATTGACGAGTAGAATCGAATGCCGTTGGTCCCAGGTCGATAACTGCATCAGGAGGGAAGATACGACCGCAAAACCGACTTTTCGAAATCGGAAAAATCTGAAGGCTCTAGCCGTCAAAAATCTTAGAAAATCGACGCATCTCCGAATCGATCGCTGCTTCGTTTTCTATCGTAATTTGACGAGTAGAATCGAATGCCGTTGGTCCCAGGTCGATAACTGCATCAGGAGGGGAGATACGACCGCAAAACCGACTTTCCAAAATCGAAAAATCCGAAGGCTATAGCCTTCAAGAATCTTAGAAAATCGACGCATCTCCGAATCGATCGCCGCTTCGTTTTCTGGCGTAATTTGACGAGTAGAATCGAATGCCGTTGGTCCCAGGTCGATAACTGCATCAGGAGGGGAGATACGACCGCGAAACCGACTTTCCGAAATCGAAAAATCCGAAGGCTATAGCCTTCAAGAATCTTAGAAAATCGACGCATCTCCGAATCGATCGCCGCTTCGTTTTCTGGCGTAATTTGACGAGTAGAATCGAATGCCGTTGGTCCCAGGTCGATAACTGCATCAGGAGGGGAGATACGACCGCGAAACCGACTTTCCGAAATCGAAAAATCCGAAGGCTATAGCCTTCAAGAATCTTAGAAAATCGACGCATCTCCGAATCGATCGCCGCTTCGTTTTCTGGCGTAATTTGACGAGTAGAATCGAATGCCGTTGGTCCCAGGTCGATAACTGCATCAGGAGGGGAGATACGACCGCGAAACCGACTTTCCGAAATCGAAAAATCCGAAGGCTATAGCCTTCAAGAATCTTAGAAAATCGACGCATCTCCGAATCGATCGCCGCTTCGTTTTCTGGCGTAATTTGACGAGTAGAATCGAATGCCGTTGGTCCCAGGTCGATAACTGCATCAGGAGGGGAGATACGACCGCGAAACCGACTTTCCGAAATCGAAAAATCCGAAGGCTATAGCCTTCAAGAATCTTAGAAAATCGACGCATCTCCGAATCGATCGCCGCTTCGTTTTCTGGCGTAATTTGACGAGTAGAATCGAATGCCGTTGGTCCCAGGTCGATAACTGCATCAGGAGGGGAGATACGACCGCGAAACCGACTTTCCGAAATCGAAAAATCCGAAGGCTATAGCCTTCAAGAATCTTAGAAAATCGACGCATCTCCGAATCGATCGCCGCTTCGTTTTCTGGCGTAATTTGACGAGTAGAATCGAATGCCGTTGGTCCCAGGTCGATAACTGCATCAGGAGGGGAGATACGACCGCGAAACCGACTTTCCGAAATCGAAAAATCCGAAGGCTATAGCCTTCAAGAATCTTAGAAAATCGACGCATCTCCGAATCGATCGCCGCTTCGTTTTCTGGCGTAATTTGACGAGTAGAATCGAATGCCGTTGGTCCCAGGTCGATAACTGCATCAGGAGGGGAGATACGACCGCAAAACCGACTTTTCGAATGCAAAGCTGATGAATGTGTCAAACTAGGTAAAATTGTAAAGGGAATATCTGTTCCTCACCACATAACTCGAATAATTCGTCTACATTTTCTCATTCAGCGTTTTATAGAAATTACAAATCAGAATCCCAAGTAAATATGTTTATTGATAATTACATAATAGCTGCTGGCGCTCGTTACACCCAGACCGAGCTATTTCCAAACATGAAAGGAACATGTGGGTATTTTCCATATTTTCAGTTCATTTTCAAAAACTATGTCTACCCGATTATCTATTCTATCAATTTCATGCCACTGGTTATCAGCATTAACACGTTGGTCTATCTTTGACTGCTGGAGTGATTTTTGACGAGATAGTGGGTAGGTGTTCTTGATCGTGGTCCTGATGAACGCAGGAAGCACGATCTTTCAAAATGTCAAGCTGAACACGTGTATTATCCAAACTGTTTCCATTGGCTGGATAACGCAATCTTTTATATAGATGGATCCAAGATGTTGCAGGCATCGATGATAATGCGCGTCTCAATGATCCGTTGGTACAACCATAAAGTATAGGATTTGCAGCAGCGTTAAACATCACCAAATAACGACTTGTATACCTGGGAAAAAATCATAAATCATATCGTCAATATGAAAATGAAAATAAAAATTCAACTGGAATTATGCACACTCAAGATAAGAGAGATTAAAACATCGGACAATATACATTTGTAAATCATGCCCATGCGAATTTGACATTCGCCTTCAACTTACCATAAAACGTAAATTGTATCTGTTTGTTGCTTTTCAGCTGGTTTTTGTAACATCCGAGCTCTCTGCAATACCAACGCTGTGAATGGTACTCGGCATATGATGAATATTAGGACAACCATTGCCAATATTCGTGCTACTTTTCCTTTATACTTGATTATAACAAATTGATTACTTTTCAAAGATTCTTTTTCATAACGGTGTAGCTGCAAATTGTATGCAAAGATGTATTTGACTATAATAAGTAAAAATATAAAGTAAATATATAAATATAAGCAAAGAATAGTTGCAATTATCTGCACCGATATACTTTTATGAGAATAGCAGAATAACACACTGCCATAATAGACAGCGGAGCCCAAACGCTAAGACCAACAAATATATGCCAGTAGGGAGCAAGATATACTAGATTTTCAGTACAATACAATTCTGAAAAGTTCATCCATTCTCGTTTTTTATAATTCCTAAAAAAAGCCAATGGACTTGCCACAGCAAATCCTCCTATCCAAGTAGCACATAATATTAGACGGGTGGTTCTGGAAATAGACAAAATATAAAAAGTCTGGAATATTGACAACAAATCTTTGCGATTCTTTTCTTTCTAACATGCAATGTTTTCCTGTAATACATCACGTAAAAATAGGTCCCGACAATTTAAACATCTAGTTCTCCTTCGTGAACGGTGAGAAAAAAACAAGAAGCGTTTACCTTTGCGATACTCTCCCAGAAAAACTTAACACGATTGCGGATACCCGGTCATAACTTATTGCACTCAAGCTGAACACCGCAACCAATGTCAGTGAATGTGTTATAAAGCCATCCAAATGACACCCGACGGATCCAAGAATGTAATTCTGGAATAGATCGATACACAGAAGCATCCATGGACACAATAGCAGCGTTCCCAAATCTGCTACAGCCATATTTGCAATGAGCAAATTTGTTGTTGTGTGTAACGAACGCGTACGATATATCACATATATCATACTACAATTTCCAAATACTCCAGAAATTATGATTGGTAATATGGTTGCAATTTTCACGGCCACTTCCCAGGCTGGGCGTACCACCCAAATATCGTTAGGAAAGTTATGCTGCGTCGAATCCAGGATTCCATCCTCGACAACAATAGTATAATATTTATCTTTTTGTGACAAAGGTGATCAAGAATACTATCGAATCTGGTGTATGCAACAAACAGCAAGTATAAATGGGTTACCTCTGAAACTTGTTCGGTCTCAGGCTCCTGTCCATCAGAATTCCATTGTACAGCTTCGAATGATGCTGAAGTATTCCACATGGCACCAAGTGACGTGTAAGCTCGTCACTTTTTGCTACTATGAAAATGAATAACTTCACAACATTACTCGTTGTAAAGGGATCTGCTTCTGAATCGTGTTATGACTCGTGAGAGTGCACCAGATGGTACATTACCTGCTGATAGAGAAGCTGTTTGTACTGCTCTTTAGGAGATACAATAGTGCATGGTATGAGCTTCGTGATGAATTTACTACCTCGTCGACTAGTAAGCGAACGAAGTAGATTATTCATTCGAGTGAATTCGACATGTGGTAAACTGGGAAATTCAACGATACTCCAACTAAGCGAGAAATAAAATGAATGCTGCAGTGTGAAAAATGTACAAAATTGCACTGGTAAATTATGCGAGCATATTCTATAATTGCAAATGAGGCTTACGTGGAAAAGGGTATGATATGATTCGCCACATGAAAAAGAAAAGAGTATAATTTTAGAAAATTTTCAAATTCATATGTAAAAAATATCACCAATGTATATTTATATAACTGAACTTTCCAGGTTACACCTATGTTTACATTGTAATATTTTCGTACAATTTTAAGCTATAAGGCAATAATAAGTTACTAGAGTATTTTATTTGGCAGAGATAGCGGGTACATCAGGCACTTTATAGATAGCGTACATGTATTTGCACAACTAGATATATTCCCACATGTACACAGCATAAATAATTATTTTTTCCATTTATCTAGATTGTTTTTATAATAAAGAACTCTTTAAATTAATAAATTAAAATAGTACTCGCAGAAGGTAATTACAAATAAATATTAGTACCTATGATTGCACTCATATAACAATATGTTCCCTTTTGTACTTATAAGATTACACCTTAATCAGTCAGAACCACTAGCCAAGATAGAGAAAGTTTCAAATTCATGAGTTTATACAAGATATTTGAAAGGTTCACATCATTCAAGTTTGTGATGCACGGATCATGATGCGAGCAGAGCGCAAATCATCGGTTAGAGATGATTTTTGGTTCGTCATTAAAATCATTACCAAATTTCTTTTTTTTATAGCACCAATGCTATTATACACTGCTTCATTTTGAAATTCAAAAAATACCAATAACATTAAAACAATACAGATCTTATAGTTTGACTATCAGAACTGTTTATAACCATTATGATAAGTGTAAAACACCGCTCACTTATCCGAGCAATTGCAACAAAAAAAAAACTGTAAACTCACCCAACACTCAACATTTCAAAAAAATTGATGGTGCCTGATTAACGTAAAGGCACCCAATAAAGCATTTATAAGCTGCTGAAGATAACTCTGAACACCGGTAACACATCAGGCAAATTGTTGACGAACACGGTTTTACTCTCGATTGAACATGATCGAATTAAATGACCAAAGTTGGTTCATTCAAGCAAAGATGTCAACTCAAGAGCTATTGCTGATCGTGTAGAGATCATCGGAGTGGAATTCATAGAAATTAATCTGTAACGTTCGATGAAATGCAGACCGATAAGATTTCTGTATTGTATACCTCGGATGCCGTAATATGATGAAAGAAATAACGCTAAAAAATTGTAGAAACAAAGTGTAAATTAACTTGTTACTAACTACAATGTCATCAATCCGATTCTTCTGCTTCCGAAGAATGGGCAACCGGCGCTGGCGAAGGAATTATTAGCTCGTCATCTTCAGCTTCCTCTTCTACGAGCAAAAAGTCATTACCTTCGTGAATCTCCTCTTCTCTGGCCGGTTCAGGAGGAGCAAGTACGTCTTGACCGTGTTGTTTTAAGTGATCTTTCAGCGCGAATGCTCTACCATATGAGGCTCCACATATGTAACAACTGAACTTTAAATTATTGTCTTTCTTATGAGTCTGTATATGAGCGCGAGCTGCGTACAACGATGCGAAAGGTCTTGAGCATTCTGTACATCTGAAGGGTTTAGTATGGCTATTTTTGTGACCAGCAAGCTGCACGCGAGTTTTAAACGTTTTCGGGCAGTAAGGACACGTGTAGGCTCTCTCTTCACCGTGGGTAAGGAGATGGTGATTGTAGACCGAGGAGGCTTTAAATCTCTTGCCACAGTGCTGACAAACGTAAGGACGCACACCCGTGTGCGTTCGCATATGCAGAGTGAGGCAATACGATACTCGGAAAGTTTTTCCACACACCTATTGAATATAGATAAAACTTAACACATAAAGCACAACAACATTTGATTGCTCAACATTTCATTACCTCACACGCATGTGGTTTTTCCCCAGTGTGTATGCGTTCGTGTTTTACTTTTTCGTGTGGTCTCGCAAAACGTCGACCGCAATGCTGACACTGATAGGGCTTCTGCGCATCCACGGTTTCATTTCCTTCATTCCTAGGAGGCGTCGGCGAATGCGACTGACTTAACTCTGTATGAACTGCTGCATGCATGGCCAAACTATCAGAAGAATCAAATTTTCGATTGCAAATCGTGCAAGTAACTGAGCCACCGGAATGTAAAGCCATATGCGTTGATCGATACGACTCAGATAAAGTTTTTCCTGTAATAATAAGCCAAATAGTATGCGTTTGTACGTAACATTTTCATGTTATATTTTATGAATTCGAATGCTCATACCGCATTCCGGGCAAGTGAATGTTGCATTGTGCGTGCCTTCAGGAGCGTCAACGTGCCTTGCTCTCACCGGTGCGTGCATCCGCGAGTGTAATCTCAAACTTTTATGTGACGAGAACTCAGTACCACACGTTGCACAGACAAAAGAGCGTTGTACGCCAGCTTCGTCCAGTTCGTGAACTTTCATATGATGCTGTAATGCTCTTGCCGTTGCGAACGCCTGGTCGCAATGACCACATTGATTATTCCCATGTACGCACACGTGAACTCTAAAATCGGCTAATTTTGCAAAATGTTCGAGACAATGATTGCAACGATACATTCGAGTGGGCCCCGAGGGTAAGTTCTTCTCGCGAACCTGAAACAAACAGTCTTTTACATAATGATATAACACGATATAGAGAATTGCATTTATCAACCATATGAGGGTTGCTTATACCTTGACTCCTTCTACGTTTGAGAAGAATTTTTCTATCATAGGAGCTTTGGTAGAAGGAAGCGAGGATGATGGTGGATGATCCCAGAATCTCTCAATCTGTACAACTTTTCTCGTATAAAGTCGGCCTTCGCTGTCTACGCATTCTTCTGTTCTCAGAGTGTTCATCATTTGACGTTGACGATTTGTTACTACAGAGGGTGGTTCTTCAATGGGTGGAGAAACCGGTGGTGCAGGTTGGATCTCTAACTGTTGTTCAGCCATTTCTAACACGACTTCTTGACCATCGTGATATTGTTTAATATGTTCCAAAACGGAGTTGAAGCTCATCCCACAGCTGCTACAACTGTAAAGTGCGTCGGCCTCTAGCTAAGAACAAGTGATTTCGTATAACTCAATCTTCATGTGTATCAACTCATATGTACAATTTCATGAGAAATTTAAGAAAAAATGTTTATAGCGTATTGTCCAATGAACATATTTGTTATCACTTTTTGGTAGATTATCGCGATATTACAACTATCATTCCGCTTATTGTACATAAAAGCATGCTAAACTTAAAACTAGACGAGTAGAATGTGCTGTATAACAAATACGGAATTTGTTAATCATTATTACTGCCAAATATAGCAGTTGCAGTTTGTCAAGTTACAAAATATCAAAACGTTATTTCCAATACATATATTTTGGAAGCTTGAACTTGAATAGAAGACGTAAAAAACCATGAATAGACCAACAAAAACGCAATTCTTATATTTTCACACTCGATTCTTGTCTGATAAAATTTTTGGACGGAGGAAAACATAAAATTTACATAATGTCAAAGCTATGTAAAAGTATGTCATGCTTGTCGAATTCTAAGTTACGTGACAACCCTGGTTATTCGAATTTATAGACCACGAATTACCTTTGTAAAGCGCATATTGAAGATTAAAATACACGTAAAGCATTGAAAGTTTAGTAGGTTTGGTCGAGTAGCATTACCATTTTTGAACGCTAGTTACTTACGTACAGAAGATTCTATTGAATTAGTGTCAGTTGTTTGCGATGTTTCATAGGCACTAGACATGCACTCATGCCCCTTCTATACGTGAAAATTGACAAAAAATAATGTTACCTCTTCCAGTTTTACCTCGCAGAGTTCTTCTTTAATTCCGAGTAATCCTGATTCGTTGAGATTATGAACCTCATCCACGTGTTGTATCAGATCATGTGACCCATCAATCAAATTTCCAGCACTCTCACCTAGGAATCCATCCCTACTCGGTACAATGGTAGATGCATTCTTATCTTCCATGTCCTCTGTATCATCTTTAGCCAGTTCGACCAATGGAACTGGATTCGAGGATCCGTCGATGGAATCCGCAACTGGAGGCACAGATGTTTGACAATCCTTTGCTTCAGAATTCAGAATTTGGGCTGATTCCTCCATAACATCCATTTTATCAACTACATTTATTTCTCCTATTATGTAAGAAAAGAATAATTATCAATCATAATTAAATATGCAATTTTAATTGTAGAATAAAATATGCAATTTTACGCGCAACAAGCAGCTGGTCAACTTAGCTTACCATTGTCGCCAACTTGGATATCTCGTGAATCTTCGACGATCATAATGCCGTCGTCATTGACAGTTGCCAAAAAAGTCTGATTGATTTGTTCAACGTTCGTTTCCTATTATGATAAAAATTGAACATCAGAATAATCCTGTTCACTTTTGTTAAAACGTTTGAGGCATAGCAACAGCGTCAATTCTTACTATCAAAGGGTTCGACTCTGGTTCGGGAGATTGACCGCATCGTTCCAAATGCTGTATTAAAGCCAAAACAGAATCGGAACGCTGCGAACAACCAGGACAGTACAAATTGTCCGTTATACTTAGCAAATGATACTTCAATGACTGTGGATTGTTGAACGATTCTCCGCAACACATAGGGCATATCAGATTTAACGATCCCATTTTTAATCACAGATACTTTTTCGACAGGTTCTTGTTGATATCTTCCCTAACCTTTCTTCGACTCCTTAACCTAATAGAAAATTATCATTTGCTTCATGAAAAAAATTGTAGGTAATGTTAACATACAACGAAAGTTAAATAAAATCGCGAACGTGTCCAGATACGAAATTGTGGCATCTTGTACAGTGTCAAATTGGGATTTCTTAAGAAATAATAAGTTATATGCGAGATATTATTGAATTATTTGTAAATACCGATTGATCGAAGCGATAAAAATTCATGGGAGACAAACTTCAGCACAAACAACCGTGCAACAGACAACAATCATGAAGTTAGGGAAATGAAAAGTGAACTGCGAAGTCGGCCATTGCTCTCCGCAGTGCCAGCGCTGCACCAGCTACCTCTTGATGGATGTATCATGATCAAGAGGTGCCATACTATGCTTCCTATAAATTACGTAAATTTTCCCTAGAAGTAAGGTTCAAAAAATGAAAATTGTCTTCTCTCTGATACTGATTTTGCTCAAATTAATTTGAAAAAGCAGAATTAATGAACGGTTTTTCGGGAAATTCGCAAAAGCAGATGTAATTAGGATAGCAATAATCAACACGTCTAACGTCATGAACCAAAACGTAAGATTATCCACAAATAATAACTTCTTTACGTCGCAATTTGTTTAAGGTAAATTTGATATCTCAAGATATATTAAAGTTGGGCAGGTGCCATTAGAAATACTTGTAACTTTCGTAGCGAATCAGTTTCGCTGGTTTAATTTGCAACGGTCACACAATGCGTTAATATATAACTTTTTAATGAATGTACCGATATTGAAGGTTTATCAGCATATTCACTTCTGCAAAACAAATTGCGAAATGGGTTCTCGAAAACATTTACATTTTGCGACTCGCTTCGGTTTGTCTAGTCTCTCAACTCGCATCAAGGTGCGTTTCCATGCGAAGCAAGCAGCAGCAGCAGTTTGGGAACTTACTAGATATTACTAGGAAGTTACTAGTAAGCTCCTAGATGTTACTAGGTATTACTAATAATATCTAGTAAATTCCCAAACTGCTGCTGCTGCTTGCCGCGCATGGAAAGGCACCCTAACGTAAAAGTACTGCCGTACTGCCCGGTTACTGTACTGCGAAGGTACTGCCTGTACCTGTGCTGCCAGAAACGGGACCGAGTGTGCACCACTACAATTGAGTAGCGGCATGTCGGTGTGGCGCAGAGCACAACCCAGTTGTCGCAGTGCATTTCATGGTTTTTCCGACATAGCCGAAACACGTGCGAGGACGAGCACTAGATTTGTTTTTCATGTACATTTATAACCTTTCAGAGCGTGGCCTATTTTGAAATCTCTATAATTGACAAAGGCCACAGAAATGGAATACTTAGATGAAACAAATGACCGTTTTAATAAGGTTACAAAAATGTAAGTACATAGAGTGTCATTTTAACCAACAAATTGCTTTATTGATCACTACACATGGTGCAATATTCTGGGCACTAGATCGTTATGTATTTCATTTATCAATCAGGCAACTTGCTATGATACTAATCTTACATGCACAGATTATGTTGCGAATGCGGTATTGTAATTGAACCGAATCCAGCTAATATGTGCGTTGGATGTCTGAGAACTCGTGTTGACATCACTGAGGGAATTCCTAAGCAAGCCTCGCTATACTTTTGCAAAGGATGTGAGAGGTAAAGATGTACTTAATAATATGACAGTACTTAATATGACATGTACTTAATCTTATGACAGTTTAATGAGACTATCAATAAAACATATGACAGATATCTACAACCACCCTCAGAGTGGGTACATGCCACTTTGGAGTCGCGTGAACTATTATCATTATGTCTGAAGAAGTTGAAAGGTCTCAATCGATTGAAATTAGTTGATGCTGGATTTGTTTGGACAGAACCACATTCCAAGAGACTTAAGGTATGGAATTTGGTTGATACGTCAACGTGTCATTTACCTGTATAGTACCCTTTAATCTAAGTATTCGGTTAAAACAGGTGAAATTGACAGTGCACGCTGAAGTCATGGGTGGTACAGTTCTACAGCAAGTATTCGTTGTAGAGTACATTATTAATCATCAAATGTGCGAAGAATGTCATCGCAGCGAAGCACAAGATTACTGGCGTGCATCTGTAAGTCAACTGTTCTTTTTCGATTGAATTGTTTTATTTGAATCGTCAACAATCAAGCAATTACTACCATAGTAAGATGGCTAAATGCAAATCACTCGCAATTTAGTCTTCAATTTGTTGCTCCTCAGTTACTCCGTGCTTGAATTTGTTGCTGTAATAAAGATCAAAAAACGAAAAGTTGTACCAGCTTTACACATTCTTAAATTTGTTGGTTCTGTTTCTTCGAACTAGTTGTCAATGGTTTTCATGTGACCAAAAGAATTGCTCGTAATTTTCAATTTTGTGGAAAAATATTGTTGAAGATTTTTTAAATTCTCAAATATGTGGCACACAGTTTTAGAAATTCTCGTTTCGTTACTTTTAGAGGATAACAATAAATGTAATAACACTGGGAATCTTAATTCTTAGCCATGACCAGCTTTTTTTTGCAGAACGAACTTTTGAAACAACACTTGTATTTGGCTTTCATTATAGATTACATAGTTTCACGAGCAATGATGTCTTCGTGCTGTATTTATTTCAAACATATAATATATTGATGACAGTAGCATGTTATAATTTAGCGTATTTTTTAGATTCATTGACAAGATAAATTTTATAGTTATAATGACTACATATAGCCTTCAATGTTTTAGGTTCAAGTCCGTCAGAAGTCTATAAACAAAAAAACCTTTTATTATCTTGAACAGCTGATATTGAAACACAAAGCTCACGATCAGACCCTTGGTATTAAACCAATTCACGGTAATATAAAATGAATAGAAACACATTATGAAATAACTTTCCATACGAATCCATATGAAAAGTGTTTGCTTTCAGAGGGTCTTGACTTTTTCTATGCAAACGAAAGTGCTGCCAGAAAAATGGTAGACTTCCTTATGGCAGTCTTGCCTTGCCGTTATCAAAATTCTCAAAAGTTGATATCACATGATATTCATAGCAACATTTACAACTATAAATTCACATTCAGGTAAATCCTTAATATTTCGATTGGATATTCAAATTTCAATTTAATTCACAATTATACTACATTATAGTGTTGAAATTGTACCAATTTCTAAAGACAGTATTGTCTGTCTTCCGAAAAAATTGGCACAACAGTTGGGTGGAATCAACCCCATTTGTCTGGTATACAGAACGACAAGTTGTGTGCATCTCATAGATGTTGCTACTGCTCAAAGTATGTATCTGATGAATCTTGGTTTCATTTGGGAAATGAAACAACTATTCAAAATATGAATAATATCAAAATACTTGGACCATATCAGTCGATTTTTATTATGTGGTTAACTGTAAATGTTAAAATAATTATAAGCATATTGATAAAATGATGGAATTTTCAGTTGCTGAAGTCAGTGCTACAGTATATTGGAGATTTCCCTTTAATAGTATCTGCAACCCAAAACAGTTGACCGAGTACGTTGTAATGGATATCGAACCTATATTAGATAAACAGAAAAAAACTTTTCCTGGTCAGGGTGCCGTATCAAACAAGGTAATATAAAACACCTGGCAATATGTGATGGAATGTATTTTGCGGTGGTTATCAATATCCCAGCTAAAAAGCTATAAAAAAACTATAGTTGCAAATAGTATAAATAAATAATGTGTGATATGTTAAAATAATATAAACGTTTTCATAGCACGTGGTTGCTGATATTTGGCTAGTCAAAGCGTCCGAGTTAGGAATCAATACAAATACTATTCATACGAGAACACATTTGGGACACATCCTTAAGCCTGGCGATTCTGCACTTGGGTATGTCGCAATAATGATTTATAATTATATATGTGAGTTGAAGATATTTCTGATCCCTGAATGAATGCATTAACTTAAGTCTGGGAACAATAAGTCATATACATTCAGTATTCGGTAGTGTTATTCTATAAAATTAATATCTCTGATCACATCACAGATATGCTATCGAAAATAGTAACATCAATGATATGAATTATGAGAAACTCAGCCGAGATGTCATTCCGGATGTGATATTGGTAAAGAAGTTCTATGGTCATGATAGATCAGCCCGTCGCCGAGCTAGACTATGGAAACTCAAGCATATGGCGGAAGACGTAGTCAGCATGAACACGGACAATAAGTATGTATTACGAGATGATCGCTAAGGGATTACAATTATAGAATGTAGGACAAAATGTTGATAGATAATCAGTGGAACAAGTTGTGAAATCGAACAAATTTTTTTCAGCGATTACAACGAATTTTTGGAAGACTTGGAAGAAGATGCCGAATTGCGTCAAAACATTAATATCTTCAGGGATACCACCAAACAAATTCCGGTAGATACAAACGAAATAGATCCTCTCATACCCCAAATAACATTAGAAGAAATGTTGGACGATCTGGTTATTGATGATGCTGACATGGCTGAGGTCTACTCGTAACTTCAGAAGTTAAATAATTGAATATTTCTCCCGACGAAATAGTCCGGGTAACAACTGGGGGTATTAACATTTATTTTTTTTAAACCAAATTGAAAAATAAATACATATGATACGGTAGGATAGTGTACTAAAAAACCCGCAAAAACTGACATATTTCCGCATCAAAATAATATCAAATTATCCTTTGTTTTCGATATCCATTTAGCGTAAGGCTAATTCCAATAATCTCTTGTCAAAGTGAATGTATGGAGCAATTAATCATTATATAATTATAAAAAAGTATTTCACTTGATAAACCCCTATTACGAGATAGCTTTTTCAAGTATACTTTATTCACTGTAAAAATTCTTCCACGTAAAGTACCTACTGATGTGAAGTACTTTTTCTTGATAAGTACATGTGTATCATATGTAAACAGAATCAATATTTAATTATTTCAAATTCCAATAAATTTTGAAAGGATTATCAGAATATGTGAGTCTTTCTGTAGTTTTTAGAAAATATCATCTGACAATAAACGTCTATTCTTGCTCTGATTGCAGCAATACGTCTTTGTGTATTATTTACCAATTAGTGATGCGCCATTCATGTAAACGAATCACTGCAATTCATCTGCCACGTAAATAAATTGAATCTACTCAACGTTCCAAGGGTAATTATCATTAAACCAAATGTCCTATCTTGAGTCTTGCTTATTGAATTCCGAAAAATGAATTGACGCCCACGGTAGTGAAATACTTAAACAAAGTTGTTACTTTTTTAATAACTTCTTCGTGTAAGTTAATTGTCCTGGTCATTTTAATGTCAACTTGAAAATCTTACATGGAAACATTTACTTTCGATCTTCGCAATGGAAAGTGAGGTAAATCTTGCGTTCGAACATGTTTTTATAGCCCACGCTTTCGAAAAGTTGATTTCTTTTTCATAGGTAGCAAAAAATATGTACAATGAAATAGCACGTGCCCGAAGTCTCGCCGATAATCACTCGATTGATTAGCCACCGCTTGGTGGCTCTGCTAGGACGTGTACCTTCGCAGCGGGCCCGCGCATTTCCACTTTCTGTCGTGTGCTTGCGCGTCCGAGCTGCGCCGTGTGCCTACACATAACCTAGAAACAGTTCAAATTCGTACTTACCAGTATTAAAATACATAAGGGATATATCCAAAAATCTGGTGGTTTTCTTCTTCATACTCCTTCCTCAAGCCTTCTTGGCTGAAATATTTCTTGTTAAAAGAACGACATTTTTCATACAAGTTTACGGCAAGATTTTACTGTTTAATTTTTACCGTTAAATTAGCTGCAGATTTATGACAAGACTTGTACGATCCAATTTCTCCCGTCACTCTGACTACAAATTGCGGTAGCAGATTTCCGACTTAGTACCATTATCTTGGCTACCAGGGTATATGTAAGACCGTGGTCACGACCACCAGCCATAGACTTGTAGAAATAGACTGAGCATTTGAACGGAGCCAGTGAGGACATCATACTTATCCCCACTTTTCTACCTGTTATTGATGCTGTCTTTGTCTTACAACCGGAGTTCGTTTCGGATGCTTCCCACACCACGGAAAGTCCATGCCCCCACCCTAGGAAAGATCGAGATAGATATAGAGCGAATGAAGCCATTAGTGAGAGAAAGACAGAAACAATAATGGCCTGGATGTTGTCCTCACTTCCTACAGCCGACATGCAACGTCTATTTCCATAAGTCTATGCTACCAGCTGCATCTGCTATTGAACCAGTGTTACCAATTAAGTATAATTGTACTAAAAATAATTACTTTTTCATTCCAATAAGTACGTTAGTAAGCCTTTCGTAAACCGAGTAGGCTTTCGCGGCAAATATAACTAAGGTAAAAATAATGAAGCACATTAATACTGGTATATAAAACTCAAATGAAAAAATCTGCGTTATTTGTAATGTATAAAATGTAAAGGTGTAAAAATAAATGAAATGTGAACTCAACTTTACATGTCGAATGCATTCACTACAATTTGAACTTCCTGCTGAATTTAGTAGGTAAATGCCACTTTCAGTACATTTTGGCGCTACTGTCTAGTGCGTAACGAAATTTTTCTCTGGTAACGTTGGTCGACTAGTCTGGACGTAGTGTAGACCTGGCTGATGGCGCCTGCTCGTGCATGAACACCACGAGCAACCACGAGTCCTTTACGCGCGTCCATAATGGCTACTACCGACGAACCCGCGATTACTGCGCTCGTGTACGACTATTTACTAAAGAAGGACACGACTTTAGCCAAAGTTTTTCAGAAAAAAACAAACGCGGTAAGTTATAATACGTATTCTATGAATAAACATTACGCGCATGCGAGTACATCTCAGAAAACTTGAATAGACGAATGTCGACCACGCAACTGTCCCCACGTGGATAATCAAAATTTCGAACGATGATATTTTCAGTCAAATGTTGCGGTTCTCGATTGTTCAATTCATTTATTTCATCAGTACAATTCATTTCTCCAGCCAAACGTAATTCTCTCCCGGAATGTATATTTATGAATTCGAAATAACTTCTAACCTCCATAGTCAGCGTTTAGGGGGGAAAATCAGATTTGTCTGCCAAGGTGAATCCTGTTTACTATTAGATGGCACCAATCGAGTCTTGGTCCGTTTTTCTATCATTGTCATGTCTATCTTATCTCTGTTAAATCGAAATTCTTGCTATACATGAGACCAATCTGTGGTGTTGGAAAGCGTGTTAATGATTATCTCGTAAATCTATCCATGTGCAAGACTTTACTGCAGCTCGAATCTCAGAATCTTCATAATCTGTTGTGTTTCCTTTTAGCCGGTATTGGTAAAGGGCTCGCCATCGATAGCTCAAGTCTATCAACATTTTCAAAAAAACTCGCCCAAGAAAGTCAATGTTACCAGGGTACAGAAAGATGATAGCTCAGATTCCAATTCAGATAGTGACGAGGACGAGCCTAAAAAAGCTCCATTATTAAATGGAAAAAGTCCAACAAAAAAGCCAATAGTCAACCAAAAGAAAGAAAGTTCTTCGGAAGAATCGTCGAGCGAAGATGAAAAGCCGGTAGCCAAGGCCAAGTTAGATGTTAAATCTGCCCCTGCTAAAGCTGCTGCCAAGGTAGTACCTGCGGCAAAAAAATCGAGCGAAGATGATTCGTCTTCGGAAGAAGAGGTAAAAAAAGTAACAGTAAAAGCCCCACAAGCTGCGACTAAAGCCCCGGTCAAAAAAGAGTCTTCAAGCGACGATTCGGAATCTGATTCGGACAATGGAAAGCCACAAATCCAATCTGCTGGTAAGACAGCAAAAGTTCCTGCTGTTGCAAAACCAGTGGCCAAAGCACAAGATTCAAGCGACGATTCATCCGACGAAGAGGAAGATAAACCCAAACCGAAGGCTACCCCAGCTGCTAAGCCTGCAGTTTCCAAAAAGGGTGAAACTCCTCAAACCAAAACAGCTGTCAAACCAGTAAAAGCTGCTGTTACGGCAAAACCAGTAGCTAAACAAGATTCCAGCGATTCATCTGAAGAATCGTCCGACGAAGAACAAAAGCCCCAAACAAAAGCTACACCTGCTGCTAAGCCTGCAGTTTCCAAAAAGGGTGAAACTCAAACCAAAGCTGCTGCTAAGCCTGTAAAAGCTGCTGTTACAGCAAAACTAGTGGCCAAACAACAAGATTCCAGCGATTCATCGGAAGATTCGTCCGACGAAGAGGAACAAAAGCCCCAAACAAAAGCTACACCTTCTGCTAAGCCTGTAGTTTCTAAAAAGGGTGAAACCCCTCAGGGCAAGGCTGCTGGTAAGCTAGTAAAAGCGGCCGTCGCGGCAAAAGCAGCAGGCAAGAAAAAGGATTCCAGCGATTCATCGGAAGATTCATCCGACGAAGAGCAAGCAAAACCTGAACAAAAAGTTACGCAGCCAAGTAAACCTGCACCTGCGAAAATCGCAGCTAAAGATTCCTCGTCCGAAGATTCTTCCGAAGATGAAAAACCTGCGGCAAAGCCGCAAAGTAAACCGGTAGCAAAACCAAAATCGTCGAGTGACGAATCGGAATCATCCGATGATGAAGAACCAAATAAAGTTGAGCCACCAGCAAAAAAAGCAAAATTAGTAACGAAAAAAGAATCGTCCAGTGACAGCTCCGAGTCGGAAGATGAAAAAGCAGCTGTTAAGGTAGCAGCAAAGGCGGTTCCTGCCAAGTCAGTAAGTAAGCCAGCAGCTAAGAAGGAATCCTCCAGCGAAGACTCTGATGATACATCCGAGGATGAAAAACCAACTGCAAAAGTAACGCCCGTAACGAAAACTGCAGCTAAGGCAGCTTCGTCCAGTGATGAATCAGATTCGTCTGAAAATGAGACACCAGCCCCCAAAGCAAATGCCGTTAAAGCTCCGGTCAAAGCAGCAGAAGACGAATCTAGTTCCGAGGAAGACGATTCTGAAGATGCTGCACCTAAGGTAGCTGCTAAACCAGAAAAAAGGAAACACGAAGAAAATAACGAAGAAGAACAAAAAGAGCCCGAAGGTCCATTGTTGAAGAAACTGAAGGCTTATTCCAAGAACTTCGTCAAAGCTGGAGACAAAGTTAATGGAGAGAAGGTAAGATATACTGTCAGAAAAAAATAAACCTGCTTATACATGAATTGGTATCGAAGGCAACTTTTTAAATGCTATTCGCATAGTCACCATGTTACCGATCACAGAGGACAGATCGTGAGTCGATTCTTAGATTGAATATATTTCATACTGTATAACAGATAATGATCTAGAAAAATGATGAATATATTCGAAAAATGTAACAACTTTCATTACTTTGCAATATAGAAAAATACTCCGTTCAGACGGGTAAACGATGACCAAATTGAAGTGGATCCACGACTGGGCAGTAATGCATTTGAAGCAAAGGTAAATGCTCGGAAACAATTGAGTACCAAAACAAATGAGAATCACAAGGTCAATTAAAAGGTCTCCCAAGCTTAAGTTTCTCATTGGCAGAATTTACCTCGGCAAGGACTGCAACCAGTTGATGCAACATAGCTCATTTTTTGCACTCATGTTTCCTCGCATCGACCATATGTTTTCAGCTGATATTCCATGATGTGGATCCTAAAAAACGTTTTAATCGAATAGATTGTAAGTTTGATATTGGTTGACCTTGTGCTTCTCTTTTGTTATAGAGCGAGGGGGATGAAGATGGTCGTTCGAACGGGAACTTCCGTGGTGGCAGGGGAGGTTTCGGTTTCCGTGGCGGTCGAGGTGGAGATTGGGGTGGTCGTGGTGGAGATCGGGGCGGTCGCGGTGGAGATCGGGGTGGTCGTGGTGGCTTCAGAGGGGGACGAGGGGGCGGTTACGGGGATCGAAATGGATCTGGTGGACGCGGTGGTTATGGAGATAGAGGTGGTCGGGGTGGTTTTGGCGATAGAGGTGGTCGGGGTGGTTTTGGCGATAGAGGTGGGCGGGGTGGTTTTGGTGATAGAGGTGGGCGGGGCGGTTTCAGAAAGTCTTGGGGTGGCGACGAGGGTGGTCGAGGTGGTAGGGGTGGATTCAAAAGTAACAGGGGTGGTTTTGAAAACAGAGGCTCAATCGGTGGTGACGCGTCATCGCAAAACAAAAAGATTGTCTTCGACGATTGATCATTGACTTTCATAAAGGTGAGACACGTCGCAGAAAATCGCATCAAATTCTATTCCACAGCGGAACATATATTCTAAAATCAGTTTTCGAGTTATTTGGCGTATCGACTGACCCGTGTTATTTCTTTTCCATTCTAACAGAGAGGCTCACGTGGTTCTTGGGGCGAAAGAGCTAATGCAGACTTGAAGCACACAAGAGGAAAGTCCTTCCGCCATGAGAAGACAAAGAAGAAACGTGGGAGTTATCGCGGTGGCCAAATAGATATGGGGGTTAATTCTATAAAATTCGACGATTTTTGAAAATCATTATTTATCAGGACGAACATGAATGAACGTCTAGCAATTGCAATTTATTTTCATTGTCAACTTTTCCGTATGCATATTTGCCATTTATATCAACTCGAGGTCATGTACCCTTTCACTGTTTGTCTGATATCATGACGTAACGTAAGCTTTAGCTAGATCGAGCTAAATTATTATTTTAAAATAATTTTTATTCAACACAATACACGATCATCTCGTTACATTAACATCAAGTATTCACCGAGTGTGACAAAACAGGTAAACAATACGAGTTTGCTGATCTTATTCAACGTCGATAACTTGTCTTTAAGGACCCGGATTCCGGAAACGGCGAGCAGTTAAACAAATGCTCGTATTGAGCAATGCAATTCAGAATAATTAATTCCTACAAATATTAGGAATATACGCGTAATTAAAAGCACGAAGATGAATCAACGATGTTTCCGATGGGTTTTAGAAAAAGTAACATGTACACGCAATTGCGTGCTTAAACATAGACCTATGTATGTATGTAGATCCAATAATATTAATTTTTCCCCACATTTATCTAAAATTTTCATGCACATCAGAGAAAAAGAGAGAAAGAGAGAAAGAGAGAAAGCGAGTCAAGTTCGCCTGATGTACATGTGACTTTTTCCCAAATTTATTCGCAGTTTTGTATTCTGTAGAAATGACGAAATAAGACTATTGGTCTGGTATTATTTGAAAATACCGTATATGGTAAAACTTCATCGCGCCACCAGACAAGTATGCTGGTGTGCGTGCAGCCACAATTTTTTTGCTCGAAACACCCAACTGCGGTTTGATTATTGTTCGTTTTTAGTTGTAAAAATTTCATATAAACGTTAATACATATTTCCGTAAACGTTATCGTTTTGTATTATATAATGAAAAAAACGCAGCCTGGTTATTTTAGGAGTTTGTCGAAAACTTGTACGAATGTGATGCGATCATAAGGATCCATGAAATAAAAAAAAAAACTTGATAATTGCGCGGCGTTTAGTGGGAATATTACTCTTGATGATCTGCCCTATCTGTATAAATCACAGGATTTATCTGTGATTATCCGAAGGAAAGAAAACAAAAAAAAACAAAAAACGAGCAACTTGTAGAATCAGGCGTGAAAATGTAAGTGCTTTCGCAGAAACGTGTCGAACAAATACACGGAAGAGTGAATTTTAAGCGATAGAAGACTTCCAAAGTAGAATAGGGGCCACAATCCTCCGTCCCTCCCACCATCAACTCCTCGAGCAAAGAGCAGTTACTTCGATTCTACAGTCAAGCTCTGGACATCCACCTGCGAGGACAGGTATTCGACCCTAAGATACCCGGTGCAGTGACATGTATTGTGTTTAACGTTACATCCTAGTTTTATCAACGAGTAGTTAGACTTTAAATTATAAGGGATTCGAAACGAACGATATTTAAAAGAAGAAGAAAAAAAAAGAAAAAATGGTACCTAATATTATTTCGTCGATGGTGGTGAGTATGCATCGCCAGCTATATTTTCCCCATCAGTTTTTTTTCACCGTACCCTTAAGGTGTCAATCGCAGAATCGCTTGCTCGTTGGTCAATCAGAAACGCGTTTATTTTACTCATTTTACGCGTTATCAATGGTACATAAAAAAATCGAAACCATCGTTTGCTGATCTTGATTTGCGGAAAAAAAATCACGAATGATCGTCGATCAGTTTTCCAAACTTCGCAACACGGTTAAACTGTTCACGAAATCCCGTGCTGGAGACGACGATACCGTTACTCCCATACGTCAGACGCGACCCCGTCATGTGTCACAATTAAAACGGACGTTATGAAAATACTCGACTCGCGTAAGTCTGATAAAGTGGATGGTTGTAGCCCGTGATATTTGATTGTTCACGACAATTTGCTAAGAATGCCTCCCGGTATAATTTTCTGTCATGTCTTATCGCAATTACATTTAGAAACGCTCGACGGTGAGAAACAGTTTATCGCGTGAGAGGAACAGTTGCACCGTTTATCGAGCTTGCCGTTATCTCTAATAACCGCATCTCACGATTGAACATCGAGCAATGATACGGTTACTCGATATACGAAATCGTAACGCGTTTCCTATAGAATCGCGAGTTCGAGTCATTCTCACGGCGCCGCGTCTGGTCTTGATCTTGAAAGTTGAACTTTGCTGATCCGTTAGGCAAGAGTTATTCTCATTGTCTCGCGAGCATCACACGGCAATTACCAGACGTCGTTGTTCGGCTCTTCTGCGTGGCAATTTCAAGAGTGTTGGCCGTAGTAAATACGATGCTCGAACCGGGTACAAAATTCGCGAACAAGCTCGGATGGTAGATTCTACGTTACCAATAGCTCGACGAGCTGAAACGAACACGATGATTCATTCGTACGCGAAAGTATTCGCGTTTATAATCATTATTGAAAAAGGGAATTAAAAAAAAAATCCGATGTATTTCATTCGAATTTTGTTGCGGTGAAATAAAGATTCGTACCTGTTAGAATTATAATTAACAGAAACCTCGACCAATTCGTTGCCCGTTCGTCGTGCGGCGAACCGAACCGACGAATTCTTTGACAAGGTTTCTAAAACCGTTTCGGGAATTTTAATCGCTCGAAATGCATAGTAGCGCGAAGTATAGATGCGGATAAATTGTACGAAGTTCCTACGCGTTCCTACATTGTCAAGCGACATTCCACGGGAGGTCAAATTTACAAGAAGTTCCTCGTGTCGCTTACTGGCACGCATTATTGAAAAGGTCAACGACCATGTTTCAATGAGTATCGCAAATAGCCGCGAAGAAATATGCGATAACGGTTGCGAGGATATTTGCCGGTTCATCAGTCAATTGCAAACGACGAGCCTGCTCGATTATTAACATTACCATTATTAACCGCTCTTAATTCTTTGTAGGTAGAGAAAACAGATCGTCAGATCAAGCGTAGACAAATAGATAAATCAGTCGTGTTAGAAGATAGAAGAAAACAGCGTAAGGATAAGTATATTCGACAAGTGAAATAATTGTTTCAGCAACATTATGAAACTGTTGAATACATCTTTGACCAGATGACTAGCGACCAACCCGGAAATACGTGTCGAATAATTCGATGATTTACCAACAAATTCACGCGCATCATTCTTCAACTACGCTCGTTTCATTTTCATATTCTCGCTATGGCGTTAGATTTAAACGCGATTACCTGCGCGATCATTGTAATACCACTTTAAGACGTCAAATTTGCTTTTTTCATCGTCACGTATAGAAGTTTTAGATTTTTTACCATATTTTCATCACGATTCGCGATACATTTACCGTCGTATTGCAAGGATTTGACGAGTCGCGTTGCGAGTAGGTGCGAATATAATTTTGTGCGAGAACATCGCGGCAGCGCCCTTTTAGAGGGTGGCGCTCTTTTGACAAAAATGTAAATCTTATTTATTATTATTATGGGCCAAACACAACGGCTCTTCGAATCCGTGTTATTAATTACGTTATTTCATTAACATTAATTACATTATTGTTTATGTCAAGTTATAATATATTTTCAGAGACAGAGATGGGGTTTTTAATGGTTTTTAAGAAAGTTTGTTTGATCGAACTTATTTTCCGGAGACAATCATTTTCTACCGCGATTTTCCAACTTTTCATTAGAGCACTTGACCTTGAAAATTTCAAATATTTCGCCTCCGGCGCTATATGTATCGCGGAGTACTGCGGTACCAATAATCCCAGGTACGACGCGGAATTGATCTCTTTTTTGCCCTCATAGGATTTTTCAAAAGTCGGCGCTGCTAATTCAGCTGCAGCTTTACTTTCGAAATCAACTAACATGCCGCGTAATTACGAGCAAATTATACAAGTTTTGCTCGATGGGACACATCGAAAGTTTATTTTTAATTTGCGCACGTTTTTCAACATTCACATGCCATCACTTTTACCCATACAAAGGACATTTTATTATCCTACGTTCTCGCGTGACATAATGTAATTACTCGCGTACCTCTCACGTGTTTATAACAGCAATAATAATAATAATAATAATAATAATAATAATAATAATAATAATAATAATAATAATAATACTATATTATCGTTAATATCGCGATTATTTTCATTTTTATAATTATTATTATCCTATGCAATGATCGAAGTATTGTATGAAAATATTAGTTAACGAGGCTTTAGGACATGCTTTTTGATTTCGTTGTCAGTAGAAAAGATGTGTACCTATCATTAAACTGTGAAAATGATACAATTCGTATTCAGGCAGCAACAACGGCGTCACCTACATAGCGATCGCTCAGTGCATGATAAAGTGCAAGACTTTCCTCTGCGTACCTATATAAACAAACAGCTCGTTACCCTGGTACGCGTATATAAACGTTGATTCTCAAATGCACCGCAGGATAATCGCATCAGAGTTTACTCGTCCCATTATACGTCGAGTATACGGTACGATAATTTACGTCAAGCGGTCGCAACTGATGCATAAAATAGGTACATGGTGAAATTACCGATGTAACGTGGAGGTACTTATACGGGATAGAAGTCGGCTATAGACCGCTTTCACTGGCCAATTTAGCGCCGTAGCGTCTTCGCTCGTAGCCAAACGTGTCGTTGAAATATTGCGAGCAGTGATAACGGAAGTTTGTCGCTCGCAACCCAGAAACCTCATACCCGTGGATGAATATGTATAGATATACGTACGTACCGACGAATATTTGCGTATTTCGCGGTTCTATCGATCAACACATGACTCACCCTTCGAAACGAGTTAAAAAATCCACGATCTCTGCACAAATTCACGGTCCAGTTTTTTCTAGCAAACCGGTGTACCTATATTTGCTCCTGTCGTCCCGTGTTTTTTTCGCCATGCAACCCAACAAGTTCAAAATCAGGCGTCAACGTTCCGTCAGGCATCGTCGTCCGAGAATACACGAAATGTTCCTCTAATCGCGTTAAAGTTGCAAATCTAGGAACGATTTCGCTCGCAAACCCATTTATTACTTACTTATGCTCAACGTAACATGGATGAAATTTGTACGCGCGAAGAATTCGTACGTGCTCTTGACCTTCGGAAAAAAGCAAAAAAGCCTCTCGATACACCCAATCACTTCAGGCATACCTTAACGTTCGTCCCGAAGTAATCGTTCGTGTGGGAAGTTCGGCGAACGCCACAGCGGTAAAACGTAAATATTCAACGCGTAGCTCACCGAAATCCAGCTTCGATGCGTACGAGAATTATGAGTTCGCGAATTATTTAAATAATGAAACCTCGCCGAGTGCACGTCATTCGCGATTTCCTCGCGACGAGGTCATCGTGTTTGATACTTTTACGCGCTCCGTCGCGATCGGTTCCGTTATTCGGGTCATCGGCGGATTCACGCGGTCTTTGTCAAGGACAGCATGTGAACGACCGATTTTTAGGTAGATTATTGTATTCATCGAGTCGCCGTCTCGGTCATTTGACCGATGCGACCCAACGAGGAAGTACAATCGGCCAACAGCGGCCGATTAGTTTACACGTCATTTACGATTTGTTCTGACATCGCGTTGCACGGTAAATCGTTCGCGGTCCAATTGAATCGACGGGAATCGACAATAATCAAAGCTCGAGCGAATAACGAATAAGACTTGCTGAATAGTCCGGCATCGGTTTACAGTTAAACAAATGACGAACCAGAAAACGGGGACAACGTGACGCGATGATTTCATCGCATGAATGGTCTCGGTTCCCAGCCTGGTAATAATCAGCGATAGTGACCATTTCTTCTCGTCACCTAGTCGCTACAAATCGAGTGACGTCGCGGAGCTTGAAAGCGGACGACAAAAAATCGGGAAAAAAAGGAGCAAAGATTCTTTTTCAACCAGGACGTTTGTTCGCAATTTTTGTTCCCGTCACGCACGCGCGAAAGTAACAAACAAACCATACGCAAGTTCTGGAAAAACGATTCCTCGCGCATCATCGTGACTCTTAAACGCGCCTAGTATTTCCGCTGCTACCTGAGCGCCATTCCCCTGGAAATTCGAGGCACTTATATCTCCCGTTCCTTTGCAGGTTCCGAAATACCTGGGAGTCATCCTCATCCTCG
Source organism: Arge pagana (assembly GCA_963969455.1). Classification (NCBI taxonomy): domain Eukaryota; kingdom Metazoa; phylum Arthropoda; class Insecta; order Hymenoptera; family Argidae; genus Arge; species Arge pagana. The sequence goes on along the minus strand of OZ018311.1, from coordinate 14,596,573 downwards.
CTGCGAACTCGTTTGTCTCTGGAACGAGAAAATGCGAGGGTGGTGGTTTGGGTCTAAAATATGTCTGGGGCGATGCTCTTACGGACTCGACCGACTGCATAGGACCCAACAACATGCCATATCCTTCGTAAGTAGTAGAGAAGTAAACTTCGAATCTACAACCACGAAGTTTCCACGGTATTTTCCAATCATCTATCTTATCCTTGTCGCGTTAGAGTGCGAAGCATCTCCGCATTCTTTTCGTTCCCCACGCTTATCTCGTGCTCCTCCCTCTAGAGCAGCGATTTCGAGGAGTTTCAAAGGACTCTGGGCAGGAAGTAGCCGATCTGGTCGTTCCTACCAACCGCAAACCATCGACCCCGAGCTGACCAGACAAGCCCTTCTGCACAATTACAAAGCAGTCCACGGAGATTACTCGATGGTGGCCGCGAATTCCCGCGACGGTGAGTAAGAGCGCCGATCAACCTACCAAATCCAGGACCGAGGGTCGATGATTCCGCGGGGTTTTCTCCTTCTCTTTTTCTTCTTATTGCGAGATAAGCAGCGGCAGCGTAAAATTTCGCGGAAACGATGAATCGTCGAAGAACCGACGTACGATGAGTGTTCTATCCACGCCAGATGGATCGATCCTCGAAGTCGAACCTTTGATCGCAAAAATAAGTGTATGCGCAAACGGTGAGCAGTTGCTCGCAGCTACACCGAGAATTTTCCGCAAAGTTCTCTGCACGCTGAATATTTTTAGCGATCTTTCCTCGATACGATTATCCGAGTCCTGTGACGCGGCGATGTGCGAGACAGCTCATCTCACTTTGAAACATCGTAATCTCGCGTCGAGCTTCCATTAAAACCGACGTTCTTAGATTATTACGTCGCGATTAAGTCTGCCCTCAAGCCTTGCGGCTAACCGCTTTGTCAGCTGTGCAGCAAAACGCGTAGGTACGCTGATGCCAATCGGGGAATAAATCCGATATCTAAATATATCTATATGTATAAAATCTTTATATGTATAAAAATTGGCATGGGCCGCCGCATTTTTGCGACTGTCTCGCTACTGGGCCAATTTTCATTGCTAACGACGAAATTTTGCAAGATGTATTCGTTTGGAAGGGGAGGCCGGAGATTGAAAGTAACCGAGACATTGAGCAACGGGATTAGATTTTGTAATGTCAGGCTAATAACTGTGGATCATTGGGTTTAGCCTCGGCAATTTTCAACCCACTTAACTTAACGGTACTCGAGTTGTTAGTGATTTGTGCATTTTCGTAATTCAAGTTCTTAGCCATAACGTGAACAAAAATATCGTTGTTATCATTATCGCGATGGAGAAAACGATCGAGGAATTTTGTTCACTTCCGAACGGCGTTGACACGATTTTTAATCCAGTTTTACGTTTAGCATATCGTTTAAAATGCCGTTCACAGGCGAATGCACTTTTCCGGGATCAGGTCGTTGAAGATCGGTCGAAGAACCGCATGTACGTTGACAGAAATCTCCGCCCGATTCGCGTCAGTTTCAGAAATTACCGGAATTTTCAGAACCCGTCTAACGACAACCTTGGACCGCGCAGCTGTCATTCTGACACAGAAACCTGATTCCACAATCGTCGTGTCGATTTTTATTCATTTCGACCAACTGATTCGCGTTGTTTCTCTTTGTTTTTCGGACACCAAATATCGCTGGTACGTCAGCTGGATAGCCGTAGGTCGAGTAAAGGTCTGAAACACGAATAGAGTTGAACAAAAGAGCGAATCAAAAAATCGGTTCAAGCAAATTATTACAATTTCAACGTAATCACTGATGATTAATACACCGAGAGTTTCGTTGTTCCATTCATCTCCGGATGAAATACGACCAGCAGATACGTAAATGCTGGAAAATTGGAGAATCGAAGGATAGAAAAAACTAGAATCAAATAACGGAGTCGTGATATTTGCAAAATGGCAACATTTTCCGGAAAATGTTTGCATACCATCGGCGATCGGTATTTATAATATATTCACGAACGACGCGTTATCCAACTACAACAGTTACAGTCACCCGGTCAGCTTCGGTAAGTACGTATTCGTAACGGGACAAACTTCCCACCGAGGCAGAGTCCCAGGTCCCGGAGTAGTTGCCTGCCTTCGAGCAAAATCATCGCGTAGGTGTCGGCCACGGATCGCATCGGAATACTTACCTCTGTAATCGATTCGGAGACGACGACGAATTCGGTTTCCAATTAACCCAAATTTGTCAAATCTAAAACCGTTTATAAATAGCATGAAAAACAACGATCGATATTCATCTAGTCGAGGAAACTAAGTGCCAGGGTTCGCTTTAATGTACCGTTTCTTTGTAGGTCGTGCCTTTTCGTCGCGTGAGACTTGCGGAGCACCGTCGAGACTGTGTAAAACGAGATACAACACTACGGCACCGATGTACGGTGTCAGTTTGACCAGTGGACAGCCAGTTACGATCGTTCAGAAATTCCCAGACCTTCTGCAACAGGTCGTCTTCGAAGTTTGCGAGTAAGTTGCTCGTTGCTACGTACATCCTGCCGAGTGCGTAACAAGCGTATCTTGTCCTGCGCATGCCGAATATTCCACATTCCACGCCGAATCGGACGATTTGAATAATTTGAACTTTGGATTTCCTTCATTTTTTCATATTTTCGAGTACTCGTCCAAAAACTCTTTCTGACGAAGTTTGCCATTTTTTTGATCACCTATTTGGAAGACGCTTTTTCCGGTTTTTCCGGCCCATAACTTCTCCAAAAATGGTTCAAATTCCATTTTTTTTTCATTGAAATTTTTGTTTTCTTACATACTTTCTAGAAAAAAAGAAGAGCAAATTATTCGAACCATTTTCATACGCGACTTTTCAATTTGTAAGATATAATCTTGTTTTTAAAACGGTATGTACCCTTCCATTCTTTTGACAATTTTTTATTACGAACTTTCGTTCATTCTACAAATTTGAAGACCAAGTTGATAGTGAACCTATGATAATCACTATTTTTTTCTATTTTTTTTAATTTTGAAAAAAAATTATCGCCCATTAACCATTACTGAAACTACTTTAAAAATAGAAATAAATAGTAATTATCATAGTCCTACTATCACCTTGGTATCAAAATGCGTAGAATGAACGAAAGTTTGAAATAAAAAATCATCAATAGAATCGAAGAGTACATACAGTTTCAGAAACAAATTTAAAGCTTATAAACTCACAAATTTCAAAAAAAATATCAATAAAAACAAACGAATTTCAATTTTTTTTTCATGAATTTATGAGCAAAAAATCGAAGAAAGCGCCTTTTGAACGCGTTTTTGGTTTATTAGAAATAAACCAAACTTTACCAGAAAGAGTTTTGGGATGGGTACTTAAATTAATCAAGAAATTAAGGAAACTAAAAATTAAAATTATTCACACCGTCCGATTTGGCGTGGAATGCCCCGTATATAGGCTGAAAACGTGCAAGCGTGGGAACACGTATTTATTATTATTATTAGTTAGGAGCAAATATTTGCAAATGGTTTCTTAAAAACACACCATCGTCGTTACGCGCGATAATCTTGACCTGACCAAACCCATAAGACAGTTCTATCGACTGTGAAGGAAAAAAAAAGCTAGCGTCTAACAGGTAACGGCCGAGTTTCTTCTTCCTACAGCTATGGGGACCGGTTGACCTAGTCATGGTCACACTTTAAAAACTTCGGTAAATCTCCCGCGATGCCGGCAGCACAAAAGGAAAGAAAAAGTTCGTGACAGCGCATCGAAGATTTGGATTGGGAAAGGGAAAATAGAAGAAGAAAAATACCTCTGTTAGCGATTGACCGTTTGGCATTTTGTCACAATTCGTTTCGGTCAACAGATCGGGTCTTAAAATTACATCCGAATTCGTGGGAACGAGCTCAACTGCTTTCCTCGCGCGGCTTCGTTTAACAGACGACCGCGTACTGTTAAGATCTTTGCGAAGATACGATCGGATCTGTTTTACGGGCTTTTAGGGAAAAAATTGGTACGCCAACCTGACCTGTTTCAGGACTGAAAATAATTAGACAACCGAGCAGTAGCTTAAGTAGCAAGGTCAATTAAGCAGCCGATCGTTTTCGTACTTTTTGCAAAAAAATATAAATAAAACAAATAGGATACGCGATGAATGACCGCGAGACATATTCAAGAATCTTCGTTAGGTCGTACATTGTACGAGAGGCGAATGGAGAATTGTAAAATAGAGTTGTAGGTTTTCTTTTGTTTTCATGAATTTTGTCTTGCAGGTCAAAGGAATGCGACGTCGTTCACGGAGAGTGTACGCAGACGTACGTTCCCTACCTGTTCCTCGTGATACCCTTGGGCCCGGTTACCTTGACCGGTCAGGATTACGTTTTGGTCGAGAGCGGATGCGTCTGTAAGCCCAAAAACTCTGTGGCAAGTGGAGCTCCCGAAGCACCAGTGGCTCCCAACTTTTAAGCCTCTCCCCGATCGCGACATCGTGACTCAACGACTCAAAGAGACATACGCGTGATACGTGTCGCGGCTACGAGAATTCGCGACGAAGATCTCGATCGAGCTCGAAGATCGTCGAATTTCTTCCCTCCATCCCATCGTACGACGCGTGGAATCGGAAGAGAAAAAAACCAACAACAAAAATCAAAGAAGCACGATGAGAGATAAGATGAGAAATCGTGTAAAAAGTGAATCTAGCTCAAAATTATTTCACGGAATCCCGTCTCGGAATTCGATCAGGACAACCTGGCAGGTTTAATAAGTTATGCCTCGGAGCCGGTTTCGTACGCTCGCGAATCCCTACGACCTCTCTCCCGTGCCGAGAACGAAAACCAGGAACATTATTCGTGCGCGCTCTGTATGCTTTTCGAAACGATGCGTGACCTCTTCGTTAATCTGGTTCTTTTCATATCTTCGCCACGCGTTATCTCTCCGATGAAACGAGTTTAGGATGACTCGTCGAATACCGGTGATAGGGAAATCGGTAAAAAAAATATCGGCCGATTTCCGCGCTAACGGTTAATAAACGCGTTACGAATACGATTCACTGCGGGGAATGTATTTTACTCGGGCATTCGGGCGTGCTTTTCTTCTTCTTCTCCCTCTGGCTACCAGCTCGCCCCGTCGCCACCCCAACGGGTAGCTAGAGCTCTTGCTCTTGCCCGGACTCGAGTATCGAGAACCGGACTCGACATCGCGCGCGCAGACGTTGGACGCGTTAGTGTTGGACGTGGCACGGAAGACGTGGCGATGTGGGTACAGAGAGACAGGAGACACGCGGAGGAACGGACGACCGGCGCGTCGGTGACCGAATGGACCGTACCTACCGTGAATTCCGATGAGCGTACCGTACCGTTACGTCTCGACGGGATTCATCACGCTTCTTCGTTAGCTTTGCCGTTTGTTGGCAATAAACGACGAAACGTACGAGCAAAATAATAACAATGATAATAACAATAATAATACTGCTAATAATAATGCTAATGATAATACTAATAATAATGATAATAACAACAAATAATCGTAGAACGACGGAACAGCGACGTTTTTAGTTACATTATTGATCATTTTTTTTTCGTTCGTTTACCAAGTCATGGAATCTGCTTGTTTCACGGGACGATAACGCGTGTGGAAGGGTCTCGAGCCATGCGCGCGAATAACGGATTCACGATACCGATACTTAAGAAGTATTCCAATGCACGGACGATTCCTTGGCTGAGAAGTTTTTCATCGCTCTCTTCGCTCTTTATCGACTCTAATTTGAGTGATTTGTTTCTCTTCGTTGAATTATCGTTCGTAGCGAAAGTATTCCTACGATAGGACTTGTGGCATAACGCTTTGCTCTCGAGACGATTAGATCTAGGACGCGCCACACCGATCGTCTCGAAAGCGAGATCACGTGATTCTCTCTGTTGACGAAACTTATTTATTATAAATACTAAGCATTCGCCGTTTTCATACGTCACGTTACCTACCCAATATTGTCAAATTTATGTATACCCAATCGTTTGTAATTATATATTATCACTATTCGTAGTTATTATTTATAATTTATTTATCGCTGTGTATTATAGTATTTTTTTTCATACTACATCCACTTTTCATTCGAGTCCTTCAAATTTCCTTGAAATTTTCCTACCTTGTTGCTGCGACGTTCGTATCATAGATTGTCACGTTTCGTGGAAAAAATCATTTTATAATTCCAAACTCGAAGATCGAATGACTGAGTTTACTATTCCACGTTGAGCAGGCGAAGCAAGAGTTGCTTGTCTTTGACTGTGTTATCCGTTCGTTCTAACGGTACCTACTTCTCGCATCGCTCGTACGTAGTTAAGTACTCGACATACTATTCGTAGATCACGGTCTCGCGAAAAGCGATTGGAAAAACAAATAACTGCGACTGCAGTTTTTGAAAAATGCGTCAGATCGTTATCACTTCTTGTTACCAAGATAAATGCGCGACAATTATAAACCAACAATTATCCTCAAAGCACAAAATGTCAGCAACAACAATGTTACGCGTGCAGGCAGAAGATCATTATTATCACTATGTTACGGTTCAATTTCACCTCATGTGAACAAACAACGCTGTGAAGTGCTGTTTGAAACTAATAACCATGAAAGATATTTTCTAATAATTCCCGAGATTGTATAGAATACGTAATAAATTAGTGGCACTTTTCAAGAAATACTACACTTTTGTTTTTCATTCGTTATGTATAGTTGTTGTAAAATCGTTGTTGCGTCGCGGCGAGTCATTCGACCGATCAGTTACCATTTTATATAGTATTTTCGTTGTAGAACATCAATATAATTCGGATGTTGAAACTATACTAGTAAGTATTATTTACGATATGATATGAACAATCAGTATACATACGATAATTTTTGTACTTTATACAGTTCTACATATACAAAGATGCATGCATAAGGATAGGTAAAAGTTCATGTATCGAAATTATCAACGATGACTCGTGTCGAGATAAACGTATCAAAAAACCGTGCAAATGTTTTTTTCATTCCGATCGCAAAGGAATATGAATTACGTTTGCTACAAGGGTCAGTTATGAAAAATGAATCCACGAGTGTTGTAAAAATGTTCAATAACCGTACAAGTTTTCAACGATAATTCAATATCAATTGGATAACATTCGTGTTTACCAAGCAAATTTACATTGTCTAGTGGTTATTGAAAATTCATGGATTAATTCTATAAATTGCCAGTTGTATTTGTGTTATTAAATTTCCCGAGAATCTCAAAATATTATACGTATTGGAAGAAACATGTGTCTTCTTTCGTTATTTAACGTCTATTATGCAAATATTCGGAGAAAGAGTCTCGAAATGGTACTTATAATGTTATTGTGTTATTGCTGCATCATCTTGCGCCATGAGGATGATCAAATGTTGTAAGAAAATATTTATGTTCTTCAAATTCTCGTTTATCAGACAAAATTTCCGTCGATTACGTGTCGCGTTGTCGGAAATTGCCAAATTTTCAGAATCTTTTTTCTTTCTTTCGTGTCTATATGAGGCCACAAGGTCGTAAAATCACGTATGTATATCGTCGACCAACTTCAGTATTCTAGCATAGGATTTCTGTTACCTGACTGGGCTTACATAATTTTCGTTGTTCGCATGATGTTTGACACTTTCTCGAGTTCTTTGGAAGGATAAGCGAATGTCGCTGATCATAGCGGTGAATTTTTCAGAGACAAATTTGAATTATCAAATATTACGAAATACCGATGTGTTGCTCGTATTGATGTGAACTATTATGGAAACGAATCGCAATGACGTTCCATGATTTTCTGAAAACAGGAAAAAGATATCTCGTTATAATCTTTTTCATTGGAGATATCAGGTAGCGATGCATAGCAGAAACGTATAATAAGGACATGTTTGTAAAAATATTAGCGATTGCGAAATGAATTTACAGTAAAGCAGGTGCAATGGCATTGCGGCTTGACGAAATTCATACCGAGTATGGTTTGAAAATATAGATGATTTGACAGAGTGAAATATCATTTTGCAATGCTATTAACATCGTTGAAATGCTATTGAATTGCTGTAGAATTAAGTGATTAAATTTATTTGACTGACTGTCCAGTAAATATGATAATCGCATAGCTTTCCAAGCTTTCGAAATACTCGAGTTATTAGTTATAGGCTTTACAGACTAATTGAGCTTGTGTTTCTTAAGAGGCGATTACCCTGTCTCACAAATAATATTTCGAGCAGATCGACTTTCAGACTACGCGTGAACAAACGACGCAATTTTTACGAATTATCAGCCAAAGGCGTCATCATTCACTTTCGAACTGGGCAAAAAGAAGTCTAATATACAAGTAGATAAAACCAACAGTTTCTATGCGTAGAGTGTAAGTACTAAGCTGCCTCTGCGGCGATGGCTCTGAATCGATAGCATGTTCAATCTCTCGATAATTTCCTGACATTTGATTTGACAATTGATAATCATGGAGAAGCAACTTTAGTACATTTTAGTACTTGATCGGCTCAATTCGATGCGTTTATTTACCCGCACGCAAATAACCTCGTCTTCATAGCTGAGTTTTCGCTCCAGATATTCTATGTAGGATATTTGCGAAATTAGCAAAGTGTTAACGGTAATATCATGGTTCGGCACGATGTGGCGAACCTCCGCTACTTTCAAGAATTATGAACAAATTAATTTATTGATCAGATGAAATACGACAAGGTGCGTGAATTTCACACGATATGGGTATACCTTGCTTAGCGATGGAACTAATTTCCGCGAAACGCGCGTACAACTAGCAGTGGAATTACGAAACACTACAAACCGAAACACACGGAGATTGTGCAGACATTATTTGTTGAATATTTTTTCAAATACAAGTAAAATTATCGGCTTGGGAATTCGCGTTGCAACGAAGTAGCATGAAATAGGTCCACGTTAAGCTCGGTATACCTTCACATAAAACTCGATGCAAGACAGTAGAAAAGCTTAGTGAATATTATATTGCATTCGTGTTGCTCTGTGCACAGTTTTGCAGGTTCAAGATGGCTTAGTTATATTTGCATTTGGAGAAGTCCATTTCCGGATGTTGTTGCATAAATCTGGAACAAATTTTGAAAGGAAAAATCACTCCAAAAATATCTATTCTTTTTTTTTTTTTTGGAAACACGTATAGTTTCAGTTACTATGTACAATAACTTAAATAACACGAGCCACTTTTTTGTCATTTTTCTGAACAAATAAAGAAAAACAAAAAAAGTCAGATATAAATTTTAGAAAATTCCAAGCCTCGCAGATTCCAAACATTCATAGCATAACACGTTTCATCGGAGACGCAAGGTTTTTTGGTCGTTCGTTTCGTGGAAAGCCAATTTCACGATGCATTCTCCCGTATACATTTCGAGTATACGATACATTCTTTGCGCAATTCAGCATCCTCGTTGAGTAACGGCAATGCCATTTCGCACATTAAACAAATAAATACTTCTCCTGTATTGCAATGCATGGCAAATGAGAATTTGCTGAAATCCAACTAACGAATAGCAGTGATTTCGTACTTTTTAATAACATCTTGCTTCTTTTGTTCTTCGGACGTGGGAAGACCAAGTTCCTTCTGCCTCTGATCGTACATCATTTTTTCCACCAATCCTCTGGTCTCGCCGTCCAAGTCCGAGAGTTTACTCGGTTCGGGATTCACTTTCTTCGTGCTGATTTCCGCATCGCAAGTGACCACGTGGGCCCACCACTGCATCTGGTTCACCTGCGAGGAAGAGCGACGAACATGTAAACTTCGAAAGTACCAACAACGTTTGTCGTAAACATACTCGATAACACACTTTCTACGTAACGTCCCACGCGTTTCGCCCGACCATCGCGGTGATTTCATTCGTCGTCGGATCTACGAACGAGGTACGAATACACGTAGGTACGCGAGACGATGATAAACTTGCCTTCTCCAAATTGATGAGCAGGGTCTTTCCATCCTCGATGACCCACGTAGACTCTTCCAATTTGACCTCGTGAGGAAAGTCGCCATCGACGATCGGTGGCTGACCTTTCACGCCGCAGCTCAGATGTTTTTTAGTAATGGAAACTGTAAGATCCTTGGGCCTCGCCAGGAAATTGATCTTCAGCGGGACCCTTATCTGAAACATTAAAGATCAGCATGAGTACGCGACGACGCCGATGACGCAACATCGCAAGTTTTTACAACGGCATCGATAATCGTGAATGTGGCCGTCGTTGAAACGAGCCTCGAATGATTGATCTTCCGTCGAAATACGAACACGAGCGATCCCGCGGCTCAAACAACGTCAGATCTGTCAGAATTCAACCGGAATTACAGATTTGATAGATCAGAGCTAACGCGTGGCAGGCACGCGCCGCCGTTCGATTGAAAAATTCATCTGGCACGATCCTAATCGATATGGTCGATTATTTAGAGCCAATTATACGTTATTGCCGTGAACGGAAGGTATGTCCAAACGAGCCGTGTATTGTATTACAAAAGCGGCTGGACCGCCCGTATTACGCGTGTAGGTGCGACAGCCACGAGAGTCACATGCACGCGAACACGAGACGGTGATCAGATTCGCCGTAACACGCGCGCGCCTGCGTGCACGTATACGTGAGCCTACGTGTACCGAGATAGCATATGCTTTCGTTTCGCAAGTTGTAACGCTCCAATTGCTACTTTATGCGTATAACTCGAGCGCGTGCCCCTCTTGGTTCTCGACGTTGGTCACCTCTACCATTTAACGACCATTTTCGTGTTCACGTAGGAATTTATTACGTTACATTTCTACGCACGCGTTTCGCAGAAATTCGAGCCCCGCATTCGCGCATCCCGCTGCTCCGCGAATATTTCCATCCTTCGGACGAACGAATAATAATAATACCCGTTGCAAGCTGTTGAGCCTTACGAATGACACATGTTGAGCGAGAGTAGTAAAGCTATACGGTTAAAAGAAACAAACTCTTCGTTTGCATATTTCATTCGGCTACTATTAAGCGTAATTATCAATTGTAAGTGAAAAACGAGTAGATTTAGTTGTAGTTTAGTTTAGATACTTCATACGTAAATTTGACTTTGCCCAAGTAAATGGCGTACTTGCGTAGTGCTGGAAGAATATTTTGGTGTCCTGAGAATAAAGAATATTTTGCGCAGAGAAAATGTTCTCTTCGTGTAAGCAAATTTTTATTTGTGCGAAGGAGACACTTTTCAAAATTAACTTCTCTTAGGAGAATCAAGTCTCGGTCTGGAAAAAATGTTTATTCGATTTAAGCAAATATTTTCTTGTTGAAAAACAAGTTATTTTAGGATAAAAAGTCGAAAAAAGATATTTTTCAACTTTCGACTCGAGCATCAACTCTTACATTTCTTTTTCCTCCTAGAAATATCTAGCCATATATGTAACTACAAATTCAACTGATTTTAACCCCGTGTTGGATCGAGCCCGAAACGCTCGCTTTTCCTACCTATCAATCGCAATTAACGCAAACGCTTAGTACTCTCGGCTATCGCCCGCACACCTCATCAGGACAATAAAGCAGGTGATATCGGTACTACGAACTTTTTTTGTTCCAATAAAGTAATTATCAAGCTATAGCTAAGATAGAAAAACCAAAATACCGAAAATACATAATGGCTATTCCATTTCAGCAATAACAATAAATGAGAGTATCTATAACAATATTAATAAGTGAAAATGATATACTTACGAAGAGGTGCGCGATAATGAGAATATTATGGGTTCAATAAAATGTTCTTATTGTTATTATTATTTTTGTTAGTCTTTCATACGATTTTCTTCTACGAAAAGTCTAGGAGAACTTCTTTTCAGAAGAATATGATATGTTTAAATAAGATAATATTTTCTTGTTGCGAGGAAACCTGACCCATTGAGATAAGCTCTTTCGTTCTCGTATCCACCATTATATGTGTTTATCTCAAGAAAATTATTAACTCGCGGCCATTGGAGCGTGAATTTTCTTCTCGCGGATACTTAGATGCTTAGACTCAAGATATTATTGTCTCATTAGAGTTTCTCGCGATTACTGTTTCACTTTCTTATTCTAAGCTCATACTTTTCTGAGAATTAGAATCATTTATCTTGAGAGAAGTGAATCCATTCTTGCGAGTAATACATGTCCCCTTAGACCACGAGTTTCCCTAGTACAATGAAATACTTGTTCATTTTTACAAATAGTTTCTTGGCAATAGTAAATAAAATCCAAGACATTCAATTTTCTTGGGATTAACTCATTTTTTTCATCATACAAATGCGTGCTCCCACGAAGTTGCGAGTTTCTTTGTTCGCGAGAGGACAAACGCGATGCGAGGCATCCTCTTCGAGGACTTGATCGACGTATCGAGGACGAATCCTTACCTTTCCGTTTCAGGCTCGAGCCGAAGGGACTACGTACTACTCACGGACGGACAGGATCGAACGGACCAACGAACGTGACGGCGTTTCGTAAGAATCATCGGTGCTCTCGTACCGGAGTCAGAGAGACCAGCCAGCCGACCGTGCTCCGTGGAACTCCGGCAACCGACGTTCCCCGTTGGAAGTCGAAGCCGGGTGCACCAGTGCGTGGAAACGGATCATGGCTACCAACTTCAACCCGTTAACAAAGTGGAATACCATTACAATTATTATGATTCTTACGAAGTAAGAGTCTCGGCGTCGACTAGCGTTTCTGCATTTTAGGCGAGGGTAACGGCTACCTGATTCTTGCACGGGCGAAACGGGCCACGCGCCACGCGGCGAGATGTCATCGATAACACGTCGGCGCGACCTTGGCGAGGGTGACGTGACGTCACGTCGCGCGGACGAGCCTGTCACCGTGTCGCGCGAGCATCGATGGTTTTAATCCCGAGGGAATCGAAATCGACGGTCGGATCCAAGTATCGATGGAAAATCCAACAGTTTTCCATGGATACCAACGAAAGCTATATATCGTTTTACGCAGGTCTCGTCGAAAGCGCGTTTTCTCCTTTCCTATGCATTTCTACTAGAACCCGATCGGTTTTTTACCGCGGTACACCGATTTCCATGCAAAAACGAGTCCGACGTCTTTTTTCTTTCTCTTCGAATTATCGTAGTCGTCATTCCTCTGAAATGCAGAGGGAAACTTGACTGTGAAATGGCGACTAATGATCGGCGAGCCGGAGTACAATTTTACGAATAAAAGGGGAGCCAGGAAAGTTGCTCGAGTCTTGCGATACAATTCCTAACGAGTTGACGTTTATTACCAGGTTATAATACCGACGTCGCGTTCGGTACGACGCGAACGAGAGCAGCCGCACGATGAGAGGAGCGACGATCGGCGATTTAGGATTCGCGTTTTAAGTTTCTGCGAATGTCGAGGATCGCAGGAAAATAAACGCGCGAAATTCAACCTTGCGCGTTTACTCGCGAGAGAAAGGACGGTCAATTGAATTTCGAAACGAATTTGTCTGGTCTATTTATAGTGATAATAACAATGGTAAGCTGGGCAGCTCGGACACAACGTGCTACGCAACGAGAAAGGACGATAAAAGGAGCATAACGCGCCGATCCCCGTTCGCGCGACGTACCCAACGAAATTTCTTGCCCGATGAATTCTCACGTCTCTTCGCTACGCGATTTTAAACACCGCCAAGTTTTAAACTCGCTTCGGGGACGTCGACCATCGCCGCGATTCGCGATTACTCCTCGAGCCTCGCGAACTTCTCGCGACGCTTCTCGCGCACCGAGGCAGTTGCATTGAAACGAGTTCTGGGGGAAATCATCGCCGTTTTACCATTCCGACCACACATCCGAGTTCGAAACGTCATTTTTTGTTACTCTTTTTGTCAATTCATTTAAATTCTGTTTTACATTTTGTTAAACGTTGTCGTCAATTTTTTCAAATTTTGTTTTCCATCTTTTTCAATTCTTTTAAACAATGCTTGTGCAACTTTGTTCGATTTGTAAAAATTGAAAAAAAAATTGCTCAATTTTTTTTTAGCGATACAGGGAGAGTCGATTTTTTGGCACTAGAATATTTACTCGGACGTTCATCGTCACCTTCGCGTTGAAAGGAAAAATAAATTTCTCCTCGGGTCATCGTCTCGCCCGGCGTCGCGAGTCCTTCTAGAAGATCCTCGGCTCGTTTGCAAATTCCGAATATTCGCGTAACCTTCGCATAAGTCAATCGAGGTTGAATGAATAGTCACGTTGATCGCGAATCGTAGAGCGTAGTAGTAAGTACCTATCATTGGGACTCGTAATGGCAATTTGCGTGATGGCACGAGTGACGTGCGCTCCGCGCGAACATCGTCGAAGGCTGTTTTGTCCCACTGAGCAACGATTTATTCACCTCCGATGGAATCCTTGATACTAAGATCGGTTCTTGTGCAATCAAATGCCGCGCGTATTACTCAATTTCCGAATATCAAGTTACCGAATTCCTGAATCACGTACGCGAAGTTTCCCAGAACGTTCTCTCGCGTGTCGTTATCCTTGCAGTCGTACACCTTGAACGTACCGCGCGCGAAGTCGTTCGGGGCAAAAGTTGGGAAAATTCGACGCGTAAATTCGTCCGTGCGAATCCGGTGACAAACGAGAGCAGACGCGAACGCGAATTGGCGAGAATTGGCGAGAAACGCCAGGAATACGGGATCCGCGGCGTCGTATTCCATTGGGGCAATCGAGAAAGGCACTTCCCCGCGAGAGCAGTCGAATCGCCACGATTTCAGAAACGCTCGCTCCATTTCACTTCGATGCGATGTCGAGCCGGGTGTAATTATTATTTTCGAAAGCGGTTCTTTTCCCTCGTACGTTTCGACATCTGGCAGAGAGAAACATCCTCGAATATTTCGCTCGGGCTTCGCTGGGGCTGAACGAACACGGCGACGCGAACATTCGCAACAGAGGAACGCACTCGAGGGAATTAATATGTTTGTTACATAACGACGACGATCTCGCGGAGATCGGTAATACCCGATCCGCGAGTGGCGCCATCTTCTCGAGGACGGGTGAACGGCATTTTTATCGTTTCACGTCTTCGTTTCCTCGCGCACCCTTCGCAACGCTCGTGACGCTCGCGAAGAGCTAACGTACGAGGTATGCCTCTGTAGAGGCAAGACACGACGCGAAGTCGCATGGCCGCGTGGTCATTATATCAGCGTGTCGATTGCGGAGTGAGGTAAGAGAAGAACATGATATAATACGCTGCCTAATGACTTCGGTAGTTAGAGCCTCTCCACCAGATTGTACGTTCGTGGGTGAATTCTCGGCGTCGCTGCGATCTATCTCCTGGAGCCACATCGGAGCCACATCGGAGCCACATCGATGTTACAGATACGCGAGACCTACATTTAGCGCGTGCAGTCTCCTGCATCCGCTTCGAGGATTAGACGTGCATACACGCGCGCACACATATATACGGGGCATTTCACGCCGACTCGACCAGTGTTAAGCCCAGACCATGTCAAAATCGTTTCATGTTTTTCTCTAACGCTCTACTCGGTAAAAAACGTCACCTGCATTTTTTCCAAATTTTTTCACTCGACCAATCATTTTTTAGAAATATTTCAAGTCGATTGCGAATTCCCATTTTTAAAATGCTCCAAAATGCTAAAAAATCCAGCGAATTACACGAAACAGCCCCCGTTAAGGAAAACGTGGGCCGACTTTTTTTCTATTTTTTATCGCTCAATTGGGAATTTTGAAATTTTGAAACCCAAAACTAACACCAGATCAAATAATTGGAGAACCATCGAATTGGTGAAACCGAACATTTACAAGTAAATTGACCCTTATGTGACGCTTACGATTTGGTCCTGAAAGAAATTCAGGTCGCGTTTTTTACCTAGTGGAATGTTAGAAAAAAACGTGAAATGATTTTGAGATGGTCGGGGTTTAACACTGGTCGAGTTGGCGTGGAATGCTCCTTACGTATACCTATATATGTTGTGTGTACACACGTATAGATAGATATATATTTAAATGTTGTTCATATATATATACACATATATATATAGATATAGATATACACGTATAGATATATAAATCCCTGTCGACAAATGTTCATCGATTTCAAAAGTATGTGGACCACTTCGGGAAGATGCACGCCGCGGAGGCTCGAAACCAGGGAGAAGATGTTGCAACGTTCTCGACGGCATACTCGAACTCGGCTTTCTCCTCGTCGTCTAGTCTATCGCGTTCGATTCGCGTTCGATTCGCGTCCCCTCCTATCTCATCGGCAGATATACGACGCCGACGACGACCAAGCGATGAAGAACATCACCAACCGAAGAACAGTTACCGAGAGAAGCAATTTTTGCTGGATTATCAGCACTACTATTTCTGTTTCGTCGATGAAAAAGGGACAGAATCGCCTGCAAGATCTCGAGTCTTCGTTCGCATCCGAATTATTCGCGTGTTACGTGCCTAGAAGAAAGATGAAAATTGATCGATGGAATATGAATCAACGACCGTATCTCTATGACGAAACAACGATGAACGCACATTTGCTTTCCAAGAGAAAAAAAATCAAAATGACAACATCGAATTGCTGGGTAGAAGAGAGAATTATCCCACAGTTTTCGGTTCGATGGGTGAAGAGAAGAAAGAAAAATCAACGTATTTGCACAGTAACAATCGGCTGAGCAGATGAAGACCTTTGTACAAATCGAGTTCGCCAGGACCCGTCCATCATCAATCCAATTTTCCTCGTAACGTTGTTTCTGCACGAATATGTATAAAATCCGATATTCGTATTCTTCAGAATTTGTTATACGAGCAACAATTGCGAAACAATCGGTGTCTTTCTGGAAATTCTAATAAGCTTTTCGTTTGGTAAAGGAAAACGAAACTTTCGGCTTATTCCCGAGGTGGAAGTAAATTTGTCACTCTTAACAATGATATATTCATATTTACCTGCGATCATGAGGAGAATGCAACTGAGACTGAGACGACGATTGGATTGGAGATTTACAAAAAATGCAAAGTATCACGTAGGCATCGTAGTTTTGCCCGGATACCGCTGGTGATGCGTCTACGTCTCGAGAGTTAACTCGCCTCGTCGAGGTGGTAAAACGTCCAAATAGGTAAAGACTTTTGCACTTGCGAGTTTATCTATCGCGCGTGATACCACGCGTGTTTCAATGGACGTGAAAAGAGGAGCATCGATTCGTGGTCAGTTTTAAAGGTGTGATCATCGCCACGCAATCGATTCTTGACCAAAGACCAGTTCGCCAAAAATTGGCGCCAGCCTGACCGCGGGTCAAAGAACGGCCTTGCCTCCAACACACGCGGCTGCGAAGTCGCACACACGCTCGCGAACTCGCGACGATCGAGAAACAACCGTTGTTGCACAACACAGCCGCGCGGCCGCCAAAAGTGAAATCGAGAAGGAACGCGCCTTTGCGGCTCGAGATAACTGGAAATGGGAAGTGGAAACGTTGCCGTCGAGCGATGCCTCCTCCTCTCTCGCGCCGCTCGCCGATTTTCTGCGTTCGTCGTTGCTGATATTCGGAATTTTATTCGGTCGCTTCTCTCGCTCTGGTCGCGATCACCGCGAGCGTTGGAATTGTACTTTCGATAGGTTTGCAACGTTATCGCAATAACGTACTTTACAAACAAATGTATTTCGCCGCGCAGATGTTCTTCGTTGCAGGTAGCTCGACTTGTCTTTTGGGCTAGCTTTTTTTTTTTTTTTTTTTTTTTTTGGTTACGTATTCCTAATTAAGCGGAAACCTTTTTGAGTCCTCTCACAAATAGTTCGAGGCATAAACTTAGAGGGAGATTTTTCCAGCAACGCGTCTGCTCTCGTCTTGCTAATTTTAGTCTTTCCATCTTTTTTACTCGACATATACATTTTTGTCAGCATCTAAAAATCTGCTGGCCTATTTAGTTCATATTTTAGAAATAAATATTCAACACCGATACTGTAGAATTTTCCCGTCGAGCTTTCGTCGAACGACGTTAACACGTAAACGAGCAGCGGCATAGACTTTTATCGATGACGAACGCGCCGCCATGGAGACGTCTATCTACGGCGCTCAAGTCAAGAGACGCGGGGATGTCCCATATCTGTGCGCGAGAATGGAATTCGTCGAGGTAACGCGAGAGGATAAATAGCAAGGAAAAAAAAGGAATGAAAAAAAAAAATACGTTGGCAAAGATTTTCGTAGAGGTGAGGGGCGTGATCCCTGCGAGTTGGAGAGGAATTAAAATAATGAATGATGCTTTGAACTTCTGACGAGCCTAAGTATCGAGTTAAACGATCACGATGACAAATCTCATCGGTGGGTCTGTCGTCTATTTGGAATATACGCGACGTTGTTCTCTTACGTGCGCTATCGACGTTTAGAATCTCGTGTTAGCCCACCTCGTTAGGATATTCCTCCTACACGACCGAATCCGCGCGGTGTCAGCTCGATCATGCGAGACCAGATCCTGATACGACTCGCAATTATTTCGTAACTCGGCCGATGTTTACTGCATCTCGCTTCTCGGCTCACCGTGATCTTCGCCCGTGCGCGGATTCATCGTCTTGAGAACGGTCAGGGGATACCGAAAAAACTTGCTCCCGTAGCACCACTCCAATTCACGATCGGTCCCATTTTCCTTCTTTATCGTCCGCTCTTCGCCATGGAAAGACGAAGAAGGCGATGGAAAATGAAATCGATCTCTGCGCGTGTCTAACGGCAGAAAAAAAATAATAGGGTGATTTTAAAAAAATTGTTTTTTCTTCCAAACAGGCCAAGCCAAAACGCTTCGTTTAGGCATAAAACTAAGTCCCTGAAAATATGAGCTCTAAGTGTAATCTTTCCGGTGTAATATTAAAAAATTCGCCAAATTTACGAAAAATTGAACTGTGACCTTGAATAACTTGTGAACCAACGAATTTGGAGAAAAATACTAACAGATGTTTTTCGTAGAGCGTTCAATTCTAAGCAAAAATGTGTATGGAAACTTTCTTTATCCATATTTTTGTAGAGAATGGAACGCTCTACAAACAAGATCTGTTAGTATTCTTTCGGTGTAACACAGAAAAATCGGTCAAATTTACGAAAAATTTAACTTTGACCTCGAATAACTTGTGAACCAACGAATTTAGAGAAAAATACTAAGAGATGTTTTTCGTAGAGCGTTCAATTATAAGCAAAAATATGTATGGAGACTTTCTTTATCGCGCGCCATTAGCTCGTTATAAAAATCAGAAGGAGAAAAAAAATGTTCCTGCGTTATTGTTAAGGAAAATAGACAAGCGCGATGCGGACTACTTTAATATTAATATTGAGAGTTCATATTTTCACGGACTCATTTTTATGCCTAAACGAAACTTTTGAGCCTGTTGGGTAGAATTTTTTTTTTGAATCGCCCTAATAAACAAGCGAATCGCGTCGCGAAAGAAAAGTGGAAAGAGAGAAGAGAAAACAGATGAAACGCAAAAAAAGGCAGTATTGTGAGAATGAGCAACGAGGAACGTTCGAAGCGGACGAAAATGTAATCGCGATTGGATCCAACGCGAACGACGATTTTCTCGAATGATAGCGGGTGCGCGAAAAAAAAAACACTTACGCGCAACGATGTTTGCGATAAATTGACGATAAGCCGCGAATCGTAGTCGTCGATTTGTCAGTGGAGAAAACCGAGTCTCTCCTTTCGTTCCTGGACACTATAATAGTTTGATAAATACCAACGGAATGACAAATGGTTTTATATATCGGGTGACTGGTCGTGCGCGGGTGACACTACGGCGCCGGTGTCAAGGACGGCGAAGGATGAGCATCGGCGGCAGCAAAGCCTATACCGAGATTTATTGGGTTATTTGCGTATATGTTACAAGGCTATTTAGTTATGGCACTAATATCCACGAGTCCTGGACGCGAGATTCTTCGCTCTCGATCGCTACGGCTCGTTATCCCGTTGCGGAGAGCTCATTAATCGTTTCGCGCGAATCGCAGCATCGCCGAGACAACCAACAAACAACGCGCAACTCGATCCGAACAATTTTTCACGCGAAAATAATCTCGCGCGTAGCCGTCACGCGCGCACACCCGTTTCGAAATCCTACGCGACTCGCGGATGCGAACGGCAGCGATCGGAGGAGAGAAGAGAGAGAGAGAGGGCGAGAGAGTAGGAGAGGGACGCAACGAATTTTCGGACGGAAAGAGATCGCGTCAGCTGCATTGCGCGAGATAACAATAAACGAGCCAAAAAAGTACGAAAACCTCGCAATTGGTTAAAAAAAATTTTTAATACACGCGTTGATCGATTCTTTTTCAAATTCGCGCCTTTGTTACGCCTTCGGAAATTTCGAGTTGACATTAAATGATCCATAGACACGATTTTTGGCATACAATAGAACTTTCTTCAATAGAACTTTTAGAAAAAAATTGTTACGCACGCGAGCGTCTATGAAAGCAATGGAAAATCCACGGGAAACGTCGAATAATTTATCGAGATTTTTAACCTATTCCACGTTATTCGCGAAGAATACATTTCTCGAAGTTTCCCGGGGAATTTTCGTAGTTTACAAAAACGCTCGCGTACAGAACAATTATTTTTCTGAAATTGCTACGGAAGAACTACACGTATGCCAAGGATCATTTCCATAGGCTTTGATGTCAGGTTTTGGAAACAATTCGGCCTCAGAGTCTGGGCTATAGGGGAGACCGGGGCAAGATGGCCCCCCTGGGGCAAGATGGCCCCCCTGGGGCAAGAAGGCCCGCCTCAAAAATTGACCAAAAATTTTTAAATTAAAATCCAGTTGTACAGTATTTGGTAATATGTTTGGAAAAAAATTAAAACGCTCAATTTTTTTCTACAGAAGTGAACAAATTACTCGTATTATATCAAAAAAGTTTTGTTTCGAGTAATATAAAAGTAAATACAGTTGTTAAAGAGAAAAATATAAACATTTATAACGCGGGAAATTTTTTTACAGTTAAAAAAAAAATCATTTTTTTTCGGAGGCGGCCGTCTTGCCCCCCAAAAAAAAAAAAAAATTTTCAGGAGCTTCATCAAAATTTTGTTGAATCGAGTTAAAGTTGGACGAGAGTAAATCGACTTGATGGTTAAAAGCCACAAAGAATAATAATCGGCTTAGGTGGGCCGTCTTGCCCCGGTCTCCCCTAAACAAAATATTTATTTCGGACACTGGAAACCCTGAGATTTTCTTAGGAAGCTCTAAGATTCATTTCACACTACCCTGAATCCTTGGCATTCCCACTTTTCTTTTATAGGAAAGAAGGAAAAAATTAGGTAGTGTTCCTATTTTTACATAGAGAAAATTGCTATGTTAACATAGGAAGAATACCTGTGTAACCTGTATATTTTTATTGGAATCGTTCCTATGTTAACATAGAAATTATTCCTATGTTCTTATAGGAACATTTCTTATAACATCCAGGAATTGTGCCTACGTAAAGCATAGCTGTTCTTATCGAACTAATATGGAGGCAAAATTTAGCTTAGGCGATTTTAGTCAATTCTGTTTAATTGTCTCCGGAAAAAATCACTTTTTAGAAGCGTAAAAAAATGTGTAAATTCCAAAAATTGCTCGCCCCAAACGGTTATGCTGGGTTGTTACGTTTTTTCGAACAGTATATTCCGTAATTTTTCCAGGTTTTCCAGGCATAAAATCATTATTTTCCAGGGTGATTGGAGAACCCATGCTACATGTCGCGTATGAGGTCTGTTCGACGAAGGAAGGTGCACTGACTAGAAAAAAAATCAGTGGAAACAACACGTCAACGCGACGAAAAACAATTCTCTTGGATTAGTTTTGTGCATACGTTTGATGGCCGAGTCGATAGTAGTCGCAATTGCGTTAAAAAAATGTATTCTTTCAGTTCAAATCTCGTTTGTAAGCTTTCAACGCTTGTTGATTTTTCACTTAAGTGCCTCTGCTCCATTGACTCGAAAAAAGACTACTGTTCGTATTTATCGACGCGGGGTAGTTGTTTCTACTGCCATTTTTGCTCAGCGTGGAAAAAATAAATTTCTCGCGCATCATCGCCCTCGATTTGCCGGTGCAAATCCATAGAAGTTGTTATTGCAGGCAGCGAGGAAGTTTTTCTACGGGTAGAAACAGTTTAACAAATGAATCATTACCGCGTTAATTTGATGCAACGAAGGTCGCTTTCGACACCAATTCTGATAATATATACGCAAAGCCAACTAAGGTACGTTAAACAACGAAATCTCACCTCGTATTCTTAACTCTTGGCCGCGATCTCTCCTTTCCTTCTCTCTCTAGCTCTCACTTCGTCTACTTCTTCTAGCGATCGCGCGTTTCCACCGTGCGCGAC
Source organism: Arge pagana (assembly GCA_963969455.1). Taxonomy (NCBI): domain Eukaryota; kingdom Metazoa; phylum Arthropoda; class Insecta; order Hymenoptera; family Argidae; genus Arge; species Arge pagana. The sequence continues at coordinate 14,574,296 of OZ018311.1, read as the reverse complement.
CCGAGATTTCTCGTGCCATCATCAGCGCTCGTCGCAGCAGTGATTCGCGAAGATACGACGAACGTTGCGCAATCGGTGCGTTTTTAATAAAAAAAAAAAAAAAATTTGTTTTCATGTCCGTTAAATGATCCCGACACGCGAATCCATTCTCGCGATGGATTCCCGAAGCAAAGGCAAGGAGAAGAACAGGGAATTTTCGCGATAGGCATGCTCTCCTCTTCTTCTATTTGCTTCTCGATTCTTCAACCTCGATGCAAACGGCGCTTCTGCTAATTATAATTACGAGACAAGATTTACACGTGAATTACCTGCCGCACGCATCGCCACGCCGTGCATACACACGTCAATGGTATAGAGTTACGCAACACGATGAAACACATTGAGATGCAGAACGACGCGGCCAACCTTTGTGGAATAAACTGATCTATCCATCCATCTATCCATCCCGTCCCCCCCAACTGCGCCCGTTCATCGTTCCTCCTCGGCAGCTACCTCCGCGACGATATTACCCCACCGACTGCTGTTTCCCTCGCACGCAACCCTGTCATCGCGCCGCTATATACACTGACAATGTCACCTCGTACCGGCTGCGCACACGTATCTAGTCCATTGCGTAGATATACGAATGATAAGCATCTATCCGTATGGCAAAGCGCCGCTGAATGCTATTAAATCTTGCGGAGCGGTAAACCTCTCCGATCGCACAGCCAAACTGGAAATAGGAACGATCATTCGCGAGTTGTAATTTATAAAGTTCCGAGCTTAGCCTCGCGCTGTCGATGGATGCCTACTCGTCGCTTCGTAATATTCCTTTTGGCGGTACGAACATATGGGACAAATTCCAAGACTGGCGCACAAACATGTTTTGACACTCGACGGTTCGAATTTCTAGTCTCCGGTTTCGACATTTATTTTTAATCACCTCGACAATTTTAAAGAACTCGGATTTCCGAATTCTCTGTGATCGTTGGGAATTTGTAGCTCGAGTTCCCCCGCCGCTGTCTGTAAGAAGTCACAGGAATGTTTTATTTTTACCCGAATTGCGTAGATAACTTGATCGGCCCTTTCACGAGAAATCGGCGTGTTTCCCACAAAAAAACGAATTTGTAGTGGTCGGCGAAGAATTGTATTATTTGAAAAGAAAAAAATAGCGGAAAAAATGTCGATCGGTAGACATCTATTTCGAGAAAAAGTTATCTCGAGAAGTTGTTTGATAAAAAAGAAAAGTAATACGGCTGGTCGGAGGTACAAAAAAAAGTAGGCAAATGTTGCGAGTTTTTGTCGACCTTCGCGAAATGCTGCGAGCCGATTAAGAAATATACGTGATATAATTTTTCAATTCAACGAAGGTACAATCGCTTTAATTGAATCATCTCGCAAGCACATGCGAAATTATATTGTTATTATCCCAGCCTATCGACGCTGAGTGACTCTTGACCCGACATATTGTACCTACGTGAATGATCGCAGCGTTCACGTTGCAAAATATCGCAATATTCGGTTTCAAATTATCGATGATATTCGATCGACGAAGGCGGAGAGAGGAACCTTCGATGTATAATCAATTTGTTTACCAGGATTTTTCTCGTCTGCGTATGACACATTATTTTATTTATTTCATTTATGTCATTTATTTCATTTATTTCATTTATTTTATTTATTTCATTTATTTCATTTATTTCATTTATTTCATTTATTTCATTTATTTCATTTATTTCATTTATTTTATTTGTTTCATTTGTTTCATTTGTTTCATTTATTTGATTTATTTGATTTATTTGATTTATTTGATTTATTTGATTTATTTTATTTATTTTATTTATTTTATTTATTTTATTTATTTTATTTATTTTATTTATTTTATTTATTTTATTTATTTTATTTATTTTATTTATTTTATTTATTTTATTTATTTTATTTATTTTATTTATTTTATTTATTTTATTTATTTTATTTATTTTATTTATTTTATTTATATATACTAATGTTTATTTCCCTTGCGGGGTACATTTCGGACTCCCGCTCCGCTCACATTAAACCTTAACTACCTTACGCACTATTCCTATCCTATTTTTTATACGCGCCGTCCTCGAGAGAAAGAGAGCTCCACTCACACCTTCTCCCGCATTCGTTCTTCCTTTCATCCCGGACTTCCGTTTCCGCCGCTCTTGCTCTACCCCTCCCTTTTGTTACCCTCTATTCTACCATCTCCTCCCCCCTGTACCTTTCCTTTTTCTCCCTTCTCCATCCGTCTATCCTTTCCAACCATTTCTCCCCTACCCCCTCGTCGCCTAACACCTCCCCCCTCGCTTCTTGCCATCCTCTTGCCTCCCCCCAGTCCGTGCACTCTTCCCACACATGCTCCCATGTTTCCTCCGCCATCTCGCACATCCTGCATGACCTATTTTCTCTCGTCTCCCAATACCTGGTCCCCCTCATCTCCTCCCCCAGCCTATATCTCGCCATCCTCTTCCACCTCCCTTCCTCCCACCCTTTCCTCAGATACCCCGGTATCCCCGCTCCTTTCACGAATCTATATTCTTTATTTCCTTTCGCCTCTCTGATCCTCGTCCACCTTTCCTCCTCCTGCTTTGTCCTTTCCATCCTCACTAAGTCCTCTCCTCTCATCCCCCCCTCCTCCCATCTCCTCACTACCTCCTCCCCGTCCCATCCTTTTCCCTCGTAGAACTTCCTCCTCTCCTCCTCCCACCCCTCACATCCCCTCTCCATTCTCGCTCTCTTTTTTATTTCTCCCCAGCATCTTCTCGCCAGCTCCCCTCCCCCGCCCTCTTCCAACTTCCTCTCATACCCCCATGCCCTCAAGCCTGCTCTCGCCTCCAACGTTTCCCTTTGTATTTCCTCCCTCACTGCATAGCCTGGCACCCTTCTTGACACTCCCAACACCCATCTCAAATACCTATCGTGGATCATTTCCGCCTCTTCTCTTCTTTCCCAGCCCCATATTTCCACCCCATATCCCAGCACCGGCCACACCATTCTATCGAATAACCACAGCCTTCTGCCCCAGTCCTTACCAAACTTCCTCTTTCCTATTCCCCACACCTGCCCCATCGCTTTCGCCGCCTTCTCTACTCTCTCCTCCATATGGTCTTTCTGTCCTCCATCCGCCCGCACCACATACCCTAGATATTTATATTTCTTCACCTCCTCTATCTCCGTCCTCTTCCACCACCTTATTTATTTTATTTATTTTATTTATTTTATTCAACTATTTTATTTATTTTATTCAACTATTTTATTTATTTTATTCAACTATTTTTATCTATTTTTATCGAATCTTCCAAGGTACGATTAATCACTGGCAAAGAGGTGGGAAAATGACAGTTCGCGACAAAGTTCGCACGGCAAACGTTTCATCGAAATGAATCTTAATTTATACGACCATAAAAGAGAAGTTTGATGAGAAGGTTGTCAAACGGGACATTTGCATTTGTTGCATCAAATTAATTAATAAGCTCGTGAATTACGAGGTTTCGTGAAAGAAACTTCACGCGACGTACAATTCCCACGATCCCGCTCGGATACAATCTTACCGGCTAATAAAACGTACTTTTCGCGAAATACTTGCTGCTGCCAGCCGCTTTTGTTACGATTTACTGTAATTGTTGCCCGTCGTGTAACGTACGCGTCCGTTACATCACACCCGTGGAGCGCGGTTCTCGTCGAGATCGGACGAAAAATGCTGACACGTTAAAAGTTCGGAGATAGGTCGCGGGCCCTCGGGCTTCTACGATTATCCAAAATAATTGGTCCTTTTGAATTCACTTGGTGACGGGAAATATCGGACGAAAGAAACGGATCGTCGCGAAAAAATGGTTGCCTCGCGTAGAATCTTTTTCAAGCACCGTTCTTAACAGACCATTTTTCTGGAATATCGTCATCAAAGCGACAAATTTTAATAACTTTTTCAATTTTCATCAGAGCAGCTTTATTCTCCGAAACTGCGGAACATCTTTCGCTGCTGAGAAATTTCCTCGAGAGCAGCAACACCGAAGTACCTGCGACGAGGATGCATGAAACGTGCCACCTGTTGGCTGTCTGCAAACTTAAGGGGGATGCGCCTGCCGGGCGAAAACTGAGAGAGGATCGCATAAATCTCGAAAGAATAAAGAAATGTCACATTTTCCGTGAAATCTTCGGTATTGCCCAAATTTCGACGAAATCCTCTATACGAGGCATTCCTTCTCAATCCAGCCACCCATTTTTTCCGATGTCTCTGCAAATTCTCAAAAAAAAATAATACTTTTCTACGTGTTAGATGTACTCTCTGTAATTTTTTGGCGATTTTTTGGAGCCCCGACACCAAAGTTACACGACTACTAAGAAATTTTCTACTAAAAAATTTGATGTATTGCGATGAATTTGCGACGGATAATAAAATTTTGTGTATCAAGGTTGTAGGTTTTTTGTGCAACTATGAAAAAAAAATTAAGCAAAATAAAAATCTAATTGAAGGGATCTAAATGATAAAATGAGGTTCAAAATGCCACGTTCACGGATTTTCACTCTTTTTTTTTTGTTCTCCAGAAAATTTGAGTGTCGAGGATCTATAAAAAATCTTTGCATCGATGACAAGTTGTCAAAAATCCGGTCCGATTTATTTTCTCCGAAGCTTATTCTTGTCCCACTCTCGCGTTCAACTGAAAACCTTCTATTTGTCCCATAATTTGAGCTGAATTTTTTTTCAAGAAGAAAAACGGCCTCGAAATGAAAAGTGTTAGTAGACACGTAACTTCGGCGTCGAAATTCCCAAAAAATTCACGATCGCGTAGAAAAGTACAGAGTTTTCTCAGAATTTTCCGAGATACCGAAATAATCGAAAAAAAATGGGTGGCTAGATCGAGGAAGAATGCCTCGCATGTACGTTGCTCGTTCCCGACGAGCTTCGAGAGCGAACGGCGACTACGTTTCACTTCGACGCAACGCGAGTCGTCGCACGTGCGTGGTCATTCTAGGTTCAAATAGACCTTTGAGAAAGAATGCACGAGAAGTTTTAGGGCCACGATTATTATTCCCCACGTATCCGCGGTTCATTTAAACGCGTGGGAAAACGAGCGAGGACAAAGAGTAGCTTGTCTCGCACAGCATCATGGTGTTAATTGTAACCGTAACGTTTTTTCTCCTGCGCTGCACCGTTAACGAGACCCGATAGCTCGCGTTGTAGGGTTCACTAGTAAGGTATGAAACGCTCGCACGTCATCTCGGAGTTCGAGAATGCGAACGAGGAATCGTCGCGATCCGGGAATAACTCGATAACGATAACGAAGAAATCAGAGTAGCGGAGACCCAATCGACTGGAAGCGATGTCGAAATAGCAAAAAGACGAAGAGGAGGAGGAGGAGGTAACGACGGAGCGTATCATCCGCGAACGTGGGCCTCGCGCTCAAAGGGTCGATGGTTTAGTGGGCCTAGGTCGTTCGGAGTTCTCGCGACTCGTTTGTTACACGACGATAAACAGAGAGTCATTCGATTGTCCTATATCGCGAGAGAATAACAGGGTTGCTCGTGATCTACGCGTTTAGAGACGAAACGATTATTTGATTTCGTATTTTGTTTCGTTTTTTTTCATTGTTTCTCCTCGATTTCGCAAGAGTGCCGTTTTCTGTTGCGATTAGCGCGATAGCGTTGCACAATGGGTAAGACCGATCCCATGGCGAACCCGAATTTTATTGCAAATCATTTTGAAATTGTTGCGGTACGCCCGGTGTGTTTAACCTTTTCTCGTGCCGTACAAAAGCTCATCAAAAGACCACATTGATCACGCTCTATCTCGGGCAAATCGACGGACGATTAAAATTCTCTTTCCAAGGATTCGCGTATCGGATCTTGTTTAAAATAGACGCGATCGAAGCTCGTGGGAGTGCGTTATTATTGACTGTGAGATACGGTCGAAATCCGACCAGCGATATTTTTCTACATACGTACGATGTTGTCATTATTCCGCTGCGACGACTCGAGGAAATTATGCGAATCGATTTAGCTACGCGAATCGGGGATATCATCTCGTTGTTATTACGTTTCGAGTGTCGCAATATTTTTCACGTATTACGCGCCTTCCGACGACGAGCCACGTACGAGTTTTGGAGCAACGCGAAGAGGACGCGATTATCCCACGCGCGTGATAGATATCCTCGTTTCGCGCCACCGTGTCAACTTTGCGGCGCGCAGCGAGGATAATTTCAGCGGATCACCGTATGCTCAACCTTTTCGATCACGGATTTTATCACGTCGATCGATTAGATTGGATCTCCGTCGAAGAACGACGCTCGTTTACCATCGAATCATCTTCCTTTGTCGCATCGATGACTGGATAAAATTGCCTAACACTGACCAAATTGTATTAACGAAGGTCGCGCACGAGCAAGGTTTTACAACGTGGCAATGACAAACCGGATTTATCGTCTCGAAACACGGATATTTAGGGGGAAAAGAAAACAGTAGGACTCTAGTACACAGTAAACATCTTTCGCCATGTCATATCTAAAATACACGCATCATCCCGAACGAATAAAAGTAGTGCGAGTGATACTTCGCGTCACTGAGAATATTGCGATCTTTCGCTCGTTCTGCACGTAGCCAGAGCTTAATTCAGTCGAGATACACATTCGCCTGGAAATAATTAGCGGCGATTTTTTTTCTAAACTTGCGTTCGCCGCCATCTTGATTTGAGGTTGGATTTTTTGTTTTTCCAAAATAACTCGCTAATTTACAACTTGAGAGAGAAAATGATAGAATCCGAAGTTGTTCGAAATCTAATTTCCCACAAGTTTGGATCTAATGACTTTTACCCTAGGATCGATATTTGCAGAGTTATACAAACCATCAAGTTTATCGAAAAAATGGTAATGGGTAATCAGGTAGGGAATTGTACTTCCTTCAACTTTGGTTATCGCACTTTTTTTACCCTGCGATCAATATTTTCGGACTTATACTCAAATCAGGGGTGGACAGTTTTTTTTTAATTCAGTGATACATGTATATATATTAGTAATTTTTCGATAAACTTGATAGTAAGCATAACTCTGCAACTATCGATCCTAGGGTAAAAATCATAATCACCAAACTTGTGGGAAATTGGATTTCCAACAATTTCGGATTCTATCATTTTTTCTCTAAAGTTGTAAATTAGCGAGTTATTTCGGAAAAAACAAAAAAATTCAACTTCAAATCAAGATGGCGGCGAACGCAGTGGCGGAATTTTCCCGAAAATTGAGATTCACGCTTGCAAACATCCCCCCTCGAAGTTAAAAAAAAAATCGCTGCCGCTAATTATTTCCAGGTCGAGTTATTTTTATGTCTATCTCGACTGGATTAGTTTAGAAATGTTAGATCGAATCACCCTCGTCTGCCCAAAAGAGTGGAAAAAATTATTTTGGAAAGAATTATTTTCGAAAAATTCAGCATAATAGAAAAATGTACGAATAATGGTGAATCGAGTTTTATTACGCTATAATTATATCCAATTCAAATCGTAGTTCAGACGAGTCATCTAATCAGGGTAAAACAGTCGGCGTCGAATCGTATCAGCGTCGGTGATTCAGACGTGAAACTTCCAAGTGATTAATAGCCGCGAAACAGCGAAGAAAAAAACAAGTAAGATTATTAATCGTGATGCAATGCTCTTCTACGTGAACTAAGAAAATCCGGCCAAACACGTAAGATTCGCGTTTTTGTGTAAGTTTTAACAAGAAGTTGCTTCCACCGGGTACAAAAGTCGTTTAACACAAGTTTTTGCTCTGCCTTTGTTGGTCCACGGTACAAGAGGATTGCATCACAATTAATAATCTTAATTGTTTTTTTGTTTCATACAAAAATCGCGAGGTGTATCTTGTACGCGAATCGGAAATTTCAGTCGCGCGGCGCTCTGTAAAGAAATTAATTCCCTGGATTACAGTTTTTTTTTCCTCGTCCTACAACACTTCGCGAAAAGGGCTAAATTTGGAGCGTCTCATTGGGCTGCCGGTCTTGAGAGGTCGCGATTTGTAGAAGATGGGTGTAGCGTAATATACGCGGAACAAACGAGGCTGGTGTAGCGCGTTTCGCCAGCTCGTTAAACAGAAGCTACTCCTCGAGTTGCAAAAAAAATGAAAGAGAGCCGGAGAGAAAAGGAGAGGACGATAAATGTGAAAATCGAGCGTCTAATTACCGTGTAACAATGGGCCGCCGAGGATCAGATAAGCCGTGACCTTGGCGGAAATGTAAAATTCCTGCATTTCGCAATTAGCGGATGCGCGATACGCGGGTGTATCCGCGACCGTTACCGATTCGCACGTCGAGTGGCGCGGTTCGTGCCTCCGCGCGTTACATCGAGCACGTGTCGATGTCCCTACGGGAGGTGATCGAAGAAAACGCGGCGCGCATACGGAAAATGTACACCCAATGTCAATCGACGTGCGTGGGGGGACGTGGAATAGTTTTTATTTCCGAGGGCCGTTCCTCGTAGGAAAGGTTGACCGGCACGCGAGACTTAAATATCAATTGGCTGTCGGTAACGATCGAGTTACACGTCGCGGCGACGACACGCAAACGACGGAGGACGCGAAAATGGAGCTTTACGAAGAAAAAGAGAAAATGGGATGGAAATGGATGACGCGCGAAAAATTCCAGTGCCACGACCGTTGGCCTCGCGGTGTCAAAATCCTTCGGCCGAATACATTTCCAAAATCGAATAAATTAGCTAACGAAATATTTGTTATCGGAGTTATTTATCTCAATTGCGCGTACAAATTTTTGTCTGTTTTACAGAAGATAAATAATTATGATACGAAATGCGTACGCAACAAAATATTACAAAACCAATAAAATAAAATTAAAATTCATTAATAAAATAATATAAAGCTCTATAGGGTCTTCTCGTCCTTTAATAAAATTTTAGCTTTTTAACTAAAAAATTAAATTCAAATTTTAATTAATATGAGACAGATTTTACCTCGTCCAATCATTCATTCAAGCCTTCAATTAAAAGACTAATTATTATGCTATCTTTGCACAGTCAAAATACTGCGACTATTTAATAATGATCATTGAGCAGATTAGACTTTAAATTATATTCAAAAAGACATGTTTTTGATAAACAGGCGAGTAAAACTATTTTGCCTAATTCCTTATAAAAATATTACAATAAAAATAATTATTAAAATAAAATTTTACTAATTTTATCATTATTTTAATTAAATTATAATTAATTAAATTATTTTAATAAAAAAATTATCGTCGAATGAGTTATTTTTTTTTCTTCATCGTTCTTCATTGGATCGATCGGTTTTGGACGACGTCTCTAAAAATCGTAGGGATTCGAGGAGACGGAATTTTTTGTCTCCACGACTTGTTACGCGGTGCGGAGAATGACTCGTGTGATTTTTCACCTCGCCTCATTACCGCCGCGAGTAACCTTAATTGAATAATAAGTAAATAAATGATTGGCCAACGCCGGGGCAATTACTCGCCAGAGATTATGACTTTTGCATTCCGTTTACTTCGTTCGCCTTTTTGTTTCTCCCTGTCTCTTAGTTTATTTTATCTCTTAGCTTTTAATTGATCACCTCGCAATCGTGCCCAAGTTTTCTTCAAGTCTTAATTAAGATTCGAGATTTTGTGAAATTCGACGAGCAAGGCCGCGCATCACACGCCCGCTCGAGTCGAAACTCGAGCCACGCGGCGCGAATCCCCGGCCAGATTCGCGGAGACCCGTGCAAGCAATTGAGAGAAACCAAATCGCACCGAGGTGCGCCGCTGCATTTATCCAGAAACCTGAGCCAGTCTCGTTGAGGAAAAAAGGATCAGGGGATTTTGGAAAAGGCACGCCCGACCTGTGATGGCTGATATCTTCGCGATGGCAAATCTCACGATCCGTTCACGCGGATCGAGGCGACACATTTTTCCCGAACTTTAAAAACCCGTCGCTCGCGTAAAGTGACCGCAACGAGTCACGGGTTCCGAATCGACGAACGGCCAAGGTGTATTGGCTCACGCGACGGACGGTATCCTCGGCTGGACGAAGCTCCGCGTCGCACCGAGATACGCGGCATAATTCTGACATGCGATTATGCAACCTAAGTGGTTTCAACGCTGCCGAATCCCTTCCAACGGCGAGAAAAAAATAAACAAATTTGAAAAACACGATCGAGCCGAATGAAGAAGGACGCGGTGTTTCAAAATAATAATAATAACAACAACAATAATAATATTAAGAGTAACGATAACGATAGCGATAGTGATATAGTGATAGTGATACAGTGCTATAGTGCTAGTGATATAGTGGTAGCGATAGTGATAGTAATAGTGGCAATAAAAACCTTCACCACATACACGACGCGACGTCACAATATTTGTCTCCGATTATTCAACGCCGTTGCTCCGTGGAACGTGTCCCGAACGCGGAATTATTTTCGTTTTTCATGGTTACTTTCACGTTTCTGTCATCTCATTTCACCGCCGAATATATATACAAACCGCTGCCATTCATTTTGTGAATAAAAATAAGTGAATAAGTTGCATCGTCGTTGTTCACCGAGTATGAAATTGCCATTGATTATATTATGCGTGGGAGAAAGTTGTCAATTACGAAATATCGGTACAGTTACATTTTTTTATCGATCTGTGTTTATCGATGTTTCTGTATTTTTTTTTCATTATTTTTTTTTCATTCATTTCATTTTTTTATCGATGTTTCTGTATTTTTTTCATTTTTTTTCCTTCATTTCATTTTTTTATCGATGTTTCTGTATTTTTTTTTCATTCATTTCATTTTTTTATCGATGTTTCTGTATTTTTTTGGACACTTTTTTTCAATTCTCCCGTTTAAAAAAAAAATAATCGATTTTGGTAACGCGAGATTTGGTAACGCGAAAGTCGAATGTTCGTTCGCTTTTCCGTCACACTTCGTGAGAACTTGTTGGATTTATAATTAGATATACGTTTAATTAATTCCTAAGAACCTCCAGATACTTGAGAGAGACAACTCAAAGACACGATTTCCATAATTGTTGTAATTCTCATGCGGTATTTGCTCGTCGTATTCGCAATTGATAACATCTTCGATCGATAAGAATGTGGAAAATCTAAATTCCGCGCGAAGAACGAATAGCTGTGCAATTTGTCGAGGAAAGAAAAATATTACTGTGAAATGTTGTTCGCGTTGGCTGGTTTCGAACGTAAGAAGAGCGCAGCCTTACACGTCCAACCGATAACGAACCGCAACGATCAAACTCTTTGTCCGTTTATTGGCATGTTATTTTGCCATGCGAGACGAATCGCGCGTGCATCCGCACCAGGTATTTTGCTTTAATAAGTCGGCGCCAACGTCTCAATCCACGCGGTGAAGGGTAACAACTATTTCAGAGCCGTAGACTTGATGGAACATGGGATTAGCTTGCAGAATTTAGCCTCGCAGGTGATCACTCGTCACGTGGTTATCTCAAAATGCCTCCACCGCGATGAATGAATATATAGAGAAAATTAATATTTATTGAATTTCAATTCTGTTTTTATGGAATTTGAGTTTTTATGCTATTTTCGTACTTGGAAAGGAGAGGCAACTTTTCGCACGGGTACGTATTTTCTGCGGAAAAGTGAACGCTGCGCGGCTTGTCGATGCACCGCGTGCATACGCATACGCGAGTGAGAGATTAACAGCCGTCGCGACGACTAACGATGAGATAAATGACGGTGATAAAATCGTGTGACAAACTTTCGGCCTCGGGTCATCGTCTAACGCAATAAAAGAAACAATGGCGGAGAAGAACGACAAAGGATCGTTGACGGGGGAGTCGCGTGACTTATCACTTGAAATCGCGTTATTTATTCGCTCGAATAAAAAGTTCAACGAATAACCGTGGGCACGAGGCAGTGTCACGTGACGGAATGTTCATTACATAGTACGTGGAAAATGCGGCGAGGGTCGAGATATGAATATAATAAGAGTATAACAAAAATACGTTTGACGTTTTTCGATTCCTCTTTGGGTCACGGCAAAACGTGCTTTGACGAAGCTTTAGGTCGACGTACGAACTGATAACTAGATTTTTCCCACGTGACAAGAAGCTGTAGCTCCGTACATATTAATTTTTTAAATCACGGGCATAGAAATTATTCGAAAAATTTCTTACGTATTTTCAGCCGTTTCTCCAAGTATACAGGAAAAAGTGAGACAATTATGGCTAACGACTTCTGGCTATAAACGCGTCTGGTCGGCTGCCATGTAAGAATTCGAAAGAATCTATTGATTTGTAATCTGATAAAGTCGACCGGCGCGCGGAGGCGATTTCAAGTGTTGAGAATGCACGCTCAAAAGAGAATGGCTTGTACTCGGGTTCGTAGCGCTGAAAATCATAAATGCATAAAAGCATTAGTAGCACAGGTAAATTATCCAATAGGCTGGGAAAGCATTAGAAACGGTGTTATTACCATTTCGAACGTGCTTCGGCATGGTAAATATTCATAATTACACTTTGGACTGTATGAGAAAACTGCAAATCGGTTTGGGTCAAAAATGTGCTGCTCTGGAATCTCCAATGAACAAAAGTTTGGATCGTCTAAACAAAACTATGAAATGTAAGATCAATACATTTCTTAACAACGAGATCGCGGAAAGTGTTTTTTCCAAGACACGATCGTTTCCCGAACTCGAGTTTGCGCACAGGGTGTAGATTGTAAAATAGTGAAAAGATTTGAGGCCTCGGTGTTTTTGTGGGGAATATCGTCGATTTTCAGCGAGATTTCTCCGGACAGGTATGAAAAGGGCAGAAGAGGCGAGCGACTTCCAATCAGATGGACCTACCAACACGCGGCGTGTCGCGCGCGATGCGAGACATTCGCAAGGACACGCGACGCGCCGTACGTGTAACGATAGTTGGTCGTTGATCAGGAGTCTTTGCACCCGGAGGATGCATAATGGAAGTGCCAATAACTCGCTGCTCGAAAGGTGTAATTACTTCGTTAACATTGGATTACGCAACGTTTAATCACGCACCATTGTTGTGTAGGAGCTACGATGGTAACAATTCAAATTTCAATTCAGACGGGTGACAGTTGGTTGTTAAATATCTGACGATATTTATAAACCCCGCTGTAGCCCTGAGCAAACAAAGCATTTGAAGTACCATGCACTCGATACCTGAACTTCAAGTACCACGTACCTACTTGATGTTCGGTGTATCGCAAGTACAAATATTTTGTCAACTTTCCACCTTCGATGGTCAATAAAGAAAAGCTCAGAATCGACAAAAACTCGTACACAGTAAAAAAGTGTATTACTTTTTTTGTGGAACTTCATAAGCGTTTTGTTTTTGATCCGAGATATTTTTCTCCAAAATCAATGCTGTCCGAGATATAGCGAAAAAATAGCAAAAACTTTGAGGGAGGATGGGGGATGAATGGGACTTTCGTTTCTGAGCGAAAAAGAAGCTTTGCTCGAAAATTGAGCTCAAACCGAGGTCTGCGCGTTTCGGAACTGCAAGTACAAATATGTTGTCAACTTTCCACCTTTGATGGTCAATAAAGAAAAGCTCAGAATCGACGAAAACTCGTACACAGTAAAAGAGTGTATTACCTTTCCAGTGGAACTTCATAAGCGTTTTGTTTTTGATCCGAGATATTTTTCTCCAAAATCAATGCTGTCCGAGATATAGCGAAAAAATAGCAAAAACTTTGAGGGAGGGTGGGGGATGAATGGCACTTTCGTTTTTGAGCGAAAAAGAAGCTTTGCTCGAAAATTGAGCTCAAACCGAGGTCTGCGCGTTTCGGAACTGCAAGTACAAATATGTTGTCAACTTTCCACCTTTGATGGTCAATAAAGAAAAGCTCAGAATCGACAAAAACTCGTACACAGTAAAAAAGTGTATTACTTTTTTTGTGGAACTTCATAAGCGTTTTGTTTTTGATCCGAGATATTTTTCTCCAAAATCAATGCTGTCCGAGATATAGCGAAAAAATAGCAAAAACTTTGAGGGAGGATGGGGGATGAATGGGACTTTTGTTTCTGAGCGAAAAAGAAGCTTTGCTCGAAAATTGAGCTCAAACCGAGGTCTGCGCGTTTCGAAACTGTACCCTAATTCGGACAATGACGCGACATACAGCGGTTACTTGTTCACGAGTCGTACTCCTGGATTAAGAATAGTGCAAAAGCCTTCGATGTCTACAAGCGACGTCGCGCAAAACCGTTGATCGGTGATTTTTCGTGAAATGGTCTGTAGTTTGACATCGAAAGTATGTACGCCGTAAAAAATCGGCACTGAATCTGCAGTGAATTTTTACTTCCATGGAGTAAAAAAATAATCACAAATAAAACTTCTTCAAAAAACTGTGAACGCGATGTGTTAAATATCTTGTTAGCAGTGATTCATTTGTTGACGAAGAAAAAACTAAAAAAAACTAAAAAATAGTAAGATGTCCGTTGATTTCACTCCGCGGAGTTTTTTTTCCCAATTCCGAGGGATCAAATCAATTGAAAAACAACAACTCCCCGTTCGCTCCGCAAGTCAATGCCGAAAATGTGTATACTGTAACTGTACAGGGTAATCGATACGTATCGCGGATCGTTCATGACCTTGATCCGAATCACGTATAATATTAATTTGCCAAAAATCTGAATGTTTGACCGATTAGAAAAGGTAGAAAGAACTGACCTGGATAAAACAAATATCGCGATACTTCTTATATAACGATCTCGCACGATATTATCTCGACGGTCGCACGTTCCGCGCGGTTCGCGGCTGTCCGAGCAAAAGTCGATACGGTTCACCGAATTGGGAAGGTAGTCCCTGATCGATTTGGAAGAAAAAAACCAAATCATTCGAGGGTTACATGCAATAGCCACGTCATTGTCACGTACAACCTTCGCGAAGCGAGCTCGCGATTTTGTCATTTTTAATCGCGATCGATGATAATCGACCGTTCGAATTTGTCGTACGTATATCACGAGTCTCTCGCGATGGAAAAAAATGAATATACGAGAAAAAACGACGGTAATATTAAGTAACGCTTCCAAACGGACCGGATCGCGTTACACTTGACACGTGTCGCATTAAAATCCCTTCGAAATCCCCGGATTAAAAATTCCACGCTCGGAAATCCGCGTATCTACATATTCGTTTTATTTCTTCGTTGCGAACGTATTTATGTATAAAGATTTAAGAGATTTTCTATCTAAAATACACGTAACCTTTGATTTTTTTTCCTCCAAATAACTATAACTCAGCCGCATTTCATGCTATCATATTGTACTAAAATGCGATTTACTCAAGATTGAATGCTCTACAAAAGTGCCCATTGCCGTGAAGCTGTAAACTGCACTCGTAAGATTGTACGGGTCACTTAAATCTGATTTGGGTACGAAATTTTTGTTTTTTTTGACGCTATTGCATAAATGACTGGACGTACATCAAAAACGTGAACGGCAAACTTGTAGGAAATTCAATTTGCTACAAAAAAAGTCCCGTGAACTAAATCGCCAAGATTGATATTTCTCGAGATACAGAGCGTTGACTTTTTCGCCACATGAAATGTTTGAGAACATCGAGGCAAGCTCTTCATGAAAAAAATCATCCTATGAAAAAGTCAACCCTCTATATCTCGAGAAATATCAATTCCAGCGATTCGGTTTACTGGACCTTTTTTGTAGCAAATTAAATTTCCTACAAGTTTGTCATTCACATTTTTCATGTAAGTCCAGTCATTTATGAAATACCGTAAAAAAAAGAATTTTATACAAAAATCAGATTTAGCGACCCGTACGATCTTACGAGCACACATTACACCTACACCACACCGCGCACTTTTGTAGCGCGTTTGATCCCGCGTAAATCGCGCTCCGGTACAATATGATAGCACGAAATGTCGCTGAGTTATAATCATTTGAAGAAAAAAAATCAAAGTTTACGTGTATTTTACATGGGAAATCTTTCCACGTTCTGGGAAAGTGTGCAAAGTTAATATTAAGGGCTCCAACTTTCAGGGAGTTTCTTTTCGCACAATTCCAACAAAATTCTCAGTTGTGACCAGAAATTAAAAAAAAAAGTCTCGAAAGTAAAAACACCCTCGTATAGATAGAGAGAGAGATAGAGAGAGTGAGAGAGAGAGAGAGAGAGAGAGAGGGACAAGCAGATGACTCGATCATGGCAATATTCGCGTCTCGCGTGTGGGTGCTGTGACCCAGAGGCGGTTGTCTCGGACGAAGAGATCGCCGCGTCCCTCCTCCCTCCGTCACGCTGCGAGTCGGACGACGCCGACGACGACGGCCGACGACGATCGTCCCACTACTACTCGTCCGTTTCGTCGCGACGCCTGCCGCCACCGCGCCGGATGGACGCATGGCACTGGGACAAGGTTGCCAGGGACCCATAACTATCTGTTCCCTGACACACAACAATGCACGATCCTTCTTCGCGTTTCGTACAGCCGCGTCTCTCTCTCTTTCTCTCCCCTCGGCCACGACGACTCGCGCTGTCCGACCACCTCGGCGGTTACCTCCTCTACTTCTTTCGCGGCCTCCCCACCGTCCCGGCCGAGCGATTCTATCCCCCGCGATACGCTCGTCGATTCAATGTTTGAATACCGCGCCTCCGTGCCCGCGACGCCCAGTCTTCCAATTACAGTCGTAATCGCGTGTCAACCCGATCCGATTGATTGCCAGTGATTAGTTAGTTGTTTGTTTGTTTGTTTGTTTGTTTGTTTGTTTGTTCGCCCGTTCGTCGCTCGTCGTCGTTGTTTTTTCCAACGCTACTCTTCCGCCTCGTTCCCGTCCGCCGCGGCTATTCTCATCGCCGAGAAGTAATCCTCAAAATAATACCATTTGCGTTTGATATCAGATAAGAAAATCACTCTCCAAACAATCGAACCGTTCCAACATTTTTTCCAACGACGTCGAGTTCTGAAAATATCAACGCGCGAGCTGCTCTCTCGAATAGTGTAATAAACATCGTGGGTTTTTTGTGTCCGCAACGTAGATCTGGAATCGAGCAGCGCGATTATCTATTTCCAGAACCCGATCGGAATTTAACTTTCATTTCAAAAGTCATTATAAAAATGCGGGAAACCGGAAAAATGATAGTTCGAACGAAGTAAAGGCTTTTTTCCGCACACGCGTGCTGACAAATCGTTGGAGGAATAGTATCAACGTCGCGTGTTTATTTCGAAAGCGAAGAATTCATCTCCAAGGTGAACGCGAGCCTCGTTTTCGAATCAATCTCAATGCTGAAACTTCGTTTTCGCGGCAACATCGGGCCTAAAATCGAATAAATTTTCGAATCCAACGATAAAATAAACCGGCGTGGACGTAAACATTTAGCACGGAAATGCCCACGCGATGCAAGACGAACCTTCGGTTTTTTAAATTCACGGAAGCAGGTGAAAATTATCATTGATTTTGAATACCTAATTTCCAAAACGATAGGATCGAGCTTGATTTCTTTGGTCGGCTATAATTATCGTGGTCGTCAGTGTTCGTCTTTGTCTCACATTTTTTAATTACTGTCGGTATCCGCAGTATATCGAATGAGAAAAATGCCAGCAAAAAATAAGTCGTATTTCGACTGATAAAAATGAGAGCGGAATTCGCGAATGAATTTTCGGATTGCAAACGCGATTGGTTTTGGTGTCGTCGAGTCGCGGTCAGGAGATTGAGCGTTCGAGGCTCTGAATTTCGTTAGTTGCAGAAAAGCTCGTCTAGGTAACGGAAGATCTTCGATTGGTTGCAGAAAAAGTGTTCGGCGGCGACATTTTAGGCGCGCGCGAAGGAGTCTTGTTAAAAAAAAAATAAGGACGACGAAACAGAGGGAGACGATGACGTTGCCGAAAATGCCGGTAAGTTCAGCGATTCGTTATTTGTTATTCGAGGGAATAAAGTTTGGTTCGCGCGTCGCGGTGGAACCGCCGATCGCAAACCTGATCGCGCAGCGTCGTCGAACGGCGTATTCGCTGCGAGCGAATGCTCCGCGCGACCACTTTTACTTCGCTGAAAAACACGACCGGATTTTAACCTCGGGTAAATCACGTTGCGCGCCGTTCGTAATCTGCTCGGTTGGAAGTTCAAAAAATCCGGTAAAAACGGAAAGAAATAACGGCGGAGCGACGCGGAAAGCATGTCCGTCGCGAATCGGAAAAAAGTTGGGCCCGTGGGAAAGCGCGATGATGGTTCGTAATAAAATAAAATTACACGAGCAATTTCATCGGTGTTACGCGAGCTCAAAATTGTTACGAATTCCGAATGCCGAATGGTTGTACTCCGACGATCTCAAAATCATTTCTTGTTTTTTTCCAACGCTCTTCTCGATTAAAAATGTGACCTGATTTTTTTTTTTTGGAAAACGTAGGCCGGATTTTTTTTACCCAAAATTAACACAGGAAAAGGTCGCCTTTTTTGCCGAGTAGAATGTTAGAAAAAAACACGAAATGATTTTGAGATGGTCGGCGCTTAACACTGGTCGAGTTGGCGTGGAATGCCCCGTACATAGTATAGGTACACACGAGACTATGGCTACGCGAGCAAATAAAATTTGTTAACGTTCGAATATTTCAATATATTCGACATTATTGTTAACAAGCAACCAATTCATTCCCCATCCATAGAGAATATTGGTTATCGATGAATATAAATTGAAAAAAAATACGTACGCGGTAGTCCAAGCCAAATCGGACAGTTTGAAAAATGTTCCTTTCGGATTTCCTCAATTTTTCGACACTCGTTTCTACCTTATGAAAAAACACTCCAAATAAATTGTGAGATTTTCTCGATCACCCCTTAGGTTTTCTGCCCATAACTTTCGAATAACGTATTTTTCCCAAATTGTCGTTTTTTAAGTACTTTTCCGAAAAAAAGTATGACTATTTTTTGAAAATATTTCTGTATTAGATATTTGAGTTTTAAACTCTGAATCTGTTTGAAAAAAAAATATACAACATGTATCATCACCTGATTTCTCGTTTGGATCATCGTGTCCAGATCTAGATAGCGCACCTTTCATCTTACGCAATTCAAAATTACGTACAAAAATCGGTATTCAGCAGAGAGAGAGAGTGTCGCGTTCTGTATTAAAAAAAAAAAAAAAAAAAAAGAGAAAGAAAAAATGTTTTCTCTAAACTTCATTCGCCACTTACGATTCGAGCGATAACATTTCGTTGCGCAACGACCCCATCAACTGCTAATTGTTACGCGCCGAGCATTGCGTCTTCGCTTTCCGGTTACATCTTTCGCGTTGTTAGTTTGATTTATCAATTAAGACGAGTTTCTCGCTTCGGCAAGCCGCCGCGTTTCGGAAAGTCCGAGTGTTTCTTTAGCGGCGACATCTGTTGGCCAAGGTTCAAGAATCGGGGGAGATGTAACGGTGTACCTCTTCATTTTTACTCCACGCCGATATTCCCGCGAGAAAAAGTGCGTGTATGTAAGAGTATACGTATAATCTCTGATGGCCAGACGAAGTGCAATCCGATCGGAGGTTACAGTGGCGCCAATGTCGTGCGCCGATCCCACTTTATTCGACTTTGATAATAGTCCAGGTACACGACGACAGCTCCGCGTAATCCTGCCGAGCGAAGCTCGCTGGCAAGGTTGTAAATGGCATGAGCATCGCAGCTGCCGATCTGTTCTTCTCCGGGTCGACACCTTACAAAAATGGCAAAGAGATAACGAAAAAAAACGATGCATTTTTTTCCCCAGTTCCTCTGTTTTTTTACCTGCAGCTGTGTCGCGCATTGTTTTGGGAGTTTTTTGGCGAGTTGGATGAAACGTGCAACGAAACTGCGGTTCGCACGGGTTTCTCATTTTATTCCAGTTCTGCAAAAGCGTTTGTTGTTGCGATAGGCGAACGGCGATACTATCCGTTTGTTTGGCGCTGATTGAGAGCGAAATGAACGGCGGGTGGGTCATATTTGGGAGTAAATCGAATCACAAATGCCGGGGACAATTGTCCGATCAGTTTTTGCGCTCCGCTCTCGTATTAAAGAACGAAGGGGAATACGGTAATCGCGCGAGATAATTGAAATGATTAGCCTTTTCAAACGGTGCAATCGACGGGAAGTTGATTCATCGAGGCGTACCTAATATCCTTGTCGGATCAGGATTTCACACGCGCCAGCCGCCGACTTATGAATTTCACTGCTGTCCTACGATCTAGAAATTGTGGCTGCACTGAAAAAACAATTTGTTAATCCCGAGTAAATTTGACTTGGCCCGAGTAAATGGCGTACTTGCGTAGTGCTGGAAGAATATTTTGTTGTCCTGAGAATTAAGAATATCTTGCGCAGAGAAAATGTTCTCTTCGTGTGAGCAAATTTTTATTTGTGCGAAGGAGACACTTTTCAAAATTAACTTCTCTTAGGAGAATCAAGTCTCGGTCTGAAAAAATGTTTATTCGATTTAAGCAAATATTTTCTTGTTGAAAAACAAGTTATTTTAGGATAAAAAGTCGAAACAATATATTTTTCAACTTTTGACTCGAGCATCAACCCTTACATTTCTCTTTCCTCCTAGATATATCTAGCCATATATGTAACTACAAATTCAACTGGTTTTAACCCCGTGTTGGATCGAGCCCGGAACGCTCGCTTTTCCTACCTATCAATCGCAATTAACGCAAACGCTTCGTACTCTCGGCTGTCGCACGCATACCTCATCAGGACAATAAAGCAGGCGATATCGGTACTACGAACTTTTTTTGTTCCAATAAAGTAATTACCAAGCTATAGCTAAGATAGAAAAACCAAAATACCGATATTACATAATGACTATTCTATTTCAGCAATAACAATAAATGAGAGTATCTATATTGAATTCCTGAGACCTCGCTTAAGCAAATAACAATATTAATAAGTGAAAATGATATACTTACGGAGAGGTGCGCGATAATGAGAATATTATGGGTGCAATAAAATGCTGTTATTGTTATTATTATTATTGTTAGTCTTTCATACGATTTTCTTCTAAGAAAAGTCTAGAAGAACTTCTTTTCAGAAGAATATGACATGTTTAAATAAGATAATATTTTCTTGTTGCGAGGAAACCTGACCCATTGAGATAAGCTCTTTCCTTCTCTTATCCACCATTATATTTGTTTATCTCAAGAAAATTATTAACTCGCAGCCATTGGAGCGTGAATTTTCTTCCCGCGAATACTTAGATGCTTAGACTCAAGATAATATTGTCTCATTAGAGTTTCTCGCGATCACAGTTTCACTTTCTTATTCTAAGCTCATACTTTTCTCCAAATTAGAATCATTCATGTTGAGAGAAGTGAATCTGTTCTTGCGAATAATACATGTCCCCTTAGACCACGAGTCTCCAAGTACAATGAAATACTTGTTCATTTTTACAAATAGTTTCTCGGCAATAGTAAATAAAATCCATGATATTCAATTTTCGTGAGATTGACTCGTTTTTTTCCAGTATATAATTCTCGAGTATCACATTTTCAAGTCAAGCATTCTATTCCCCAGGAAATCTCGTAGATTTCGTGGGCGGGAAATATTGAATGAAAGCGAATGAGTATGATAAATAGAGGAAAATTGACGCGAAATTCCTGTTCCTTCATCTTTTACCATCCTCCGTGGTTTTTTTCCTACCTCTTTGAATCGTTGATCACCGATGATTAATCAAACGCGCGACCTTAAACTTTGCCGCGATAACGATAAATTGTCGGGATTTACCGGCAATTCGACGAGAATCCTGACAATCGTGCGAGCGACAACGACGATGCGTTGGGAGAAACAACTAACGAACTTGAAAAAAATCGTTTACATTTAGCTCGATGACGATTATAATGTATTCCGAATAAAATGTCGGTGGCATTGTCCACATTGCGGTCAATGCGAGCCTCGGGTCTTTGACATGCGAGTCCGCGTTTCGTAACACGAAGACGTGTGTCCTGCAATCTTAAGTGATTTCGAATAATAAACGATGCGCCGAACAGTCCGTTCCGCCACCTATGACGGCCACCTCTGCGAAAGGCTGCGCGAATCACGTTCGAGCTTCGTTACTTGGAAGCCCTCGACGGTCTCACCACTCTTCCTACTATTTCTTCGCACGGGAGGCGAGAGCAAAGATGTTTTTTAAATATTTTTTCAAATTTATCTATTTATTTGTTCCCATCAATTATTTCAAGGTCACAGCTGCGATTCGCTGGCGAGGTAATTCGTAAGTTTCCTCGTCATCGCCCAAAGCTGTGCGTCATTTTCTGCGCAGCGAGGGCAATACGGAGCCAGTTGTATCCTTGAGTTTCGAAATCTGACTTGTTTACTTTCGACGCGGCTTGCAATTTCATTCGATCGCCTTTTACGTAATTACTGTATTTAAGCTGCACAATGTTGGAAGATTCGCGATTCGGCGCACGACGAAATTTCGAAAAATGAACGGCTCGACCACAGCAAATAAATTCACGTAGGTACCTCGAGCCGTGAGAAAACCTCAATCCCGATACAACGAAGAGACACTTTTATTTCACAGAGATTCGACGATCTGTAGTTACGAGCGTAGCAAAAATGGGAGATAGATAAAATAACACGAATCTCGAAAATTCGCGAATTGGTAAAAATTTGTATTCAATATTTGTTCGATTCGGTATATTCAAAAGATTCCCTTGAATATGATCCTCGGCGATCGTTCGCTTCATCGTTAACAGCTGATACACGTTTTGCTATTGTTATTCCAACGACGAATTTTTTTCATAAGAAATAGAGTACTTTCGAAGCTCATCCGAAGCACAACAGACTGGCCAGTTATCGTTATGCCGAGGCTCGTGGCAGCAATTCGTGGTTCAGCGTTGTTTTTCGAGTTCTGCAGTTTTTTTTTAAAGCTTAGTAGCAATACGATTAAGGAATATTTCGTTTAGAGGCGATGCGAGTAAAACGCTCACAGAAAATAATTTTTCATCAAATTTATCATAAAAATTTGTGTCAACGACTTTTTTTTTACAGAAAGTGAGTGTGATTTCAGCACTCAGCTCCGTGTGTAGCGGTACAGTGACACAGCGCTGTGCTGAAAGTAACACAGATCTGTGTTAAAAGTAACACGAACCGATTTTAGAGTAACTTTTGAAAAGTTATACTTCAGTAGCAATAGTAGATTGTGTATCTAGGGCGGAAAACAGGCGATTACAGCGAGAGTTAGTTGCAGCCCGTGCCGAGGGACGTTGAAGGTACCGAGGCGTGAGCTGCAACTAACTCGAGCCGTAATCGCTTTCCGCCCATGGAAACGATGCTTTTTGTGTTATGACGAAGCCATCTCTCACTCAACTTTTTTTCGCGCTTGATGCCAGAGTATAACGGAGGGCGAAAGGAACTCACCGTCACTAACGTTGTTGATTTAACGAAAAAGTTCGGAATTATGATTATATATTAATTCGACGAAAATAGTACTTTTCCGCCCAAGGACGTTACTTTCCGCCCTAGGGCTTTACTTTCCGCCCTGGAACGTAAAAGAGCCACTTTCCGCCCGCAAATATGCACGAAAAGCGTACTTTCGGTGCAGGTAGGGCAAAAATAACATTTTTGTGCGTCGAAAAACGGACAATGAGAACAACACTAATCAACAGACTGAAATGTTAAATATTCCATAAAACAATTTTTACATTTTACACAATGACGGAAAACTGTTTACCGCGTAACTGAGTACTTTTGTAGAGAGAAGAGAGAAATGGTCGGGAAACTCGATGGCCGTTGCCGTGTCTGGAGAACGGATCGGAGGATAACTTGTAGAAGTTGTAAAGGTAGTTTTGAACCGAAAGACGTGTTCTTCGACGTCATCGTATATACGTGCTTCGACCGCAAATGAATCGATTGTGAATACAAATTTAAAGAAGAACAGGGATTCTTTGTGCTGGAGACAGAACAGTTGGCTGATAGTTCTCGTGGAAATATTCGATATAACGAACTTCGAATCATTGGTGCTCATATATTTTATCAAAAAATGAACTTAGATCGACATGCGGCACGTGTTCTTTTTGGTAAAAACGAAAAAAAAATTCTCCGTAGTTTTTCGTCCAAAGGAGGGATTTTTCAAGGGCATCTGAAAGAATTTATACAAATCTTTATATAAAGGTTATATACGAAGTGATTTATAATTCCCCTTACAAACTCAGAGGGGTTGTAGGGGGTGGTAATCGAAGCATTTTGGCTATAGGAACTTGGGGTCGGCAGGGTCGTCCAACGGCGCTAGGCGTCGTCATAGATCCTTTCGTTTTCCAAAGTTTTCTCGGGTTAAAACAAAAGAACAATTAGTTTTTTTTTATTTCAATGCACACATTCTTGTAGGAAATTCAATTCTCTACAAAAAAGTTTCCCAATAGTTTTCTCGTCATCCTAACGGGTAAAAAGTTATCAAGCTTTGAATACTCGCAACTAAGTGCTTCGTAACTATCGTCCATGGAATTTACTCAGAGGCGAGTATTCGAAGCCCGATAACTTTTTACCCACTAGGATTGCGAGAAAACTATTTCAGAGCTTTTTTGTAGAGAATTGAATTTCCTATAAAAATGTGTGCATCGAAATAGTAAAAAAAATTCCTTCTCTGTTTCAACCCGAGAAAACTTCGGAAGACTCCCAGCGCCGTTGTTCTTATGTCCAAAATGCTTTAATTACCACCCTCCGAGTTTGTAAGGTGAATTTTCAATCACCCTGTATGTATATAACCTCGCAATCGCATCATCGATACAAGTGACATCCGCGAACGAATACCGACAGCGTTTCTTTGTTCGTTCTCATGGAGTCGCGCGAGCTGCATTCTGCATTATTGATGAGGATGCATTTTTAAGAGCATCGCAGTGAAACTCACGATCCGAGAAAGACGCTCGACCGAAGTTGTGACGGGCGGTGATTTCGCGGAATTTTTACTCCGCTCGTATCGAACGGCGCGAATTTCGATGAAAAGCGTAGAGTCGTCCGTTTACGCGGCTATACGCGGAGAGGATTTGACGGCGGGGGGCGCGAAGGTCGGGAGTCGTTGAAACGACTACTGTCTCTCGCGAGCATGATTACGAGACTTTACGACATCCATTCCCTACGCGCTGGATTATTATCACCGCCGGGCGGATCTGTGACGTCACGGAGCGAGTAGTAGGAGTGGAGGGAAGGAGAGGTATAAGAGAGCGGGAACAATGCGAGGAGCTCAATAAGCAACGCGCTTGCGACGCGAGCGTTACTCGGAAGAGATCGGCTGGCCGTCGCCGATGATATCCTAAAATGAGTATCCTCGGCCGCCGAACGCGATGCTTTCCCCCGAATTTGCCGTAGGTTGTTTCTTCTACCGAAAAAATTCGTGCGTTTGCACGGCAACCGTCGTGATCCGAGAATTGCGTCAGGTCGAATCGATTAGCGAGTGGCGATCGCGTGCCAAAACATTGTCAAGCCTCGGGGATAACGTCTAATCTTGAGCAATCTCTTCATCTAGATGACAAATATCGACGCGAATTCAAACCGACGTAGCGCGACCACCCGGTAATTATCGCACGAACAGATTTTTGAAACTAAATTATAATATTTGCGAACGTTTCGTAATATCTCTGTGATGTATAATACCATTTTGTTACACGGAGAGAATTTTTTTTAGTATTGTTGCTATTTTTACATAGAAGAAATTCCTATGTCAGCATGCGAAAATAAGATAAATACCTATTTTTACAGGTACATTTCCCATATTTTATAGGAATTTTTGCTATGTTAACATTGGAAGAATTCCTAGGTTAACATAGAAACAATCCCAATGTGTAACATAGCTATTATACCTATATTGCTACAAGAATTCCTCCTATGTTTACATCATAATAACCCCTATATTATCAGAGGGTTTTTCTCTATATTAACATAGACATGATTTTCATGTGAGAATAATTTAAAATAATAATGACATGGTGTTTCCAATGACAGTATTACTAGTAAACGAAGCATTGCACGCCTATATTTTTTTTAATGAAAAAGTATAATGTAAGTATGAGTTAGAAAAAAATTATGGAAATAAATAAAGACTATTATTTACTATTATTACAATTTTTTATACCTTAAAAGAGGTGAATTTTTTTTCTGAACACAACTACACTCGCCTAGAGATGAATTGAGGTCGTTTTATCCCAGTATTCGCCCGTTGAGATTGGCTAACATGAGCTAAATTGTTCTTCCACATTACTTCTACAACAATGTCGGAATTGTACCTATGTTTCTATTGGAGCTGTGTCTATTTTAACACAGGAATTGTCCCTTTGTGAACATAGCAATTTTCTCTATTTTCCCTAGATACGAATGATACACCTATTTTTTTTTTCTCCGTGTATATTCGAAAATGTAAAGGCGGTTGTGGTAAACACGAGTGAAAGCTCGATAAGTGCTGTCCAAGCCACGCTGATCCATGATAGTTTTATGGGTGATATCGAACAGAAGTTGGCGAGGTTCTACCTCGCACCCTTCTATTCGTAGATCTACGGATCAAACGATATTTCGATCGTGGAAACGACTCGTCTTCATAGATCTCGTCTGCTCTCTCGGATCGAGTCATTTAAGGTATATACCTATGGCAAAATTGGTTGATTAGGGATTTCCTTAAAATGTTGTGTACATGTTCTTGACATTAAAACGAACAACTTTTTTCTAAGTCAAAACATTTTCTGAGGTCCACAATTTCAGATATTTAATGTCCAATTGTTTATTTTCTCCATCTAAACCCGTGTAAATCGAAGTTGCGTTTCGTTTATCATTTAATTACGAGCAAACTGGATTTAGGGGTTTTTCCCAAAAAATTTGACTCATAGTCACGAATTTTTTGAATTTTTTCACACCGAAATGAATTATTTATTTAAGAAAATAAATAAATTATTAATACAGATTAATAATGTTGCCACGTCTATGCCACTGAGCATCAGACATTTGTATACGAGCGAATGCTTCCGATATCCACGTGTGCAGTTAGGAACGTATTGAAAGTTTTGCTGCTCGATTCTTTAAAAAGTATTTAACTACTTAGTAACCATTGTTATTTTCATTTTACGACAAACTATCATGTTTTCATTCGAAAGTCAGAACTATTAAGATTGCATAGCATCGTAGATAAAACAATGTCCACCTCCTTTGGGCTGTTCGGGATAATTTTTCTGTAACCTCTATTGCCCCCACTCTGACACGAGCGATAGCGATACCTTAAACTCGCAACGGATCTCGAAGGTACTAGCGCCACACGAGCGCAGACGCGAGCTTGAGAAAGCAGCGAACCGATTGGCGCTACATCGCGCCGCGTTTCCAATAGTCTTCCATGATTGGTCCGCGCGTTTGTTCGGTTCCTTTCGGAGCAGCGATAAGTAGCGGGTTGAAAAAGGCCGGGAAGGATGTTTGACCGGTCCCGTCCGGTCCGGTCGGTCGCGGCAGGAGGAACAGGTCCCTATCCCTTTAGTTGGCCGAGCGAACGTGCGATGGCAGCACGCGACACGAGCGCGAGTCCAAGCCATACGATTGGACGACAACGCACACGCGCGCCGCGCGCCGCGACGATCCCTAAGTACGTTGCGGCGGATGGATACGCGTTGTATCGGTGTTGGTGTCGGACAAATCGCTCGCAGGCCACTCGTAATAATTCATAATTATTCACTTCTATGCGCTCTATGGATTGCGGAAGAGTCGGTCTCGAGACCAGCTGAGCCTCCTGCCGTACGAGTGATCGTTGCCGCGTAGCGAAGAGTCAGAATTGCCCTGGGCAATAACGAGCCAAAGCGTTGTTCCGTGACGCGGGAATCTGTACGGGAAATTAAGAGTCTGCGAGCCTCGGGCATCGTCGTGCCAAGGAAGACGATCCAACAATCCGACGATCCATTTGGTCAATGAAAACAGCGCTCGTTCCATATTTGGTCATCGTACGCGACGATGCTACGGATATGTAGGTACTCGCGTAATCAACTTCCATCTCGTTCGTCGTCCGCAGCGAATTTCACGAACGTCACACAGCGCTGTCAACCACGGGGACTTAAGGGGACTATACACCTACGTCTTCTGAAGAGTTCGTCGTTTTTGATTCCGTCGTACAAGGTTGTGGGATTGAAATAGATCTGCGTGCTTTTAGGGCACATGCATTACATCATTTACTACATAATTTTTGGAAACTCCGTAAGCGCCATCCGCGCATCGACCAAACAAGTGCAAAATGGTCTGTCCTCGTACATTAACTACCTCTCTATCGACCGAACCTGAAAAATTCAATCACAACGGAAAATGGCGTCGGAAAAACATTTAAAAAAAACGAAAAATCGGAATTTCTTTTATGTTTTTTCGACGCCATTTTACTAATTTTATGTTGTCGTGGAATTTTTCACGTTCAGTCGATAGAGGGGCACCTAATGTATCAGAAGAAGTGTAGTCTCGTCATGTGGGTGGCCTTTCTCGTTCACCTCGAATGGTGGCAAAACTGAGTTTTGCACTTTTTTGGTTGACGCCGTCGATGGCCTTGACCGAGCTTCAAAAAATTTTGTTAAAACTATTTTTGCACTCACAAATGATGTAATAAATGTGCTCTGGAAGGACGTGGTTCTATTTCAATTCCTAACCTTGTACGACGCAATCAAAAACGAAGAGCTTTTTAGACGAGATAGATGTATAGTCTCTTCAAGAGAGTTTTGCCCAAAAACTGAAAACACATATTTCGTTGCAACTTTGCAGAAGTGTAGCGATTTATCGCCTCGGCATGCTGTAAAAATTTTGAACAATTTCCATATATTTCTAACGAAGAGATTTTTGTGAAGTTTCGAGGGACCATTGTTTCATGAAAATCTGTTCGTTAGAAAGATGGAAATTACTCAAAGCATCCCCACCGATTCGATTACCTATAAAAATACGTGGTAATCTTTCAATAAATTTGCTCATAAGCGAGCTTTCTAAAAAATCCAAAATTTTTACAGCACGCTTAGAGGATAAATTGCTACGCGTCTACGAAGTTCCAACGAAACCTCTTTTCAGTTTACGATTACGAATACGCATCGCAACGCGACGTACATTCCATGGGAATTGCAACAAACAATGGATACCAGACTTTTCCTATCCGTGCTCAATGCTTGGGAAAAAAAATCCTCGATAGGTTTCTCAACTCAACATTTTTTCGCCTGTAACTTTTACATAATTTGACTCTCTGGATATTTACCCCGAGCATTCAATCTTCCGTGATCGATTCTCCAATTTCTGGAGCCATATTTGTTCTACGCTACTCGACTTCCGATGATTGATTTTGGCAAGAACCACTCCTGCGAGCGGAGAGATATTTTCGTATAACTACCAGATTCAAGATTCGCGCGTGGGAGAGCGAAGAACAGTCGACGATAAATCTGGATTTGGAATTTGAATCGATTCGACTTTGTCCGATAAAATCATGTCGACTGTTACAATCAGAAGCTCGGCATTTGAGAGACGAAAACGAAAACGGCGAAAACGGATGGCACTAGGTGAAAATCGATGGAAACTGAAGGTGAGGCCGTAGACCTAGGTCATAGTCCACGGAACCTCTCGACCTCAGACTAAATCGCGCACGAGGAGAATGCTCGCGAGGCAGTAGGTACCGATAGGCAGGTAGGTAGTTCTACTAGTCGTAACGCCGCACGAAAACCGCCCACGCGAGACACGCGGTAATTCCGCTCACCGCCGCAACGACTACGCGACGAAAGGCAATTCCGGATGAACATGTCCACCGCATAGCAGTGCCGAGTCGTAAATCTTCTATTTATAACCGAACAGAGAGAGACTTGAGAGACTTGGCTGTCGCGACGTCAAGTATAATTTTCGCGATTCGCGATTTCTCACCGTTCAAATCTCCACGCGACGCGGAGTCGAGTTTTCCTTTTTCTTTCAGCCTACCTGATGCATTGCTTCCTCGTTAACCAAACCCGAGCATTTCAATGATCGATGATTTATCAGTCGTTATTTTCACACGATCGTTAATTATTTCCCGCTACATAAATGCCCGTCGGTCTCTCTTTCTCTCTTCATCGCAGCGCGACTCTTCTCGAGCCTTCGAAGGACCGGAGACTCGACGTTCGTCCAACCCGTCGGAGAGTATTCTCACTCTCGTTGGCATAAAATCCGTTGCGCGTGAAAGATGCAGCGATCTTCGCAAGTGACACACGAGTGTATTAGAATACGCGAGAATCCAGGTAGAATATTGTCCTCGTGGCACAAGTTTGAAACGTCGAAGTAGCTTTATTTTAACTCGGCATCCAAAACTCATTTTGTAGGCTCGGTTCTAGGTTGTTATCGCGATGGAATCAGAGCTGTGAAAATAGTATTCTAAAAGTAATGCGTTACCCATCGTTTCGGATAAGTTCTCCATCACAAATTAAAAAAGTAATGTGTAATGAATTATTGCTCCATTACAAATTTAAAAAAGTAATGTGCAGTTGATAACTGCTCCATTACAAATTACAAATGGGAAAAAAGTAATTTGGAATGGACATTACAAATGAAAAAATTGCCGTGCTAGGGTAACGATTTGTAAGAGCATGCAAATTAGAAACCTGCACATTGCTACCTCATTACTTTGTTTTCCATACAATTTTTCTATTTGTAGTGGAATACTCTCCATTACAAATTATATTTTTTTCATTCGTAATTTGTAATGGGTCGCTTATCAATTGCACGCTACTTTTTTAAATCTGTAATCCAGCACTCGTTCCTTGCACATTACTTTTGCAATTTTTAACGGAGCACTTGTACGTTCTACATTATGCAGTGTATGTAATGTGTAATGAATACAGTAGTGCAGTACCAAAGCAATGCATTATTCACAACTCTGAATGGAATGCATTAGAAAACTCTGCTCTAAGAACTATAACCTCCAAAATATCTCACCGCTACCTTTTTTCCACGTCTGTTTTGAGATTCGTTTTCATCTTACAATTAGATACATGGCTGAGAGCAGCGCGACGTTTTATCGTTGCTGCAAGTTTCATACGAGTGCACTCGTAGCAAGTAGTAAGATACTGACGTTCTTCGAAAAGGTTGACTACCTCGATATTGATACGTAGTACAACAAGCTATCAAGTTCAGTAATTTTACCTTGAATAGTAATGGGAAAAAAGACCGAAAGCATATCGGAAAATTAAATTTCAGGTTAAACATGGGTCATTGTTGTTGGTGATTATTACGATGTAGGATGATCATAAAAGGAAATTGACTTTAAAAAAGACGACCATTTTTTTCTTATACCGAAAGTTCATTTTCTATATTGTTACTAGCTAGTTTATCATTGTTTACGCACGCTGAAACTGTAAGCTTAACGTCGGCGATTTTGAGCGTTACCAACTTATCTAATTGTACGTTGGTTAGCTGGTTTTAGGCTACTACTCACAGAATTAGCATAATACGAGCTAATTTCATTACTCGCTTTCGATCTGGGAAACAAATCAGCTTCGTAAGCTGTTTCGTGATCGAACACGTCAGATTGTCAAGAGTTTCTTTTGTGTTCGTCCTTTCGCTCCAAACGCGATTCGCGTTGCTGATCGGAGTTCAGCGCGAACAGGATGGGATAAATAAGGCGGGGCAGATACTCCGAGCATTCGGTCCGAAACTGGATCGTGCGCGGGAACATTTCTTTGTTCGACCACCGATCTCTCGTAGAGTCGAGTTACAAAAAGCGTATGGTAGTCGCGGTTACAGCGGCGGGGGGCGGAGGGTACGCGAACGCCTGACATTTCAATTTTCGAAGCCTCGGCAAAAAATCATTCCTCTTGCGTGGAAAGGAGGATAAAAAAAGTAAGTAAATAAATAAAAAGGAACGCGAGTCGAGAGCCCGTAGAAATATGCGGTTACTTCGGCCACAGCTAAGTCCGGCTCGCTGCGAACTGAATTAATAATAATCATCGAAAGCTACATTCCTCTATGCTGCGTGCGGTACGCATTGGGCGAAAAGGCGTGATAGAGGCCACGCGGTAATACGACAATTGTTAACGCGGAGACGAGCGTGAAACGATCGTGCACAGTGGTCAGAAATGATCGAAAAATGCTACAAACCCGAGCTTCAACGGAAAGCCTTGAAAAACATCACGCAAAGAATATTTTCCAAATAGGTAAACGTACAAACAATCGAATCCCGTTTGCACTATTAGAGCGCCCCAGTGTCACCGCCTCATTTTACGACCCCTGATCGTAACTCGAATATCAACTAGCGTGAATTGGTATTTTTTTAATACATATGGGGAATTCCACGCTAAATTGGACGATTTCAATAATGTGAATCTGTGATTTTATTCATTTTGTAGTATTTTTAAGTGCCTATTTAAAACTCTTTCTCGCGAAGTTTGACATGTTCCTGATCAGTGGTTCGAAAGACGCTTCTTTCGGTTTTTCGCTCACGACTTCTTCAAAAATGGTCCAAATTCAAAAGTTTTTCTTTCGTTGGAATTTTTGTTTTCATGCATACTTTTCAGAAAACATTGCAAAAAAATTACTCAAAGTATTTTCATATTCGATTTTTGAGTTTGTAAGTTTTTTGTTAATATCGTGTATAATTAAGTGCACGCATCAAAATGTAGATTCGTCTACAGGTAATATAAATGTATTCACATGTATACATACAATGTATAGGTATGTATGTATGCTACAGAGATACCTAAAGATACTAGACGATAATAGCAACAAAAATGACATGGAATGGTGATTTGCGCCTAGAGATTTTTTTTATATTGTTTATAGTTAATTAGATTTGTTTATATTGTTTATGCCTACAGTTTGTGAGAATGTAAAAGCATCATTAAGCTGCAAATTGTCAAAAAATCTACAATTGTCCCATAAAACAAATATTCATTTAAATGCCACTCGTGCATATTCAGCCGATATAAGCAAATAAATGTAGTTTACATGTTATTGTTTAGAAGTTATAAATTATATTATTTTATTTATTAATGGTTCGTAATAACAATTAAAATTCAATTAAAGATGGGAAAAAATTACCGACTCAGACCAGTTGATATTCCAGTTACGATCAGGGGTCGTAAGATGAGGCAATGGGAGTGCAATGATAATCGATTGTTCGTACGTTTAACGACCAGATAACATTTTTTGGACAATTTTTTTCAAGAAATCCCGTTGAAGTTAGGGTTTAATGCATTTGTTAAATCATTTCTGACCACTGTGCGATGCTGCGACGGCGGTGAAATAAATCAGAGTGACGCCATTATGGTTCCCGACCGACCGCGTGGTTGTTGATGCAAATACGATAGAACGATCAGACAGCTGGGATCCCGTGAATGTCAACGAGATTTCCGGACAAATGAGCCGCGACGAAGGACGAGCTCTCGAAGCCTCTATTGAATCATCGTCGAGTACATTTTATACACGTAAAATGAACCGAGTCGTGACAAATGGTTCGCAGCGTTAATTATTGTCATACAAATGCCTCGGGATGCTGGCATAAACGACGCGGGTCCGGCCAAGCTATTCGTAGAGCAAGATGTTGTCGGTGTTACCGTGCTCATTTGTCTGGAAGACATCGGAAATGACTCTTGGGAAAAAGCTAGCAGCCGATGGACGGTGAAGATGTCGTTGTTATCCCACTCGTTTATATCGGAGATAGCGAATCCCGTTCGAGATTCGACCTATCGCGCTGCTCAGATAAATTTCTTTCCCGCGTTTGGGCGTGAATGGCACCTAGTGATAAGATTCCGGTTTTCTCCGGCATTTTTCAACGTCGTATCGCCTTTGTACCGGCTTCTTCGCCCTTTTCGCCTTCGGATTTTTCGACAACGCATATTTATAATATGCGACGCTCGTTGTTCGCGACAAGCAACAAAAACGATTCACAATCCGTGGACCATTTTTGATCCTTTCTACTCGGCCGAATAAAATGTCGGCAAAAAGAAAGAACTCGCATGAAAATGTATAATTCATGGCTATATGCAATCTGGACTGAGAGTAGCTATATAATTTCTGGATTTAATAATGCGAACTCGCGCAGCATTTTTTGTACCGGCCACGAACAAAAAGTGATGTTTATCCGGATATCTCTGCATTATGACGAGTAGAAAAGATCAGGTCGCGCGAGCACGATTTATAATCACGCGTAGTCTACAATCAGCCTGTGCACCGATTTTGTACGGAAACTCAATGAGCAAATGAAATCCAGCGAGTTTGATATTTTTGCGTTAAAACGTTGCATGGACCGAGCACATCTCGACAACGATGGAAAATCCACGTTGGGTACGTCGGAACAATCGTAACAAGATTTTCAACGTCTCCTCCCAGGCATCGATGTCTCCGTAGCCAGCGTGCAAATACATCTGACAAATCCAGCTGAAGAGAATATTTAACGCAAAATCACAGCCTTGGAAACGCATCAAAGTCGACAAATTTAACGCGATATATTTTTTCCCTCGACTACATTTCGAAGTCGTGTGTCCAAATAAAATCGAGCGAAGGATAAAAACTGCAAGGCCGACTCGTTATTTCGCCTCTATCGAATTCGTACAACTTCTGTTCCCAGCGGCCCATTTTGCCCCGATGCGGCGGAATATTCGCAGTGAAACGAAGCGCCCCACATACAATACGCGCGAATTGTCTAATACCCAATTCTTATACAAGACTCGTATGGTTTTTACGCAATTTTGTTCGTAGATAGTTGACAACGCGTTTAACGCCGGTCGATGCCCCATGAAACTCTAGCTCAAGGTAATAGGAAAAGAAAAAACTGACTGGCCGGTCAAATTTGCCGGAAAAACCGGCGAAATCGCGCAACTTATATCCTGATTCGTCGAGTTCCCGCATTCGCGCGTACTTAGCAACGGGGATGACCTTGAACCGCCAAACTCGAGCATATCCTACGTATGATAATTATTGCGCGCGGGTCGGCTACGCGTACGTATGGTAATGATTACACGCGTGTCTTTTCCACATTGTACCGAAACGAATGAGACTCTGACAGACAGCTGGCCGACCGGACGTGGTTTCGCGCGCGGTATCAGTTCCGCGCTCGATCAATCCCAGTTTCTTCCTCGTTGTTATTAACTCGTCGTAAGTATATCGCTATGCGGACTCACGCGAAAGACAAGAGCAGAGAGAACGCAAAACAACCACGTCACGAGTGGGTTCCGAGTTTTTTTGTTTCTTGTTTATTTTTTTGCCGTCGATCCATTAAATTATTACCGCGAACTGCTCGACATAACTTTCGAAGATATTCGAAGGAGAAATGAAATTACGCGGCGATTTCGATCTTTCGTGACCTTCGATCGGCTTATAGATCATCTCGGCTCGTAAGAATGAATTGAATAATTTGCCATCTCTCCTTGTTTCTCTCTCGCGCTTCGCTCTCCGCCGTCGCGCGGGCCTCGATATCGCGAGCATTTATTAATTATCGGGTAAAAATGTCGAGGAGAATTGAAAAAAAGCAGCGACGGAACGAGTCGTGAGCGATGAACAAGCGGCGATACGCTAACCGACCAATACAACTTCGAATAATGACACTTGAATATTTATACGTCGGCGAGCAGAAAGTAGGTACTACGCTCGTTA
Source organism: Arge pagana (assembly GCA_963969455.1). Lineage (NCBI taxonomy): Eukaryota > Metazoa > Arthropoda > Insecta > Hymenoptera > Argidae > Arge > Arge pagana. The sequence goes on along the minus strand of OZ018311.1, from coordinate 14,538,833 downwards.
CATCGTTTGCAATATCAGGCATTTTTCCTCACTCCAGTCGCCTATTTTTTCCGATGTATACGGAAATTCTAAAAAAATGTACACTTTTCTACGGGATAGATGCTACTAAGCTACTAAGAAATTTTCGCCAATTTCGTGCATTGCGACAAGTTTGCGTGGGACAATAAAATTTATCGTACAAAAGTTATAGGTTTTTGTCTGAAACTGTGGGAAAAAATGTAATCAGAATAAAAATCTGATTCGAAGGGTCCAAATGGTAAGATGCACGCATTACAAATGGCACGTTCAAGGATTTCGACTCTTTTTTTTCTCAAAAAAATTTCAGGTTAAATTATGTGGCAAATAGAAGTTTTTCATCGATGCCAAAATTGTTTACAAGTCCTTGACACTTTTTGACTTGAAAACAATTTTTTTCAAACATTATTGGATTGTTTCAAAAAAAATGCCTACTTTTTTTGACACCAAAAAAAATGGGTGGCTGGATGGAGGAAGAACGACTCGTATAATTTACCGTTTGCCGGATCCCACGCGCGGAATTTGTGGAGAGCAACTCGATGCGTAACGGAGGCTGGAAACGTACTTCACCTTTGATCGAGGTCTCCGACTACAAACTTTTTATTGCCACGGATATTATTTATTTAACGCGATGGCCAAGAAAATAACAAGCGTTTCGTCAGATTTCTAAGGAAAAACTAGCGCGATTCCGGTTTTCAATCGACGCCGCGGACGTATAAGGAAGTTTCCAGCAAATCTATCGATAATTACGGTAGCGGTTTAACGTTTAATGATACCTTGGCGAAACGCGTAACGCGATCGAGGAAGCCCCGGAACGTGATCTATACCCGTTTTTCGCCACGCGTTCGCGTTTTTCGATACATGTTCACCGCGTTTATTTTCACGAGAAAAAGACGTGGAAATGGATTAATCCGGTGCAAAGAAACGCGACACAACAATCACCGATGCGATGCAATTTCAAGCGCAACGCAACTCCTCGCTAGAATTCGCTACCGTTGCGCCGAAAAAAAAAAAACGAATGACGAACCATATTTCGAGGGTGAATGCACCCTTTCGCTCGTTTCATTGCCGAAGTGCATCTAAATTTTCTGATTTCTGTGAAACTATGATTTTTTTTGCGTCGCCGTGGCCACAAGCTTACTCGGTCGAAACGATCTTAACCGACACATCACGTTCACGAACAATAGAAAAGCTTTTATTTATTAGAAATTGTCCTTACAAAATACGTTATTAGTGTAACGACCCAGTAAACATCCCTATGCTAACACAGGAATTTCTCCGGTGTAAAAATGGGAACAATAGGGGAGACCGGGGCAAAATGAGACTGCAGGGTAAAATGAGACAATTAAACCGACCCACTAGCATGGGGGGTCTCATTTTACCGCGCAGCCCCATTTTGCGCCGCAGCCCCATTTTGCCCCGCAGCCCCATTTTGCCCCGCAGCCCCATTTTGCCCCGCAGCCCCATTTTACCCCGCGGCCCCATTTTGCCCCGCAGTCCCATTTTGCCCCGCAGCCCCATTTTGCCCCGCAGTCCCATTTTGCCCCGCAGTCCCATTTTGCCCCGCAGACCCATTTTGCCCCGGTCGCCCCTACCTATTCTTTGTCTCCGCGTGGATGAGAAAAATTCGCGAGTTCTCGAATATCATCGAAAGTATTGGTATGATAGATCGTCGTGCGAGAATTGAAACGAGTTTTTAGCGTTTAGATCGATCGCGAGCGAATAAGAATAATGGCTATTCTGCGAGAACGGATATCGCGAGTAAAAATTGTGGGCGCAACAAAAAATTCAATATCTCGCGCGAGTTGAGCGGCGAGAAGACAAAAAACAAGAACAAAAAAACACGTTGAATTCAAACGAGTAGGAATCAACGACGAGTCACGTGAATTTTTCGGAACGGTTTAACACAAAGACGAAGGTTACTCGCATCGGCATCGCGTTAAGATGATCGGTATGATACTTCCGCGTGGCCGGTGAATCGTGACTCGCGACAGCTCATCGCGCGTTGCGTCTAGAGACCATCCGAGATGGAAACCGCAGGCGTATTTACGTCAAACTCGCACACGACAGCCTTGACGACCTACTAAAGTTTCCGCGCGTCACGTGACAGCGGAAAATTTCATCGCGAAGACACGGATATCGTCGGAAAGCGGGGTGAAGTAAACGTCCTGCAACTAACGCGTACGCTAAGAAGAAAATCTCGTTGCGGTAACAAGAATTCTAGTTGGATCCGCAAGAGCACGCGGTTACGTTAACAAGATCGATATTGTAAACGTATCTCGTTACTGGCGCTGGTGTAGCCATGTTGGTGTAAACTTGGCGAACCTGGTAGGCACAATCTTGTTGGATTAGCAAGATTTACCATCTTGATTTTGCACGACGACAAGTGTTTACATTTGTTCGCACACTGAGCAAAATGCACGTATGTATATAGAAGTTCGCATAGGTATGTACGCGGTTATAAACGCGTACGCGTGTACAATTTCTTGGCGGGATCTAGTCTACCATCTTCTACGTGGTATCACCTTGCCAGATCAACAAGGTGGCCATGCTGAACTAACGTGGAGCTGCCCACAGGACTAATCTTATAACCTCAACAAGACTGTTTTCTTGTTATACGTATACTTTACACGAAGCATTCTTCCTCGATCCAACCACCTATTTTTTCCGAAGCTTCTGAAAATTCGGAAAAAATTCCACACTTTTCTACGCGTTGCACGAACTCTGTAATTTGTTGGAGCTTCGACGCCGAAGTCACGTATCTACTAAGAAATTTGCGTCGGACAATGAAATTTCCTGCATAAAAATTCAAGTTTTTTGTACAACTTTAAGTAAAAAAATTCCAAAAAAAATTGCAGAGAGTCTATCCAACGCATAGAAGCGTATAGATTTTTTTCAGAGTTGTCAGAGACATCGCAAAAAACATGGGTGACTGGATTGCGGAAGAATGCGTCGTGTGAGAAATGACCCCGCGCGGAATTTCGTCACAGGTGACTTTAGACGTGTTTTCAAATTTGAGAACGATGCGCGTAAACAACGACTGTGTTTTCGTTTTTGGTAGTTATCAACGATTTTGCTTTTTACAGTAATCAATCGAGCGATGCGACGCGATATTCGGTGGCTCGTTCGAATAAGAGCTCGCAGAATCCGTCGTGATAAAACATCGTCCGTTCGCGAATGAAACGCGATCCCAGTGAAACATATGAACGGTCAAAATTTCGAAATCCGATGCGTTTGGATGGCGAGCTGCAACTGCTCCAACAGCGTTCGCGTATCTCAAGGATTTGAGAAATGTTCATGAAATGTTCGTCGAAGACGGTGAGATCATTGTGTCAATTTTAGATATTTCGCGAACGCCAACGCGCGCAGTGCAGCATCGAATGGCAAAAAACGAAAGAAAACCGCGATCGCGGTGATTTTTGTATTACGCGAGTCTTCTCGCGTATCCGGCGTGGTACAGGGTGAATCGCCAGAGGCGACCGGTCGCGTGAGCGGCCACGCCCTCGTGGCGCGAAATCATTAGGTCGACTGACAATCGAATATGTTCGAGTGAGCGACGGGAGCGGCGATGGGATTGACGTGACGCGACGAGGCAGCAGCAGCAGCCCCTTTTTATCACTAGTATGCCTCGGGCGAGCATCGACGGGGATGCAACGAGAGTGACGAATATGGGCGTCGTCGTCGCGGCACGCACTCCCCACCTCGCGTGTATCTCTGACAGCCCTGTACTCGGTTCGATGATAAGTTGGGGTATTATATTTCAGTAATATATTCGCGGTAACCCGAGTAACCAGATGTAAACGCGGTAGCGCACCCGTCGTCGGAATGGAAGCAAAGACTTACGAAGTACGCGAGGACCTCGATAACGCATTCTTTCGCCAGACCTCTTCAACGCCCACGGCGAATATAAACGACAATGCAACGAATAAAACAAATTTTAAAAACGCGACGGGGAGAATAACGCTCGATGTAACTTTAGCCGGCGTATCGAGGGAAACCTATCGCAAAATCGGATGACCGAACCGGACAAACGGAATGAAAATTTCAAACCGATTCACCGAGCAGTTAAAAAGTTACTGCGATCTAAAATAACTGTAACTTTACCTGTAATCTCACGGCGATTCGTTGACCAGACAGATTAAATTTAGTATCATTTGCAAAAAAAAAGACACCAGTCGTCCAAAATTTTTATATTCTAGAGAACCAATTTTGCACAGTTTCATTCAAATTTACCGAACGGTTTTTGAGAATAAATTACGAGTAAACCAAAAACGTGGTAGTTACTCGATATATTATCGTTACATTAGTATATATCCGCTGTCTAAATTTTTTAAAAGCAACTTTTGATAATTAGTATTATTTATCTCAGCTATAATAAACACGATGCTTTCACAGGTGCGTTAATAATGATTACAAAAATTGGAAACTTCATTTGAAACGTGGGTAAAAGCAGACGAATTTCTCGTATTTTTGGTAGGTTATGTTAGACACGAGTTCAGGATAATAAATTGGATTATTGTTACGGTGTACTCGGTGAGATATTCGTTAGAGGAAAATGTAACGTACTTTTGTTTCCGATTGTATCTCCCAAACATCCTTAAAACTTTCCGAGGTAAGCTGTACAATTTCCATAACCACGATTACCATGTGACGCCTACGATCAAACCAGACAGAGACGGGTGGACGTAAGACACGGTAGAGGCAGGACTAGAACGATGGTTCTGAAATACGTCGAGTATTCTCGTCAAGCGTGGAAATATGACTCCCCGCATCTGGGACGCGAATAAAATGAAATATTTTTGCGAAATGATACCGGAGACGAACCCTGAGAATACAAAGAATGTATGCATCCACTTAACAAGTACAGTTCTGCCTCTCCAACGATTCTATTCCGACTGGTAGACGATCCCATTCCCTCCCCTTAAAAATAATGGATGGATTTAATCCACCCACACCGATAACTCCGTAGAAACGGTATTAATGGTGACCTTGAATTTTGCCTCGATGATTATCAAGGTTATTTCAAGGTCACAGTGTTTTTTTAAAAAGTAACCCCTGTTTTTTAGTGCAGGTTCGTATTTTACGCGGGAAAACAAGTAGCTTCTGTTCCAAACAATTTTTTACTTGACGCAACCCTGAATCGCGACCCGCGACATCAAGACACTAGTAAGCGCAAGAAAATGACTGGTAAGAGGATTTCAAAATTACTGTTGATTCAGCATTCTCCTCAAATGCTTCTCGTACAATGAAGAAACTCAACAAAAAATGGAAGTAGTCGGTATCCCCAGTGCTTTTATTGTCTCAACGTCGCGGGTTGCGTCAAGTCGAAAATCGTTTCACTTGTTTTCACGCGAAAAATACGAAGCAGCAAAAAAGGGATTCCCATTTTAAAAAAAAAACACTTCGACGTTGAAATAACCTTGATAACCTTAACACAGCTTCAAGGTCAAATTCAAGGTCCTACAAGTTTGGTGGAGGTCAATTTCTGAAACGATACGTTTCGCACGGAGTTATCGGCGAGGATCGACGCGAAAATCTAACTATTTCGCGGTATTGAAAATATCGGACGATAAGAATATCGGAAAAAATGTGTCGACTGGAACACGAAAAGCTACGTGTTTGAAGTAAAGTGCTCGAAAGTGAGCATACTAGAGGAACATCGAAACTCATTCGACGACGGCGAATCCCGAAGGTCCCATGGTCGTAAATCAAAACGGAAAAGAACGAGACGATGCACGCGGGATGACAGAAGGCAAAATGTGTCCGGTTCTCAACGTGTAGCTTTTGTCGTGTGGCGATAAACATTGAAGGGAGAAGGATGCGCAGGCGTTGACCCACACGCGTTGGGTTGGACGCCCGAGACGAATGGTCGAGCTTTCGTGATCCGGGGAGTTTCATGCGCAGTAAGAAACGGCGAGTCGGGGAGATGTATCGTCGACAAAGCAGAAGGCGACCGTCAGCGAGGGATTTAAAAAAAAAAAAAAAAGAAAAGGTTTTCCGCACGCGATATCAATCACGAAGCATTTTTCACCTCTGTCTCGCGTCTCTGCACGAATCTTGTCAAGTGCATGCAAATTCAACCGTGAGAAAGACACGGAGATCTTTTCACTCCGCTGCCTTGCTGCTTTCTTTCGTGTCATTTTCCAGCCGTTGAATTCCGCCGAACAAACGATTAGTAGACTTGTTTTCCTTACCTCGAACTGGCGAACAAACAAAATCCGGGATAAAAACGGCGTCGTTCGGTTGACACCGAGTAAAAAAGACTCGCTGACAGAACAACGCTATTTCACGCTTGTTTTTGAATCGTTAAACGCGGCTGTCGTCAACGCGTCTGTCGAAAAATTTCCGTGAAATCAGTCGATCGCTAAAAACGTGTTTGTACAATTTACTCGGAAACTCGAGTAACGCTGAATCGAAAATTCTAGTTTTCGCAAATTTTGACGAAGATATGATTTTTTTTATACCGCACTGCGCAGCGCTCCGCGCTACTTAAGGTTGCTGCAATCATTTACAATGATGCCTACAGCAGTATTTTGTTAATATTACACGTATTAAACGTAACCATCGGACCTACTTGTTACGACACGTGCAATGCCAAAGACGAATACCGTATCGCTTGCTGAAAAACGCGCGAGAAAACGTCAAAAGAGACCAGAACAGCTCGGAGGTCAATATTATCTCTAAAAGACCAGCAACTTGCCGAGGAAGCTCCCCCAAAATGGAGCAGGAATCGCCGATTAACCGTATAACAAGGTAAGCTACGAATATTCGATGTTTTCTATTGCCGAAAGCGCGTCAGAACTTTAAACGCGTTTTTCTCGAAACTACATTTTTCGAGTTTGCGGGAATGATAACCCAACAACGGTTATTCCGATCGACTTGCAATTTATACCACACATTTGTAACACTATTATCTACGGCGCTACGTCGGATTTTTTCGATATTGTTTACTTATTTTTTTCTTATTAATGTTTTTAGGTCGGAATTTTTCGCGACAAACGAAAAAAAAATCCGCGTGCTACCAAAAATCCATTTTGAATTTTTTTTCGGAAAAATCCTACGTAGTTCCATACATTTGTCCATACTAAGGATCATATTTCCATCGCGTATGTTTCAGATGAACCGTGAGGCCGTTATGATTCCCGCAAGGCATTGGCGCAAAAAAACATTGATGCGCGCGGAGGGGTACATCTCCGACGATTATAGATATTCTCGAGTTAATAAAATACGTTTAGAAGGCTGAAGTGTGGTATTAAAAGCGTGTAAAAACCGAAATAAAAAACATGCGGTATTTTGGCTAAAAAAAAAAAATGACGAATATTGAGTCTTATTTCAGCCTTTCACGGCGGTGTAACCCCTTAAACACGATCAGAAGTAGCAGAGCGCATTCGTCCACATCCGGGTCGTGGACACTTCAAATTACGGATTCTTAGCCCCGTCAATTTAGTGAAATTGTGTAGCTCCGTCGAAACGGATTATCGTGCTGGTATCTAATTGCAAGAAACGATCGTCGATTACCGTAAAAACTGCCCGCTACCTCGTTTACCGCGCAACTTTGAAAAATCTCTCTCGAGTGCACGCGCGATTATCATTTGGCTGTTTATGGGCAACGGATCGGTGCAAAACGGTCGTTGCGTCGTCATTGCCGATCGGTGAGCCGCCACCGTTTACAGCAGCGCGGAATTCCGTCGGTTTTACCGAAGATATACATAAATATTACCGCGTCGATGCGATTAAATTGCCGCGTGCGACGGAGAAGACGACTCGCGCGCAAAGTAGCGATCGGAACAAGATCAAACGTCGGGCTTCCCCAAAACGAGCCAATCAAGGTTCGTACAAATGCACGCCGACCGATTTACGACGGCGAGGATCTATAAAATTAACCAAACGGCGTACTTTCACACCGTTGCGACTGTGCAATTATCGAGTCAAACTCCTCGTCGAAATACTCCGCGCGCAGATTTTTTTCTATCACTTTCGACTACGGTTCGCCAAGAGACAACAAAACTAGTACCTATAGAGTTTACCCTGAATTTTTTATCCGATGTCATTTACGTTTCGTACTCGCAAATCGCAAGGAAACTACCGACTGTGCGAAGTATTCGTTGCAACGAGAGTATTTTCCGGTAAGACTAATAATCGTGAAGTTGCTTTTTTCATCAGAGAATTAATCACGCTTGTGCAACATTTCGTTTATCAGATCCGTTCTGGAGCGTTCCTCGGAACTTATAAGAAATTCAAATAAACCAATTCGGTGCATTTTGCGAATATGCAACGTAAGATTGCAAGCTCAAAAATGAACAGGTTTCAAATATCTTTCAATCAAATTTCTCCCATTCTCCCGGCGGATTCATCTCTGGGGTCTGCGAGAACTGATAATAATCCACACCAACATTTTCAATGGTAATAAATTTCACAGAATTCGCATCGGTGTTTCACTCAGAGATGGGCAGAATCATATTCATAAATATGAATATGAACTAAATTCATAATTCGGAAATTGTGAATACGAATACGAATACGAATAAATTTCATAATCACATTTTTTTATGAATTTTACTGAAATTCATATTTTTCATCACGAGTCTCACTAAAATTCATATTTTTTATACGAATTTCAGTGCAATTCACGTCTAACCTTTTCTCCCTCAGATTTGAGTTCAATCGAGTTCATTATAAATACAAAATATATTGCTCGATCCAAATTATCGGATTACTATAGAGCGATGGATACGTTTAACATTTGCGGTGAAATTTATGTGATTTTCGATGAAAATCGTTAAGAATTGTGATTTTTGGAGAAGAAAAATGGGACTATCGGTGAAAATCGTGAAAATAAATGTGAATACCAATGAAATTCATTTAAAAAATGTGAACCTTAGTGAAATCCATTCAAAAAAATGTGAGTTTTAGTGAAATTTATGATAAAAAATGTGAACTTTAGGGAAATTCATTCAAAAAATGTAAATTTTAGAGAAACTTATGATAAAAAATGTGAATTTTGGTGAAATCCGTGATAAAAAACGTGAATTTTATAGAATTTCCAGATAAAAAAAAAGTGAATTTCAGAGACATTCGTGATAAAGAATGTGAATTTTGGCGAAATTCATTTAAAAAAAGGTGAATATGAATTTATTCGTATTCATATTCACAATTTCCAAATTATGAATTTTATTCACGTTCATATTTATGACTATGATTATGTCCACCTCTGGTTTTACTTGGGATGTCGCGTGAAACCATCCGTACAATTACCGCATATTTTTGAGAAATCGAAATGTTAGTCGTAGTTGCGAAAATACGAGAAAATTGCTCCGATATATTCGTATTTGGGAAATGATATTTCTTGCATTTTCATCGCATCGACGATGCGTACGAGCATCACGTTCGAAACCCACGACACAGTGAGATACACTCGAGACATCGACCATTGAACGAAACGCGCATAGCCGATTGCTTTCGTTCCAAATGTTACCGACGAAAAAACGCGTCAATTCTCACGCGTTAACATACACGGGTACAAATTGTGCGGCCATGTTCCGAGATAACGCGACGTTCCGAAGCAACTTGGCGATATTCCGCAAGGGCATCGTTATGCGACGCCGCGAGGCTCACCCGATCCAGAATCGTTCGATGGCATCGAAAGTAGTGATTTCGCCCATCGCACGTAACCGCATACCGAATATCATCACGGAAATACGGAGACGTACCTTGAAATTCCGAGCATGGACGTCTCATCGTCAGCGATGACGATCCGTGCGTCGCAGGTTGCATCTACGCACGTAGCTTAAAAGCACCACCACGACCAGCCCTTGCACGTCGCAACTGATAGCATTCCTTACGATTGGCATAAAACACCTGTTTGCCACGGTTAGTGAAAAAACCTTCCGCTGTTACGGTGATAACGACGAGACACCCGCACTGTTCGCCGGATTGGTACGAACTGTTCGATCTTGTATGTTTCTACAACCAGTAGTGTCGCCGAACCACGACACGTCGACTATCTATTTCGCTTCACAGCGTTGCCCTTGTTTTGGTGAATTCAGCGATGCCATGTCGACAACGACTTGTGTTAGTCGTAGCTGTGTGGGAATTCGGAGATTTGCGAAGTTAAGCCGTTGCCCTTCACGGTCGTGTTGTTATTCCGAAAAACGATTCTACGAAACTGAGGTGCCGTCGAATTCCTTGAAGAAAACTCAATCGTGCTCTCATTGCTATTTGTAAAAACAGCAGAATGACCTCCCGATCATTCTCGAAGAGTTATATTACTTTTTAGTTCTTAGAGCACACGAGGGGTCATTTTGACCCTACGATCGACTTTGAAGATAGCGTTCAGGCGTTTGATGAAAGGCGATGCTATAGTCTTCTAGGTATGCGATGTTTCTGGTAAGACTTGCACTTAGGGGACATACCTAGCTCCGATAGCTTTCGGACCAAGTGTACCTATTCGACGGAGACAACTTTTCTCCGAGATCAAGTTGGCGGTCTCATCGGCGAACAAACATTTGAGCCTCAAAGTTGCCAAAAATGGACACATTTGTTTCCACTTACAAGGAAACCTTGCGAACCCGAACTCACCGATTTCGATGATTTTGATATATGTTGTAGAACATCGAAAAATAAGAGACACGTATTTTTTTATACGTGCTCTTAAGCCCATTTAGGGGTGAAATCTACCCTCAAAGCTCACCCTCAAAAAGTCTTTTTTCGAAATATCTCTGCTTCTAATTGGTATTTCGCGACGGAACAAAATGGAAAATGCTCTTTGCGGCAAGGCGGAGCTACTAGACATTGTTATGCCCACGAGGGTTGCAACCCCTATTTTTTATACCGGAAAAACCACATTTTTCGAAGATATTTTCGTTGTACTGATTCTAATATTGACTTGAAAATTGAAAAATAAATATTCTGAGTTGTGAAATAAAGTAAATAAGTTTACGTGTTCGAGGATTTCGCGTTAACTACCCCCAAACACGGTTACTACCCCTTCAGACATTGGTCATCTGCAATAATGAAGAAAATGTTTTTCTCAAGAGAAATACGAATGAGATATGTTTTGAGAGACACGTATTTTTTTATACGTGCTCTTAAGCCCATTTAGGGGTGAAATCTACCCTCAAAGCTCACCCTCAAAAAGTCTTTTTTCGAAATATCTCTGCTTCTAATTGGTATTTCGCGACGGAACAAAATGGAAAATGCTCTTTGCGGCAAGGCGGAGCTACTAGACATTGTTATGCCCACGAGGGTTGCAACCCCTATTTTTTATACCGGAAAAACCACATTTTTCGAAGATATTTTCGTTGTACTGATTCTAATATTGACTTGAAAATTGAAAAATAAATATTCTGAGTTGTGAAATAAAGTAAATAAGTTTACGTGTTCGAGGATTTCGCGTTAACTACCCCCAAACACGGTTACTACCCCTTCAGACATTGGTCATCTGCAATAATGAAGAAAATGTTTTTCTCAAGAGAAATACGAATGAGATATGTTTTGAGAGACACGTATTTTGTTATACGTGCTCTTAAGCCCGTTTAGGGGGTGAAATCTACCCTCAAAGTTCACTCTTAAAGTCTTTTTTCGAAATATCTCTGCTTCTAATTGGTATTCCGCGACGGAACAAAATGAAAAATGCTCTTTGCGGCAAGGCGGAGCTACTAGACATTGTTATGCCCACGAGGGTTGCAACCCCTATTTTTTATACCAGAAAAACCACATTTTTCGAAGATATTTTCGTTGTACTGATTCGAATATTGACTTGAAAATTGAAAAGTAAATATTCTGAGTTGTGAAATGAAGTAAATAAGTTGACGTGTTCGAGGATTTCGCGTTAACCCTCCCCAAACACGGTTACTACCCCTTCAGACATTGGTCATCTGCAATAATGAAGAAAATGTTTTTCTCAAGAGAAATACGAATAAGATATGAATTGAGATATCGAATATCTTATATTTAAAGTCATTTATCACGAGGCAATAATTTCTTCATAAAATGAATCATCTTGGTCAAGATAAACTATGATTCGCGAGTGATTTTTTATTCCATCAATTCGTCTTTTCGTCCGATAATTTTTTACGATACTGCTTATCAGTTTCGATTATTCGTTTCGTTACTCATCGGTCGGGTATATATGTCGTAAAACTCCATGCTCGGGAATAAGTGTAGTCTTTTAGAAGCATTGAGTAGGTTTGTTCCTCCATCCGGACTCAACAATGAGAATCAATCCTTTGACTGTTATACATTTATTATCCGCGTTTTTTCAAAATATTCAAATACAAGATGGAACGGCCAATCATAGAGAAATGGAGTTAGCAGAATCGATTAAAGATATACTGTTAAGTGCCACAAATGATTTTAATGACGTAGATATGATTATCGAAGAGACATTACATTTTCAAGAACAGTACAAAGATCACGCAGCAAAAATAGTTGAAGATACAATACAGCATCATTTTCCTGATCCTGTTGAAGCACCAACAAATCATTGTACAGATGATGAAGAAGAAGTGAGTTTTGACTATAAACAGAGAGCACTGGATTATTGGAGAAGTGGGAAAAATAAAAACTTGAAAATCGAAACTGTACAAAGAAGATTCAGAAAAGTCAAATCTAAAACTCAACTACATCGTTGGGCTAACAAGATAAATAAGGGTGGTACCTACAGGGAAAAAATTGCACGAATTTGTCAACATGTATTAGATAATTTCAATGCTGCTCTTGAAGGTGGTTCAATTATTCATGATCGAGATTTACGGCGATGGGCTTTGCACGCTCAAAAAGAAATTGGCTCTGAAGATTTCAGATTCAAGGCTTCTGAAAGTTGGCTTTTGAAGTTTAAAAAAGCCCATCGAATAGTATCAAGAAAAATAAATAAATTTGTCACTAGAAAAACTTTGGACAGTGAGTCAGAACTCAAAAGTAAAGCAAATCAGTTTGTAACTGACATTAAAACAACTATACCTATAATTGGAGTTGAGAATTTATATAATTCAGATCAAAGTGGATTCCAATTGGAAATGCACTCTGGAAGAACGTTAGCTGTTGAAGGAGAGAAGCAAGTGCAATGTTTAGTACAGTCAGTTTCGTCGACAACTCACAGTTATACCATTCAACCACTTATATCAGCTACAGGAAAACTCCTATCACCTCTTTTTCTGGTGTTAAAGGAGCCAAGTGGTCGATTCGGCCCTATCGTACAAACAACATTATTCCGTGCAGATAATGTACATGCGGAGGCATCTACATCTGGAAAGTTAACTACAAGTAAGCACACTCACAATAATTATTATCACCAAACTATGATTAATTGAATGATTTTATAAGAATATCTTGTAATTTCAGACCTTTTTAAGATTTGGTTAGAACAAGTATTTTATCCGAATGTGGGTCATCACTCTGTATTGTTACTTGATTCATGGAGTGGACACTGCGATGCAGTAATACAGGAAACAATGCCGGAAAACAAAATAATAACTATAAAAAAAATACCAACCGGTACAACAGGAAAAATACAACCACTTGATGTGTTTGGGTTTCGCATATGGAAAAATTATGTTCGACGTATTTCTGATAATGTAATTTTAATGAATTACGATTTAAATCTGCATTTGAGGAATAACATTATCAAACTCCAATCTTTAGCCCACAATCAGCTATCTTCACCACGATATGAAAATCTTTTTAAATATTCCTGGTACAAAAGTGGTTATATTGATGAAAAACCACAGGAATTCGTTAATCCCGTAGATTTTAGTTTCGGGGATTCGTGCGACATACGATGCGGAATAAGCGGATGTGAGAATATTGCTATGATACGATGCGGCTGGTGTAAGAAATCATTATGTTTCAAACATTTCTATGAAGATTACCATTATTGTCATGAATTTATAGAATAATACACTTTCAATTAAGAATTTGAAAAATATTCATTCGCAATAGAATTAGTTCTAGTTTTTTGTATTGAAGTTTTCTGGGTCAGTACATGTGCAGCTGAACCTGATTTCCATAATTGTTGAAATAAAAAATCAAAAATGAGACCTGTGAGCACTTTACTTTGAAAAAACCAAATTGATTTCGAATATTTGAGTATTTTTATATGTACATAATATGAATACGATTTTCCGAAGTTGATAACTTCTG